>CM067335.1:25629687-26249375 GCA_034376525.1 Nicotiana benthamiana
ATACTTCTTTTTCTGTATCATGGACGTGAGTTGAGGAAGAGGTTCACAAAGACAGAGTTACAGCATGTTCCCAGAGTCCATAATGAGTTTTTCGATGCATTGGCTACCTTATCATCCATGATACAACATCTAGATAAGAACTTCATTGATCCTATTCCGGTGAAGATCTCTGATCAGCCAGCTTACTGTGCTCATGTCGAAGAAGAAGCAGATGGAAAACTTTGTTTCATGATATCAAGGAATATTTGGCAAAAGAAGAATAACTAAAGTTTGCAAACACCACCCAAAAATGCACACTCCGAAGATTGTCTAACAACTTCTTTCACAACGGAGGAGTCCTGTATATGAGGTCTCCATATGGAATTAATAAGATGTGTCGACCCAAAGGAAACATCCAAAGTGCTAGAAGAAATCAATGTTGGGACTTGCGGTCCACATATGAACGGCTTTGTCTTATCCAAGAAGATACTCCGGACTGGTTACTTTTGGATGATGATGCAAAGAGATTGCATCCACTATGTTCGAAAGTGCCACCGCTATCAGATATATGCATACATGATCAAGGTACCCCAATAAGCTTACCGCAACAAGCTCACTGTGGCCGTTTGCCGCCTGGGGAATGGATGTTATTGGACCAATGGAACCTATCGCATCAAATAGGCATATGTTTATCCTAGTAGCAATTGATTAGTTCACCAAGTGGGTTGAAGAAACATCATACATAGTAGCGACTTAGAAAGTCGTGGCAGATTTCCTCCGCGGCCTTATTATTTGTCGGTTCAGAATTCCAGAGTCAATCATTACCAATAATGCCTCCAACCTCAACAGTGACCTGACAAAAGCCATGTGTGAAACCTTCAAGATAAAACACAAGAATTCTACAGCCTACAAACCTCAGATGAACGCAGCCATAGTGGCCGCCAACAAGAATATCAAGAAAATACTAAGGAAAATGATACAGAAGCATATGCAATGGCATGAAAAGCTAACATTTGCTTTATTGGGGTACCACACCATAGTCCGCCCATCAACGGGGGCAACGCCCTTTATGCTGGTTTATGGTACAGAGGTAGTCATTCCCGCCGAAGTAGAAATCCCTTCCTTGAGGATCATACAAGAAGCTGAGCTTGACGACACACATGAGTGAAGAGTCGTTATGAGCAGCTAGCTCAGATAGATGGAAAGAGGATTAACGCAGTTTGCCGATGTCAACTTTATTAGAACAGAATGTCCAGAGTCTTCAACAAAAGAGTCAAGTCAAGGCAGTTCACACCAGGGCAGCTGGTGTTAAAGAAAATCTTTCCACATCAAGATGAAACCAAAGGGAAATTCTCTCTCAACTAGCAGGATCCATATATGGTTCATCAGGTTCTAACAGGTGGAGCCCTCATACTTGCAGCAATGGACGAAGAAGTCTGGCCAAAGCCCATCAATTCAGATGTAATCAAGCGTTACTATGTGTAATCTTTATGGTTTTCTTTATGATATAATTTGAGCTACGCCTGACCTGATCCCTGTTTAAGATGGGATATGTAGGCAACCCTATGGGTTTTGTCACAATTCAATAAAATTTTCATTTTTCCCCGCTATTGGAAACTGGGCAGAATTTTGAGGAGGACCCTCAAAATTCTGTAGTTGAATTCAGCCAGTCACCGTATGCAGCCGTCAGAAGCAACATCCTAGTAAACTGGGGAAGAATTTTGAGAAGGACCCTCAAAATTTTGGAACAAGATAATTTGCAATGTCTTGAACCACGTCGTAGTCTTCGGTTCATCTAAAGGAAACTATTCTCGATTATGTATTTATGTAATATTTTTACTAAATCATGAATGTCTGTTACCGAATTGCTTTTTAGCAATGCTGCCCCAATATCACTGAAATAAAGCCGAGCAGATCATGCAAAGTCAATGGGGATACGAACTAACCTTTCCCCTCTACAAAACTCATGATTTTTCTTTGGATACATGCACCCGAGTCGAAAAACCATCAAACATATTATACACTCATATATTTCAGGAGTACAACTCTCTAAATCGTCACACATATTCACAGCTTCTATTCGCACACAATATCCACGGTAGCCACAATGTCGCTATCAGCTATTAGCTAAGAAAATTCTATAACTACTTGCCTTTCATTCATTGCATAAGGCTACCATTCTACCTTCCAAGACTAAGCATTGTCTCCATATGTATCTCCTGCATTGCATAATGCTACTATTCCGCTTTCCGAGACTAAGCACTGTCTCCATCTGCATTTCTTGCACTGCATAAGGCTATCATTCTGCCTCCCGAGGTTAATCTCTACCTCCATTTTCATGGCTAAAATATTGACACTTTATTTACATCTGCATCGGCTAAAAATCGCCATTTTATTTGCACCTTGCATCGGCTGAAATATCACCACTTCATTTACACTTGCATTGCCGAAAGTTCACCAAACACAGCATTGCATGGGCTGAAAGATCACCAAACACTGCATCTCATGGGCTAAAATATTTCCAATCTATCCGAAGGCATCATTGTTCGGAGACACCATTTCATAGCCCGAGAACGCCATGCCATGGCTTGAGGACCCCCTTTTTAATCTCCTGCATATCATTATTCAAAGGCATCATAGTTTGGAGGCACCATTCTAATAGCCCAAGAGCTTCATTTCATGGCCTATGACTCCTCTATTATATGATTCATGTCCTAGAACGTCATGGTCTGAGGACGTCATCCTAACCGTCCAAAAGACAACATTAGTTAGACGAGAACTTGCATCGTGTTTAAATTTACGCACAATATATTGTCTAATTACAAGTAAACCGGCAAGCAATGTCCATCTCAGTAGGAGCAATTCCACTCCAGTTCCCGCGGCCCTATTAAACCTTAATCGTTCATCCCATTGCATCCGTTCTGGAAAAACCTCCATCTGCATACTCCGTCGTCAAATCCTGAACTACATATAGCCCAATTCCTGTAAGACCAGGGATATGTAGGCAGCTCATGAACCAGAGCACAGTTGACCTCTTCAAACCATTTTGCTCGGTCAAAATTGGTCATCATATCTTTAACCAACAACTCTTTCATCTTTCCCGGGCAAAGAGGGCAGTTGTTGTTACCCAAGTTTTTCCTGTATATTTTCATATCAAAATACCTTTCAAAATGCATGTATATACACATATAAATATTGTTGAAACACGTTCTCAATACATACTAAACGTGTGTTCATATTTGTAGCTTTTGATAAATGACAAACGACGCGCAATTGACATATGACGAGGTCCAAGCACAAGCGCGCAATTGACACATAACGAGTTTCAAGCACAAGACGAACAAAGATCATGATCAAGCAAAGAAATAAAGTTATACATGAGTCATTCTTTAATTGTGATCTTGATCCGACAATTGACTCAAGACTTAGCTTCTCTCGTAAAATCATTTTTATCAAATCATGCATATTTAATTTAAAGTAAAATGATTTTCAAACATTTTATTTTAGCCAAAATGATTTTTAAACATGCCTCTCAAATCTGGACAAAGATAATCGATTATGTACTTTATGATAATCGATTATGTTAAGACAATGTACACCAGATTTACAAAGCTGAACAATAATCGATTATGTACCTTATGATAATCGATTATGTTAAGGCAGTATACATTAGATTTTTCAAAGCTACAAGATAATCGATTATGTACCTTATGATAATCGATTATGTTGAGGCAGTGTCCATCAGATGTTTCAAAGCTACAAGATAATCGATTATGTACTTTATGATAATCGATTATGTTAAGACAGTGTAGTCCGAAGTTTTCAAAATATAAAAGATAATCGATTATCCTTATAGCATAATCGATTATGCAAATGACCGTTGCCAAAGTATTTTTAAACTCTGAAAGATAATCGATTATACACAATCTGATAATCGATTATGCTAAGTAAAATCTGCATATGATTTTTTGAACGTTGTCAGGTAATCGATTATACACAATCTGATAATCGATTATGCTAAGTAAAATCTGAATATGATTTTTTGAACGTTGTCAGGTAATCGGTTATACGATTTGGATAATCGATTATTCTGCTTAAAATCTGGGAATGATTTTTGAACGATTGGAAAATAATCGGTTATGCAAATAAGATAATCGATTATCTTAGTACAAAATCAGCAATTCTTGATTGGCAATTAGGCAACGGTTGTGGGGGGTTTTGAACACTATAAATACAACTCAAAATCAGTCTTACAAGTACAACAACTGATCATATTCTTTCTAAAGCTTGCATACTCTCATATACATCATTTTATATTCATTTCATAAGTTTTTGAGAGCCAAACTCTCGAGGAAAGTTGTTGTGTTCTTGAGCGTATTTATTTTACTCATATCTACTCTTAAAGAGAGTCTTGTCTTGAGTGCTAAGTGTTTGTATACACTTGAAGGGAAGTGTTAATCCCTTGTGGTTGTAAGAAGGAACGTTTTCATTCCTTCGGTTGAAGTCTTGAAGTGTGGTATCTTCGAGCAAAGGTTGTTGAGGCTTGTGTGACTCAAGTTCTCAGTTTGTAACGGTTTTGTTAAGCACCCGTAAGCTTAACGAAGTTAGTGGAATCTCGAGAGAGTCTCTCGGGGACTGGACTAGCCATAGGTTGTGGTGAACCAGGATAATTTTGGTGCATTCGTTCCTTATTATTTACTTACCGCACTTATTTCAATCCTGCAATTTTTAATTCCGCAAGTTTATATTATTTTTTATTATAACGCTATTCACCCCCCCCCCCCTAGCGTTAAGCGTATATTCTAACAATTGGTATCCGAGCCCAACTCTCTGAAAGACTTAACCGTTTGAGAGAAACAATCCATGGCTTCTACTCGTGACTTTAATGCAGGAATAGGTGAAGGACAATGCTCCACCAGACCACCACTATTCGTTGGCACAAACTATACGTACTGGAAGGAGAGAATGAGAATATTCATCCAATCGAATAATTTTCATCTATGGAAGGTTATAACGAAGGGAGAACAAATTCCAACCAAAAAGGTTGAAAATGAATGGGTTCCAAAATCCGAAGATGAATACGATGCGGATGATATCCGAAAAGTGCAGAACAACGCTAGAGCCATCAACTTATTATATTGTGCTGTAAATGCTGATGATTACAGAAAAATATCATGTTGCACAACGGCTAAGCAAATGTGGGATAAGCTGGAAATCACGTACGAAGGTACGGACCAGGTAAGAGAAGCTAAAATTGATTTTCTAACCCATGCATATGAACTGTTTCACATGAAGGAAAGCGAGAGGATCGATGACATGTTCGAACGATTCTCAAAAATCATCAATGACCTACATGCTCTTAAGAAGACCTTCACGGATAAGGAACTTGTCCGAAAAATTCTCCGAAGTCTCACTCCGGAATGGCGCTCCAAGGCCGACGCGATTCAAGAGTGTATCGGCGATTCAAATGTCACCATCGACGGACTAAGAGGTAATCTTAAAACCTATGAATCTACTATACTTAACCCTCCATTTAATGATCAAAGGAAACAAAGAATCGCCATCAAGGCAAGCACGGCTCAACCTCAAAATGATGAGGACTCAAACAACGGAGATAACGAGTTCGGACTCGTTATTAAGAGGTTTCAAAAGTTCATGCGAAACGAGTATGAACGTAAAGGCAAACAACAAGGAGATCAAGTAAAGCGCTATGGATGCGGAGAAATCGGGCACATTAAATCAAATTGCCTAAATGTCAAAAAGGAGAAGAAACCCTTCAAGAAACAACGAGCATACATATCTTGGGGAGGTGACTCCGGAGACGAATCAAGCGACGATGAAGAAGACGAAACCTCAAATCTATGTCTCATGGCACACGAAGACAATCAAGAAGAGGTATGTCAAATTTCTTCAAAAAATTTCTATTCTCTTGAGGAAATGCAAAACGCTTTTGATGAACTGTATAGTGAATTCATTAAAGCTTCCAAAACTGTTAGAGACGTAAAGAAAAATTCCTCTTTGAAAGAAAAAGATTTTGAAAAACAACTCTCTTCGAAAGAAAAAGATTTGGAAAAATTGATTTTGGAAAATGAGAAGTTGAAAGAAGAAAACAAATTTTTCGGCAAGAGAAGCGCCGACAAACCCGAGAGTTCTAGTAAAAATTTTACTTCTTGCATGCATCTAAAAGATGAAGTAGAAAGACTTAAGGGCACCCTAGATAAGTTCAATTCTTCTCATAAAAATTTGAATGATGTTCTTGTCAATTTGAAATCGACCAAACATGGCATAGGTTTCAAAAACGAGCCTAAAGAAAAAGTTGAAGCCATCCCCCAACAACCCAAGGCTCAACCTAGGATAAAAAAATAAACATTCATCCTAGAAATAACCATCCTAGAATCAATATGCATCCTAGACCAAACACTAGAAGAAACTTTGAACATTTTAGTACGCCTAGAAATGGCCTTCAACAATCGCAACCTAGACATACTCGACCTAGAAATAATTATTCTAGAAACGCTGCATATCCTAGAACAAACAGTAGGAGAAATGATTTTCAAGGATTGCGCAATAGCCATATTGTCAAAAATAGAGCAAACGATTTTCGTACCTCCAACTACTACCAACCTAGAAGAATACATAATCCTAATGTCATTTGTCATTATTGTAGTCGAATAGGACATATTGCTCCTGCTTGTTTTACTAGACACAGACACTTAGCTGCATGTCAAGCACAACAACATTTTACACCTAACTCTCAAGGACCCAAAACAGCTTGGGTACCAAAAACTCATTAATTTGTCTTGTACGTATGTTTGAAGGGATCAAGTGTACTTTGGTACCTTGATAGTGGATGCTCCAAACACATGACCAGAGACGCATCCAAGTTCCTTCAACTAGAACACAAGGAAGGAGGAAACGTTATTTTTGGAGATAACAACAAGGGAAAAATTATCGGCATCGGCTCGGTCGGTAAGAATGGATCTTCTTCCATTAAGCATATATTGCTAGTTAAAGGTCTAAAACATAATCTCTTGAGCATAAGTCAATTATGTGACAAGGGAAATCTTGTTTTGTTTGATTCGGAAGAATGCTTAGTTTTTCGTCGTAGTGATTTTAAAATTATTCTTCGTGGTTTTAGAATTGATAACATCTATATGGTTGATCTTGAAAACTCTTCATCAAAGTATGTGAATTGTCTTATGAGTAAAGAAGATGGTATGTGGTTATGGAATCGTAGAGTAGCTCATATCAACATGCATCTTTTAAACAAATTGGTTTCACAAAATTTAGTTATTGGTCTTCCAAATTTGAAATTTGAAAATGACACTATTTGTGATTCTTGTCAAAAAGGGAAGCAAACAAAAGCATCTTTTTAATCTAAGAATATTGTTTCAACTACAAGACCTTTGCAACTTCTTCACATGGATCTCTTTGGACCATCTCGCATTGAAAGTCTTGGTAGAAATCGTTATGCTTTTGTTATTGTTGATGATTATTCTAGATTTACATGGACACTATTTCTTGCTCACAAAAGTGAGGCTTTTCAAAATTTTAAATGTTTTCTTAAACGTGTTCAAAATGAAAAGAACACAACCGTCACTTCCATAAGAAGTGATCATGGGGGAGAGTTCGATCACAATCTCTTCGCGGACATTTGTGACGAACTCGGTATTGAGCACACCTTCTCTGCTCCACGTACACCACAACAAAATGGAGTGGTGGAACGGAAAAATAGGTGTCTCAAAGAGATGGCTAGAACCATGCTCGATGAGGCTAAGATTCGCAAACAATTTTGGGCGGATGCCGTGAGTACCGCATGCCACGTTTTAAACAGAGTAGTCATAAGGCCAATACTCATGAAAACTCCCTATGAACTCTATAAGGGAAGGAAACTTAATCTCTCCCATCTTAGAGTATTCGGTTGTAAATGCTTTATTCATAACAACGGAGAAGATAATTTGGGAAAATTTGATGCCAAATCGAATGAAGAAATTTTTCTTGATTATTCATCACGTAGCAAAGCATATAGAGTATTCAATAATAGAACCAAAACTGTTGAGGAATCCCCTCCATATTGTGTTTTCCGAAAATAATGCTCGCTTGGCGAGAAAGGATTCTGGTTTTGATCTTGCAGGTATTTTAAACACAATAAGTCCTCAAGACAAAGCACAAGAGGAAAATCCAAAGGAAATTCAAGATGAAATCTTGGAACAATCATCGGAGGAAGCACCACCACTGGGGAAAGAAACGAAACTGTCCAACGCGTGGAGGACAATCAAAGACCATCCTCTCGACAAGGTAATTGGCGACATTGAACAAAAGGTAAGTACTCGAAACAATCTTAAGAACACCTTAGGACATACTGCTTTCATTTCTCAAATTGAACCCTCAACCATTTCCGAAGCAATTGGGGATGAGCATTGGACCTTGGCAATGCAAGAGGAGCTTAACCAATTCAAACGAAATGACGTTTGGGAATTGGTGCCAAGACCCGACAATCATACCATAATTGTTACGAAATGGGTTTTTCGAAATAAATTAGATGAAAATGGTGTAATCACTAGAAACAAAGCTAGGCTTGTAGCAAAAGGTTACAATTATGAAGAAGGAATTGACTATGAAGAAACGTATGCACCCGTAGCAAGGTTAGAAGCTATTCGTTTATTACTTGCTTTTGACTCTTCTATGAATTTCAATTTATATCAAATGGATGTAAAGAGTGCTTTTCTAAATGGTTTTATTCAAGTAGAAGTTTATGTTGAACAACCCCCGGGCTTTGAAGATTTTAAATCTCCCGATCATGTTTTCAAACTTAAGAAAGCCCTTCATGGTCTTAAACAAGCTCCCCGAGCTTGGTATGAACGATTGAGCAAATTTCTTTTGGACAATGAGTTCATTAGGGGGAAAGTTGACACCACACTATTTATTAAGCAGAAAAAACAATAATATTTTATTAGTTCAAATCTATGTGGATGATATTATTTTTGGTGCTACTAACAATGCTTTGTGGAAGGAATTCTCTGATTTAATGACAAGCGAATTTGAGATGTCTATGATGGGTGAGCTAACCTTCTTCTTGGGGTTGCAAGCGAAACAAATGAAAGAAGGAACTTTCATTTGTCAATCTAAATATTGCAAAGAGTTGCTAAAACGATTTGAAATAAGCAACGCCAAAGCAATGGCCACTCCAATGAGCACATCCGATCATCTTGACAAAGATGAGAAAGGTAAGGAAGTCGACACCAAGAAGTATCGAGGTATGATCGGATCCCTTCTTTATCTTACTGCTAGTAGACCGGACATAATGTTTAGCGTACGTTTATGCGCTCGATATCAATCATGTCCGAAGGAGTCGCACCTAACTGCGGTTAAGCGGATAATGAAGTATCTTGTTGGTACAATAAATGTGGGACTACGGTATCCCAAAGGTTCTTCATGCCAACTTGTTGGCTATTCCGACTTCGATTTTGCGGGTTGCAAATTAGACCGCAAGAGCACTAGTGGCACTTGCCATTTGCTCGGTAGCTCTCTTGTCTGTTGGTTTAGTATGAAACAGGTAAGTGTTGCGTTGTCCACAACCGAGGCTGAATATGTAGCCGCGGGGAGTTGTTGTGCTCAAATCCTTTGGATGAAACAACAACTCTCGGACTATGGACTAAGTATCGATCATATCCCTCTTAGATGTGAGAATACTTGCGCCATAAGCTTGAAGAAGAACCCCGTTCTTCATTCAAGAACAAAACACATTGAAATTAGGCACCACTTTATAAGAGATCACGTTCTCAAAGGTGATGTCGAATCTGAGTTTGTTGAAACCAAATCTCAATTGGCCGATATTTTCACAAAGCCTTTAGAGAAAGAGTCCTTTTTCCGAATTCGTAGTGAACTCTGGATTCTTGACTCCACGTTGATCTAAGTCATGCATTGCATTTTTTTCTTTTCATTACTAACTTGAGCATCGAAGGCGCCTAATTCTGTTTTGCAGGTATCTCCCCAAAGACAGAGGGAATTATAAAGCACTGGTGCAGAATAATCGATCTCTTCTAAGAATAATCGATTTCTCTTAAGTGCATAATCAATTATCAAGTATCAATAATCGATTATGTTGACCTTATATTGTCCCTTTTATAATTGTAATATTGGTTAATCATTAAACTAGTTATTTACTTATTTTTTTGCTAATGTCATAAGGGGGAAGAATAAGGGCTATGCACTTAATATTTATTGGCATAAATTGAGGGGGAATTCATATGTTGAGGGGGAACTAATCGCATATTTATATACTTGTCTTGGATCGTCATTATGAATTATCTAATATGCATATCCCGATATTGGTTTGCCATTATCAAAAAGGGGGAAATTGTTGAAACACGTTCTCAATACATACTAAACGTGTGTTCATATTTGTAGGTTTTGATAAATGACAAACGACGCGCAATTGACATATGACGAGGTCCAAGCACAAGCGCGCAATTGACACATAACGAGGTTCAAGCACAAGACGAACAAAGATCATGATCTAGTAAAGAAATAAAGTTATACATGAGTCGTTCTTTAATTGTGATCTTGATCCGACAATTGACTCAAGACTTGGCTTCTCTCGTAAAATCATTTTTATCAAATCATGCATATTTAATTTAAAGTAAAATGATTTTCAAACATTTTATTTTAGCCAAAATGATTTTTAAACATGCCTCTCAAATCTGGACAAAGATAATCGATTATGTACTTTATGATAATCGATTATGTTAAGACAATGTACACCAGATTTACAAAGCTGAACAATAATCGATTATGTACCTTATGATAATCGATTATGTTAAGGCAGTGTACATTAGATTTTTCAAAGCTACAAGATAATCGATTATGTACCTTATGATAATCGATTATGTTGAGGCAGTGTCCATCAGATGTTTCAAAGCTACAAGATAATCGATTATATACTTTATGATAATCGATTATGTTAAGACAGTGTAGTCCGAAGTTTTCAAAATATAAAAGATAATAGATTATTCTTATAGCATAATCGATTATGCAAATGACCGTTGCCAAAGTATTTTTAAACTCTGAAAGATAATCGATTATACACAATCTGATAATCGATTATGCTAAGTAAAATCTGCATATGATTTTTTGAACGTTGTCAGGTAATCGATTATACACAATCTGATAATCGATTATGCTAAGTAAAATCTGAATATGATTTTTTGAACGTTGTCAGGTAATTGATTATACGATTTGGATAATCGATTATTCTGCTTAAAATCTGGGAATGATTTTTGAACGATTGGAAAATAATCGGTTATGCAAATCAGATAATCGATTATCTTAGCACAAAATCAGCAATTCTTGATTGGCAATTAGGCAACAGTTGTGGGGGTTTTGAACACTATAAATACAACTCAAAATCAGTCTTACAAGTACAACAACTGATCATATTCTTGCTAAAGCTTGCATACTCTCATATACATCATTTTATATTCATTTCATAAGTTTTTGAGAGCCAAACTCTTGAGGAAAGTTGTTGTGTTCTTGAGCGCATTTATTTTACTCTTATCTACTCTTAAAGAGAGTCTTGTCTTGAGTGCTAAGTGTTTGTATACACTTGAAGGGAAGTGTTAACCCCTTGTGGTTGTAAGAAGGAACGTTTTCATTCCTTCGGTTGAAGTCTTGAAGTGTGGTATCTTCGAGCAAAGGTTGTTGAGGCTTGTGCGACTCAAGTTCTCAGTTTGTAACGGTTTGTTAAGCACCCGTAAGCTTAACGAAGTTAGTGGAATCTCGAGAGAGTCTCTCGGGGACTGGACTAGCCACAGGTTGTGGTGAATCAGGATAATTTCGGTGCGTTCGTTCCTTATTATTTACTTACCGCACTTATTTCAATATATCAATTTTTAATTACGCAAGTTTATATTGTTTTTTATTACAACGCTATTCACCCCCCCCCTCCCCTCTAGCGTTAAGCGTATATTCTAACAAATATGTCCCAAGGTCCTATTATTTCTAAATTTTTAATGTTTTGAAAATCAATTTATTGTCCTATTTTATCAAGAAAAACTCAATAAGTGTTCCCAAAGTAGGAATTTTGGTAATTAATTTATTGTATCTTATATTTATACTAAATTATAGCTATTATGAGTTTTTCACATTTTTACAAATTTATTCAGTTTTTTTAAAGCTAAATTGCATATAATAGCAATATTAGCCTATTTTATTTGTAATTATAAAATTGACTCCGGTAGTTTTAATCTAATATTTTTATATTGTTAATTAATTTAGTACCTTTTATTTGTTTATATAAATTATTTTACTATCTTTTATAGAATAAATAACGGAAAATGACTATTTAAATGCTAGCCTGTTTTTATTTCGATTTTGGCCAGATTTGGCACCCGTAATCCAACCCAATTTCGATTTCAAATTTCCAGACTAATTCCTGAAATTACCAAATACACGACCCTTAGAATAGCCCACCCGGCCCCCTTTGAATCCTAGTCATTGATCTAGCAGATCAACGGCTCACGTTCTTTCTTTGTTTTTACCAACACCCCCTAACCCTAATCATTTGTCACCAGTAGTTGTCTTTGAACCCCCCCTCCATTCTCTCAAATTTTCTCGAAGCTTCTCAAACCCTAGTCGTCTCCCACTACTTCCACCCTAAAGCCACTGGAATCCCTGGCTTCCAAGGCTATCGGAGTCGGCCTCCTATGACTCCCACACGCGTTATTTCTGAAGATTTAAGGCCTGAACATGAAAAATTTTGGTCCAGGCTTCATTTAATTCAAGATTTATTGCCATTTCCGACTTGCTCCGATGAGCCATGCATGCTTTGAGCCTGGTTTTGACTTCTCTGACTTAGATCAATGCCTTTTCTAAGCCTTTGTCACTGGTGGGGTTCTATTGAAACCCTAACCCATCAAGGTTTTTTTGATCTCCTTTGATCTGTTCCAGATCCATGCCTTCTTTAAGTTTTTAAATGATTTTCCTGACTTTTCTTTCAAAAATTACTTTCAAAATCATCTCTTGTCCGGTCTAGGTTTTTTTTTCTGAAATTATTTAAATGTTTCTTTGACTTTCTTTTTTTTTTTGTGCGTATTTGCCTCTACTGTATTCTTGTATTTTCTTCTGATGTATTCTTGTATGCTTCTTCTATTGTATTTTCTTCTACCGTGTTCTTTTATTTTCTTCTACTGTATTCTTGTATGCTTCTTCTACTGTATTTTTGTATGCTTCTTCTACTGTATTCTTGTGTGTTCTTCTACTGTATATCCCCTTACTGTGTTCATGAGTGTTTCTTATTAAGTCCTATCTACTGAGATTTGGTTAAGTTTTTTCTAAAACCTCTTAAATATGCTTCTGTTCTCATCAATTTTTCCCATTATGTTACGTATTAGTTTCTTCCGCTATGTTTTCTTTGAGTTCTTCTACTATGTTTTGCATGTTAGATATTGATGATTGTGACGATATTGATGATAGTGACAATCTTGATGCTAGGGACGATATCCATCGTGACCTTGATATGAAGCTACTCTGCTATAATGTTTATCATGAGTTTCTGTCGGTGAGAGGAACATAGTAGAGGTTTCAGCTCTTTCTAAGACCTCTGAACCTATTTCGAGTCTCTGTAATGAGTTTCAAAATACTTGTTTTTTATATGATTTCAACTTTTGTTAAACTCTTCTAAAATCTTTTACATTAGATCTTTTTCATGTTACTAGATGCTACTTCTCTTCTGTATTACTAATTTATGTGACAAAACACTACCTACTAATTTTGCAATAGCACAACATCTTCTTTCTACTCAACATGTTTGTATGCTTTTTATATGTGATGAACTTCCCACTAAAGGGGTACTCAAATTTATGATTAATTCAGAATTGCTTCTAAACATGTCTGATTGACTTCTTCCCATTGTTTGCTGATTTCCCTTAAGTAAAAACCTTTCTCATCTTTTCTGACTCAGTTCATTCATGAACCAATAATTACAAGATTTCTGACCTGTGATTTACCGCCTGCTAATTGATTTTCATACCTTATTAGTACAACTGCGTATTTCAAAAATTCTATCCTTAAGTAAACTTCTATGTATTTACCTCTGATTGCCTACTTTGCACAAAGTGCTTATTTAATTTCTTTCCTCAAATGGTTTTACCCGTTTGAATTTGAATTCCTTAATTAAAGGAATTCTTGTGTGATTGATTCTTAATTGATATTCAGATCCTCAATTGTTTCCTTGCCTTATTTTTTTTCCTTATTTTCACATTATAAAGGCACGACCCTTTTCATAAACTCATGACATAATTCACAATCCTTCTGAACTCATACTCACACACAATAGTGTTCTCTCTTCTTGTCTGCATTGTGGCATGTTTACAAGACCTACTATTTTTCTTTATTTGTTTCTTTGGAAGTGGTATGTCATGATTTAAGCTTCAGCATCACAACAATGTGTTTCTTTATAGCTTGTGTGTCCATGTCTACTTACTGTTTCTGTAGAGTTCATATTGAAATTAGTATGGTGACCTCTTTGTGTTTGTTTATGGTATGAATCCCTAATCCCTACCCCCTAATGGGTTTGAGCTATGGTTTTAAGACATGGCAATATATAAGTTATTTTCCATGGATTATAACTGGATCCTTTGGGATCCCAGCCTCTAAACAATGTGTTCTAACAGGCTTATGGGCATACTAGCACTCCCTATTGCTGGGCATGCCTTCAGCCTGATCTTGCCTCTTTATGTGTATTTATTTGTAACTATTTCCATTTTCCTTTCCCCCTTTGAACACTCTATTTCTTCACTTGCACTCTCTCTTAGTCCCTACATCCTACCCCCTCCCCCTCTTGTGAGCCTTGCCTTAAGACCTTGAATTCCGTCTGAACTTGGACACTTGAGGGCTGGCCTTTCCACACTGCACTATGTCTTAATCTTGTGATACATTTGGGTGTGAGCACTACCCGGAGTCCATGTGAGAATCTTAGGGAATTCCAACACATCCAAATGGTAGAAAGGCTTTGGATCATGATCTCATTGGAGTTGGTTTACTTCATATTTAAGACTGGAAATCTAAATTAGGCTCTCCTTGGTTGTACTTTTTAATTGCTGATGTATTCTTTTATTTTTCCAGGCTGTAATAATTTATAGTAAACTCTTGGGGATGGCTAGTGAAAAAAGGAGGGATAACTATGTATGTAAAGGGTAGATATCTTGTCTACAAGTACTTTCTGAATTTCTACACCCACACATAGATATCCTGCCAATAGATACTTTCTGAATTTCTGCACTCTCATATAGATATCCTGCCTAGAGGTTACTTCTTGAATTCAGCATTTCTCATATAGATAACATGTCTGTAGGAGTTCTACATGCACTCATATAGATACCATATCTATAATTACCTGGAAATCTGAATCCTGCATATGCATATAGAGAATATGCCTATAGGTCTTTCTGAATCTTGCATATACATTCTTCATTAGGCAATCATGTCAATAGGTCTTAAATAATCTGCATCTAGATATCATGTTCATAGGCTCTAAATGAAATTGAGTACTCTAGATATCATATTTATACGGTTTTTGAATTTTGCTATGTCTATAAAAGTGTGTAAATCAACAACGCATAGAAAGCATGCCAATAGGAGTTATTAGTCAACTATGAATCGCTTCACTCGCTTATAAGTCTAAAACTAGTAATAACGATGTGTTAACATTTGCAAAACCTACAACCTTTTGCTAAAACTTGCTCTTCTTTAATAAATGACAACTTTTCTTAAATCAGTATATATTTAGTTTACCTCATTGTTTCTGAAATCAGTAGATATCATGCATATAGGATCTTCGTCCAACACTTAGGCAAGCCTTAGGGCTAAAATTATAAACTGAATCGTTGGTTATTAGCTACAACCAGCAGGCAGGCCTGATTCGGGCTTCTTATCTGAACTATGTTATAAACCGGTCTGCCTCAACCTTTAAGTTTCAATCAGACCCTAAATAGTATGTGAAAGCTATGCTAAATTATGTGCTTCTCTATTAAAGGAGGTGTATTTGACCCTTTTACTTGTTATGTGCTTCCCCCCAACTTGCTATATGTGTTTTTGTATGTCGCCTTAGAGTTTTTACCTTTGAAACTACAAACAAGCTAATATCCCTTCCCTTTAGGATTAATAGTCCCAAATGCCTCCGGGACTGGCATGATTGGGGCAGGTAATAGCATTCAAGAAGTAAATGAGACCACTCCACACTTTAATATCATAACGAGGTGGGGAAAGGTAGATATGGATATGATAACCACACGATAACATCACGTTTATCCCCTCACTGAGGAGTGATTACCGGATGTTGTGTGGGGTGATCCATATTATTAATAAACCTAGGACCCCCATTTCCTTTGTTTCTTTTAAATCTCTTTAAACCATTTCTTTTAAGAAAAATCAACTCTCCTTTTAGTTCTTTCCGACTCTATTTATTTGTAACCATTACGTGAAAATCCCCTCTTATTTGAAGCTTTTACTTGCCTACGTGTATTTGTATCCAAAGTCACAACAATAGTTTGGCCAGGAACCACACTAGTGGATCCTAAGGGTGCCTAACACCTTTCCCTTGGGATAATTTCAAGCCCTTACCCAATCTCTGGTTACTCAAATAAAGACCCTCCTTAGTGTCCTATTTGACTTAAATCATTAGGTGGCGACTCTTCAATTCAAACCCAATTCCCAAAAGGGAATGAGTTTACCTCCCAAATGTCATAAACCCGATTTCCCAAGAAAAAAGGGACGTGACACCAGGTTTCTTTGATCTCTTGCCTCTTTGTTTAACCATGTTCTGCAAGCACAATCAATTAAACTTGTTAGTATCGATGAATCAGTTGAAAACATCATTACAAAATGAGTTGCAGAACAATCCAGCATAATTGCAGACAGTTGCAGAAATAACCTAGTGTGGACCGCATAAAATAGAGTGCGGCCGCACAGGGGCCACTACAGACCGCACAAAAATGACCATGATCTGCATATGGGTGGGGTTCAGAATACCTATCCTCTGAATCTAACCAGTGTAGTTCGCACAAAATGATATTGTGGTCGCACTGGGCTAGTGTAGACCGCACAAAATATAGTGTGGCCACACTACTCAGGGTTCATCTTGACAGAAGATCATCAGTGCGGTCCACACAAAGTAGTACTACTGACTGCACAAAAATAATCGCGGTTCGCATAGGGTGCCCAAAAGCGGCACTAAGTTAGGGTTCATGAGTTTTGCCTTAAAGTATAATTTTCTTACCTAATTAGGGTCCCTAAAGGTTTTCCGAGTCCATTACACTCAATATGTCCTCATGAATCAACAGTAAAACCAATCTAACCTAACAAGTGAACTATTTACGGGAGTAGAAGAACAGAAGATGAGAAAATTGAAAATTAACTGAAACTAACAAAATTAAATAAGTAAAAGGAAGATTGAGTAACCTGATTATGAGATGAAGTGAACAAATCAATGCTAAGCAATTAATTTCGAGGATATGCAGGAGATGAACTGTAATTAAAAAGCTCAAAGAGTTGAAAATTCAAAACAACGGGTAACAAGAAACCCTCAAGGGATATTTATAGAAAAGCCCCTAGGGCCCAGTCTCTCCTACCACTACGGACCGCACATAATGGACTGTTGTCCGCACTGAGCTGTTTTGTCCAACCCTCGCCAATTATCCCACTGCGGTCAGCACAAAATAGACTGCGGCTGCAGTGGTCCACTGCGGACCGCACAAAGTGTAGTGCGACCACAGTGTCCAACTTCATAGAGGTATCACTTTAGCCTTCACTGGTGCGGACCACACAAAGTGTAATGCGGCCGCACTGGCAACTTCAGAGACTGAACATTTTCTTCACTATGTCTTGCACTGCATCAACACAATTCCTGTAAAATTTCACAACCAGTTAGCCCAAAAATCAATCCTATACTACAAAGAAAATCAAAGAAAACAATAAGAAAAACACATGGGTTGCTTCCCAAGAAGCGCCTGATTTAACATCGCGGCACGACGTATGTTACCATCACATGATTTGAGATGAAGGAGTGCCACCACATGGCTGTCATCCAATTTTCCAAGATAATGCTTGACATGGTGCCCATTAACTCTGAAGACTTCACAATTTTTATTTTTCACATCAAGAGCACCAAAAGGGGTCACCAAAACAACTTTCCACTCCATTTTGATTTAAGCTTTTCCAGAAACAGACGTAACCGGAAATTGAACAAGAGAACCAAATCACAATCTTTGAACTCCTTTCAACAAGCATTATTATCATCAAGGTACTTCATCTTGTCCTAATACAAGGACAAACTGGAGTATGCACAGAATCGAAATTCATCAAGTTCACTGAGTTGTTCAATATAGAGATTGGCTGCAATATCCTATTCAAGATTAAGCTTCCTTATAGACCACATGGCCTTGTTCTCTAATTCTACCGGAAGATGGCAAGCTTTCCCAAACACCAACCGATACGGAGACATACCCATAGGAGTCTTCAATGCTATCCTATAAGCCCATAGAGCATCATCCAACTTCTTTGACCAATTGGTCCTATTTGCATTGACCATCTTTGACAATATACTTTTGATTTCCCTGTTGGAGACTTCCACTTGACCACTTGCTTGAGGATGATAGGGGGCAGAAACTTTGTGATTAACACCATACTTGAAAAGCAAGGCGTCGAAAGCTTTGTTGCAAAAATGAGACCCCCCATTACTTATGATTGCTGCGGAGTACCAAACCTTGTGAAAATGCTCTTCTTGAGAAATGCAACAACACTCCGGGCTTCATTGTTAGGCAAATCCATGGCTTCAACCCATTTTGAGACATAGTCAACCGCCACAAGAATGTAAGTATTCCCACAAGAGCTATAAAATTGACCCATGAAATCGATGCCCTAAACATCAAAGATATCCACTTCAAGAATGGTGTTGAGAGGCGTCTCATCCTTTTTAGAAATTCCACCCGCTCTTTGGCACTCGTCGCATATCTTCACTAAATCACCCGCATCTTTGAACAAAGTTGGACAATAGAACCCACAAATAAGAACCTTAGAAGATGTACTCGCCCCACCATGATGTCCACCATAGGGGGAGGCATGACAAGCCTCCAAAATACTTAATTGCTCTTCCTCCAGGACACACCTTCGGATCACACCATCCGTGCATATCATCAACAACTATGGCTCTTCCCAATAGAAGTCCAAAATATCCTGCTTGAGCTTCTTCCTTTGGCTAGAAGAGAGTTCATACGGGACTATTCCGGCCACAAGGTAATTAGCAACATCGGCAAATCATGGCATATCATTCAATGACACCACAAGGATTTTGTTCGTCGGGAAATGAATCATTGATCTCTAGGCCATTACGAGGCCTCCCCTCCACCTCCAAACGAGATAAGTGCTCTGCCACTTGATTCTCACTACCTTTTGGGTTCATAATTTATAGATCAAACTCTTGAAGTAGCAACACCCATCTCATCAAACTTGCCTTGGAGCCTTTCTTTGTAATCAAGTACCTAAGAGTTGCATGATCAGTGTGCACTATAACCTTGGTCTCATAAGGTACAATCGAAACTTTTCCATTGCAAAACACTATGGCCAACAACTCTTTCTCGATGACCGTGTAATTCCTTTGAGCCTCATTCATGGTCTTGCTTGCGTAGTACACTGGATGAAATATTGTATTAACCTTCTGACCCAAAACACCCCCAACCGCAACTTCATTCGCGTCACACATGAGCTTGAAAGGCAAGCTCCAATTTGGTGCGGTAATGATAGGGGTAGTTGTCAACTTGTGCTTGAGAAGCTCAAATTCACTCATACATCCCTCATCGAACTCAAAATTGGCATCCTTCTCTAGTAACTTGCACAATGGGTTTATCACCTTAGAAAAATCTTTTATAAACCTCCGGCAAAACCCTGTGTGCCCAAGAAAACTCCTCACCCCTTTGAAAGAAGTGGGAGAGGAAGCCTTGAAATCACATCTAGCTTGTCTTTGTCAACTTCAATCCCGTGCTTTGAAATTTTGTGGCCCAACACTATACCCTCTTCAACCATTAAGTGGCATTTTTCCCAATTAAGTACAATATTTGTGTCTTTACACCAGGCCAACACTCTATCCAAATTAATCAAACATTCTTCAAAGGAATCACCAACCATACTGAAATCATCCATGAAAACCTCCAAGATATCTTCCACCATGTCGGTAAAAATAGCCATCGTGCATCATTGGAAGGTCGCTAGAGCATTACATAATCCGAACGGCATCCGAGAGAAAGTGAATGTGCTATATGGACATGTAAAGGTGGTCTTCTCTTGGTCCTCCGGGGTGATTATGATTTGATTATATCCTGAGTATTCATCCAAAAATCAATAAAAAGCATGCCCCACAAGACGATCTAGCATTTGGGCAAGGAACAGCCATGGGAAGTCATCCTTTCAGGTCACCTTGTTTAGCTTCTGGTAGTCCATGCAAACCTCCAGCCTGTGACTGTTCTGGTAGGAATCAATTCATTCTGGGAGTTTGTCACCACAGTCATACCACCCTTCTTCAGTACACATTGCACTGGAGAAGTCCATGAGCTATCAGAGATGGGGTACACAACCCCGGAATCTAACTACTTGATCACTTCCTTCTTCACCACTTCTTGCATTGCCTCTTTCAATCTTCTTTGGTGCTCCAAGGAAGGCTTTTCATAATCCTCCAAGATAAATTTCTTGAATATAGAATGCAAGGCTATTCCCCAAATGTCAGCCAAAGTCCATCCAATTTCCCTTTTTCTCCTTTGAAGCACCACCAAAGTGGCATCAACCTGCATGTTAGTAAGGCAAAAAGAAAGAATAATTGGTAAAGTAGAATTTGAGCCTAAGAACTCATACCTGAGATGTGGAGGAAATGATTTCAACTCCAACACTGGTGGCTCGTCATTTGATGCCTTTGTTGGTGGAGTTTACCGGTTTTCAAGATTCGAAGACAATTTCCTAGGCTCATAAGAATAAGTGCCCATTCCATTTAAAGCATTGACGCACTCCCCAAGGCTTGTATAATCATTCACAACAAGGTTTAATAGCACGGCCTCAATAGGATCCTCAAGGTTGATCATATAACTTGTATCATCCACAATCACAGATGTGACAAGGTCTACAAAGGAGCACACCTCGGTGCTATTTGGTTGCTTCATATATTTGCAAACATGGAAGACGACCTTTCATCTCCCACTCGGAAAGTGAGCTCACCCGCTTCAATATCAACCAATGCCTTCCCTGTTTCAAGGAAAGGTCTCTCTAGAATAATGGGGACTTCATAGTCCACTTCACAATCCCAAATGACAGATCGACCGGCAGTATTAACTCATCCACCCGGACAAAAACATCATCAATTATGCCTAAAGGTCGCTTCATCGATCGATCCGCCATTTGAAGTCTCATTGAGGTCGGCCTAGGTTGCCCAATTCTCAAAGTCTTAAAGACCGAATAAGGAATCAAATTTATGCTAGCCCCAAATCACAAAGGGCCTTGGCAAAATCCGCAATTCCAATAGTATAAGGGATAGTAAAAACTCCAGGGTCTTCAAGTTTCGGGGCCATTGAATGTTCGATAGAACTAACTTGCAAGCCATCTTTATTGTTTCACAATCCATTGACCGCTTCTTCATCACCAAATCCTTCATAAACTTGGCATATCTTGGCATTTGCTCAAGTGTCTCCACTAAAGGCACATTGATAGAAAGGCTTTTCAACATGTCAATGAACTTCTTGAACTGATTATCATTTCTTTACTTTTCTAGCCTTTGGGGTAAGGTAGAGGTGGCCTAGGCAAAGGTGCCTTGGCATTGGGCACCACAAGCTCGAGCATGTCAATCACGTGTTCCCTATATGGGTTCACGGCATCTTAAGTTTCCACCTCGGCCTCATCAATGTCTATCCTCACTTTATTGTTCACATTGTTCTAAACCACATCTTCAACTATCAAAGGACCCACATCTTCTTGAAACCCAACATCATCATCTACAACTTGCTTTTCTTTCGAGGCATTCACATCATTGCCTCTCCTACTTCTTGTTGTAACTGCCATCACATTATTGTTCCCACCCTTTGGGTTCACTACCGTATCACTTGGTAGAGCACCCTTAGGGAGAGTATTCAACGATTGAGGGATTTGGCCTAATTGCTCCTCCAAGTTACTAATAGAGGTATTGTGGGAAGCCAATTGATCATCAAAATCTTGGTTCTTCTTCATCATTTGTTCGAGCATCATTTTGATTCTTCCTATATCATTGCCTGAAGAACTAGACCCTTGAGATTGAAATGGATGCGGATTGTTCAGTAATGGTACATTGGGGGCCTTTGAAAGCCTTTCCCCCGGTTGCATTGATTCCCATTATTCCTTCCACCTTGATTGTTATTGTTACCCCAATTGCTATTACCATTCTAATTCCCTTAGTTGCCCTGATTGTTTTTCCCACAATTACCGCCTTGGTTGTTGTTGTTCCAATTACCACCACCTTGTTATTTCTTACCCCAATTGCCTAGGGGTCGCCATTATTGGTTTGAAGAGTTTCTCTATTACCTTGGTAGTTGTTAACATATTTGTAATGACCCAACCGGTCGTTTTGAGCTCCGGTGCGTCATTCAGCAGTTTGATACCATGAGCAACTTCATCTAAGGTATATCGACTTGTGTGTATGGTCAGAATTAAAATTCAGGAAGTTTGGAGTCAAATCTTAATGAAGATTCTCATTTCAAAGCCTTAAGTTGGAGAAACTAAAGTAGGATTGGAATTTTGAGAAAACAACCTCAGAATTGGGGTCTGAAGGTTCCAACAGGTTTGTATAATGATTTTGGACTTGGGTGTATGCCCGGATCGAGTTTTGGATAACCCGGGAGCGTTTTGGCGCCAATTGTGGAAGCTAGCATTTTTGAAGAAATTTCATCAGTTTGGCTTAAAATGCATTTTAGTGTTATTGACGTCCGTTTGGGATTTCGAGATTGGGAGTAGCTCCGTATGGTGATTTTGAATTTGGGAGCACAATCGAAAGTGAATTCAGAGGTCCGTAGGTCATTTTGGAGTCGTTTGGCTAAAGATAGAAAATTGAAGGTTTTTGAGAAAATTCGATTGGAAGTGGAATTTTTATATTAGGCTCAAAATGCAAATTTTATGGTTCGGATAGCTTCGCTAGGTGATTTAGGACTTAGGAGTGTGTCCGGAATATTTTTGTGATGACCGGTGTAGAATCTAGCTCGAATTGGCAAAGTTAGTATTTTGGCGAATTCCGGTTGATAGGTGAGATTTTGATCCGAGTCTTGGAATGGAATTCCAAGAATTTTTGTAGACATGTCATTTTGGACTTGTGTGCAAAATTTGAAGTCAATCGGACTTGATTTTATAGGTTTCGGCATAGGAAATAGAAGTTGGAAACTTCAAAGTTCTTCAAGCTTGAATTGAGGTGTAATTCATGGTTTTAGCATTGTTTGATGATATTTGAGGCCTCGAGCGAGTCCGTAATGTGTTTTGAGACTGGTTAGTATGATTGGTTGGGGTCCCGGGGGCCTCGGATGTGTTTTGGGTTGCGATCACACTCTTATTTGATGTTCCAACGCCGTATCTTTGGGAATAAAGGGTTCCATATTAAGTAAATGAGATCCAAATTAAGTTTTTTGAACCATTAGATCTGTATCTAAATTTCAGAGCCACAGGAAAAGGAATCGTCAAATTTGGACATCATATTAGGAAGTTATGCTCATTTCCGTGCCAAGGAAAAATCTGGTTCTGTCAAAACCGCATATGCGGACATTGACCACGTATGCGGGACCGCATTTGCAGGAATTGAACCGCAAAAGCATTTCCAGAAAGGCGAAAAATGACCGCATAAGCGGACATGTCCGTATAAGCGGAAAGACGTCCACATGAGCGGCCTGGACAGTGTATAAACCGAGAAGGTTTAGTATTTTGGGCATATCTTGAGTTCTAGAGCTCCGGTTGAGGTGATTTTCACGGTGTTGTTCTCATCTCAACAAGGGGCAAATATCTGACCTTTATTTTGATGTTTCTCCATGATTATTCTGTTGGTTTCTATTTTTATCCATGTTTGGATGTTAGAAATTGAGATTTTGAGCCCCAAAGTTGAAAAATGGTAAATCCTTGATTTGAGGGTCGATTCATGGACGCAATTGGATGATTTTCTAGATATACACCATATGAGTTATGGATAATATTTATTTTCAATAATTTTCAGAATCCGGGCACATGAGCCCGAGGCCATTTTGGTCATTTCACAAATGGAGTCGGGAAATTTCATAATTTGAATGGTTAGCAATTATTTGAGTATATCCTCATTAGTTTGATGTTATTTGGCTAGTTATGGAGTATTTGTGCGTTGGTTAAAGTCTTTGGAGGAATAAAGAATGCCGATATTGAGTCTTCGGGCGAGGTGAGTCTCCTTCCTAATCCTGTGAGGGGGAAACCACCTCATAGGTGATTTAAATTGATTATTTGCTCCAAATTGTGGGGCTACGTACGTACGAGGTAACGAGAGTCCTTGCATAGCTACGATTATGCTATTGTACAGGTAGTTTAGTGTTGAAACACGTTCTCAATACATACTAAACGTGTGTTCATATTTGTAGGATTTGATAAATGACAAACGACGCGCAATTGACATATGACGAGGTCCAAGCACAAGCGCGCAATTGACACATAACGAGTTTCAAGCACAAGATGAACAAAGATCATGATCAAGCAAAGAAATAAAGTTATACATGAGTCGTTCTTTAATTGTGATCTTGATCCGACAATTGACTCAAGACTTGGCTTCTCTCGTAAAATCATTTTTATCAAATCATGCATATTTAATTTAAAGCAAAATGATTTTCAAACATTTTATTTTAGCCAAAATGATTTTTAAACATGCCTCTCAAATCTGGACAAAGATAATCGATTATGTACTTTATGATAATCGATTATGTTAAGACAATGTACACCAGATTTACAAAGCTAAACAATAATCAATTATGTACCTTATGATAATCGGTTATGTTAAGGCAGTGTACATTAGATTTTTCAAAGCTACAAGATAATCGATTATGTACCTTATGATAATCGATTATGTTGAGGCAGTGTCCATCAGATTTTTCAAAGCTATAAAATAATCGATTATGCACATTATGATAATCGATTATGTTGAGGCAGTGTCTATCAAATTTTACAAGACTGTAAAATAATTGATTATGTACTTTATGATAATCGATTATGTTAAGACAGTGTAGTCAAAAGTTTTCAAAATATAAAAAGATAATCGATTTTCCTTATAGCATAATCGATTATGAAAATGACCGTTGCCAAAGTATTTTTAAACTCTGAAAGATAATCGATTGTACACAATCTGATAATCGATTATGCTAAGTAAAATCTGAATATGATTTTTTGAACGTTGTCAGGTAATCGATTATACGATTTGGATAATCGATTATTCTGCTTAAAATCAGGGAATGATTTTTGAACGATTGGAAAATAATCGGTTATGCAAATAAGATAATCGATTATCTTAGCACAAAATCAGCAATTCTTGATTGGCAATTAGGCAACG
Organism: Nicotiana benthamiana; assembly: GCA_034376525.1. Classification (NCBI taxonomy): domain Eukaryota; kingdom Viridiplantae; phylum Streptophyta; class Magnoliopsida; order Solanales; family Solanaceae; genus Nicotiana; species Nicotiana benthamiana. Next base: position 25,655,270 of record CM067335.1, read on the forward strand.
GTTGTGGGGGGTTTTGAACACTATAAATACAACTCAAAATCAGTCTTACAAGTACAACAACTGATCATATTCTTTCTAAAGCTTGCATACTCTCATATACATCATTTTATATTCATTTCATAAGTTTTTGAGAGCCAAACTCTCGAGGAAAGTTGTTGTGTTCTTGAGCGTATTTATTTTACTCATATCTACTCTTAAAGAGAGTCTTGTCTTGAGTGCTAAGTGTTTGTATACACTTGAAGGGAAGTGTTAATCCCTTGTGGTTGTAAGAAGGAACGTTTTCATTCCTTCGGTTGAAGTCTTGAAGTGTGGTATCTTCGAGCAAAGGTTGTTGAGGCTTGTGTGACTAAAGTTCTCAGTTTGTAACGGTTTGTTAAGCACCCGTAAGCTTAACGAAGTTAGTGGAATCTCGAGAGAGTCTCTCGGGGACTGGACTAGCCACAGGTTGTGGTGAACCAGGATAATTTTGGTGCGTTCGTTCCTTATTATTTACTTACCGCACTTATTTCAATCCTGCAATTTTTAATTCCGCAAGTTTATATTGTTTTTTATTATAACGCTATTCCCCCTAGCGTTAAGCATATATTCTAACATTTAGGACCCAAAAGAATGCTATAATTGAAATGTTTGAAACCTTGTTGGCATTCGAATTGTTGAAATTCAATTTAACTAGAAACGGATTTCAAAGAGGATTAAAATTCATTTTCCTAAAATTTTTAAAGGAGAATTGAATTTATTTGAATAAATATTTCCCGATAAATCCTTATTTGACTGATTGAGCATGTATTCTTATGTGTGCATGTGAAGCATGCCTGACTCGCGAGCGGAGTATTTGTTTATTTCTATTGGAACGGACCGATCGCCTCGGTGAAATAGATGCATCAATGGTACGGGCCGTCCGACCCGCGGCAGTGCACACTTTATATTTCTGATGGAGCGGGCCGTCGACCTCGGCATGATTTGTGCATGTTTGTGCTATTGTCTTGGACCCATTGAGTTGTTTTTATTCCTCATTATGGTGAGATCATATTGTTAAAATTAATAAGAAATCTAAGGAAATTCTCCATGAAAGACTTATATGATTACTTATTTCCTATATTTGGATTTGAAACATATTACAAAATAAACCCACTTTTGAATATATTTATAAAATGATAAATAGTCATTGGACTACTAGTGAGTGTCAAAGTCGACCATCTCGTCTCTACCCCTTCGGGATTAGGCGGGATACTCACTAGGTACCATTGTTTTTTTTGTACTCATACTACACTTGATGTGCATTTTATTGCACAGGTATATGTGGCTCCAGTGGTCTACTGGCAGAGCAGCACGGTTGATTTAGGGACTAGATGAGCTGCATCATTCGAGACGGCCGCAGCTAGGGTAGTCCCATTCCAGTACTGTATTTTTTTTTCGATCCACTGTATTTCAAACGGATGATGTATTTTTATTTCTCTTATCAGTAGATGCTCATGCACTTGTGACTCCGGGTTCTAGGATAGTTGGAAATATTGTATTAATTGTTTAACTTTTAAATTTGACTTGATATTTTATTCTTTAAAATTTTTTAAATATGGATGAAAAATCATGTATTTCAAAAGTGTTTAAACGAGATTTTTATTAAGTAATTTGGTTGGCTTGCCTGATAGCGATGTCCAGCGCCACCACGACCCTTAGCGAGTTTTGGGTCGTGACAACATGGTATCAGATCTCTAGGCTCCCCTCAGTCTCATGAGTCATAAGCAAGTCTAGTAGGGTCTCGCGGATCGGTACGGAGACGTCTGTACTTATCCTCGGGAGGCTGCATGGCTATTAGGAGTACTTTCCTTCTTGATTTCCTTATCGTTCGATTTGATTCCTCTAAAGATTATGCCTTTGTTTCCTTCCTATTCAATCCTATGCGATGTGAAGCGCTTGTTGTAATCAAGAATTTAAGAATTTTGATGGCACTACAGATGTGGTGCGGGATGTTTCTCCCAGTATAGTTGATTGGAATGTTGTAGACGATCTATGGAAGGATTTCTTATTGATTCGACTCAATAGCGGTACTTTGAGAGCCTTGAGGCTAGGCACAGGTTGCCATGATGCTTATGAATGAGTTTCCACTGTATTGATATGATGGCAGGATAGGTGCCTACGTATGGAGACAGTGAATGACTCGAAGGGAGGTTTACTCAGTGTATGATCTAGAGATTCGGTGTTTTATTCCTGGTAGGGGGAAGGCAATCGGGAAGAGAATGTTCATGTCGTTATCCTTATAGAATGTGCAAGATTCGCCGCTGTTATGGCCTTCTAGAATTCGCCTTTAAGGCAGGGTATTGCTGGTCAATAATGAAGAAGCGGCAGCCAGAGATCGCGGGATGCCATGGTTCAGGATGGAATCGGCGTTCCTAATATGATGGCTCGATGAAGATGATCTTCAGATAGGTTTGAAGTTAGTAGCGACTTGTGGGTTGGGGTGCTATGAAGATAGAGGGATGAGTTCCGGCAAAGTGGGGGAGCGAGGGATGTATCATATGGTCTTGGTAGTAGGGTGAGTACGCGCCATAAGGAGAGTTTGGAATGATTTGAGAATCTCAGAGATGAAGTGATTGGGGCCTACAGAGCTAACTTGAAGCATGCGCCATTATGCTGCAACAGATTTGTTATAGCAAAAAGGTGCTGCCTGGAATGAAGAAGAATGCAGCATAAATTTGAATTGGAAGGATATTTCTGCGTATTTAATTAATGTCCACGGGAATAAATGGAGTGGTGCAACCAGGGAGTGAGCTTGGACTCACGATAGATTATTGGGGTCATGGTAACTATACCCCGTGCAACAACGTTAAAAGATGTCGGGAGTGGCTTCTACACGTGGGTTATTCCCTGTGAGTAGGTTAGAGGTCGCGTGGTTGGCGGAGCTGTCGCAAGGAATTCTTATAGGTTGCTCAACAAAGAGATCTGTCACGCGAATGTGGTTGATGAATCAGATATTTTACCGCATGATTCCAAAAATTTTGGCGGTTGATTGTGCAAGGTTATGCTAATGAAAGATAAAGAGTTCTGGTAAATTCAAGAATTGTGTAATAATGGCTTTCTGCCAAGTGGGAGAGTCCCACCGCTTATGATTGGGTTGCATGGTCAATTACCTGCGTGAATTCTTATTATTATCATATTGCCGGGTTATTGAGGCTACAGAAAAGGACCATGAGGGGTAATTCGAGTAAATGAGTTGTTGAATGTATGCTATGGTTAGCCTTATTGTCTCATGTTTAGACTTGAGGTAAAGTGTGATGCCTAATGATTTTGAGTCTATAAATACAAATAAGAATCAATCTTGGTAGCAACTTATGAGAAGGTTCCCAAAATGTTCTATAATATTTTGACTTGCGGTGTAGCATCTAGGAGATACGAAATGGTTCATGGGATTTGAGAAAGCATGGTGTCGTGATTCAAGGTCACTCGGGATGAGTGCAGATGGAGTATGTTAGATGTTGAATGGAGAAGTATTGTTTCTAAGGCAATCAAGGATAAATTGGAAGGAAGTAGATTGATTAGCCATAGTTGAATTGCCATATTGGTGCCAGTGATCAATTCGTTCAGTGTGATCGAGTTATGCATGTGATTTGTGGTGGTACATGTGAGGCTTGTCGGCCGCAGTTATTAATATTATTCACAATCATTCTTCTGTTATGGCATGTTATGAGTAGGCAGATCCCGGAAAGGACTATGGTGGCTTAGACCACTAATTTAGAGATTTGCATATTCGATGGTTATGAAAAATTTGCATGTATGTTGCTATAGTTCTCCTGAAGTGAGTTAAATGGAAATTTTTATATGATGAAGTGTTAGTCTATCGGCGGTTCTAGAGTTGTGATGGAAATCACGTCTATCGTGTATCGGCGCGTGAGGTGCATCCGGTGGTTTGAATGTGCGAACCCGTTAATTGTTTTGGAAGATGGTGGGAGTTTCTTTTCCCACAGGAAGATTGTATAAGTGTGACATGTAGTCACTTGATTAATTAGAAATTTAAACCAACTATGAGGATTTTGGTAATATCATCCATTTGAGAATTTATGCCTGGAAGGCACTCTGTTTATTTGGTTATGGACCTGTGAAAGATTATTGGCCTAGCTTGGGACAATCAGGATCGACTTGAGGTCGGTGGATAGATTTATTGTGGAAGTTAGCCTTACGTCAGGCCAGTTGTGTTTATTTCAGACATGCGCTCTTCATGGAAGGATAGTCGCGGTTTTATTTCTTGGTCAGCTAATTCATGTAAAAATATATTGCGCCGTATGAGTTGTGAGGCAGCTTGGCAATTTCTAATGTGTTGAGATTCCGCTCAGCGGGGATGTCATATAAGCAGGATGGCTCTTGATATTCAGATCATATATCGCACCTTCGTGGTGCTCAAGTTTTGTAGCCTATAGGACTATTTGTTCCCTTATGGATGATATTATGCACCTTAGTGTGCCCATGACCGATATTCGGTATTTTGTTGTAATGAGCAATTAAGCTCGATGTGTATCTCCTTATGTGAGTTCTACATGTGGATCGGGTGGCACGTCGGCCGTAGTTATGTTGTGTGGATCGGGTGGCACGCCGCCATGGGTATGTTGTTTGGATCGGGTTGCGCGCCGCAACAGTGTGATGTTCAGTTCAGTGCCCATATTTGCTTATATGTGTAATGTTTCCCTGTTTTCTAAGGGAGTCCATGTTAGTGTGCGAGTTGAGTAATTCCTTCTAAAGTTCGCCTTCCTTTTGTATCGCATTCGAATTAGTAACCTACTGGCACATTGTGGCATCTTGTGGGACTTTTGATTATGTACGATGTGGCTTATTGCCTGAAAAGTTCGTACTGGGGCAGAACGAGATTATTGGATTTAGGATCAGTGCAGTCTAATGATGTGAAGTATACTAAGGAGCTAAGACCATTAGATGGTTCTTGAGGGAGAAAAGGGTGCTTGTCATGATTATAGACCCAATGGGTCGTTGATTCGGCACTTGGTTATGAATTTCGGCATATCTTCTATCTTATCGGTGTTGTAAAAAAAATATAGCAAGACCTGTGTAGGTCATGAGATGCAATGGAGCATCAGATTGGTGGAATTTTGACTATTATGTTTAAAGAATGTTATTGTGGTCATATGAGTAAAGTGATGCAAAGTGTGAATTCAGAAAATTTATGCAGTCATGTTTGGGTACAGCGTGTGGAGATTGATATGGTGGTTGTATGATGGAAACAAGCTTGGCAGGAAATTCCGGATGTTCGAATTAGGCTTTAAGGCTTATTTGCTTGAATAAAGGAGTGTATCTGCAAAATTATCGAGCTAATGTGCTCAACTGAGTGGTGGTAGCCCTGGAAGGTGCATGAGGTGTTACACAAGTGATTTTAGACTACTTCAGTGTAGTTCTTAGCACGTTCGAGGACGAACGTATGTTTAAGTGGGGGAGATTGTAACAAACCGGTCGTTTTGAGCTCTGGCTCATCATTCAGCAGCTTGAGGCCATGAGCAGCTTCATCTCAGGAATATTGACTTGTATGTATGGTCAGAATTAAAATTTAGGAAGTTTGGAGTCAAATCTAAATGAAAATTCTTTTTTCGAAGCCTTAAGTTGGAGAAAATGAACTAGGATTCGAATTTTGCGAAAACGACCTCAGAATTGGGAACCGAAGGTTCCAGGAGGTTCGTATTATGATTTCCGACTTGGGCGTGTGCCCGGATCGGGTTTTGGATAACCCGGGAGCATTTTGGTGCCAATTGTGGAAGTTAGCATTTTTGAAGAAATTGCATCAGTTTGGCTTAAAATGCATTTCAGAGTTATTGATATCCGTTTGGGATTCCGAGATAGAGAGTAGCTCTGTATGGTAATTTTTGATTTGGGAGCACAATCGGAAGTGAATTCAGGGGTCTGTAGGTCATTTTGGAGCCGTTTGGCCAAAGATAGAAATTTGAAGGTTTTTGAGAAAATTCGACCAGAAGTGGAAAATTTGATATTGGGATCAAAATGCAAATTTTATTGTTCGGATAGCTTCGTTAGGTGATTTGGGACTTAGGAGTGTGTCCGGAATATTTTTGTGATGATCGGTGTAGAATCTAGCTCGAATTGGCAAAGTTAGTATTTTGGCAAATTCCGGTTGATAGGTGAGATTTTTATCCGAGGCTCGGAATGGAATTCCGAGAATTTCTGTAGCTTCGTTATGTCATTTTGGACTTGTATGCAAAATTTGAAGTCAATCGGACGTGATTTGATAGGTTTCGGCATCAGAAATAGAAGTTAAAAACTTCAAAGCTTTTCAAGCTTTAATTGAGGTGTAATTCACAATTTTGGCGTTGTTCGTTGTGTTTTGAGGCCTCGAGAAATTCCTTATTGTGTTTTGGGACTGGTTGGTATAATTGGTTGGGGTCCCGGGGGCCTCGGGTGTGTTTCGGGTTACGATCACGCTCTTATTTAATGTTCCAACGCCGTATCTTTGGGCATAAACGGTTCCATATTAAGTATATGAGCTCCAAATTCGGTTATTTTAACCATCAGATCCGTATTGAAGTTTCGGAGCCATAGGAAAAAGAATCGTCGAATTTGGACATCATATGAGGAAGTTATGCTCGTTTCCGTGCCGAGGAAAAATCCGGTTCTGTCAAAACCGCATATGCGGACATTGACCGCGTGTGCGGGACCGCATATGCGGAAATTGAACCAAATAGCGGTCCCAGAAAGGCGAAAAATGACCGCATGAGCGGACATGTCCGCATAAGCGGCTTGGACAGTGTATAAACCGAGAAGGTTTAGTATTTTGGGCATATCTTGAGTTCTAGAGCTCCGATTGATGTGATTTTCACGGTGTTGTTCTCGTCTCAACAAGTGCGTAAATATCTTACCATTATTTTTATGTTTCTCCATGGTTATTTCTGTTGGTTTCTATTTTTATCCGTGTTTGGATGTTAGAAATTGAGATTTTGAGCCCCAAAGTTGAACAATGGTAAATCCTTAATTTGAGGGTCGATTCATGGACGAAATTAGATGATTTTCTGGATATACACTATATGAGTTATAGGTAAAATTTATTTTCAATAATTTTCAGAATTCGGGCATGTGAGCCCGAGGGCATTTTGGTCATTTCACAAACGGAATCGGGAAATTTCATAATTTGAATGGTTAGCAATTATTTGAGTATAAAATTAGTTTGACGTTATTTGGCTAGTTTTGGAGTATTTGTATGTTGGTTCAAGTCTTTGGAGGAATGGAGAATGTCGATATTGAGTCATCGGGCGAGGTGAGTCTCCTTCCTAATCCTGCGAGGGGGAAACCACCTCATAGGTGATTTAAATTGATTATGTGCTCCAAATTGTGGGCTACGTACGCACGGAGTGACGAGAGTATGTGCGTAGCTACTATTATGCTATTGTCCGGGTAATTTAGGACCCAAAAGCATGCTATAATTGAAATGTTTGAAACCTTGTTGGCATTCGAATTGTTAAAATTCAATTTAACTAGAAATGGATTTCAATGAGGATTAAACTTCATTTTCTTAAAATTTGTTAAAGGAGAATTGAATTTATTTGAATAAATATTTCTCGAATAATTTTGACTGATTGAGCATGTATTCTTATGTGCGCCTGTATCGCATGCATGCTTCGTGAGTAGGTTATTTGTTTATTTCTGTTGGAATGGGCCGATCACCTCGTTAAAATAGATACATCTATAGTACGGGTCCGTCCAACCCCCCGCAGTGCACACTTTATACTCCTGTTTGAGCGGGTCGTCGACCTCGGCTTGATTTGCGCATGTTTGTGCTATTGTCTTGGACCCATTGAGTTGTTTTTATGCCTCATTATGGCGAGATCATATTGTTACAATTAATAAGAAATCTAAGGAAATTTTCCATGAAAGAATTATATGTTTACTTGTTTCCTCTATTAAGATTTGAAACATTTTACAAAATAAACCCACTATTAAATATATTTATAAAATGATAAATATTCATTGGACTACTAGTGAGTGTCAAAGTTGACCATCTCGTCTCTACCTCTTCGGAATTAGGCGGGATACTCATTGGGTACATGTTATTTTTTTGTACTCATACTACACTTGCTGTGCATTTTATTGCACGCTTGATTTTGAGACTAGATAAGCTGCATCAGTTGAGACGGCCGCAGCTAGGGTAGTCCTATTCCAGTTCTATATTTATTTTTCTGTCCACAGTATTCCGGACGAATGATGTATTATTATTTCTCTTATGAGTAGATGCTCATGCACTTGTGACTCCGGGTTCTGGGATAGTTTGAAATATTGTATTAATTGTTTAACTTTTAAATTTGACTTGATATTTTATTCTTTAAAAAATTTTAAATATGGATGAAAAATCATGTATTTCAAATGTGTTTAAACGAGATTTATATTAACTAATTTGGTTCGCTTGCCTGACAGCGGTGTCCGGCGCCACCACGACCCTTAGCGAGTATTGGGTCGTGACAATATTGAACCTCTTTACTTTGGTCATCATAGCCATCATTTTGAAACCCATCATATTTATCAACAAACTACTCAGAATTTCCTTGATTTTGTTGCCTCATTTGCCTTCTCTTATTGACAAGCATATTATTACCTTCCATGGCATTGACTTGGTGAGGGTTTTGAACTTGTTGCAACTGCGCCATCACCAATTGGTTCATAGTAGTAATAAGCTCAACAATAGCTTGACCATAATGCATTCCTTGTGTAAATGTATATTCGTAGGGTCACCTTGACGTACATTTGCCCTACTCTACCATACTGAAGAAGTGTCTGCCATTTCATCAAGTATCTTACATGCCTCATCATATGATAGTTTCATAAAATAGCCTCTGGCCAATTGGTTCACTATGAATTGATTAGTAGTATTTATGCCTCGGTAGAAGGTTTGTTGAATCATGGCCTCGTTCATGTTGTTATTGGAATATTCCTTCACCATCATCCTGTACCTCTCCCAAATTTCATGCAAAGGTTCTGTTGGCTCTTGCTTGAAGGCCAATATCTCATCTCCAAGTGCCACCATATGCCCAGTGAGAAGAATTTAGCTATAAACCTATCTGCCAACTCATCCCACATTGTGATGGAATGGTTGGGGAGCCTCTCGAGCCAATCTAGTGCGTTCCCCGAAGTGAGAACGGGAAAAGTCTAACCCTAAAAGCATCTTCGGACACATTCGTCTGCTTGCTTCCCCAACATGTATCAACGAACCCATTGAGATTTTTGTACGCATTTTGATCCGCAGCGCCCGTAAAATATCCACGCTGCTCAAGTAAGGTCAACATCACGTTGGTTATCTGAAAGTTTCCCGCCCGGATTCGGGGTGGGAAAATAGCACTTGCATACCCTTGGTTCCATAATACTTTGGGAGACACTCTTGGAGGTGGTGGAAGAGGCTCTGGAATATTGTCATTTGGATTTTCATTGGCATTTCATCCTCTACATTGTCCTGGAGGTACTTGAGACACCTCATCTTGTTCAACATCATCTACCTCCTCCCTCGCTATCACATTTCCAAGAGGGTTATTAGCATTGTTCAATGCCATATTGGTACCTCAGTAGTGACACAAACAAGTAAGTAATAAAGAAGGAAAGAAGAATAATACACAAAACTAACTAAATAGATAGCCAACACCGTTAGCTCCCCAACAACAATGCCAAAAAGTGATCGCAACCTACTCTACACCACTAAAAAGTAGCGAGAGAGGGTTACAATAGCTTTTACCCAATTTGTGGGTCGGGATCAATTCCACAGGGAGCTAGGAACAGAGTCGAGTATCTATTTAGGTTGGAATTACGTATTAGTTCCAAATATCACTTCTATTCATTTTTGGGGTTTTCTTTATATTCTACTGTGATCAAACAACAAATTATAATTGCAACTAAATTAAACTAAGAGTAAATTACTACAAGTTGTATCTAATGGTTTAAAAGGCACAACGGTAGTAACTTTCAGCTAGGTGGCCAATTGACGGGTAATTGCATCTAAGAGACGATTGACATGATTGGGGAATATGTTATAACCATTGCTCGATACTACCCACTCTACACCTCTCAGTAGAAAGAGTGGTTTTTCCCAATTGACATTCTCAAGACCAATTGGATATGCATATTTGCAAGCAACTAGAGTTCAAGTCGGGTAATTACTCTCTCGAGGTTTAACCATTTAAATAGGATTATCAAATCTCTTGAGTGCATCCTTCCTTGTTGAAATTAATTTTGGAGACTTAGGCTCTATTTCTCAAGAAGAGCCCAAGTCAACTTAACACAAACTAATGTTTGCAACCACTAATTTATAAATTAAACCATAAAATTAACTCAAATAACAAACACCCATAGTCAATCTAGCCCTAAATCACAACACCCATCAATTACCCACACTAGGATTGAGCCACAACCCTAGATAATGGGTCTAGCTACTCATGCTTGAAGATCAGAGAAATAGATAAAGAGAAAGACATTAACTAATTACTAGAGTAAATACAAAGATTAAATTATTAAAACTAAGTAATAGTTCCCAAAATGGCTAAGAAATATCGTCTCACGAGCGCAACTACTGTATTACAACATCCGATACCCTAAAAATGGAAAAAGGTTCTATTTATTCTAAGCTGGAAAAACTGCACAAAAATGCCCCTACGGGGTCAATGCGGACCGCACAAAATAGTGTGCGGCCGCACTAGGCTCTTGGACTTGAAATCTTGTCTCTCTAAACTCAGGCTCCGCGGACCGCACAGAATGGACTGCAACCACAGAGGCTTGTAATGCAATCCGTGCAGAATAGGCTGCGGACCGCACAGGCTTCATCTTCTGAATTTGGCATCTCTCTGAACTTCGGTTCTGCGGACCGCTCAGAATGGTAGTGCGGCCGCGATGCTTTCAGCGCGGGCCGGAAAAAACCTTCTGCGGTCGCACTGCCTTGATGCCTGAAAATCCAACTCTATGAATCTCCCTAGTGCGGACCGCACAAAGTGTAGTGCAGACACACTAGGCCTATTTCTCTTGAGTTTTGTCTTGTCTTTGGTACTTTGGCAGGTTTCACTCCTTTTGAGCCGATATTTGACATCTTGTCCCTTTGTTGATCAAACCCGCAATCAAGCACAACTTATGAGCTTTTGGGGACTATTTTGTATTAATTTATAATCAAAGCATAAGCACAAAGGAGTATAAAATGCGTCAAAATCCCTAGTTATCAAATACCAAAGGAGAAATAACTTTGTCGGTGAATACTGCTGGGATAGTTCAGGATACCAAATTCTACGTGTTCGAAGGGGATATGAGGTATAACGCCTTATTCACAAGGCCTTGAGTTCACAACATGAGAGTAGTGCCCTCGATACTACACCAGTCATTGAAATTCCTCACATACTGGGAGGAATGAAGATGGTTTACGACGAGCAACCAGCCGCAAAGAAATATTCGCAGTCAATGAAGTAATCTGGATGCATGCACTTACGATAGTAAAGAACACAGGCCATGTTAGGAAAGAAAAAGCTAAATAGCAATCACTGATACCGGCCCTGATCGAACCAGAGGAGCAAGGAGCAAACGAAGATGATGGTTACGAAGTCCATAGGCCGTGCATCGCCCCTAATAATTTTAATGCCACTACATCAACGATCGAGGAGATGGAGCAAGTCATATTAATCGAACACTCACCTGATCGGAAGGTATACTTGGGCACGGGGTTAACTCCCCAGATCAAGAAAAAACTTACTGAATTCCTTATAGCTAACATAAGATTGTTTCGCTTGGTCCCATCTTGATATTGCAGGGATCTCACCAGAGATAAAAACTCATAAGTTTTGGACCCAAAGTTCCACCCGGTTAAATAGAAGAGAAGGCCTCAGTCCGAAGTCAAACATGCATTCATCAAAGATGATTTTAAACTCCTTAAAATAGGTTTCGTTCGGGAAGTTAAATACTCAGATCGCTTAGCTAGCATAGTGGTAACGCCTAAAAAAGAAAATAAATTAAGAATGTGCGTAGATTACAAAGACTTAAACAAGGCATGCGCTAAGGTCTCTTTCCCTTTGCCTAAAATCGACCGCATGAGCGATGCGATGAAAAGGGCACGAGGTACTCAGCTTTTCAATGCCTATTCTGGGTGCAACCAAATCTGGATGGATCCGGGCGATCAAGAAAAGACTTCTTATATCACTAAATTCGGCACTTATTGTTATAACGTAATGTCTTTCAGATTAAAAAATGCCAGGGTCTCTTATCAACGCATAGTAAACCGAATGTTCGAAGGACAAATAGAAAAATCAATGGAGGTCTATATTGATGACATGCTAGTCAAGTCCCTACGAGCAGAGGACCATTTGAAACATTTATCGGAAACCTTTGACATATTGAGGAGATATAATATGAAGCTCAACCCAGAAAAATACGCATTCAGGGACGAATCTGGAAAATTCCTTGGGTTTATGGTGTCCAACAAGGGGATCGAGATCAATCTCGATAAAATCAAAGCTATAGCAGACATCACCGTGGTGAAAAATTTAAGGGTTGTTCAGAGGTTGACCATGCGTATAGCCGTCCTGGGCCGGTTCATATCGAGGTCCTTTGATAAAGCATCATTGTTTCTCTCTATTGAAGAAAAATAACTTTTCTTAGACCCAGAGTGCCAACAAGCTATGGAACAACTCAAACGGTACCTTTTGAGTCCACCCCTACTCCATACTCTGAAGGTGGATGGGCAGTTTTACCTTTACTTGGCGATATCTGAGGTGGCGGTAAGTGGAGTCCTAGTTAGGGAAGTGTAGGTACACAATTTCCTATTTACTATGTTAGTAGAACTCTAGGAAAGTCCGAAACAATGTATCCTCACTTGGAAAAATTGGGGCTCGCTTTATTGAGCGCCTCCAGAAAGTTAAAACCATACTTTCAATGCCACTTCATACGTGTCGAGACCTCTTACCCACTGAGAAACATTATGCATAAGCCCGAGATTTCTCCCTGATTGGCCAAATGGGTAGCCAAAATTAGCGGGTAAGATATCGAGTATCGGCCCCGAACCGCCATCGAATCACAAATTTTGGCAGACTTTGTAGCCGACTTTACGCCTGCCTTATTGCCCAAAGTCTAAATAGAACCATTGTTAACCTCAGGGATTACCTCAGGAGTTTGGACCCTTTTTACAGACGCTTCTTCGAACGCAAAGGATTTCAGGCTCAGCATCATGCTGAAACCACCTATAGGTAACATATTTAGGCAATCTATTAGAACTTTAAAACTAACTAACAACGAGGCTAAGTATGAGACCATAATTACATGTCTCGAATTGGCTAAAAGCCTAGGGGCCGATGTAGTCGAAGATGTTAGAATATATGATTAACGTTAGAGGGGGGTGAATAGCGTTTAAATAAAATTCTATGTAAATTTGCGGAATTTAAACTTGCAAGAATAAAGTGAATGCGGAAATAAAAATAGCAAGGAGAGAGCAAACCAATTTTATCCTGGTTCACCACAGCGTGTGGTTAGTCCAGTCCCCGAGAGACTCTCTCGAGTTTTCCACTAACTTTGTTAAGCTTAAGGGTGCCTAACAAACCGTTACAAGTGCTCGTAGATATACCCTCTACAAGACTTCAATCCGCTCGAGGATACCACAGCTCAAGACTTCACAACAAGGAATTGACCTTTCCTTCTTACAACAAGGGATTTCAACTTCCCTTCAAGTGTTTACAAACACTAAGCACTCAAAACAAAACTCTCTTAATAAAGTGGGTATGAGTAAAAATAATAGGCTCAAGATCACAACAACTTATACAAGGATTTTGGCTCTCAAATGTAATGAAATGAATATAAAATGATAAGCAAGAGTGTGTAAGCTTTAAGCAATGATAATGATCAGTTGTTGTGCAGAAACAAGTGATTTTGAGGTGTATTTATAGTGTTCAAAATCACTATGACCGTTGCTTAATTGCCAATTAGTGATTGCTGAAATTGTGCTCATATAATCGATTATGCGATTCTATATAATCGATTATTTAAGATCAGTCAAAAATGATATGCAGATTTCACGCTAAATAATCGATTATGTTTGACTTAATAATCGATTAATTGGTAAAGTTAAAAAATCAATCACCGATTTTACGCTCATATAATCGATTATAAGAATCTATATAATCGATTGTTTTTCGGTGATTCAAAAATCGTTGGCAACGGTCTTAACATAATCGATTACTTGAAAACACATAATCGATTATTTTCTTACTTTGAAAAATCTGATGCACACTGCCTCAACATAATCGATTACCTGTAAGGACATAATCGATTATTTTTGTACTTAGAAAAAAACTGGTGCATACTGTTTTAAAATAATCGATTACTTGGAAGTGGATAATCGATTGTTTAGCTGTCTTTTAAAATCTGGGACACACTGTCTCAATATAATCGATTGTTAAAAGTATATAATCGATTGTTTCGTTGTTTTTGAAAAATCAAGTTTTGGCGGTCTTAATATAATCGATTGTATGGTTCATATAATCAATTATATAGGTCCAGATTTAAAAGACATGTTTAAAAACCATTTTGACTAAAATGCACATCATTTTGTTTTAACACAACGATGCATGGTTTGTTTAAAAATGAATTTACGAGAGAAGCCAAGTCTTAAATCAATTGTCGGATCAAGAGCATAAATATAAAACGACTCAACTATAACTTTATTGATTTTCTTGATCTTGCTTGTTATTTCTCATGTGCTTGATCTTTGGCATATGTCGATATTCCATGCGCGTTGGTTTGTCATTTGTCAAAACCTACAAGGAGGAACACACGTTTAGTTATATCGACTTGAGGACGTGTTTCAACAATTTCCCCCTTTTTGATAATGGCAAACCAATATCGGGATATGCATATTAGATAACGACAATTGAAGACAAGTGAATGGATTCCCCCTCAATTTATGAAGTCCCCCTTAATTTATGCCAATATTATTAGTATGCATAGCCCTTATTCTTCCCTCTTTTGACATTAGCAAAAATTAATGAACTTTTCATTAAACGATAATAAGCATACATAAGAAAGCTTGAAAAATAGACAATAGATTAATCAAACGACACATAATAAGAAAAATAATTTATTCTTCATTGACATCCGTCTCGGCATCCGAAACTCCTTCCTGAGGTATAGTTTGGGCATATGGATAGTTGACATGATCGAAGTACCCATGAAGCTCAGTGGTCAAACGAGTGACGTTTTGATCAATACGATACACTGAGGTGGACAAGGAAGCAAGTTGGTCCGAAATGGTTTGAAGAGTGGGAGCTTGAGGACGTCGTAATTGTGTAGGAGGAGGAGGAGGACGATGTTCGCCAATATTGGGAAGCGAAGATTCGTGAATCTCCCAATGCTTTGTAGCTTTTTGTTGAGGACCGACGGAGGTGTCGATGCCGGCGGCTTCAAAAAGAGCCATTATGAGTAAGGCATAAGGGAGTGGTCTACCGTTTCCAATAGCGTCATACATATGTGTCATGACAAACCGGCACCAATTTAGCGAGCCCCGGTCATAATTGCATGTAAGATTTTTGCGTCCTCTTTTGATAGAGTGGTGTGATTGAACTTGCGAGGTTTGAGGACTCGTGTGATGAAATAAAAAATTAGGCGATATTCGGGGAGCATATGAGTAATAGTTGGGCGACGACTATCCGGAATGTCACCAATACCAATTTGGTGAAAAAAAAGTTGTTCGTCAAATAATGCGCCGTCATCTCTAGTGTAGAGAGAAATATCTTCACCATTTCGGGGAAGTTTAGTGAGGAATTGCAAGTTCTCCTCATTTACAAAAATTTGAACTCCATTGATTGTAGAGACAAGTTCATCATCGTCGTCCTTCTTTAGATTAGAATAGAAGGCACGAATTAAATCTTGGTGTATATAGGAGTATTGAAGATATAAAAAGTCAATAAGTTGACATTGAGTAAGAATATTTTCTGTTGTGGGAGGTGCGCTATTGCGGAGATATCTTGTAGTGGAAAAACGAGGTGGGAGTATCTCTCGACTTTCAAGTTTTTCATGGAATCGAGCGAGTTCGGATTGAGAATCAAAACGCAAATAAGAACCGTCTTTATAAGGAAAAACGGGTGGAAGTGCAGCGGAAGAGGAGGCAATACTCTTGCCGGCACGAGAACGTTTGGACTGCCTACTCGTCATTTTTATGAAAATTTAAGAGCTGATGCAACTGATTTGAGGCTTTGAGAAGGGTGTTTGAAGCAAAGATTGAAGATGAAGTGAGAAAATTTGAAGAGTGGAGACCCCTATTTATAATGTGGAGGATGGGACAGCATTTAAGGTGAAAAAAGCTGTAAAATTGAAGATTCAAACGAAAAAAAAACGGTAAAAATTTGAAAGCTGACCGTTGGATAATCGATTGTGGAGATATGAGAATCGATTATTGCGTGACAGAGACTTTAGCGTTTTTCGGAATCTGGGAGATAATCGATTATGGATTTGGGAATAATCGATTTTTGCTTGACAGTGAGCTCAGTGTTTTGCGGACACAGGAAATAATCGATTGTTGATTTTGAAATAATCGACTATATGGTAGGCAGTGAGTTATGAACATCCGAGACGGTAACATACTAATCGATTAGCTAGTGACCCATAATCGATTATTTACTAAACACCTACAAAACATACGAGACGGTAATGTAATAATCGATTAGCCAGTTTTTAATAATCGATTGGTTACTTAACACCTGCAAAACATAACATTCAATAATCAATTAGCCAGTTTCAAATAATCGATTATTTTGCCTGATGCCCAAATTCCTGCAAAATCGATACGTTAGATAATCGATTATAGTGTATGAATAATCGATTATATTTCACCAGTGATTGAAAAGTCCCCCTATCTTTGGGGCGATACCTGCAAAAAAGAATTAGGCGCCTCTGACGCTCAAGTCAGTAATTATTAAAAAAAATGCAATGCATGAATTAGATCATCGTGGAGTCAAGAATTCCGAGTTCACTACGAATACGGAAAAAGGACTCTTTCTCTAAGGGCTTTGTGAAGATGTCGGCTAGTTGATATTTGGTTTCAACAAATTCAATTTCGACATCGCCCTTGAGAACGTGATCTCTTATAAAATGATGTCTAATTTCTATGTGTTTCGTTCCTGAATGAAGAACAGGGTTCTTCGTCAAGCTAATGGCGCTAGTATTATCACATCGAAGAGGGATATGATCGATGCTAAGGCCATAGTCCAAGAGTTGCTGTTTCATCCAAAGGATTTGAGCGCAACAACTCCCCGCGGCTACATATTCAGCCTCGGTTGTGGACAACGCAACACTTACCTGTTTCTTGCTAAACCAAGAAACTAGAGAGCTACCGAGCAAATGGCAAGTGCCACTAGTGCTCTTGCGGTCCAATTTGCAACCTGCAAAATCGGAATCGGAGTAGCCAACAAGTTGGCATGATGAAGCTTTGGGATACCATAGTCCCACATTTATGGTTCCAACGAGATATTTCATTATCCGTTTTACCGCAGTTAGGTGCGACTCCTTAGGACATGATTGATATTGAGCGCATAAGCACACACTAAACATGATGTCCGGTCTACTAGCAGTTAAATAAAGAAGAGATCCGATCATACCTCGGTACTTTTTGGTGTCGACTTCCTTACCTTTTTAGTCCTTGTCGAGATGGTCGGATGTACTCATTGGGGTAGCCATTGCTTTGGCGTTGCTAATTTCAAAGCGATTTAGAAATTCCTTACAATATTTCGATTGACAAACGAAGATTCCTTCCTTCATTTGTTTGACTTGTAACCCCAAGAAGAAATTAAGTTCGCCCATCATAGACGTCTCAAATTCGCTAGTCATGAGTTTTGAAAACTCCTTCAATAAAGACTCATTAGTTGCACCAAAAATAATATCATCAACATAAATTTGAACAATTAAAAGATCATTGCCTTTCCTTTTGATAAAAAGCGTAGTATCGACTTTTCCTCCATTAAATTCATTTTCCAAAAGGAATTTGCTCAAGCGTTCATACCAAGCTCGTGGAGCTTGTTTTAGACCATAGAGTGCTTTCTTGAGCTTGAAGACATAATCCGGAGATTTAAAGTCTTCGAACCCGGGGGGTTGCTCAACATATACTTCCTCTTGAATAAATCCGTTAAGAAATGCACTCTTAACATCCATTTGATACAATTTAAAATTCATTGATGAAGAAAAGGCAAGTAATAGACGAATTGCTTCTAAGCGTGCTATGGGTGCATATATTTCTTCATAATCTATTCCTTCTTCTTGGTTATAACCCTTAGCAACTAGCCTAGCTTTGTTTCTAGTGATTATTCCATTTTCGTCTAATTTATTACGAAAAACCCATTTCGTACCAATTATGGTATGATTATCGGGTCTTGGCACCAATTCCCAAACATCATTACGTTTGAATTGGTTAAGCTCCTCTTGCATTGCCAAGGTCCAGTGTTCATCCCCAATTGCTTCGGAAATGGTAGTAGGTTCAATTTGAAAAACAAATGCCATATGACCTATGGTGTCTTTAAGAAGGTTACGAGTACTTACCCCTTGTTCAATGTCGCCAATTACCTTATCGAGAGGATGATCTCTAGATGTCCTCCAAGACTTAGGCATTACAGAATCTACCTCTTGTGATGGTGCTTCCTCCGTTGGTTGTTCCAAGGTTTCGTCTTGGGTTTCCTTTGGATTTTCCTTTTGCACTTTGTCTTGAAGATTTAATTTGTTCAAACAATCTGCAAGATCAACACAAGAGTCCTTTCTCGCCAAGCGAGTATCATTTTCACAAAATGCTATATGAGGAGATTCCTCAACAGTTTTCGTTCTATGATTGAAAACTCTATATGCTTTGCTACGTGATGAATAGCCAAGAAAAATTCCTTCATCCGATTTGGCATCAAAATTTCCTAGGTTGTCTTTTCCATTGTTGTGAATAAAGCATTTACAACCAAAGACTCTAAGATGGGATAGGTTAGGCTTCCTTCCCTTGTAGAGTTCATAGGGGGTTTTCAAGAGTATCGGTCTAATAATAGCTCTATTTAGAATATAGCTTGCGGTACTCACGGCATCCGCCCAAAAAGATTTGGGAATATCGGCCTCATCGAGCATGGTTCTAGCCATCACTTCGAGACATCGATTTTTACGTTCAACCACTCCACTTTGTTGTGGTGTACGTGGAGCCGAAAAGGTATGTTCAATACCGAGTTCGTCACAAAAATCCGCGAAGAGATTATGATCGAACTCTCCCCCATGATCACTTCTTATGGAAGTGACGGTTGTGTTCTTTTCATTTTGCACACGTTTGAGAAAACTTTTAAAAGCTTGAAATGCATTACTTTTATGAGCTAGAAATAGTGTCCATGTAAATCTAGAATAATCATCAACAATAAGGAAAGCATAAAGATTACCACCATAACTTTCAATTCTAGATGGACCGAAAAGATCCATGTGTAGGAGTTGTAAGGGTCTAGTAGTAGATACAACATTTTTGGATTTAAACGAGGCTTTTGTTTGTTTCCCTTTTTGACATGAATCGCAAATAGAGTCTTTTTCAAATTTTATCTTTGGAAGACCCATCACTAAATCTTGTGAGACTAGTTTGTTTAATAAATTCATATTTACATGAGCTACTCTACGATGCCATAACCACATGTCATCTTCTTTACTTAGAAGGCAATTCACATAGCTTGACGACGAATTTTCAAGATCGACCATATAAATGTTATCAATTCTAATGCCACGGAGGATAATTTTAAAATCACTACGACGGAAAACTAAGCATTCTTCAGAATCGAACAATACAAGATTCCCCTTGTCACATAATTGACTTATGCTCAAGAGGTTATGTTTGAGATCTTTAACTAGCAAGATATGCTTAATGGAAGAAGATTCATCCTTACCGACCGAGCCGATGCCGATAATTTTTCCTTTGTTATTGTCTCCAAAAACAACACTTCCTCCTTCCTTGGGTGTTTGTTGAAGGAATTTGGATGCGTCTCCGGTCATATGTTTTGAGCATCCACTATCAAGGTACCAAAGTACACTTGACCCCTTCAAACACACCTACAAAACAGATTAATGAGTTTTTGGTACCCAAGCTATTTTGGGTCCTTGTGCGTTAGGTGTAAAATAGTGTTGTGATTGACTAGCCGTGACATGTCTATGTCTAGTGAAGCATGCAGGGGATATATGTCCTATTCGATTACAATAGTGGCAAATGACATTTGGATCATGCATTCTTCTAGGTTGATAATAATTAGAGGGTCTAAATTCATTTACTCTATTTGAAGCATTATAGTGTCGAAAGTCTCTTCTAGGTGCTCTAGATTGCTCAAAATTTCTTCTAGTGTATGTAGTAGTCCTAGGATGATTGTTTCTAGATTGAGTATGTCTAGGTTGCGATCTTTGAAAGCCATTTCGAGAAGTTCTAAAATGATCAACATTTCTTCTAGGATGCATATTGGTTCTAGGATTGTTATTTCTAGCATTTATATTATTTTGCCTAGGTTGAGCCTTAGGTTGTTGGGGGATGGTCTCAACTTTTTCTTTAGGCTCATTTTTAAAACCTATGCCATGTCTTGTAGACTTTAAATTATCAAGAACATTATTCAGGTTTTTGTGGGAGGAGTTGAATTTATTCAATGTTCCTCTAAGGTTTTCTACTTCCTCTTTTAAAGCTTTACAAGAAATACAATCTTTAGTTGAACTTTCCGGCTTATCGGAGCTTCTTTTTCCATAAAATTTGTTTTCGTGTTTTAGTCTCTCATTTTCAAGAGTCAATTTTTCAAACTCATTTTCTTTCAAAGATAATTGTTTCTTTAGTTCATTTATCTTCTCATTTTCAAGAGTCAATTTCTTAAAATCATTTTCTTTTGAAGATAATTGTTTCTTTAAATCTTTTATGGTTTTAGAAGCTCCTATGAATTCACCATAAAGTTCATCAAAAGCATTTTGCATTTCATCAAGAGAAAAGAATTTCTTGGAAGAAGTTTCACATACCTCTTCTTTGTTTTCCTCATGCGCCATGAGACATAGGTTTGCGGTTTCCTCTTTTTCTCCATCGCTTGATTCATCCCCGGAGTCACCTCCCCAAGAGATGTAGGCTCGTTGCTTCTTTGTAGATTTCTTTTCGCCTTTGCTATTAGGACAATTTGATTTGATGTGCCCGGCTTCCCCACATCCATAGCATTTTAATTGTCCTCCTTGCCTCTTTCCTTTGTACTCCTTTCGCATGAATTTTTGAAATCTCTTGATTACTAGTCCAAGCTCGACATCTTCATCGCTTGACTCCTCATCGTGTTGAGGTTGAGTTGTTGATGCTTTGAGCGCAATCTTTCTTTTCCTTTGATCATCCAAAGGAGAGTTAAGAATAGTGGATTCGTAAGTGTTGAGATTACCTCGCAATCCGTCGATGGTGACGTTTGTGATGCCGATTGATTCTTGGATTGCGTCGGCTTTGGACCGCCATTCCTGAGTTAGGCTTCGTAGAATTTTCCGGACGAGCTCCTTATCCGTATACGTCTTTTTGAGGGCGTGGAGATCATTAACGATTTTTGAAAATCGTTCGAACATCTCATCTATCTTCTCGTTTTCCTTCATACGAAATAATTCATATTCGTGGGTTAGGAAATCAATTTTAGCTTCCCTTACCTATTCCGTACCTTCGTAGGTGATTTCTAGTTTGTCCCACATTTGCTTGGCAGTGGTGCAGCATGATATTTTTCTATAGTTGTCGGGATTTACGGCACAGAACAACATGTTGATAGCCTTGGCATTATTCTCCACTTTTCTAATGTCGTCCGCAGTATATTCTTCTTCTAGCTTTGGGACGACTTTATCACCATCTGCTTTGGTGGGAATCTGTTCACCATTTTTAATAATTTTCCAAATTAGAAAATTATTTGCCTGGATGAATATCCTCATTCTTTCCTTCCAGTAGGTGTAGTTGGTTCCATCAAAAAGTGGTGGCCTTGTGGTGCAAGATCCTTCACTTATTCCTGCATAAGCACTACGAGTAGAAGCCATAGAAAGATTCTCTCAAACTGTTAAGTCTTACAGAGAGTTAGGCTCTGATACCAATTGTTAGAATATACGATTAACGCTAGAGGGAGGGGGGGTGAATAGCGTTTAAATAAAATTCTATGTAAATTTGCGGAATTTAAACTTGCAAGAATAAAGTGAATGCGTAAATAAAAATAGCAAGGAGAGAGCAAACCAATTTTATCCTGGTTCACCACAGCGTGTGGTTAGTCCAGTCCCCGAGAGACTCTCTCGAGTTTTCCATTAACTTTGTTAAGCTTACGGGTGCCTAACAAACCGTTACAAGTGCTCGTAGATATACCCTCTACAAGACTTCAATCCGCTCGAGGATACCACAGCTCAAGACTTCACAACAAGGAATTGACCTTTCCTTCTTACAACAAGGGATTTCAACTTCCCTTCAAGTGTTTACAAACACTAAGCACTCAAAACAAAACTCTCTTAATAAAGTGGGTATGAGTAAAAATAATAGGCTCAAGATCACAACAACTTATACAAGGATTTTGGCTCTCAAATGTAATGAAATGAATATAAAATGATAAGCAAGAGTGTGTAAGCTTTAAGCAATGATAATGATCAGTTGTTGTGCAGAAACAAGTGATTTTGAGGTGTATTTATAGTGTTCAAAATCACTATGACCGTTGCTTAATTGCCAATTAGTGATTGCTGAAATTGTGCTCATATAATCGATTATGCGATTCTATATAATCGATTATTTAAGATCAGTCAAAAATGATATGCAGATTTCACGCTAAATAATCGATTATGTTTGACTTAATAATCGATTAGTTGGTAACGTTAAAAAATCAATCACCGATTTTACGCTCATATAATCGATTATAAGAATCTATATAATCGATTGTTTTTCGGTGATTCAAAAATCGTTGGCAACGGTCTTAACATAATCGATTACTTGAAAACACATAATCGATTATTTTCTTACTTTGAAAAATCTGATGCACACTGCCTCAACATAATCGATTACCTGTAAGGACATAATCGATTATTTTTGTACTTAGAAAAAAACTGGTGCATACTGTTTTAAAATAATCGATTACTTGGAAGTGGATAATCGATTGCTTAGCTGTCTTTTAAAATCTGGGACACACTGTCTTAATATAATCGATTGTTAAAAGTATATAATCGATTGTTTCATTGTTTTTGAAAAATCCAGTTTTGGCGGTCTTAATATAATCGATTGTATGGTTCATATAATCGATTATATAGGTCCAGATTTAAAAGACATGTTTAAAAACCATTTTGACTAAAATGCACATCATTTTGTTTTAACACAACGATGCATGGTTTGTTTAAAAATAATTTTACGAGAGAAGCCAAGTCTTAAATCAATTGTCGGATCAAGAGCATAAATATAAAACGACTCAACTATAACTTTGTTGATTTTCTTGATCTTGCTCGTTATTTCTCATGTGCTTGATCTTTGGCATATGTCGATATTCCATGCGTGTTGGTTTGTCATTTATCAAAACCTACAAGGATGAACACACGTTTAGTTATATCGACTTGAGGACGTGTTTCAACAGAAGATATGTGTGATTTCGTCCTTATGGTAAATAAAGTCAATGGCACATTTGATGTAAAAGAGGAACATATGTGAAGGTATTAGACAAGTTGTAGATGACGATGCATGAATTCAAGGAATGGAACTTGCAACGCGTGCCCCGAGATCAAAATAGCAAAGGCCAATGCCCTGACTAACTTGGGATCATCAGTTGAGGATGACAAATTCAGTTCGAGAATAGTCGTACAGCTCATGAAGTCGGTGGTGGAAGAAGGCCATGCCAAAGTAAACTATACAAGTTTAACTTGGGATTGGAGGAACAAATACATGGCTTATTTGAAGACTGGGAAGTTGCCCTCGTATCCTAAAGAGTTGAGAGCTTTGCACAAGAAGGCGGCCAAGTTCAGACTGTCCGAAGGGACTATGTTTAGAAGAACATTCGACGGCCCCCTCATAATATGCTTGGGTTCAGGAGATATAGAATATGTCAAGAGAAGTTTATGAAGTCACTTGAGGAAACCATTTAGGGGTGGAATCTTCGATTTGGAAATTAATCATAGCTAGCTATTACTGGATCGACATGGAGAATGATGCAAAATACTTTGTAAGAAGATGAGATGACTATCAAGACATGCGCCGATGATCCATCAATCCAGTGAGCTACTCCACTCGGCCTTGTCCCCGTGGCCATTCATGAAATAGGGAACGGACATCACCGGTCCCCTGCCTTGGGGACCCAGTAAGGCTCAATTCATATTGTTTATGGCTGATTATTTTTCTAACGGGTCAAAGCTCAAGCGTTCGAGAAATTCCAGAAAAAATAAATCATTGACTTCATTTGGGACCACATAATATGTCGGTTCGGGATGCCGACAGAGTTCGTGTGCGACAATGGGAAGCAATTTATCGGCAAGAAGATAATTAAGTTTTTCGAAGATCGGAAGATCAAAAAGATATTATCGACACCCTATCACCCCAGTGGGAATGGACAAGCAGAATATGCAAACAAGACTATGCTCCAAGACTTGAAAAAGAGGTTGACTGATGCCAAAGGAAAGTGAAAGGAAATTCTGTCCGAAGTCATGTGGGCATGCACTACAACAAAAAAGGTCTTTGGTGGCAATTATTTAGCGGTAATTAGGTAATTGTCACTAATGAATTATTTAAGCGAAAATATTAGCGGCACATGACCATTAGCTAGTAAAAAATATATTTTTAACAATAGAAAAATAATTGCCACTAAAAATTACTAATTGAATTATATTTTTTATTATTTTAGCTTTTCCTTTGTAATGTTATAAAATAAAAGTCTATTTAGAGTGAATGTCCAAGAGTTTTAGCTTGAAGCTAAGTCATTCCTCTTCCTATAAATAGAGGGGTCTTACCCCATTGTAAATCACCCCAAGTATTAATAAGAATACTTCTCTCTCTCCTATTCTCTCTCTATTTGCTCTTGTTCTTGAGTTATTGTTCTTGTCTTTTATATTATTTCATAACACGTTATCAGCACGAGACTCTACCGTCTACCATTCTCGAGAAATCTAAGGTATTTCCCTCTTCCTAATTTAATTTTCGATTATGTCTGACATTACAAAAAGAAAGTTCGTTGCCCTTGAAATTTCGGGCAAGAACTATATGACATGGGTGTTGGATGCTGAAATCCACTTAGATGCTATGGGTCTTGGAGACACCATCAAAGATAGAGAAAAAGCATCCACCCAAGAATGTGCGAAGGCCTTGATTTTCTTGCGCCACCACCTTGATGAAGGTTTGAAGATTGAATATCTCACCGTCAAGGATCCACTCGTCTTGTGAAACGGCTTAAAGGAGAGATATGACAACCTGAAGTTGGTCACTCTGCCACAAGCACGATATGATTGGGCTCATCTGAGGCTCCAGGACTTTAAGTCCGTTTCTGAATATAATTCTGCTATGTTCAGAATTACTTCCAAATTGAAGCTATGCGGGGATAATATCTCCGATTATGATATGCTTGAGAAAACGTTTACAACGTTTCATGCCTCCAATATAGTACTGCAACAACAGTACAGAGAGAAAGGCTTTACAAAGTACTCTGAACTGATTTCTCTTCTACTAGTGGCTGAGCGAAATAATGACCTGCTCATGAGAAATCATGAAAATCGACCCACTGGGTCTACACCACTGCCTGAAGCAGATAAGGTGCACTCTCATTATGCCAAACATGAAAAGGACCATGGTCATGGTCGTAAACGCGGTCATAGCCAGGGACGTAGACAAGGAAGAAATTCCAATGAAGTCCGTCACCCCCCGAAGAGAGATAACCGCCGAAAGCAGAAACGGGGTCATGAAGATCCTAAGGAAAATGGTTCAGAAACGATATGTTATCGTTGCGGTGGGAAAGGGCACTGGTCAAAGACTTGCCGTATACCAAGACACTTGGTTGACCTTTATCAAGCATCTCGAAAGAGAAAAGGCCCTGAAACAAATTTAGTCTATGACGACAATGAGGACATCACCCACCTGGATGTGGCAGACTTCTTTGAGCAACCCGATGGGAAAATAAACCACCTAATCGGCGATGGATCCATGATGAAAGAAGATGGAGTTATTTGATTTTGTTCTACTTATTTGTATTAGTTAGTGAATAAACTAATAGTCATTAGTATTAGCTCGTATTAGTTAGTTCATAAAGCAATGTTAGCAGTAGTTCTTTAGAATATCTTCAATATGTTCAAATATCAATAAAACTTTTATTTTCCAGTGGGGGTAATCGACTAGCCTGAAAAACTAGTCGATTATCTACTTTTTTCGCATTAAAGCTGAAAAACAATTGATCAACAATCGATTGTCTTTGGCTAACAATCGATTGTCATTAAGACAGTAATCTGGAATTTTTCAAAAATCATCCACAATCGATTGTCTTTGTCTAACAATCGATTATCTTGAAACAGTAAGGTCTGGAATTCTCAAAAATAGCCAACAATCGATTGTCTTTGTCTAACAATCGATTGTCTTGAAACAGAGGTCTGAAATTTTTCAAAATAGCCAACAAATCGATTGTCTATGCATAACAATCGATTGTCTTAAGACAGTGATCTGAAGTTCTTTCAAAATAGCTAACAATCGATTGTCTATGCATAACAATCGATTGTCAATGTTCAACAATCGATTGTTTGTAAGTAACAATCGATTGTCTGAAGAAAACGTTTAAACTGAAATTTTCAAACTGCAAAGTAATGGATAACATATCTGATTTTGTTAGTCA
This sequence comes from Nicotiana benthamiana, assembly GCA_034376525.1. Classification (NCBI taxonomy): domain Eukaryota; kingdom Viridiplantae; phylum Streptophyta; class Magnoliopsida; order Solanales; family Solanaceae; genus Nicotiana; species Nicotiana benthamiana. The sequence continues at coordinate 25,682,059 of CM067335.1, forward strand.
ACTGTTAGCAGCAGATTTTGAAAATATTATGTGACACAAAAGAATTGAACTTGTTTATTCTTATGTTCTTGTATCTCTTTTGTATGTCAAACTATGGGATAGCAAATATGGATATCTCACAAAGCGAACTTGGATCAACATCCAACTGTAAAAGTATTTGCCTAATTGATTCATGTACTACACATACAATACTCAAAGAAAGGAAGTATTTCTCTCAACTAAATATGTGTAAGGCAAACGTTACTACAATCTCTGGAAGTAGTAAATTGATTGAAGGCTCCGGAAGAGCAATTGTAACTCTGCCCAAGGGCACGACGTTAATCATAGAGAATGCAATGTTCTCCTCCAAGTCTAAAAGAAACTTGTTGAGTTTTAAAGATGTACGCCGGAATGGCTATCATATTGAGACAATGGATGAAGATAATATTGAATATCTCGTCATCACAAAGAATGTCTCCGGCCAAAAGAGGGTTATTGAGAAATTCCCGTCTTTATCTTGTGGCCTGTATTGGACAAGAATTAGTGCAATTGAGGCACATTCAACAGTAAACCAAAGGGTTACTGATTCCAATACCTTTGTACTTTGGCATGATCGATTGGGACATCCAGGATCGGTCATGATGAGACGGATTATAGAAAGCTCCTATGGGCATCCGTTAAAGAATTCCAAAATTCTTTCGAATAATGAAGGCAAGTTGATTATCAGGCCATCACCAACAAAGGTTGGGACTGAGTCACCCACGTTTCTGGAACGCATACAAGGGGACATTTGTGGACCTATTCACCCACCTAGTGGGTCGTTTAGGTATTTCATGGTCTTGATAGACGCATCCTGTAGATGGTCTCATGTGTGCCTGTTGTCATCACGCAACCTTGCGTTTGCGAAATTAATGGCACAAATAATTCGACTACGAGCACAATTTCCAGATAATCCAATCAAGTCCATTAGACTGGATAATGCTGCTGAGTTTACATCCCAAGCATTTAATGATTATTGCTTATCAATCGGGATAAAAGTTGAACATTCTGTAGCTCATGTTCACACTCAAAACGGTCTTGCAGATCGTTAATTAAACGCCTGCAATTGATTGCAAGGCCATTACTTATGAGAACGAGGCTGCCCACTTCGGTATGGGGTCACGCCATCTTACATGCAGCAATGCTAATTCGTCTCAGACCGATGAATTACCACAAGTATTCCCCATTGCAATTGGTTTTGGGTCATGAACCCAATATATCCCATTTAAGGATTTTTGGATGCGCAGTATATGTGCCTATTGCACCGCCATCCCGCACCAAAATGGGTCCGCAAAGAAGGTTAGGAATATATGTTGGGTTTGAATCGCCCTCCATCATTCGCTACCTCGAAACATTGACAGGCGACTTGTTTACTGCACGATTTGCAGACTGTCGATTTGATGAGACACTTTTCCCAAAATTAGGGGGAGAAGTTGGTGAAACCAAACGGGAAATTTTGTGGAAAAATGCATCATTATCTCATCTTGATCCACATACCTCTATTTGTGAAAGAGAGGTACAAAAGATTATCCATTTGCAAAGAATAGCAAATCAAATGCCTGACGCATTTACGGACTTGAAAAGGATAACGAAATCCCACATTCCCGCGGAAAATGTTCCAATCCGTATTGATGTCCCTGTTGGACAATCATCTAGTGTCATATCCAATGAGTCGAATGCACGCCTGAAGCGTGGCAGACCATTAGGTTCCAAAGATCGAAATCCTAGAAAGAGGAAAAAGAACGATCAAAATGACACCACGAAAGAATCTCATGATTTAACAAATTCTGAGATTCATGAAGAATCCATTGAGCCCGAGACTCTGGAAAATACGGAACTATCCCTAAATCCAATTAATATTGAGGCAAATATTAATCGAGTGGATATTGTGGTGGATAATGCCTTTGCTTATAATGTAGCATCTAGCATTATGCAAGAATGTGAGGATCTCGAACCTCAATCTGTTGAAGAATGTCGAAAAAGACAGGATTGGCCAAAGTGGCAAGAAGCAATTCAATCAGAATTGAATTCGCTGGCAAAACGTGAAGTTTTTGGCCATATAGTTGAAACACCTAATGGTGTTAAGCCTGTCGGCTATAAATGGGTCTTTGTACGCAAAAGAAACGAGAAAAACGAGGTACAAAGATATAAGGCACGCCTTGTTGCACAAGGTTTTTCTCAAAGGCCTGGTGTCGATTATGAAGAGACATATTCGCCTGTAATGGATGCGATAACCTTTCGTTATCTCATAAGTTTTGCTGTCCATGAAAAGCTTGACATGCACTTAATGGATGTAGTTACTGCCTATCTTTATGGCTCACTTGATAATGAGATATACATGAAAATTCCCGATGGACTCAAGGTGCCAAACGCGCACAACTCAAAATCTCGGGAAATGTTCTCAATTAAATTGCAAAGATCCTTGTATGGTCTAAAGCAATCTGGACGAATGTGGTATAATCGTCTTAGTGAGTACTTGTTAAAAGAAGGCTATATAAATGACGCCATTTGCCCGTGTGTTTTTATAAAGAAAACAACATCGGAATTTGTTGTACTTGCCGTATATGTTGATGACATAAACCTTATTGGAACCCCTAAAGAACTCCAAAAGGCAATTGATTATCTAAAGGATGAATTCGAGATGAAAGATCTCGGAAAGACTAAACTATGTCTTGGTTTGCAAATTGAATATTTGACAAACGGAATTTTTGTTCATCAATCTACCTATACAGAAAAGGTACTGAAACGGTTTTACATGGATGAAGCACATCCTTTAAGTACACCGATGGTTGTTCGATCACTTGATGTGAACAAAGATCCATTCCGACCACAAGAAAGGAATGAAGAGCTACTTGGTCCTGAAGTACCATATCTTAGCGCAATTGGCGCACTAATGTATCTTGCAAATACTACAAGACCTGACATATCCTTTTCAGTTAATGTCTTAGCAAGATTTAGCTCGGCTCCTACGAGGAGACATTGGAATGGGATCAAACACATATTGCGGTACCTAAAGGAAACTACCGATATGGGCTTATTTTATGGCAAGAATTGCAGCCCGAATCTTGTTGGTTATGCTGATGCTGGATATTTGTCCGACCCACACAAGGCTCGATCTCAAACGGGTTATGTGTTTACCTGTGGAGAAACCGCCATATCTTGGTGATCGACTAAGCAATCAATTGTGGCTACTTCATCTAATCATGCCGAGATAATTGCTATTCATGAAGCAAGTCGGGAGTGTGTGTGGTTAAGGTCGATAATACATCATATCCAAGACAAATGTGGTTTGAAGTGTGATAAACTACCCACAACTTTGTATGAAGACAATGCAGCATGTATAGCTCAATTGAAGGGAGGATTCATAAAAGGAGATAGAACGAAGCATATTTCACCAAAGTTATTCTTCACACATGATCTGCAAAAGAATGGTGATATCAATGTTCAACAGATTCGTTCAAGCGACAATATGGCTGATTTGTTCACAAAATCTCTACCAAAGTCAACCTTCAAGAAGCTAGTTCACAAGATCGGGATGCGAAGACTTAAGGACATAAATTGATGTTCTTATCAGGGGGAGTTAATGCGCGTTGCACTCTTTTTCCCTTACAAGGTTTTGTCCCACCGGGTTTTCCTTGCGAGGTTTTTAACGAGGCAACCAATAGGCGCATATTCAAACATGTGTACTCTTTTTCCTTACTTTAATTTTTCCCATTGGGTTTTGTTTTAAGGTTTTAACGAGGCACATCATTGAATAGACATTCAAGGGGGAGTGTTATCAAATAGAAGTCTATTTAGAGTGAATGTCTAAGAGTTTTAGCTTGAAGCTAAGTCATTCCTCTTCCTATAAATAGAGGGGTCTTACCCCATTGTAAATCACCCCAAGTATTAATAAGAATACTTCTCTCTCCCTATTCTCTCTCTATTTGCTCTTGTTCTTGAGTTATTGTTCTTGTCTTTTATATTATTTCATAACATGTACAATCTTTTCCTCCCATTTTTAGGGACAATAATTTACATTACCTCCAATTTGGAAAACCCTACAATTAAAAATATAATAGGATAAACCTAACCCTGTAACTAGAATATACAGAACCTCGCCTCTAATTAGAATGATAGGAAGAACTTTCGTTGAAAAGCCATCGCTGAAAAACCTTCGCCCTGCACGCTCATCGGCCTCCCAGGTCTCTGTCGATCAAGTTTTATGTAATTTTGGGTTGATGCTGCTCGATTATTATCAGTTTCTCTGTCAATCTTCTCCTTCAATCTTCGCTCTAAATGATTTCAACTTCTGTTTCGTATAGGTTTCAAGAATTATTGCAGAAAACATTCGTCTCCTTCAATTTCCGGTCTTAATAGATAGAAATTTTTGCTTAACAGGTTCCAATTTTGATTTTTTATTTTTGATATCCAACTTGCAATTAGCGAAAGTATAGTTTTTTCTGTGTTTACTAATTCGTTTGTGATATCAAATTGTTGTTAGATTGATAGTCGATTGATTGAATTTATTCCTCCTCTATTACTCTCTTGTTTTTGAATTAGTTCATCTGTTTTCAAGGCTACTATTATTTTTGTGATTTTTCAGAAATTTTCTAAGTGTCAATTGATGCATATTGATGTTTAAGTTGAATGTCGGTAGTCGAGATATGAATTCAACCATGTTCCATCGTTTGATTTGAATAGTTATGCTGGTGGTACCAAAGTTCAACAAAATGATGATGAATCGGGTAACACTTTTCTCTGGACTCATTTTCAAATCTTAATTGTGTGAATACAATGGTTAATCTAACAAGTTTATATAGTATAATTAGCAACTATGATTTTCTGTAATTTCTATTGTGATATCGAACTAGTTATATAGTGCAATTTGCAACAATTAAGAGAGCAACTTAGAAAATGAGCAATTTAGTAGTTCATGCAAGTATTGTTCAAATAACGGAAGATCTGACAAGAAATTATAGCAGTAAAACTTTTCTTTAAAGTATTGGTTTGCTTGTTCCGGTAAGCTTCATGCATACTTTGTATAGATTGCCTAGGTATTGCTCATGGGAAATCTGAAACTATTTTTTGGTATATATAAACTCTTGTTTGTTCTTTTACTTTAATGTTGCTAGAAGATAATTGACCAAACGATTTAAGATATGTATAGCAGGATAATTCAATGGCTTTTGCTGCAGCTTCAGTACATGGTTTTGCTATTCCTGATTTCTTCAATGTGCATTTATTTTGTTCTTGTAGTTGAGATTTTGTCTATTGAGATGCTAAGTGGTGGTGTATTTTCTGTTTTAAAGACAATGTATGGAGATGCTCCGCTTCCAATTGTGCTTGTTGGTCACAGGTTGTTCTTCTTCATGTAGTTCGCATTCAAATTTTCACACCTTTGTTCGACTAGTTACTACGTTTGGAACAACTTTATTTAGTAGTGAAATGTCTACTTATAGCACTAAAGGTTTATGCACTGCAGATGGGAGCAACCCATAGGAGATCAGCCACACATAAGTTTTAGGTTGATATACTACCTGAAAACATCATTTCCAAGATCATACAAGTTTTGGACAAAATAAAGGATCAGTTCTGCGGAGATAGTATATTACATTCTGGCCTTGGCATACAAATCTAAAGAAGCCATTTCTGCTCATAAATTTTTTTTTGAAGGATGTTCTTGCTCTCATCTCTGTTGTGTTTAGCTAAATAAAAGATGTGTTATATCGTTGTTGAGTAGCTGCAAGTTATGAGGCACAGAGATTTCACTTGGACTCAATTTTCCTTGGCATTGTTTACTCTAGCTCATTATAAGTTCTTTTTATAGAAAGAGCGATAGCTCAGTAATTTAATAATGGAGTTAGTTGTATTAGTGTTGACAAGAGGGGCTTGCTCTGATGGTAAGCAACCCCCACTTCCAACCGAGAGGTTGTGAGTTCGAGTCTCCCCAAGAGCAAAGGTGGGAAGTTCTTGGAGGGAAGGATGCTGGGGGTCTATTTGGAAACAGCCTCTCTACCCCAGGGTAGGGGTAAGGTCTGCGTACATGCTACCCTCCCCAGACCCCACTAAGTGGGATTATAGTGGGTTGTACCTGTAGTTGTATTAGTGTTGCAGTGGTCTCTAAACCAAATCGATCCCTGTTGCATCCATCAAATCTATAGTTGCTTAGAACTTTTAACTCATTAACTTGCCACATTTCTTCACCATTTCTCATTTTCTTCCAGTCTGAAGAGTACTGAAATGTATCTTTATTATCTTTCCCCTTTTTGTGGTTGGTCTGGATTCTTGTCATTACCAAGAATGAAAATGGTTTGATAGTATAAGAATAGGATGTAAACCTCTATATGTTTTCACTCAAAAGAAGTTTTAGTCCTGCTATGAATGAACTATTTCTGCTTTTTTATTTTAATTAACTGCATGCTTAGAATAGAAGTTTTCTGTACCACAAATAAGTTGTGAATTGCTCCCAATAGGCCTATGATAGTTTGGTTTATGTTTTTCTTCATCTGTCCCCTTAATTGTGTTATAAGCCTCAAATTCTGATGATCATCAAGGATACACATAGGTCCATGTCTACTTGTTAAATTCTGTATTTTACTGCATGAAATCAATGGATGATAGAGCATGCTATACGTTCAAGATACCCCATCCCAGCAAATAAGCTTCAAGAAAAAAACTGACCTTTTGCTTCAATGTAGTATCAGCCTGCTGCAGTTTCTCCTCAAGTTCCTTAACTTGGTTTTGTAGAAGTAGGAGTTCTTTGCTTTTGACTTGCAGCTCCTCTAATGAACTCTTCAGAGTTGACTCCTGCTCTAAACCCTTATTGGACATAGCCTCTTTCTGTATTATTGGACATTTCAAATGTGAATTAGTAATCAGGCTTAGAATGTAAATATGTAATTGTTATGCCATATTAGAAGAAGAGGAAAAATCAGAAACATTTACTGGGATGACAACCTAATATTTGAAAAATGCTACAGAATCAATTGTAATTTGGTTAATAGTAGTACTATTAAGGAATGCTACTTGGTTGTGTATTAAAATGTCTAAATATTATATTACCTCTTTTTCCACTTGAGACCCAGCACTAGCTAATTGCTCTTCCACTAGCTAATTGCTCTTCCAGCTCCTTGATTCGGCTCTGCAATTCGAAGGTAGAAAGCTTGATCGGAAAGTGGAAAAAGAACAAAGGTTGGAAGCATTTATAGGGGAGGTATGCGACGCTTCACATTCGGAGGCAACCAGCTGATGGTTGGCACGTGTCTGAAGTCAGAACGACACTACTGATGGGACGTTTCGACTTCTTTGTCATTTCAGTTGTAACATACGGAGAAAGGAACTGAAGAACATTTGTCGTTTCCCATCGTTTCGGCAAACCAAGCCTCTAAGAAACGAGGAGACTATTTGTATACGGGTAAAACCGGGGCTAGTGAGCTCCCCGATTTCCTGGGGGGGGGGGGGGTCAAACGAAGCAAGGTATAACTACGTGGAATCAGTATCGAAGCTAAGAACCTCTCGTACTAAGGCCCGAACGAAGCACTTATCACCGGGGCCATCGAGACACACCCCCTCGAATCTGGTACGGGCTCCAAAGACCTGGCAAAGCCCAACCAAATGGTTGCACACGACTAACGAAGGGCCATGATACCCGCGCCCAACCGGATATCACGGCATGGATCTCGGCCCGTATCGATAGTTGATCAGTGATTAATGAAAAAGAAGACTTTTACCTTTATTAGAATTGTACTAAGGGTAAACTCCCCTATTATATAAAGGGGAAGTTTATTGTTCAATCAAGGCAATATACACTTAGTTTCTCTGCTTCTAAAACTATTCAAAGTTTTTATTTTTGCTCAGAGTTCTTCACAAGTCTCTGGCTTTGAATAGAGGGCAGAACAATTACTAAGCTCAGACTCGAGCTTGAATCTGACATCACTGTTGGTTTGGTTATTTATTCTGTCTTCAATTCTTTTATATAACGTTACTGATCACTTATATTAAATTAGTCTACATATCTTTAGAATCGCATATAAATTAAATTGTTATTAATTGGGTAAACATATAGGTTAACATGCAATAAGAAAAAAAAATCGTCTCTTTTCTTTTCTATTTTTTTGGATTATCCTCTAATTTAATTAGTCAACAACGAGTTGCGTATTTTTTCCCCTTCTTTTTGCCAGATATAAACAGACGTGCAAATTGTAATTGTAATGCATTGTAATAATCGGGTTAAACCAATGCAATTCCCGCGGAATTATCAGTGCGTAAATGCGAATATCCCAAAATATCCGTTGACTATACTCCCTGGCCCCACCTTCGCCGGTTTCCAACTTTCCATTTCAATATAGCGGTCCCACCACACCCTTTCACATTTTACACTTTAAAATGCGAAGCACAAACGCCAAAAAAATATTAAACTAAATTCGAAATCTCAATTTTTTCTGCAAAACTCAAAAAACTCAACTCCCCATAAAGAACAAAAGATCAATTTCTCTCTTTTTCCGCCATTCTTATACCTTAAAACTTGATATACACACAGTACTACACGCAAATACACACAGAGATAGAGAAAGTGGGTTTTGCTTTCGGGTTGTGGACAAAATGGACGGCGGTGATGTTACGGTGGAAGGGAAGGTGACGTGTGCATCATGGATCAAACGGCCAGAAAATGCGCATCTGGTAGTGATTGCTAAGTCTAACGGAACTTCCTCCTCTTCGCTCGAGATTTTCTCCTTCGATCCCATCACTACTTCTCTTTCTACTTCTCCCAAGGTTCCCCTTTCTCGTCTTTTTTTTTCCAAAATATACTGTTTATTTGTGATTTTAAATTGGTGCTGTAAACTGTTGGTTACTGAACCCACTACTTTTAATTATGGGCGCACTCACTAATTTTGGCTATGCACATAACATAATTAGGTTACTTATTTCCTGATAAGTATTAATTGGTGATCACCGGCTTTCAAAATTCTAGTGTAAGAAAATCGTTACACTGTATAGCTTAATCACCTGACTTATATACGGCTAATTTTTCCGGTGATTTTTTAGTGATGGTGGTGAAATTTGCTTGGAGGCGAAGAGTGTGCCGGAAGCCTATATCAGAGTAATCAAGGACATATATAATGGAGCTAAGACTAGGGTTAGGACGGTAGGTGGCGAATCAGACCATTTTCCTGTGGTAATGGGGCTCCATCAAGGATCGGCGTTGAGCCCCCTGTTGTTTGCCTTAGTGATAGATGCTCTAACCCGACATATCCAAGGGGAGGTGCCTTGGTGTATGCTTTTTGCTGATGATATAGTATTGATAGACGAGACGAGGGTCGGTGTTAGTGAAAGGTTAGAGGTGTGGAGACAGACCCTCGAGTCTAAAGGTTTCAAAATAAGCAGATCAAAGACAGAATACCTGGAGTGCAAGTTTGGCGACGAGCCGAGTGGGGTAGGCAAGGACGTGATGCTTGGTTCTCAGGCCATCGCCAAGAGGGATAGTGTCCGATATCTTGGGTTTGTGATTAGGGGGACGGAGAGACTGACGGGGACGTCCCCCATCGAATAGGAGCGGGGTGGTTAAAGTGGAGGCTTGCTTCAGGGGTCCTGCGTGACAAGAAAATTCCACACAAACTCAAGGGGAAATTCTACAGAGCCGTGGTTAGACCTGCGATGTTGTATGGGGCGGAGTGCTGGCCCGTGAAGAACTCCCATGTTCAGAGAATGAAGGTTGCGGAGATGAGGATGCTTAGGTGGATGTGTGGGCACACCAGGCTAGATAAGATTAAGAATGAAGTTATTCGACAAAAGGTAGGGGTGGCCCCGGTGGATGAGAAGATGCGGGAAGCGAGGCTGAGGTGGTTCGGGCATGTGCGGAGGAGGGGTCCCGATGCCCCGGTGAGGAGCTGCGAGCGGCTGGAGATTGTTGGCGGTCGGCGAGGAAAAGGGAGGCCTAAGAAGCATTGGGGAGAGGTGATTAGGCAGGACATGACTAGAATGCAGGTTTCCGAGGACATGACCCTTGATAGGGGAGTCTGGAGGTCTAGAATCAGGGTTGTAGGCTAGGGGCTCATAGAGTTCTTCGTATGCCTCACCCGGGGTTGGGTGTGGGATAGCAGGGTCGCTCATAGATGATTAGTGTTTTAGCTTATGTCCCCTTATGGTTGTTAGTATGGTAGTTACGGTTTGTTATTGTTGCATGCGACTGTACTTATGTTTCTTATGTTTACATAATTATTTACGTATTTCTGGGGGATTTACTAATGCTCTATTGTTTTGTTTTGTCTTGTTTTTGTTTCTAATTTTGTCTTTTTTTTTTGTTTTTGTTTTAATGCAGCTTTTCATTTTATCCTATGCGCCGAGGGTCGAATGGAAACAGCCTCTCTACCCTTTCGGGTAGGGGTAAGGCTCGTCTACATATTACCCTCCCCAGACCCCACCTGGTGGGAATATACTGGGTAGTTGTTGTTGTTGTTGTTGTTGTTGGTGGTGAAATTTGATTATTGTTTTTGTGGGTATTGATTATAGGCGACATATGTACTTGAGGAAAGTGGTAATGCGGTGTGCATTGCAGTACATCCAACTGGGGATGACTTTGTGTGCTCCACCACCACTGGTTGCAAGTAAATACTGAAACCCAGTTTTGTTTTCTCTTAGTTCTTGTTAAAGCTGATTTATTTACTGCTTTTGTTGTGAAATTTTTTTGATTATTTTGGCAGTTGGTAGTCTCTGTTAAGCTGTCTAATGTTACCCCGCCTTTAGGAAAATAAAGTCTCTTTTTTGCCCTTGACATCTAACGAAGCTCCAATCTGAGGGTATTTTAAATCACTATCAAAAGTTGATGGGTAAATCTTGACCCTTTAATTTTTTCCTGAAGAATTTGGACACATGGAGTCCATCCAATGTACATTGGAGCTCCATTAATGACGAGAGCAAATACCAGATGATTTGCTAACGGCTAGTGTATGAATGGACCAAAAGTTTAATGGGAGGCATAGTTGATCAATTTCAGATGCTATAGGTTATAGAGGTCAAACTGGACCTTCTCCCTTGTACTAGTGTAAGCAGAGGCGGATCTAAGATTTTTATAATATGGATACACTTACACCACTAAAGAAAGGAGAAAAAAGAAAGTATTCCGTGAAAATTGATTCCTGGTCCTCTAGGTAAATAACTCAACACTTAACCAAGTCCATTTAGCCTCTTTGGAGCATGGGTACCCAACAGACAATACTAGATCAATTCTAGAAAATATGTACATAAAATATCTAGTTTAACGAACCATGGATTCAAGTGCGCCATAAAATGGGCTATAAATCCGCCCATGAGTGTGAGGTATATAAACAGGACTACTATTGTCAGTCAATGACAAATCTGTTACTTTATAGTTGTGGAACTCTGGTGTCATCCTTAATTGGGGAATTTTTTTACTTTGGTATCTCTAATAAATATTGGTCATTACATTGTGGACCTGCTTGCTGGTGAGGCGAGTAGCATTGGCTGGACGATCCTTTTCTGTGATACTACGTTTCAGTTATGATTCTTCATGTTTTGATGAAAGAAAACCCAATCAAGTATATATTTTATCTTCAAAATTCAACGCAATACTATGTTCCAGTGTGGGAGTGCGTTTTGCAGGTTTCAGCAACCGTTCAGGTCTCATTTTCGCTGGTAGTTATTTTTTCACATTATGAGTTTTTGCATGATTATTGTGATGCTTTTGCTTATTTCTTGGCCTGAAGGGGATATATTGTTTGCTGTTTGATGCAGGTTGTTTGAGTTATATGGTCATGAAGATAATATAAAATTTCTATGCAAGGAGTTTCCTCTCAAAGATGTTGGTCCACAAAAATGCATGGCCTTTAGTGTTGATGGTTCCAAATTAGCCACTGGCGGAGTTGTGAGCAATTTGTGAAAGCTTATTTCTCTTATATTTGATGTTCAAAGAATGTTATCTTGTTCTGACTTTCTATTCCTTTAAATCTTAAAGGATGGACATTTCAGACTTTTTGAGTGGCCTACCATGCGCATTATTGTGGATGAACCTAAAGCTCACAAGTCATTCAGAGACCTGGATTTCAGGTATAATTAGCTCTACTCAGATTATAGCTGTGCAGAATCCTCAGTTATTTATGATCTGTGAGAATTTTACCGGATATCAGCTCTAGGGACCTATAATTTTCAGAATCTGTATACTTGCATGTTCCATAATTGAAGTTGATCAGCAATCCATTTTCTCTTTTTTGGTGCCATTGCGTGGCTGCTAATTTCTCTTTAATACTGAAACTTGAGGCTTTGAGCAATATATGATGCTCAAATTGAGCTGTTATCATCTGGGAAGCTTGTTATCCTATGTTTACAGGCCCTTTTGCTGTGATAATATGCATCAATGCTTGATTAACCAAAAGAAACCTCCCAAGCAAGCCAAAACCGAGAGGGGTCTTCTTCACTTTTGTTTGTCATAGCTCTGACATGCAGTGTTATATGAAGCTTGTAAGAAATTGTTATTTGTGCATTGGTTACAGAAAAATATTCGATTTATCAGGTGTGACAACAAGATATGAAACGTTGTTCGGTTCTTTTAGCACTGGAACAAGATTCTTCTTATTGCATTTCTGACTGAAATATGATTATGACATGTTTGCTAGATGGAAGATTATGTTTTAGAGTTTCAGGAGATTGAAGTAAAACGATCCACTTTAGTGCTGGAAATGTCTCAGTAAATTATATTCTAAAGAAACTAATTGATGGAAAAATGAAATGAAGGATCTTAGCCTTGTTTCTTTAACCAATATGATGTAGATTTTGCACTTTAAAGATCAGAATGAAGTTCTTTTCTCATCCAATTATAGTCCCATGTGAAATTTAGCTTTTTGTCACCTGTCATGCATCATACCAGATTTTCAAGTTGTTGCTCTTGCTCCGTGTACTGCTTTGCTAGTGTTGGGAGTAGTTTGTTCTCATGTGGAACTAAAAGTGGAAAAAGAGATGAGTAGGAAACCTAGTTTGCAGGAATTTCCATCTTGGAGCTGAATAGCATCAGATGTAAACTATGGTAACTAAATTTCAATGCTGAATTATACTTAATCCTTTTCGGTATTATTAAGGAAGTGAGGGATGTCATAGAAGAACTAAACATGTTGATATGTTCAAAAATGATATATGTTCAAGAACGTTACATTTCGTGATCAAGAATTCTATAATACATGCATTATTGTACATGTAATTGTATTCATGGTATATACTTTGAGTTTTGAAGTGTGAATCTGATCGTTGAATATGATTATGACAATCTTCATAAAAATTAAGTTTCGAAAGATTTAAGAGTCTTTAATTTACTGAGCCTCTTATTGCAGTTGCAGATGATATTGACTCCATGTATTATGGAAGTTTAAGACTTATTGTTCTTATGTTGATGTTTGGACCAAGATTTTAAAGTCTTTTCCTTACTATATATCTTCAGCTTAGATTCAGAGTTCATAGCTTCCACATCCGCAGATGGTGCCGCCAGAATATGGAAGACGAGCGACGGTGTTCCAGTAACTTTAACACGAAATTCAGTACGTTCTGTATAATATGACCGTCGGACAATTGGTTATACCTTTTTATGCATGACTTTATATCCTGTCTTCTACATTGTAGGATGAGAATATTGAGCTCTGCAGGTTCTCTAAAGACGGTACAAAACCGTTTTTGTTCACTACTATTCAGAAAGGTATGCTGAAGTCTGGCTTTAGTTAATGAAGTTAGTAGATTGAGATTCTGTAACTTTTCTTATTGAATACATTGTGTAACTATCCAAAATTGTCTCTATAAAACAGGCAATAAGACATTGATGGCTGTTTGGGACATCAGTACATGGAAGAAAATTGGACATAAAAGCCTATTAAAAAAGCCAGCTTCCATTATGTCAATTAGTTTGGATGGGAAATATCTTGCATTGTAAGATCGCTAACCTTTTGCCTCTCCTTGGCATGTTGACATGCAATTATCATCTGCTTAATTACTGTCAAATACCTTCCTTAGATACAAGCCGTTGAAGCTAAACATTGGAATTTGACATCGATTTGTAACTGTGAATCCTGATTAAATCATTGTTTTTACATGGATGTTGACTGAATCATTGAGTTTGATTTGACATTACAATCTGGTGATGAGATAGGGCGATATGAGGCATGAATGAGGACCTAAAACAGAGTCGCATCCTATTTCTTCCGCTTGGAGTTAGTATAAGATTCCATCAAACTACTATGAAGTTCCCATCCTGTTTTTCTTTAGTATTTCTTGAATGATTGAAGTTGTTTTGCAACTCTTGACTTCTCTTCTTCTTGATGAATGTCTCCCCTCCTATAAATGGTCTATAGGCCTGTCTTTTGGTGATAGCAGTGGGGCTTAATTTGTTAATGCATGGTTCTGAATCTCTGTGTGTCATTTAAATGCAGGGGAAGCAAAGATGGTGATGTCTGTGTTATTGAAGTGAAAAATATGGAGATCTCCTCTTTGCACAGGAGAGTGCACTTGGGTACTAATATTACTTCTTTGGAGTTTTGTCCTAGTGAAAGGTATGTGCTATTCTAGCAATAAGTTCTATAAACAACGAGTCTCTGTCATTGGTCCTCTGTTCTGAAGCTTAGGCCTTTTCATTAGAAGCCATGTTTCTCCACAAGATATTTATGCCGATATACGACGAAATTGCAGTAGGTGTAATTCGTGACTAAAGGCTAATTTTGTCTTTGTTTTTGTTTTTGTTTTTGTTCTAATGCTGCTTTTCATTTTATCCTATGCGCCGAGGGTCGATTGGAAACAGCCTCTCTGCCCTTTCGGGTAGGGGTAAGGCTCGTCTACATATTATCCTCCCCAGACCCCACCTGGTGGGAATACACTGGGTAGTTGTTGTTGTTGTTGTTGTAATTCGTGACTAAAGGGTGAAAACGTAAGTTACTGTGATAGTCTTGTACGTCCTATATACGATTTGGCCAATTAAGTTTGCCAAGAAGCATGAGTAGATATGGTGATGCCAAAAACCTTTCATGAATATCTTTAGTGTATGAGCTACTTTTGTTTAGGTGCGTAAATGCACTAGTTACAGCTACTGCTTATTTAAGGAGACAAAAATTAACTGCTTCAGTTACCGTGGCTGTCTGGCTGAATATAGAAGAAACTTATGTGCTTTTGATATGGTCTGCCGCATCTATAAGTTATTCTGTTAGATTAATTTTGGACCTGTATGTGTTCCCTGCACAACTTCTGATTGTGCTCCTTTTATTATTTCCTCTCTACCCCTTTTGTCTTTGCCGTTCTGGTCTATAAGTCCAAGGTAAAGAATGGTGCTAGTATTAGGTATTCTTCAGCCTGGACTTCTATGTAACATTCCAAGTTAGCTTTATCTTCTCTGTTATTTTTCAGAGTCTTAGGTGCTAGGTCTCGGTGATTCCGTGATGACATGATTGCCTATGATGATTGTTTGTTGCCTAAATATGCGCTCTTCAAAGTTAAAACCTTGTTTCAATTATGCTTACTACACATAGTCCTCTTGAGATATTAATGTCAAAGCGGATTAATTTCTCATTAATTATTCGTTGGGACTCAAAGCTCTAATTCACTCGGCCTACTTACCTTATAAGTCCACATTGCTGCACATTTGGCAGGGTTGCTCTTACCACTTCCTCTCAATGGGGAGCAATGGTGACAAAGTTAAATGTCCCAGCTGATTGGAAAGGTCTATCTCTTTTTCTTTTCTGTATGAGGGGTAATGTGCGTTTTGAGTCCAAATTGATCTTCTTTTCCCTCTCTTCAATTGCAGAGTGGCAGATCTATCTATTACTCTTGGGATTATTTTTGGCATCGGCTGTCTTATTTTACGTATTCTTCGAGAATTCTGATTCTTTCTGGAACTTTCCCGATCCATCTTCAAGACCAAAGATTGAAACTGTCCATACAGATCCAACATCTGATGACTGGAGCAGCTTTGGACCTGTAGATTTGTAGGTTATTATAGCCTTGTCTGGAATTAAGGATGGCCAACCTGAAGAAAGATTGTGAAACAAGTCTACTATTTTAAGGCATTTTTTTAATGTGTATACCTTCTAATTGATGATGTTAAAGTTTGAGGCTAATATTGCCTTTTTGAATGATAATTTTTTAAAGATTTATTTGATCTTAGAAGAAAGAATTGTTGCAGCATGCTATAGGTTGTTTTAGTGTGACAAGTTTAAAAAATCCATTTTAAATTGATTTTTGTGCTATGAAATGAGAATCTTCAAAAATTCCTACCCCATTTGTGATTTCTTCAGAATGTTAACTTTCACACCATGAATTTAAAGTTATCAAGTATATGGACAACTATCTCTTGAGCACAGGTTTAAGTTAGGCCTCAATAGGAAATTAAAATGAAACATCTGACAACGCTTCTTCGCATGTTTAAGTTGTTTCAACTTGTGTTAGCTTCTTTTTAAGTGTAAGCACTAAATCAATCGCCCATTTGATTTAGTTGGAGGACAAATTTGTAGGGCGAATAACACATGAACAAAAACTGACTAAACAATATTTCAGGAACTAAATTCACTACTTTTTATTCTTAAGAAAATTAAAATAAATGAAATGTCATATTGTTTAAGTTTCCATTGGTAGTGGATTTTCTAAAACTTGCAATCGATATATATTTTTTTCTGATAATACATTTTGGACTGATGGCTATTTTTTAACATCCAAGAAATGCTGGTTAATACGCTTTGCTCCTTTTTGAAGTCTTACATAAACGAAATGATACCAAAAACGTTAGCAATGACTGTGTGGTTTAAACAGTCGTTACAATATCGCCAGCAAGTATAATGAATTAAATAGTGCAAATGAGCAAAGAAAATATCAGAAAAAATCGAGAAGATAAATATTACTTGTAATGATCTCCAACGTTCAAAAGAAAAATATCTTTCAAATTATTAAATTGTTTTCGATATTTACATATGTTACGATTGAACAATATTTTTGTCCTAGACTTCTCATTAGGTTTCAAGTAGCAATTGCTGCATTGAATGTGGTGTGCGATGCAATATTACCAACTCTTCTTTCTGCCTTCTTCCCAAAATCCTATCTCCTTTGTTTATCTGCGCCCATTTTGCTTTTTGTACATTTGACCAAAATTCCTTATGTTTGTGTTCTTAATTTTTAGGGAAAAGACTTTATTTTTACAAATGACCACAAGAAGTTAACAACTTTCTTTATTTATGATTTGTCACAGTCGGATAAACCCTTTTATTTCATAATGCTTTTTTGCAAAGCATAGCTCGTATACTTGTAGCAATAATTTTAGATCACAATAGCTATTTATTTTCAAATCTGGTAGCGGTAAAATATATCTCATCTCGATAAATTGTTGTTTCAACCCTTCACGATACTTCTAATGATGAAACAGAGTGATATTGCTTCTTTGGCCCGAATCGACGAATCGTCTGACCAAAAATTTTACCTACTCAATAGTGCACGCACCCTTATCCAAATCCGGACTATTTAGCCATTTAAGAGAGTGACAAAAAAATGGAGGAAACTAAAAGAAGACTTTTATCTGAATTCAAGTTAGATTCTAATTAGCCACTTAGTGCAAAAAGGAAATTAAAATAACGCATTTTAACTAATATTGGGATATTGATATTTCCTTTGCACTCCAAATGTACCCAGGTTTCTTCTAGAATGGTGAATAGGTCAAGCAAGTTTTCTTTTGCCCGTGTTACGTCACGCCTCCTTTTTTTCCGATGGAGATAGGGGAGTTATTTCAATTAAAGTGATAATAATCGAAACAAGATTATTATTATTCAAATTTAAAGTCAGTGTCTCAAGTCATCGATTTAAAATTTCAAATTGAGGAAGTTTTGACTCTATTTTACAGTCTGTGAAACACAGAAACTCGGATAAGGAATTTTGTTAACCCGAGAGTAGGTGTTAGGCATTCTCGAATTCCGTAGTTTTAGCACGGTCGCTCAACTATTATTAATTGGCTTAATTTCTGATTGATGACATATTTTATACGTATTGTGCATTTTTAGCTTTTCAAATAAGTTACGGTTGTCGTACACTTGTTTATTTTGTACATGTTGCGAATAGTATCACATGAACCGTACCCACAATCTACAACATGTGTATTTATTCGAAGTTATGGCCGGGTTACATGAAATGCACACCCAAATTTAGGAATTAAGCATCACAACCATGTCATAAGAACCGTACCCGCAATCGTAATGATTCATTATTAATCACGCCTAAAACAAACCATAAATATATATTAAATTGTTCATCTCCTGCTTTTTGAAGGTCATGGATTATGGAATCTATTGTGGAAAGACATGAAATAAATCAAGGTGGCCTTAGAGGCGGGTCTAAAATTTTTGTAATATGGATGCATCAATTAAAGAAATGAGGAAAAAAAAGTATTAAATGGAAATTGATCCCTACTCCTCTAGGTAAATAACTTAATATTCAATCAAGTGTATTATTTAGCATGTTTGGAGCATCTGTGTCAGCATATGATATTAGATCAATTCTTGTAAATATGTACATAAAATACCTACTTGAACGGAGAGACGATGGGTTCACGTGCCCCGTGAATTAGGCTATGCATTCGCCTCTGGGTGGGCTATCTTTGTTAATAACGAGAAAACGGGCCAGACATATTATTCTGGAAATGGGCCTGGCAGTTTATTTGTTGTAAAATTTACGTGTGGTAGCTACTTTTTAAAGTGATATTTACTTTTTATTCAGTATTTTCAATGCTTAGCAATAGTAACAACTAATCTATTAAAATTAATATGAATAGATCTCTCCTCACCGCCAAATACAAGTCCGTATTGCTTCCTTTCACCACTTCCATTACCACGAATCTTCAGCGAGTCTTCACGATGAAGAACCCTTATGCCACGGGCTGTTTGGTGCGGTAGATTTGCCTGTCACAAAAAGGAAGCATTTCTGATGAAGCAGCAGTACGAAATCTAAGAATGAATCCATGTATTGGCAGGAATGGTTATTGGGACCTTCACTAAAATCATGAATTACAATTTGCACTAAGTGCACCCCTTTGTGAAAAGATAAAATAATGTTTGGTTTTCTGTTACGTTATGGATCCTGAACTTATTGTTACAAGTTTAAAGCTAAGAATACTTGGTCCTAAACTTAGACTAACAAGCTCAAAATTTAAGGACAATAGGTCTTGAACTTACATTTACAAGTTCAAAAATTAAGGACAATATGTCATGAAGTCCTGAACTTGGACTAACAAGCTTAAAAGTTAAGGACAATAGGTCCTAAAATTAGACTAAGAAGCCCAAAAGTTAAGGACAATAGGTCATGAACTTACAGTTACAACTTCAAAAGTTAAGGACAATATGCCGTGAAGTTATGAACTTAGACTAATAAGCTCAAAAGTTAAAGACAATAGGTCATGAACTTATGCTAAAAAGCCCAGAAGTTAAGGACAATATGTCCTTAACTTAGACTAACAAATTCAAAAGTTAAGGACACTTGGTCATTAACTTACACTTACAAGTTCAAAAGTTAAGGACATGTAGTCCTGAAGTTAAGTTCAAAAGTTAAGGACATGTAGTCTTGAAGTCCTGAACTTAGAATTACAAGTTCAAAAGTTAAGGACACGTAGTCCTGAAGTTATGTTCAAATGTTAAGGACATGAGTAGAAAGATATTTTTCGTCCAGACAGTTAAAGTTTATTAAAGCAGTGGCTAAAGACTAAAGACATTTTAAACAGTAACTTAAAAAGTAAATTTATGTGTGATTAGTGGCTAACCGTGCACTTTCCCCTTATTTGTAGGCTCATGTCCCTTTCTTAAAATTAATTCCCTTAAGCTTAGCCATATGATCAGCTCAAAATCAGAAACAGGCCAGACATATTCCAATAAGTAAAAATTGCACGGGGCCTCGTCCTATTTGGTCGCCCCCATTTGACCTATGCCTATTTTCTTAAAATTTTTTAATTTGTACCCATTTTTTAAACAACTTCAGCCCCCTTTCTCCTCCCCCTTCTCCCAGTAATCTCCATATCTCTCCGGAACTTAACACTGATATAACAATATCTCTACTTTCGTGGCTTCACTCAATTCCTCAGAAGCCATCTTACTATACATAATTAAAATAATTGTAACGTAAAGAAAACTTTGTGAAATGAATATTTTGGTTCGAAATCTTTATTTTCAATCTGCTATTTTGTGTATTGGAATATTAAAATATTAGGGTTCATATTATTTTCAATTCCCGATATTTTCAATTGTTTATTTTGTATGTATAGAGAAGGAAACAAGGCGGAGTGTTGCAGCTCAAAAGAATCTAGTCTTCTTGACATTTATGAAGCTATAATATCTCCAACAGCTAATATAGTAACTACTTAATGCTATTAAAAGTCATTAGATCTCAAACTCTCGCATGCAGAAAGATCATGTAAATGAAGGGTAGTTAATTAATGATTTTTCAACAGTTATGGTCATGTATATATCCCTGCAGAAGGTATGGGTTCCTTTCCCAAAAATAGAAACTTCAGCAGTACATACTCAAGGGGTTTAAAAACTTCAGTTCTAGAGTTGAAGTTCGACAGTTACAAACAAAAACTTCAGCTCTTGACCTGAAGTTCGACAGTTACAAAAAAATTTTTAGTTCTATAGCTGAAGTTCGACAGTTACAAAATAACAACTTCAGCTCTAGAGCTGAACTTCAGGTTCGGCTACTAGAATGCTGAAGTTTTGCGTGATTGCCTTTGCTACTTCAGCCCCGTATGCTGAAGTTATGCAAAAAAACGGATATGCTTGCAATTTTTTTTACAAAGCGGGCAAAAGTTAAAATGTGACACAAAAAGTAAGTATAGATACAAATGCCCCTTCCAATAATCAACACAAAACATTATCCAAAGCCCAACTTACTAATGTTTTTTCTTTTCAATAACAAACACTAAGCAAACCAAAAAATAGAATATTATTTTTCATGCTATCAGATCACTAAGAGGGCTAACGAATGTTTTACTTTATTTTTTTGGGTGCAAACATATACATATATATATATATACATATATACATATATATATATATATATATATATATATATATATATATAAAAGATCAAGCTCTAGAAGAGCAGTTTAGGTGATGCATTAAAGGCATCAAATTTATATTAGTAATAGCAAAATGTAGCAAAGGGATTCCCTTAGTGGGTGACCCATTAGTTCCTAATAAAGTCATATCATTAGTATTTACAGAAGATAACCTAAGACTATCATAAGTACTAGTAGCCGAGTTAACCAGCCTTGTACGAAGCATGCTTTGCTGGTCTTGGTGGTAGAAACAAGTCACAAAAGGTGGATGTTGTTTATACAACAAACAAATTCCTTGTTCTTGCTTGGCTCCAAACTTTGACAAACTATCTCCAACACTGTTTTGCTCCTGATACATAGTTGAGATGGTGGGATTATGCAGTTGGTTGAGTAATGACCTGCAGTCATGTATAAGATTAGTGTGTTGTGGCAGCAGAGAAGCTATCATACTGAGTACGTCGTGTGCATTTGTTTTAATAACAATTGATGTAAAATTCAGCTTTATAGAAATGAGTAGTCCTTGTAATAAAGCAAGGAGTTCTGTTTGGATAGGTGTTCCACAGATTGATCTAGCTGCAAAACCCATAATCCAGTTGCCTTGTTTATCGCGGAATACCCCTCCTATGCCACACTTGAAGTTTTGAATAGAACAAGATCCATCAATGTTGAGTTTGTATTCATGGCTATTTGAAGGATGCCATTTAATATAAAGTGGTAATGCAGCCTTAGTCCTGTTATGGAAGTACTTAGGTGATATAATTCAGCTGCCTTTTCCGTAGGTCTAAAGTTGAAGAGGTTTTTCAAAAATGCATTTGTTTCGATGGAGCCATAATTCCCATAAGACAAAAGGGGTTAATGTGAAAATTGGTATTTTATGACTATAATGGGGGAGGGAATGATGTATGAGACTCTTGAATACAAGTAAATTATTAGCAAGACTCCGCAACGAATTTATAAAGGTTGCCGACATTTGGAGCTTATTCCTTATACCTTCTGCCACAGGGCACCAAATAAGAATATGTTGTACAGTTTCAGGATGTAGATGGCACTGTGGACAAAGGGGAGAGTTGGTGATGCCTAGCTTATGAATATAAGATGCAGTTGGAAGCCTGTCATGGCATAGTAGCCAGATAAAATGGGAAATTTTACGAGGAACATGTAGTTGCCAAATCCATTTAAAACTTGAAGCTGCTTGGGTAAAGGCAGTTGAATTTATTGCCAATCGAGTATACATGAATTTAACAGAAAACAAACCTGTGGAGTTGAGGTTCCAGTAGAGGTGATCACAAGTAGATTGTTAACGAGCCATATAAATCCTATGAATGTTATCCTGTATTTGAGCTGGTAATACAAAAGGCATTTGGTCGAAGTGCCAATGATGATTATAGTAATAATCTGATAAAGTTTTATGATCTTCTTCCCTTGGAAGTGGACCACTAACATATTGTCTAAGGGTAACATTGTGGTCAATCCAAGGGTCTCTCCAGATGTTGACATTTTTTCCTTAACTAAGATTCTATTTCGTTCCTACTTTACAGGCGTGCCATTCTCGCATAATATTTTTCCAAATGTATGAAGTGTTATTCCTCTGTAGATGAGAGGGTTTAATGTATTTCCACAGTAGTACTTGTGCCCATAACTGAGTAGGATTGTGGAAAAATCTCCATACAAGACTGGCATGGAGTGCCCTATTTTTTGTGGCCAGAATTTGTATACCTACCCTCCTATCTAATGGTTGAGTAATTGTCGCCCAATTTAAAAGATGTAATATCTTTTTGGTAGGAGTGGTTCCCCATAGGAAATTGTTTTGATATCTATTTAAAAACAGTAATAACTGAGAAGGGTAAAGTAATATATTGCGTAATATGACTAGGAAGGGAATTCAAAGTAGAACGGATTAATGTACTTCTTCCTGCTTCCATTAAGAAATTAGCTTTCCACCCGGCCAACCTATTACGAAAATTATCAACTAGGAACTAATAGTCCTGTTTTGTTGATTTGTCTGTAAAGATGGGAAAATCCAAATATTTACCAACTTTGTTCCCCTCCTTCATGTGAAAAATGTTGAGAATACCAGCTCTAGTAGTTTGAGAGCTGTTTTTAGAGAAGAAAACTTTTGACTTATCAAAGTTGATCGTTTGGCCAGGGCTCATGTGAAATATGCCAGTGTGTCTACCATAGCTTGGCAGGAGATATTATTGACCTGTGAGGTAAGAATAATATCATTTGCAAAAAAGAAAAGATGTGATAATTGTGGCCCCTTACAGCCAACTGGTATAGGAGTCCATTTACAGTAGTCCACTGAAACATTTATTTGACGAGGAAGCATTTTTAGACCGGAAAAGTGTCATATATGTCTCTTTACTAGTCAAAATAAGCTACATCTGTCCTCCGTTATACTATTTGGCCATATATGTCCCTACCGTATATTTCTATTTAAAAATTAAAAAGCCACGTATCAGAGTCTTATGGTTAAACTAAACCCACCCCCCTTTTTCTTTATATTAGCACGAAAATATTTGTAAAAATTAAAAAAAAATTGTAAAAAATGGGAGGAAAATTTGTAAAAACTGAGATTTTTAAAAATTATTTTAGATTTTAAAAAATAAAAATATTATATTAAAAACAATTTTTTCCTATTTTTACAAATTTGTGTTTTCACTTTTTAAAAACCAAATTCTTTTAAAAATTGAAAAAAAAAATATTTTTTAGAAAACAAAAATACATTTTGGAAATATTTTCATTTTTGAAAATAAACTGATTTTTTTGTAAAAATAGAAAAAAATTATTTAACAAAATATTTTCGTTTTTGACAAAATTGTTTAACAAAATTATTTAACAAAATATTTTCCTTATCATTCCGATTCATTTAGAGATGATCTGTTCATATTTTTGAAATATTTAAATTTTTTTTTCTGTTTCATCAGTTTAAACAATTTGTTCTTTTTAATATAATATTTTGTTTTTAATATAATATTTCATTTTTAAAATCTGATATAATAAAAAAATTTCCTTGTTTTTACAAAAAAATCCAGTTTTTACAAAATTTCTACAAGTTATTTACATTTTTACAATTATTTTCGTTTTAATATAAAGAAAAAGGGAAGTGAGTTTACTTTAACCAATAGGACTCTGACACGTGGCTTTTTAATTTTTAAATAGAAATATTAACGTCAGAGGGACATATATGGCCAGAGACGTGAACAGTAGGGACATATATGGCCAAATACTATAACAGAGGCCAAATGTAGCTTATTTTGACTAGTAAAGGGACATATATGATCCTTTTTCATTTCTAGACAGATGATAAACAAATAAGGTGATAGCGGGTCCCCTATCTAATTCCCCTCATTGGTTGAAAATATTCAATGGGATTTTCATTTATTAAAAGAGAAGTCTGTGTAGTCGTTGTACATGACATGATGAGCTGAATGAAGATTGCTGGAAAATTTAGAGCACGTAGGGAATGATGTATGAATGGCCATTCCATTTTGTCGAATGCCTTTTCAAGGTCCAGTTTTAAGAGCATTTGACTATTATTCACTTTCTTTTTGTAAAAAGCGGAAAGAATTTCTTGAAGTATAATAGCATTATCAGCAGCCCTTCTATTCATAAGAAAATTGAAATATTCATACTGGGTCAAGGGTTTTATAAAATCGAAATATCTGCTCTCCGTAGTTATTCATCCTTGTTAATGTAAGACGTTCACTTTTGCGTCTATTGCTGTTTTAACTATATATAATATTTCTGTTTAAACAAATCATAAGACTTTGGTCAAAACTAAAAATTTATGAGAACACGGGTTACTGATAATCAGAAAAAAATATAAAGATAGACTTTTGAGAATAAAATAATAAAAAAGCAAGTAAATCAAGTATATTTCAGTAATTCCTTGTCAAGCATGTAAGTCAGTGGTAGAGACAGATTTTTCTTAAGGGGGTTCATAAAGAAAAAAGTTAAAAAATATTGTAGCTACTAAAAATTGAACCTATGATATTATAAAGATTTTAAACCAGCTTGACACTAAGCTACACTTTTGAACTGTATCAAGTGAATTCAAAACTTAATATATATAGATAAATATTTTTTTCCTTATATATAAAGTATAATTTTTCAGCGAAGAAAATTCGACCGTTCGGATGAACCCCTTCCGCCCAACTAAATTCGCCCTTGATGTAAGTGACTCTTTTCGTCACCCTACAGAACGAACAAAACCGACAGGATGACGATGGATTTTTGGATAACCATTCACAACAGAAAAAATACAAACGAAAGCATAAAATAATAACACGTTGGAAAAATCCAAATTTTCTTTCCCATAGTCAATAGGGACAGAGAAAATTTAATCAGATTTTGCTGATCATATAATTAAGTGTATTTTTATAATGGAAATCATTTTTTACGAATAGCATTTTTATGATAGATGTTTTTGAGAACTAAAGATGATAAGGAAAATGACTTTCGAGTTCCGCCAAATGGAAATGAAAATATTTTATTAATTTTTTTTTGGTTTTTCATCCGGTGTCTGATAATTATATTGGAGCCCAACTAAATTTAGATTTACACCGATAAGTCCTACATTGGAGGGTAGATCACTCCTTAACAAAAGCAATTACATACCCAGGGTTCGAATTCGAGATTTCTAGTTAAGGATGAAGGAGTAATTACCACTCCGCCACAATTTTTGTTGGTAACATTTTATGATATTTGTGATTACGTAATTGAAAACACACACAAGGCAATTTGATTTCGAATTTATGTGGTGCGGTTCAAATTGTATCCTCTTGACTAGTGAACTAATTCTTGAAAATAATCCTCTAAGGGATTATAAAAGTTTACCAGATGCAATGTAGCCATAAGATCCAGCAATAACAGACATGGATTCATCACACTGAATCAATTTTGCAACTCCAAAATCAGCAACCCTAGCTTCCATTTCTCCATCAAAAAGAATATTGCTAGGTTTAAGATCACAAACAATTACAGGATCACAATCATGATGTAAGTAACAAATTCCTTGTGCCACCCCTAGTGCAATTTTGTACCTAGTAAATCAATAACAATAATGACTATGCTTCAGTTCCAAATATCGAGATCTGCAATATGAATCTTCAATACTTCTTTATATAAGCGCAACTCACGTCATTACAACAACAAAAACGCATCCAGTATGATCATTAGCGTATGCAGAAATTTTCGTAAATGGCATTATATTTGGAAAAGTGAACAAATAAACAAATTACTATAACGGCAAATAGTGTCATTTTTGTATTTATACCAAATATTTTAATTTTATTTATTATTTACACATACAAATTATTTCGATAAAGCCATGTCATGTGACAGTATTCAAGCAAGGTGCCTACGCCCCTGAGTATGATCTCACAATTGGAGTCCGGGAAAAATAGAGCATACTCAGACCTTACCTCTACCTTGTGTGAGATAGAGAAGCTATTTCTGATAAACTCTCGGCTCAATTCAAGTCATTTTCTCCCAATCAAATAACTAATGATTTGAAAGGTTTAACCGAATATCGATATAGCAAGTTAGAATAGCTATATCGATACACTCAGCTTGAAGGTTATATTTACTAACAACAATGAATTGCCGAACGATCATTCAATTTCTTAACACTCGAAACCTGAACTGTCCGTAACTACACTAAGAAATTGATTGAATGACCTACTTAGTCACCCAAAAAAAAGAGGAAAAAAACCAAAAAATTAACACGACCGACGCCCATATGAATAATGCTTAAGGACAACAAAGATCCATACCTCAAACGTATGAAAGAAGAATATTGTTTGGCCCTATTATATCTCTCCCAAGTGGAAGTTTCATAAAATTAGAACCAACCAGAAGACCAACAACCACAACTACATATAAGAGATCCCGACTTACATCAACAATGTAGCAAATCCAGTTCCACATTCTGCAAGATTTAACAATTAAGCTAAGCTCTCAATATTCATTCAAGATTGAAACGAAATAATTGATCAAACATATCAGAAACAAACAAAATTGGCACTTAACTAATAATCATAATTATACAAATGGATAATAAACATGAATTTACACAGCTCATGAATTTATCTGTTGTGGCTCCAAGGAAAAAGAAAAACTCCCCATCTTCTGCCGAGTCAATCAATTCCAACCCATGTGACTTTGTAATTCCCAACAACAGTATTGCATTTACAAGTATAGCTACAAAGCTAACTTGCAGATCCGCATCCAATTTATAACAATTGAAACAACAGTTTAAGATTATAACTTTTTAGGGAAAATCAGATAACATATCTTAACTAGATCTACAGCAGCCCAATCAGTAATCACAGCTGAAATAGAATCCATGTAGCATGATATGAAGCAAGAAATGGGTCCATTTAATGCACAAAGCCTAAACAGAGGCATAGCTGGAGCAAATCATATCTTTGAGTGAAAATCCAAACGGGAAATAGATTACATACCTATCAGTAGGGGTGGCAAAATGGACAAAAAAACAAAACAAGTTATGGATCAAATATGGATATTACCCATATTATTCATATTTTAAATGGGTAACCACCAGTTATCCATGGGTAATAAAGTCAAAACCTCCCCAAAGAACATTTTCGCCCCCTTTTACCCCAAAAGCATACTGTTATTCTGCTAGATCATTTTGCCAGTAGTTAAAATATATTCTGCTAGATTATTAAATTGCCCGAAGCTCGGATAATACGGTTAATCGTTTTATCCGCCGATTAACCTGTTTTTATCCGTATTAAATATGGTTCGGATCGAATATTTTACACATTTTTGCATTATCCGTTTTTGATTCGAACCGTACCGACCCGTCCGTTTGCCACCCCTACCTATCAACAACTACAAATAGAAGAAGAGATGGCCAAATAATGGCCTAACTTGAGAGCAAATAAAGCTTGACTGAGCAAGAATAGCTAAACAGTAATCAACAGCCCATTATGTTGAGTAACGACTCAACCAATTGTTTGAGCTCTAGCGCATCGTTCAACAGTTTGAGATTATGAGCAGGTTTACTTAAGTTATTATTACTTGTACGCGTAGTCGGAAGTGAATTTCGGAAAGTTCGGAGTCGGTTTAGAAAGAGAATTCTCATTTCGGGAGCTTTAAGTTGAAAGAATCGATTAAGATTGTATTTTTGAGTAAACGATCTTGGAATCGGGATTCGAAGGTTTCATCAGGTTTGTATGACGATTTCGGACTTGGGCATATGTTCGAATCGGGTTTTCGAAGACCTGAGAACATTTCGGCACCTATTGTGGAAGTTATCATGTCACGACCCAAACCTGGTCGTGATGGAGCCCAACCCTAAAGCAAGGTAAGCCTGACCAACAATCGCTTTCAATTTAACACTAAGTCTCAAAACCAAAAATTTAAGAATATTATAGTAATTTTAGAATAATAATCCAACAATATTAATAGAGTAATATGGAAAACTACGAAAACCGATAAACATACCCATAAGATCTGAGGCCACGAGTCTAGAGCCTCTAAACAAAACTGGATAATAATATCTGAATGGAAGTATAAAATCCGAAAATGTATATAATAATAATAAATTGGAATATGAAGAGCAACCATGTTCGGCGAACGTCAAGAAACTACCTCAACGACTGTGGAAAATATCTGGAGACTACGAGTGTCAGCTAAGCCTCTGGTGTACCTGAATCTGCACACAAGGTGCAGGGAGTAGGGGTGAGTACTACCGACTCAGTGAATAATAAGCATAGAAAAATGTCTGAAAGTAAGAAATCCACGAAATGCCACAAAGCAAAGCTAAATCTAACAGTCCTATTCCTTAGCTACGAACTAACAACAAAGCAATATCAATTATAACAGTCAAGTATCAGATAAAGATGCAACGCAATGCACATGAATACGCTGCGCGCGTGC
Organism: Nicotiana benthamiana; assembly: GCA_034376525.1. NCBI lineage: Eukaryota > Viridiplantae > Streptophyta > Magnoliopsida > Solanales > Solanaceae > Nicotiana > Nicotiana benthamiana. Next base: position 25,711,028 of record CM067335.1, read on the forward strand.
AGCCCGACCCGTTTAACGTCGACGGCGCTCACTGGGGGTGTGTACAGACTCCAGAGAGGATCCTTCTGCCCAAGCACAATATCATTATATCACTGCTGCGGCGTGCAGCTTGACCCATGCTCAATCAGCAGTATACATATGAGTCACACAACAGATTTAATCTAATTTCCCATTTTTCCAATTTTAAGGTGAATGTAATTCAGTTAATCAATTTCAGGAATAAGGTAACTTAGCATCTAATAACAGTGATTATGCACAATGATTATGCAAATCATGTTATCACACAGATATTCACCCTAGACGGGTACTACAGATCGGCACAAGGCCCCAAACATGGCAATAAGCCCAAATATAATCAATACAGGGTGCGTATCAGTCGCCATTAATATTATTTAGCTCTCAAGATGGACCAAGTCAAAATCCCCAATCATATACAATCCCGCACCTGCCATGGGGTGCGAGTCACGTCCTAACATAGCGTCACGATGTGATAAACCGGGGTTTCAAACCCTCAGGTCATCATCTATACAAACTACTCACCTCTAACCGGTCATAGACTGGTCCGCGATGCCTTTTCCCTTTTAATCTCCCTATACGAGCATCGAATCTAGTCAAAATCACAAGGAATACATTATTATAGGCTAAATAAACATAACCCAATTGAAATTATTCGAAAAATGCTAAAAATCACGAAGTTGGTAAAACCCGAGCCCCGGGACCACTTCTCGACAAATTCTAAAAATCACATCTTTGGATTCCTCGTCTCTCCACGAGTCCGTACATATAAAGTTTGTCGAAAACAGAGCTCGAATGACCTTTCAAATCCCCAAAATTCGTTTCTAATAACTAAGCCCTAGTTCTCCAAAATTTCTACACAATTTCAAGGAATTAAGGGTTTATTCTTCCTAAAAATGGTGTTTTAAGTCAAGAGACTTACCTCCAATCGATAACCGTTGAAAACACGCTTGAAATCGCTCAAAAATCTCCCTTGGTTGCTTAACAATGGAGGAAAATATGTTTGGTTCGCGGATGAAATAACATATAAAAATCCTTTTGTCGCCCATATTTAACCCTACGCGAACGCGATCCAAGCCACGCGTTCGCGATGAACAAATTCCACTGACTCGCCATTTACCCTTCGCGGACGCGGAAACACCATCGCGATCGCTATGCTCTGAGTCCCCCCACTACGTGAACGCTACGCCTTCACTGTGAACGCATTGAACAAAAACCAGGCAGGGCCCCAGGCTTTTCTACGCGAACGCGTTACCTCCCACGCGACCGCGATGCTTCAACTGCTAACACTACGCAGACGCGATCAGGTATACGCAAACGCGATGTTATAGGCCATCCACTCTATGCTAACGCGAGCCTTTCTTCACGAACGTGAAGGCCAAAACTGGCCTGCATTGTTGCTGCATTTTCTGCTGTACATTTCCAAGTTTAAACTCTCCGTTAGCCATCCGAAACCACCTCGAGGCCCTCGGGACCTCAACCAAATGCACTGATATATCCTAATACTTCATTCAAACTTGCTCGTAACATAAAAACACTATCATAAACATCAAAATCATCAAATTACCACGGATTCAAGCCTAAGTTAAACTAAAACTTCCAAAACTTGCATTTGATCTAAAACCCGACCTAAACACCTCCGAATGATCTGAAAATTTGCAAGCATATCCAAAATCATCTAACAGAGCTATTGCAACTGTCGGAATTCCATTTTGACCCCCGGATCAAAATCTCACCTATCAACCGGACTTCACCGAAATTCTAACTTAGCCAATTCAAGCGTAATTCTACACCGGACATCCAAATTAAGTTCCGATTGCTCTCCTAAGTCATAAATCACCATCCGAAACTAGTCGAATCATCGAAAATCCATTCCGAGCTCTATAACTCATAAGTCAATATTCGGTAGACTTTTCCAAACTAACCTTCTCATAAAGATACTAATTGTCTCATTTCTACCCAAACTCCATCCGAATTACCTCAAACTCTCCAAACACATATAAGGGAATATATAAAAGCATAAAATAGAGAAAATGGGGCGGTAACTCACGGGACGACGGGTCAGGTCGTTACATCCTCCCCAATTTAAACAAACGCTCGTCCTCGAGCAGGTCAAGAAATATACCTAGAGTATCAAACAAGTGAGGATATTTGCTACGCATCTCCTGCTAGGTCTCCCAAGTGGCTTCCTCCACGGACCGACCTCTCCATTGCACCTTCACCGAAGCTATGTCCTTTTATCTCAGCTTTCGAACCTGACGACCCAAAATAGCCACCGGCTCCACATCATAGGTCAAGTATTCATCCCACTGGATAGTGCTGAAGTCTAACACATGAGATGGATCCCAAACATACTTCCAGAGCATAGAAACATGGAACACCGGGTGAACTCCCGACAAGCTAGGTGGCCAAGCAAGCATATATGCCACCTACCCAATCCTCCTAAGTATTTCAAAAGGTCCAATGAACCTTGGACTCAGCTTTCCTTTCTTTCCAAACCTCATAACGCCCTTCATAAGCGAAACCTTAGACATGAACTTCTCACCCACTCCATAAGATACATCTCGAACCTTCTGGTCCGCGTAACTCTTCTGACGTGACTGAGCTGTACGGAGTCTCTCCTGAATTACTTTCACCTTCTCTAAGACATCCTGAACTAACTCTGTCCCCAATAATCTAGCCTCGCCGGGCTCAAACCAACCAACCGGAGATCTACACTTTCGCCTGTATGAGGCCTCATACAGCGCCATCTGGATGCTGGATTGATAGCTATTATTACATGCAAACTCCGCAAGTGGCAATAATTCAGCACAAGAACCTCCAAAATCAATAGCACAGGAACGCAACATGTCCTCCAATATCTGGATAGTACGCTTGGACTGCCCGTCCGTCTGTGGATGAAATGTTGTGCTCAACTATACGTGGGTGCCCAAATCCCGATGAAAAGTCCTCCAGAACTGGGAAATAAACACGGTACCCCTATCTGATTCAGTGGAAACCGGGACCCCATGCAACCATACAATCTCTCGAATGAAAATCTCTGCTAACTTCTCCGCAGAATAGGTAGTGCATAATGGAATGAAGTGCGCGGACTTGGTCAACCTATACACAATCACCCAAATCAAATGAAACTTCTTCGAGGTACGAGGGATACCACTCACAAAATCCATAGTACCATTTCCATTCCGGAATGTCCATCCGCTGGAATACACCACCAGGTATTTGGTGCTCATATTTGACTTGCTGGCAGTTGAGACACCAAGCCACATAATTCACAATATCCTTTTTCATCCTCCTCCACCAGTAGTGCTGATACGGTCATACAAAGAAGATCGGGAGACCACACTAGCCAACACCTGACTAGGCTCGGAAATATCTAACCTCACCATTTGATTGGCCAAGGCCTGAATATCAACCACAAGGGGCATCTCCCCAACTGGAATGTACGCCAGACTACCCATGCTAATAGCCTTCGGCCTCAAGGCATTGGCCACTACATTGGCCTTCCCGGTATGATACAAAATGGTAATGTCATAGTGTTTGAGTAACTCAAGCCATCTCCGATGTCTCAGATTAAGATCCTTCTGCTTAAAAAAATATAGATAATGCCTCCAAATCTTCAAGGCATGAACAATTGCAGCCAATTCTAAGTCATGGACAGGATAGTTCTTCTCATGGGGCTTTAGCTGACGAGAAGCATAAGCAATAACTCTTCCCTCCTGCATCAATACACAACCGATCCCGACTCTCGAAGCATCATAATACACCATATAAGAACCTAAAGCTGATGGAAATACTGATACTGGAGCGGTGGTCAAAGCCAACTTGAGCTTCTGGAAGCTCTCCTCGCATTCATCCGACCACACAAATGGAGCATTCTTCTGAATCAAATTTGTCAAAGGCGAAGCAATAGATGAAAAGCCCTGAACGAACCTGTGGTAATAACCCGCCAAACCGAGGAAACTCCGAATCTCAGTAGCTGAGGATGGTCTGGCCAACTCTGCACCGCCTCAATATTCTTTGGGTCAACCTGAATACCATCACTGAACACCACGTGTCCCTGAAAAGCCACAGTACTAAGCCAAAATTCACATTTGGAGAACTTTGCATAAAGCTTCTCCTCTCTCAATCTCTGCAAGACCACCCTCAAGTGCTGCGCGTGCTCCTCCTGACTACGCGAATACACCAGAATATCATCAATAAACACGATCACAAAAGAATCCAGGTAAGGCCGAAATACACTGTTCATCAAGTGCATGAACATGACTGGGGCATTAGTTAGCCCGAAAGACATCACTAATAACTCGTAGTGCCCATACCTCATCCTAAAAGCTGTCTTCATAATGTATGAATCCCTAATCTTCAGCTGGTGATAGCCTGATCGAAGGTCAATCTTAGAGAATACCCTTGCTCCCTGGAGCTGATGAAATAAATCCTCAATACTGGGTAGTGAGTACTTTTTCTTCATTGTCACCTTATTCAACAGCCTGTAGTCAATGCACATTTTCATTGTGCCATCTTTCTTCTTAACAAACAACACCGGTGCACCCCAAGGTGACACACTCGGGCGAATGAATACCTTATCTAAGAGTTCCTGAAGCTGTTCTTTCAACTCATTTAGCTCCGCTGGTGCCATACGATAGGGAGGAATAGAAATGGGCTGAGGGCTCGGCACCATATCAATAGCGAAATCAATGTCCCTGTCCGGCGGCATGCTCGGCAAGTCAGCTTGAAACACATCAGGGAAATCCCTTTCAACAGGAACCGAATCAAGACTAGGAGCATCAGCTTCCACATCCCTCACGAAAGCCAAATAAGATAGACAACCCTTCCCAACCATCCGTTGGGCTTTTAGGAAAGAAATCACCCTGCTAGGTACATAATCAGTCACGCCTCGACACTCGATCCTCGGAATACCCGGAATAGCTAGTGTGACTGTCTTGGCATGACAGTCCAGAATAGCGTGGTATGGAGATAGCCAATCCATACCCAGAATCATGTCGAAATCTACCATGCCCAACAATAACATGTCAACTCGGGTCTCCAAACCCCCAGTAGTCACCAGACAGGATCGATAGACATGATCCACAATAATAGTATCACCCACCGTGGTAGATACATGCACGGGCAAGGCAAGATAACCACAAGTTGTACCCAAATAATGAGAAAAATAGGAGAATACATATGAATAGGTGGATCCGAGATCGAATAAAACAGAAGCATTCATGTGGCAGACTGAGATAATACATGTGATAACTGCATCCGAGGAATTAGCGTCTTTCTAGTGTGGAAGGGCATAGAAACAAGCATGGCCACCGCCAGTACGGTCCTCACCCCTGGGGCGACCACTGGCTACCTGGCCTCCACCCCTAGCTGACTAAGTGGGAGCTGAAGAAACCTGTGCAGAAGAGGAGGGTTGATCCCTCTGCTGAGACTGCCTACTGCCGGGTCGAGTACACTATCTCCTCATGTGACCTAACTCACTGCAATCATAGCAACGAACTGAAACTGGAGAAGGGGACTGATGAGAACCCTTCGCTGCAGATGAACCCTGAGCTGAAGGAGCAGGAGCAGAGCTCCGAGCTGGAAGAGCAATCACCGCAGGCTGACTCTGCTGATGGCCCCGGCCTGAAGATGCTCCACTGGACTCTGTGCATCCGGACTAAGAAGGCCTGAAAGAACGACCCCTACCATACTGGAACTGGCCCCTAGAAGGAGCACTGCTGAAATTACTTGAACCTCGAAGCCTCTTGGCCTCTCTCTCCATGCGCTCCCGACGGCGATCTGTCTCAATCAGTCGGACCGCATCAACAACCTCCTTAAATGCAGCTGTTGTAGCACTCTCTCTAGTCATCAATATACGGATCGGATAGTTGAGGCCATCTATAAACCTTCTGATCCTCTCTCTATCTGTCGGGATCATCCACATAGCATGCCTAGACAGCTGTGTAAACCGCGACTCATACTGAGTCACTGTCATATCTCCCTGAGTTAACCACTCTAACTGACAACGCAGCTCCTGCCTGTGAGACTAGGGAACATATTTCACCAAAAATACCGTGGAGAACTACTGCCAAGTGAGGGGCGATGCCCCAATAGGCCTACGCCTCTCGAACTCTTCCCGCCAAGTAAATGCAGCTCTTGTGAACTAGAAGGTGGTAAAAGCCACTCCATTAGACTCCAGAATACCCGCAGTACGAAGCATACGCTGGAAATTATCTAGAAAACCCTGGGCATCCTCTCCTTCAGCACCACTAAATGTCAGAGGCTGGAGCCTACCGAACCTATCCAAACGACGATGCTCGTCATCCGACATAGCTGGAACCATATGAGCTAGAGCAGGTGCGACCGGTGCAACTGGAATAACCATTGCAACTGGAACAACTGGAGAAACTGGAGCTACCTCAGGTGTTTGTAAGCCCTAAACACCCTGCTCGGGAGTACGAGCATCGGGGGTCTGATGACCACCCCCGGTCTGAGAAGTAGCCGCTGCTGTAGTGGCGGAAATCTCCTGAGCCAGGCCAGTGCAGACTGACAAAATCTGAGCCAAAGCCTCCTGGAAACCAGGAACCATGATAGGCACTGTCGGTTCCTGAATAGGTGCTACTGGAGAATCCACAGCTGGAGGCTGATCCTGGACCTGGGCAGCTGGTGGATCTGCAGGTGCTGCCCCTGCTGGTCCGTCTCGTCCAGCACCACGACCGCGTCCACAACCTCAGGGGTGGTACTAGGGGTCGTCCTCCATGTTCGTTAGCACGGGTTCTCGCTATCTGCGAGAGAACAGAATACAGAAATTTAGTTTTCACGTTAACAAACCGCACGATATGAATTTCAAGAAAGTGAGGTGTTTCCTAATAGTTATGTAGCCTCCTGCTTATAAGTGTGGTGCACGACATACCCATAAATAAGACTCTACTAAACCGGCTCATGAATCATGAGGCCTAGTAACCTAGGCTCTGATACCAACTTGTCACGACCCAAACCCAGTCGTTATGGCGCCCAACCCCAAAACTAGGCAAACCTGACCAACATTCGCTTTCAATTTAACACTAAGTCTCAAAACCGACAATTTAAGAATATTTTTGTAATTTTAGAATAATAATCCAAAATTATTAATAGAGTAATATGAAAAAAAACGAAAAACGATAAACACACCCATAAGATCTGGGTGACGAGTCTAGAGGCTCTAAACCAAACTGGATAATAATATCTGAATGAAAGTATAAAATCCGGAAATGTATATAATAATAATAAACTAGAATATGAAGAGCAGCCAGGTCTTGTGAACGTCAAACAGCTACCTAACCGACTCTGGAAAATATCTGGAGACTACGAGTGTCAGCTAAGCCTCCGGTGTACCTGAATCTAAGAGCAAAGCAATATCAGTTATAACAGTCAAGTATCAGAAAAAGATGCAATGCAATGCACATGAATACGCTGCGGCGTGCAACCCAATCCGTTTAACATCGACGGCGCTCATTGGGGGGGGTGTGTACAGACTCCGAAGGGGCTCCTTCAGCCCAATCGCAATATCATTGTATCACCGTTTCAGCATGCAGTCCCACCCATGCTCAGTCCACAATATGCATATGAGTCACATAACAGATTTAATCTAATTTCTCATTTTTCCAATTTTTAAGGTGAATGTAATTCAGTTAATCAATTTCAAGAATAAGGTGACTTAGCATCTAATAACAGTGATTAAACACAAGACTGAGATAAATAATTATGCAAATCATGTTATCACACAGATATTCACCCTAGACGGGTAATACAGATCGGCACAAGGCCCTAAACATGGTAATAAGCCCATATATAATCAATACAGGGTGCATATCAGCCGCCATTAATATTATTTAGCTCTCGGGATGGACCAAGTCAAAATACCCAATCATATACAATCCTGCACCTGCCATGGGGTGCGAGTCATGCCCTAACATCGCATCACGATATGATAAATCAGGGTTTCAAACCCTCATGCCATCATCTATACAAATTACTTATCTCTAACCGGTTGTAGACTGGTCCGTAATTCCTTTTCCCTTCGAATATCCTTCTACGAGCGTCGAATCTAGTCAAAACCACAACGAATACGTTATTATAGGCTAAATAAACATAACCCAATCAAAATTATTCGAAAAACGCTAAAAATTACAAATTTGAAAAACCCGAGCCCGGGGCCCACTTCTCGAAATTTTTTGAAAATCTCGTCTTTGGATTTCTCGTCTCGCTAGGAGTCTCTACATATAAATTTTGTCGAAAAGGAGCTTGAATGACCTTTCAAATCCCCAAAATTCGTTTCTAAAAACTAAGCCCTAGTTCTCCAAAATTTCTACAAAATTTTATGGAATTAAGGGTTGATTCTTCCTAAAAATAGTGTTTTTAAGTCAAGAGACTTACCTCGAATCGCTACCCATTGAAAACACGCTTCAAAATTGATCAAAAAGCTCCCTTGGTTGCTTAACAATGGAGGAAAATATGTTTAGTTCGCGGATGAAGTAACATAAAAAAACCTTTCCGTTGCCTAGATTTAACACTACATGAACGCGATCAAAGCCACGCGTTCGCGATGAACAAATTCCACTGACTCTCCATTTACCCTTCGCGAACGTGGCAACACCATCGCGATCGCGATGTTTTGAGTCCCCCCACTACGCGAACGCGACCCCTTCACCGCGAATGCATTGAACAAAAACCAGGCAGGGCCCCAGGCCCTTCTACGTGAATGCCTTACCCCCCACGCGACCGTGATACTTCAACTGCTAACACTAAGAGAACGCGATCAGAAATACACGAACACGATGTTCTAGGCCATCCACCCTATGGGAACGCGAGACTTTCTTCGTGAACGCGAAGGCCAAAACTGGCCTGCACTGCTGCATTTTCTACTGTAAATTTCAAAGTTTAAACTCTCCGTTAGCCATTCAAAACCACCCTGAGGACCTCGGGACCTCAACCAAACGCACAGATATGTCCTAATACTTTATTCAAACTTGCTTGTAACATAAAAACACTATCATAAACATCAAAGTCATCAGATTACCACGGATCAAGCCTAAGTTAAACTAAAACTTTCGAAACTTGCATTTTATCCAAAACCCGACCTAAACACCTCCGAATGATCTAAACATTTTCACGCATATCCAAAATCACCTAACAGAGCTATTGTAATTTTCGGAATTCCATTCCGACCATCGGATCAAAATCTCACCTATCAACCGGACTTCACCGAAATTCTAACTTAGCCAATTCACGCCTAATTCTACATCGGACCTCCAAATTCATTTCCGATTTCTCTCCTAATTCATAATTCACCATCCAAAACTAGTCGAACCATCGGAAATCTATTTCGAGCCCTCTAACTCATAAGTCAATATTCGGTTGACTTTTCCAAACTAACCTTCTCATAAAGAGACTAATTGTCTCATTTCTAACCAAACTCCATCCGAATTACCTCAAACTCTCCAAACGCAAATAAGAGAACATATAAAAGCATAAAACAGAGAAAACAGGGAGGTAACTCACGGGACGACGGGTCTGATTGTTACATATCATTTTTTGAAAAATTTCATAAGCTTGGGTTTAAGTGTATTTCAGTGTTATCAACGTCCTTTTGGGATTTTGAGTCTGGGAATAGCTCCGTATGGTGATTTCACTATTGGGAGCGTGATAAAAAGTGAATTCGGAGGTCCGTGGGTCATTTTGGAGTCAGTTGCCTAAAGAAAGAAACATTAAGGTTTTTAAGGAGTTTGACCAGAAGTGGACTTTTGATATCGGGGTTGGAATCCGATTCCAGAAGTTGGAGCAGGTCCATAATGTCGAGTATTACTTCTGTACAAGATTTGAGGTCAATTAGGCGTGATTTGATGGGTTTCAGCATCGAATGTTGAAGTTTGAAATTCTAAAGTTCATTAAGTTTGGATTAAAGGTCGATCCATGGTTTAAGCGTTATTTAATGTGATTTGAGGCCTCGAGCAGGTTCGCATTTGGTTATAGTACTGGTTGGTGTGATTCGATGGGGTCCCCGGGGCCTCGAATGGATTCCGGGTGGTTATCAGATTGATTTGGAGTTGGGAGGAAGAGCTGAAGCCTGCTATCATCTAGTGTAACCGCACCTGCGAGGTCTTGGACGCAAGTGCAGAGCCGCAGAAGTGGCCAAAGGGGCGCATATGCTATTGAGAAGGGAGAAGGTTGCGACTGCAGATGCGGTCATGTTGCCGCAGAAGCAGGATCACACCTTCGGAAAGAGAAGCGCAGAAGCGAAAGGAGGGTGCCTGGTGAAGGACTGCATATACAGTAGTGGGGCAGAACCTGCGGAACCGCAGAAACGGTCAAGTGACCGCCGATGCTGAAGTTCTGGAGGCAGTGAGTTCTTTACAAATCGGGATTTGGCCCACTATCCTTCATTTTTCTTGTAAGTTGGCGATTTTGGAACCTTTGAAGAGGGGGATTTCATCATCAAACATGAGGTAAGTTAAGTCCACCCCTTGTGAGTTAAATACATGGTATTAGTATGGATTAAAGTATGGAAATTAGTAGAAAGTTGGGAGTTTTGGTGGAAAGACCTAGAATTTTTATTTTTGGATTTTGACCACAATTTTGGTATAAAATTGAGAGTAACTTATATATTTGAGTTCTTGAGGTTGTGGGTAAAGCTTATCTTCGAAAAATTTCAAAATTCGGGCATATGGGCACGTGGGCCCTAGGGCAATTTTATCAACTTTTCAACCGGGGTTAGGACCCAAAAGTATGCTTATATACGGGTAATTTAGGACCCAAAAGTATGCTTTACTTGCAATATTTGAAATACTGTTGTCAATTTAAAATGCTCAAAACATATTGAACGTGTATTATGATTTTCTAAAAGACTGGACATGGTTTCTTAATTTTTAAAAGTGAAATTGTTTTTCCTTGAATAATTATTCCCTGATGAATTCTTGATTAAATGTTTGTTGTGTTTATGTATATTTGACCGCGTCACATGTATGATTTGTGAGTGGGGTAATAGATGTATCTATGGTTCGCGCCATTCGATCATCTGGCAATGTACAATTTAAATATTTGTTGGATCTGGCCGTACGATCTCGACATGATTTGCGCATGCTTGTAATGATTGCTTGAGATTTACAAATTGATATTGCCTCCTTGGTTTGAGATAAATTGATAAATAGTAGGTTATGAATTAGGAGACTTCTCAATATAAAAAGGACTGCTTACTTGTTTTGTGACTTACTTGAGTACTATCGTTAATAAATCCATGATTATTCGCATTATTAATATATTATTATCGGATCAATAGTAAGTGATGAAGTCGACCGCTCGTCTCTGCTTCTTCGAGGTTAGACGGATACTTACTGGGTATACGTTATTTTTGTATTCATGCTACACTTGATGTGCATTTTTGTTATACAGGCACATGTACCCCTAGCGGTCTAATGGGCGTACAACATGAATAATACAGAGAATTAAGTGAGTTACATCTCTCGAGGCGATCTACAACCTGTATAATCTCTTTCAGTATATAGTATTTACCTTCTGTCAAATTTGTATTTCGGACAGTTACTGCACACAATTTGATTTTCTAGAAATAGTTAATGCACTTGAGATACCGGGTTCTGAGATAATTATGGAATTATTAAATATTAAGTTTGTTAAAGACATCATTTTATTTCAATAAATTTCATTATTTATTGTTTAATCTATAAAAAGGAATGATTTCTATAAATACTAGAATGAGAATCTAATTAACTTTTTGGTGTTGGCTTGCCTGAGAGTGGTGTCCGATGTCGTCATAAACCTTAGTAAATTTTGGATCGTAATATTAAGATTCTATAGCTTCCAAACCCAGAAAATGCACCAAGAAATAGTAAAATTGGAGCAAGCCGTTCAAAAATTCTTATCCAAGTTTTCCTTATTTTGTTTGTTTCCCTTTTTCTAGTGAGAGTGCAGATGATCCTTCCTCCTTTTAATGAGTGAATGTCACCCACTTTTTATAGAATATGAGGTGTGTGCTCTTGTGAGGAATGAAAGCGAGTCAGAGAATCTGTCAGCCCCCTTGAATGGAATTAGCATCTTTTAAAACAGGAAAAATGGACAATTGTCCAGTTTTTCAGCATCTTTTGTTAACAACTTCTGGACATATGTCCCTTCAAGAAGCTTCTCCAGTTTTCCAAATATTTTCTTTTCTAAAAACTTCTAAGACCCTCCTAGATTTCTTTAATTCAATTAACTCCTATAAGTTACTAATAATTTATAAACTAGGACAAACAAAACAAGGCAAAGATCAAAACAAAGCAAAGATCAAAAGAAACAAAGCATTATGCATTTAAACCTAGTGGACGAAGTACTTCAACATTTAAAATCTAAACTAACCCTAACCCTGAATAAATTAAACATGAATCAGATTTGAAATGAGGCGGAAACAAAGATTATTAAAGAACCTATTACCATAAACAACTTTCATAAAAGAAAAATTGCTAAACCTCATTAAGAAGACCATTCAGATGATGACCTAATAAATTCAACTAAGCACAACCAAAATACATTGTAATTAACCTAATGCTAAACCATTCAAACTAAGCAAGAAATAATTCTGACAAAAAAAACGGAAAGAAAGATTAACCCAAAAAGAAAACAACATGAGTTGGTCTAGCAGCAAGCTCGGATAGATTTTGGTGGTCGCAATATGAACTGAGACTAACATCAATAGATTGCTCTCTTCAAGAACAATCGATTGATGTAAGTCTTGGGTTCAAATGAGCCGAATTGAAAGGGAAATTAGAAAACGAAAAAGACCTAGGGTCCAACTTTTCAAATCTAAAATTTGGAAATGTCTAGGTTTATTTGAAGGAAGTGGTTAAGAGATATAGAAAGAGGGGAAGATTGTGATTGCATGGTGTCAATTTGGGCGAGTTTGGAGCATTGTCGCCGCCGTGAGACAATTTTCAGCGAGTGGCGGTTGGCAGTGAAAGATTTTAGGAGCGATTAGGGTTAGGATTTAGATAGAGATGGGGAATGGGAGGGTTTAAAGGGTTTTGGGGGGGTGGGGGGAAGGGTTTAGAAATATATATTGGGAGTGGTTAGTGAGTTCCCAGCCGATGGATCATCGAAGATCAACGGGTGGGATTAAATAGTTAAAACAACGTCATTTGGTAATGAGAGGCGCTGGATCGGGTGTGGCTGGATTGGGGCGGGTTAATGAGGGAATTTTTGGCCTAGACCTTATCTTGGCCCAAATCTGGAACCAACACAAATCCATTCTATTTTCTTTTTCTTTTAAAATTAATTGCCTATTTCTAGCATTTAGAATAATTAATTAGCTGAAAACTAAAGAAAGAAAAATACTAAATTTAAAACTAGAAGCTAAATATGTAAAAGCGATTTACCTAGTAATCGGCATTCTAGAAGTAACTTCTTTATTCTACTCGCTATCGGTTTTGGGCCTTTGACCCATATTTTTTGATTTTTATTTAATAATGTAATTAATTAACAACTTAACCTTAGAAAAGGTATACAACAACCTAAAATACAATGCATGAAATTTGAACATTTTTATGGTATTTTTCATGATTTTAAAATACTAAAATGCAACTTAAATGCAAATAATTTAAAAGATATTCCTAAAAATTCTATAAAATTAAAATAAATTAGAAAATCTTTTTTTGTGACTTTGTAGGAGTAATGTTTTTGTCGGACAAAAATCACGTACTCATAGCTGCCCATATTTGCTCGAAAACATGAAGAGTTTTCGAGCAAAGATAAAGTGAGCGAATATGAGAGATTTTTGCCCGTTTGGATACTATATGGGAAGCATTTTGAAAAAGTTTGACCGAACCTTACTTCCGAGGTTGCCTACATATCATTGGCTATAAAGGAATCAAGTCGGTATAGTTCTAGACGTTTTGGTAGCTGGGACTACCGAGAAGCTGTGATTTCACTGCTGCTGCTGCTGTTACTGCTTACTGGACTCCTTATTACACCTAAATCAAAAATGAAAAGAACCTAAGCAAGTCTATCAGCTATGAGTTACAAGATTCCTATCTATATGTCTTCAAAACATGGCCTTGAAACTTCTACAGTTCTGTTGTGTATCTTGAACTGTTGACTCGCACTTTCGAGGCCAGCTTCTCTTACTTCTTACTTGAATTGATCCCATTCTTCAGGCATGTTCGTGTTGTTGTCTTGGACTTTGAACTTAACTCTGAAATGAATTCCCTCGTTCTCCAAGTGGGTGCATGTTACTTGACTTGATACTTGAAATGAATTCTCTCGTTCTCCAGGTGGGTGCCTGCTACTTGATCTAATACTTGAAATGAATTCCTTCGTTCTCCAAGTGGGTGCCTGCCATTACAACAAAACAGACAAAACATAAGAAAATTGTCTCTCTTGACCTCTTCGCTTAACGATTCCTCCCATTTATTTTTGTGATCTTAGCTTTATATTTGTGTTTGGCTTTTAAAAACATATGCCACATCCAGAAGTACTAGCTGGTCTCACAATTTGAGTTAAAGATAACAACAGACAAAACAAAAGTTTAAGGTATAGTGCTCTTTCTAGATTGGAATTTCTTGTTTTTTGTTTAAGGTAGTCTTGGCTTGATAGATAAATTGCATACTGATAGCGCGGGTTAGTCACTTTTCAATCATATTAAAGAAGACCTATGTTAGGAATAAAAGGTCATTAGACTTCGTTAACTTCGGCAAAAATTATAAATATATATATGTATATAATTATATATATTGAAAACGATCATATATTTTACTTGAAAACCTTAAACTTAAAAGCTATATAGGGGCACTGGTTGAGTAGTTCACTCATGTGCCCCCGTCATCCTAAAATCCTGGATCCACCTTTGCAACCATACATTCGAAAATAGTCTCCGTCATGGAGTTTTATATTTCAATGGTAAAACTCCTGCCAGTATTCTGGAATTTCGTATGTGAAATTTAAAATTAATCGAAAAAATATTTTCAGAAAAATAAGTCATCTTCTTGGTATTTAGTTGTAAGAAAGTATGTTTTAAGGAAAATATTTTCCACCAAAAGGGTTACGACCTCCTCAAACTCTTAATTCCATGTTACTATTCTAGCTAACTTATACATTCTCATCAATTTTTAATAAATATTTTAAAAAATATATATATTTTCTCTATAATTAAATATTAAAAAATATTTTTTTAGGACAATAAGTCAAAAAAAAAAAAAACATTTTCCAAAAAAAGTTTTCCGTCGTACCAAGTGAAAATTATGAACCCTTCGAGGGAAAAAACCGTCCCATTTTGAGTCGCTCATGCGGATGTTCCCACTGATCTTGACTTTATAAACTGTCAGCTTCTATCTTTTCATACGGAGTCTGGCACTTTTCTTGTCAACTCTGTCCATTGTACCAAACATTTATTTGCCAACATTTGCCATGTTTTAACTAGTTTTTTTTTGGTTCATGTTTTAACTAGTTTTTTTACACCTATAGTGTTTCCTCTATCTATACTGTTTCCATATTTCACTTGAACTCCGCGTAGGACTCTTTATAGTTTATAAAAATGTCCTTTCTTAAATTTTATTTGTTCTTTGTCAATTTTTGCAACATTATGTAAGCGGATGCCGCTTATACATTGCAGGTTCAATTGAACCCAACATTTCTGACACAAATCACATATATGTAAACTTCACTAAAGCTTCTAACAAATATTAAACTCTAAGCATATAATTTCAAAAGTGCAGTCAACTCAGTGCTAAGAAAAATTAAAGGTTAAATCTATCGAGTTTAAATCTTGGATCTGCCTATATACTAACTGCTAATTTCTTGATTAATCCTTGGGGAAATTTGGAGATTTTGTGACCAAAATGGAAGCAAATGAAGCAGGGGAATCATTTTTCACAGCAAAACTATTTGGTCAAGAAACCAAGAAAACATGTGAAAGAATTTGGAGATGCTTAAAGAAAGACAAAGTCACAAGCACTGGTATATATGGAGTTAAAGGAGTTGGAAAAACAACCTTAGCCAAGCTCATCAATCATCTTCTCCAACAAAAAATCAAACTCAATCCCAAGTTTTTTGGACAAATATTTCTCAAGAATCCAACATCAGGGAATTGCAAAATGATATTGCTGCAGCGGTTGAATTGGATCTTTTAGAGGAAGTAGATGAAGAGAAGAGGGCGATCGCGTTACGCGAATCGTTCAAAGGGAAAAAGGATTGTGTTCGAATATTGGATGATGTATTAGAAGATATACCTTTAAAGATGTTAGGAAATCCTTTAAAAGTTGAAGAGGGAAGGTTGATAGTAACAAGTTGTTTGCTCGAAACGTGTCAAAAAATTGGATGTCAAAGGAAATTTGGAGTGAAAAAACTAGAAGAAGAGGAATCTTGGAGTTTGTTTATAGAAAAACTTGGAAATGAGAAAGTAGTAATTCCTCAAGAAGTAGAACGAATGGCTAAGTCTGTGGTGGCCTTCCACTTAGGATCATTACAATAGTTAAAAGCCTAAAAGGGTTGGAATTGGATGGTGTTAATCAATGGAAAAAGGCCTTGGAAAATATTATTCAAAAATCTTTAAAAGGGGAAAACAATGATATTATTCAAATGTTGCTATATAGTTTTAATTATTTGAAAGAACAAACAATTAAAAGGTGCAAGAGTGTTTCTCGTATTGTTGTTTGTATCCAGAAGATGAGAAAACTCCAAAGGATCAATTGATAAATAGGTTCATTTCAGAGGGCTAATCGATACAAAGGAGACTCGCGAGGCAGAGTTTGAGGAGAGGTATGAGATATTGAACAGAATGGAAAGTGTTTGTTTGTTGGGAAGTGCCATAGACAACAAAGGTAATCAATGTGTGAAAATGCACAATTTGATTAGAGACATGGCAACGAGGATCACAAATGAAAATCCGATGTTTATGGTAAAAGCTGGAGTTCAACTCAATTATGCACCAAAGGAAGATGAATGGCCGGAAAATTTGGACAAGGTATTGTTAAAATTATTTAGACTTCAACTTATATTTAGAGAGATAAATTGTATGTTATTTGTTGTTATTACAAGGTTTTAACAGGGAGGTCACGGGTTTGAGTGTGGAAACAGTCTCTTGCAGAAATGTAGAGTAAGGTTAGTACAATAAACCCTTGTGTTCCAGTCCTTCCCTGACTCCCGAGCATAGCAAAAGCTTAGTGCACCAAGCTGCTCTTTTTTTTTTGCCTCAATTAAAAGTAATTTGTGAAGGTTAAAGTTAAATCGGCCTAAGACACCTCATAAAGTATGTGCTTTTATGGAAATAACGAAACACTGTACAATTATAAATAGGGTTATGGTCTCAAATCAGACGTATGATTATGAATTCATTCGCCTTGGTTTGAAAGATCAATAACTGCATAACTGAATAATTTTATTAATACTCATGGATTCAGGTACTCTTCTGTATTTATGTTATATTCTTAATGTTATATAATAGATCTCAAAGAAAGTAATATTCGTCGTCTAATATTTAGTTCCTAACAGGTATCTCTAATGGGGAACAAGATAGCTGATATTCCAGCAGGAACTTCAGCTATGTGTCCTAAGCTAACAACCTTAATGTTGCAGCAGAATTATCACTTGTGGAAAATTCCAGATTCTTTCTTTGAGCACATGGCGTTATTTGTTCTTGATTTAAGTCACACTTGTATTGATAAGTTACCTGATTTTTTATCCGACTTAGAAAATCTCACAGCTCTTTTACTTACATTTTGTTGGATTCTAAGGTCAATGCCAACTTTAGAAAGACTCGAGGCATTACTGGAATTGGATTTGAGTGGCACTGCGATTCAAGCCCAGCATGAAGCCCTTGTTGTTCAACCTCAAATGCCTGAATTTGCATGCAATGGGTTGCCTGAGGGCCTTAAGACTTTGTTCAATTCAAGGCATTTATCAGAGTTAAGTCATGAATAAGATTTCACATAGATATCACGCGCATATTATGCCGAGGTCGTACGGTCCGGTCCAACATAAAAAGAAAAATGCACTGCCAGAGAATCGAATGGCGCCAACCATAGATGCTTCTATTTCTACTGAGGCGATTGGCCCGATCCACAAATATTAATTATCATCAAGAAGGCACATAAGCCGCATTCATAGTCAAATAAATTCATACAATTTATCAAATAAGTGCATACGTTCTTATACATTTATTTCCAACCCCTAACATGTCCTAAGTGATCTCATTAACACGAAGGGATATAGAAATTTTCAAATATAGCATGATATGACCCTAAACTACCCAGACAATTAACATAATAGTAACTACGCATGGACTCTCGTCACCTACCTATAAAAAGAGACTCACCTCGCTCCAAAGCGTACTCCCAATATCAAGAACATGCTCAAACCCTCAATTTGTAGCCGAACGATCCAAAACTAGTTAAACGAGGTAGGGACTAGTCAATACAAGCTCAAGAGTTCGCATTTTAACTACTAAAGTAATTTCCCAACCCTAAACACAAGTTTCCTAAACTCCGACCCCGGGCCCACGTGCCCAAATTCCAATTTTTTTTGAAGAAATTTGTTCTCTATAACCTAAGGATCAATAATATGTGATTTCTTCTTCATTCCATAACAAATTTTGTTGCTAAGTCTAAAATTTATCAAAACCCTAATTTTTGCTCTAACCCAATGAATTTCCCATAATATTTATGTGTTAATATATCCAAGACTTAAGTATTAGACTCAAAATAAGTAGGATGAACTTACCTCAAGATGATAGGTGGAATTTCTCTCTTTGGAAGCTCCCAAATCGTCCAAACAATGGTGGAAATGTGTCAAAATTAACACATTCCCACATTAAATGAAGGCACTAACTTCAGCGATTTCCGCACATGTGGTTAGGGGACCGTATCTGCGGTCTAAGCTTCTGCGAGAGGGGGACTGTATATGCGAAACTTGGCCAGGCCGACTGGGACCACTTCTGCGGTCTTTGGGCCGCTCCTGCGGAGCCGCATCTGCCATTCTTGGCCTCCTCCCCCTTGGCCGCATCTACGATGTGTTGACCCTACCTGCAGTCTCGCATCTACCTGACCAACCGCAAGTGCAGTTATAACAGATAGCTAGAGCTTCAGCTCCTTTCTAATTTTTCCAACTTCACTCGAGCCTCGTCCGATTGACGCTCGGACCCGAACATACCGACAAGAGTGAAATCACAAAAGAGACTCGCTCGAGTGATCGGAATGCCCGAAACAACGCTAAATCTGAGAATCACCCCTTAAAACCAATTGAATCAAACTTATGAACTTCAAGTTCTTCAAATTACTTCCAACGCAACAAAACATACTTATACTACTCAGATTGACACCAAATTTTGCGTGCAAGTCTTAAATGGCGATACGGAACTATTCCTGATCTCGAAACTCCACTCGAACCTTGATAATAAAAAAAACCTGCGCCAACCAAATATTTAAGAACTTCAAAATCCTTAAGGAACCAACTTTCACAATTAGGCACCAAATCGCTCCCGGGTCATCCAAAACCCGATCCGGGCGTACGCCCAAATCCGAAATCATCATACCTGTTGAAATCTTCAAATCCAAATTCCAAGGTCGTTTACTTAAAACATTGACCAAAGTCAAACTTGGCCTTTTAAGCCAACCTTAAGGAACAAAAGTGTTCCAATTTTAACCCAAACTCTTCCAAATCCCGAACCAACCATTCCCGCAAGTCATAAATCAGTAAAAGCAAGTACGGAAAGTCTTATTTAGAAAAGCGAAATTCTAAAAAACAAAATGACCAGTCGAATCGTTACATCATTTATGCATTGGTTACAGAAAAATATGGGTTTATTGGGTGTGACAATCAGGTATGAAACATCGTTTGGTTCTTTTAGCATAGGAACAATATTTTTGTTATTACATTTCTGACTGAAATATGGTTATGACGTGTTTTCAAGATGGAAGATTATGTTTAGAAGTTTCAGGAGTTTGAAGTAAAATGAACCACTTTAATGCTGAAAACGTCTTACTAAATTATATTCTAAAGAAGCTAATTGATGGAAAAATGAAGTGAAGGATCTTAGCCTTGTTTCTTTTAACCAATATGATGTGGATTTTGCACTTTAAGGATTAAATGAAGTGATTTTCTCATCCAATTATAGTCCCATGTGGAATTTAGCCTTTTGGTTATGTCACGACCAAAATGTCATCACCTGTTTACTTTTTTTTTTTCATGCTTCCGAGGACTTGAAAACGTCATTTTTAGTCATCTCGATTTGTGTGCACAGTCCGAGCGCGTAGCCGGAAAGCTTAAATATGAAATCTGTGAGAAAAATGATGAATTTTGATATTATCATGATTAAATTTGACTTCGGTCAATATTTTGGGTAGACGGACCCGGACCCGTGATTTGACGGCCCCGGAGGGTGCGTAGGAAAATATAGGACTTGGGCGTGTGCCCGGAATCGAATTCCGAGGTCCTTAGCCCGAGGTATGAATTTTTGTGTGAAATTATTTTTTGAAATTAATTAAGTAAAATTGAAAAGAAATTTGATTAGAAGACTATGGTATCGGGCTCGTATTTTGGTTCTGACACTCGGTACATGTCTTATATGTGATTTAAACACTTTCTG
Organism: Nicotiana benthamiana; assembly: GCA_034376525.1. Classification (NCBI taxonomy): domain Eukaryota; kingdom Viridiplantae; phylum Streptophyta; class Magnoliopsida; order Solanales; family Solanaceae; genus Nicotiana; species Nicotiana benthamiana. Next base: position 25,731,627 of record CM067335.1, read on the forward strand.
TGAAGTTTGGTTGAAAACGGACGTCATTTGACGTATTTCGGACTTAAAATGGAAAATTTGATGTTTTATAAAATTTGGAAGAAATCATGGATTTTTAGGCTTAATTTGATATATATGATGTTATTTTGGCGATAAGATCGCGCGAATAAGTCCGTAGAATTTTTTTGAGGTTGTGTGCATATCTGGTTTAGAGCCCCGAGTGCTCGAGTGGGTTTTGGGTAGGCCACATGGTGAAATTTTGGACTTAAGGAATTGCAGGCCTACAAGCTTCGTAATTCCCAAACTTTTGTCGCAATTCCCAATATTGTTTGCATTTCCCAAACTTTGTACACAATTTGCTGGTTCACAATTCCCAAACTTTGTTCGCAATTCCCAAGCCTGTTCGCAATTCCCAAATTTTGTTCGCAATCAGGTTCGCAATTCCTATCTTTGTTCGCAATTCCCAATTTTTTTTGGCAATTCCCAATCCCCCCTGTTCGCATTTCCCACATCTGAGGCCTGCATTTTTCGTACTTAGTCGAATTTTTCACCATTTCTTTATTCTTTCAAAACCCAAACACCTTGAGGCGATTTTCCAAGAACAAGACTTCTTCCAAATCATTTGTAAGTTGATGTTTTACTTAATTTATTTAATCTTTAACATCATTAAACATGTTTTCATCTTAAAATCAAGGATTTCCATAGGTGAAAATGGGGATTTTGGGTAGAACTTAGATTTTTTAAAATTGGGGATTCTGACCTCAATTTGAGGTCCGATTTCAAAATAAATCATAGATATGAACTCGTGGGCGCAATGTGTAAGAGAGTTTTGGTTTAAACCTTGGTAATTTTTGAGTAAACTTGGGGAATTTATTTTTATGCATTCAAATTGATTCAATTAGCAATTGTTGATACATTCAAGTAATTTGTGACTAGATTCGAGCGGTTTGTGGTGAATTCGAGGGGTAAAGCTATACTAGAGGCTTGAGTTGAGTTTGGAGTATTCGAGGTAAGTGGTTGATCTAAATTTATCTTGAGGGAATAGGATTAGAGTATTATTTATTAATTGCTAAATGTCAAGTACATTGTATAGTCATGGTGACGAGTATCTATATACCAGTGTCTAGCATGACCGCGAGTCCTTATTTGCGTTTATTTGGGATTCTGTTGTGACTTTTCCTTGTTTATTTGATAGTTTTGAATAATGTGAAGAGAATGAAAAAGAATTAGAATTTATAAACTCCTTGGAGAGTTGGCTCGAATGATGACATGATTAGAGAGCAAGAAATGAATAAAAGAGAAAGAGATATAATTATTCCCTTGCCGAGCTGTTCTCGTATGTTGAATATCTCCCTTGCCAGGATATGTAAGCTATTATTGTTGCTCCCTTGCCGGGAATTGAATTTTTACTTGTATTCTCCCTTGCCGGGATTGTTGAATTGGTACTTGTTCCCTAGCCGGGAAACCATTATATATATAGTATGAAATGAGATCGTGTGGCACGCCGACCACTTATATATTATGAAATGGGATAGTGTGGCACGCCGAACACTTTGATATTATGAAATGGGATCGTGTGGCACGCCGACCACTTATATATTATTAAATCGGGTCGTGTGGCGCGCCGACCACTTATATATTATGAAATGGGATCGTGTGGCACGCCGACCACTTTGATATTATGAAATGGGATCGTGTGGCACATCGACCACTTTGATATTATGAAATGGGATCGTGTGGCATGCCGACCACTTATATATTATGAAATGGGATCGTATGGCATGCCGACTACTTATATATTATAAAATGGGATCGTGTGGCATGCCGACCACTTGTCTATATAAAATGGGTTCGTGTGGTACGCTTACCACGATATATAAGGAAATGGGATCGTGTTGCACTCTTGCAACAAGAGGAAATTCAAATAAGTGAAAGTGAACTTGCTGTCCCCTTATTCTGTATTAGAAGGAATCATTTGTAGTTTCTTTACTTAACCCTGCTATTCTGTAATCTGCTATCCCCAAAAGCATGTTCCCGACCCAGTCTTAGTTGCTATTTTTTGTTGTTATTTTGCTGTACTTGTATATATAATTGTACAGGTTTGTTTTGATAGTCCTGTCTAGCCTCGTCAATACTTCACCGGGGTTAGGTCAGGAACTTACCAGCACATGGAGTCGGTTATGCTGATGCTACACTCTGTGCATCTTTTTGCACATATCCATGTGTTGGAGCGGCATTTGAGTAGTAGTAGTAGCCTGGGAGCGAGCTTTCTATCAAGAGACACCGAGGTAGCCTTGCAGACGTCCGCAGGCCCGGAGTCTCACCTATCCTGTTCTTTAGTTGTTATTTCTTGTATTCGAGATAAACACTCTACATTTTCTTCCAAACCATTGTATTTAGAAAAATCTTAGTAGTTTGTGAGATTGTGACTCCATTTCTTGGGTAGAGGATCTTGTTGAAAATTTCTGTGCTTATTTCAGTTATTTAAAAATTTAAGACTTCTGCTTATAATTATCTTCTTCACTGCTTTTACTTAAATGTTGTAACTGTTAAAAAGAGTTATGTGTTCAATGGAAAGTAATTGAGTTGGCTTGCTTAGTTTCTATTGTTAGCACCACCACGACTCCCAAAGATGAAAAATTCGGATCGTGACAGGTTCACATGTCATGCACCATACTAGATTTTCAAATTGTTGCTGTTGCTCTCTGTGCTCCTTTGCTAGTGTTGGAAGTAGTTTGTTGACGTGTGGAATTAAAAGTGAAAATAAGAGATGAGTAGGCGAAACAAAAAAAATATCTGTTCTGTTTGAAATTTGAGAAAACGTAAAACATGAAAGTTGTATCCCTTTGAATTATTTTTCTAACCATATATTGTGGAGATCAAATGGAGTTTTGAGCGAAATGTTATGTGCATTCCACTAGACAGTGCGTAATATACCAACTCGATTCTTCGTTCATTCTTAACTATCATCCGTTGATCCCCGAACACGATCCCGGCTTAATTCCTTAGGCTTTTACTCAAACTTTAAAATTCCAAATCACTTGAATTCATTCCATAACATCTATATAGCTCGGAATCACTCATGCAAGGCATAAAGCACACAATTAGTGTAAAACACTAGCGATTAAAGCTCAAACTCAATTAAAGTGCAGTAAATTATAGTATAATAAACGACTAAAATACGTAATTATAGTCTATCATCAGTAGGAAACCTAGTTTTCAGAAATTTCCATCTTGGAGCTAAATAGCCTCGGATATAAACTACAGTAACCGAATTTGAATACAGAATTATACTTAATCATTTTTGTTTACATGAAAGAAGTTAGGGATGTCATAGAAGAACTAAACATGTTGATATGTTCAAAAACGATATATGTTCAAGAACAAAACGTTTCGCGATCAAGAATCCTAAAATACACATGGACTTGCATTCATGGTGTATACTTTGAGTTTGTTAAGTGTGAATCTGATCTTTGAATATGATTATGACAATCTTCCTAGAAAACAAGTTTCAAAAGATTTAAGTCTTTAATTTAGTGAGCCTCTTATTCCGATTGCAGAAATAATATTTTTTTTGGTTCTCACCTGGTGTTCGATATTCGCATTGGGCCTGATTAAATTTGGATTTGTGCCGGAAAGTCCAACATTGGGGGATAAACGCTCCCTAACAAAAGCGAATTCATACCAGAGACCACTCGAAACTTCTGGTTAAAGATGAAAGAGTACTTACCACTCCACCATTACTCTTGTTGGTGAAGAAATGATATTGAATCCATGTAATATGGTAGTTTAAGAATTATTGTTCTTTTGTTGATGTTTGGACAAAGATTTTAAAGTCCTTTCCCTACTTTTATATATCTTCATCTTAGATTCAGAGTTTTTAGCTTCCACATCGACAGAATGTGGAAGACAAGTGACGGTGTTTCAGTAACTTTAACACGAAATTCAGTAAGTTCTGTATATAGTGTGACCCGTCAGGCAATTGGTTATCCCTTTTTATGTTGAGTTTAGAGAAAATACAAAAGTCGCCCATCAAATTTGTTCGGAAAAATCATTTACATATTTTAATTGTACGAATAACGTATGTCCCGGCCCTCTATTATTGTTTGGGTGAATTTAATACCCTATTGGTAACACATACACTACTAGAAATCGTTAATTAGCGACCCAAAAAAGCGACCAACGTTGGTCGGTTTAGGCAATTTACCGACCAAAACTCATCCAAACACGCTTGGTTGCTATTTTGGTGTTCGTTTTAGTATACCAACCAAGGTTGGCCGCTAATTACCGACCAATGTTGGTCGGCGTTCTAGATTTTAATTTTGGCATAAAATGCATGTTTTTGCAGTTACACCACCTGCCAGTATACCAAAATCCCTAAACAACAACAATACAATTTAATAAATACATTAAAACTAACAAATTAAAATTCAATAAAACAAAAGAAATTCAAAACCAAGTTCAAATTATTACAACTAGTTCAAAACCGATTCTATTTGTCTAGTTTAAAGTATATAAAAGTCAAGGAGTATTTTATACAACATCATCATCATCGTCTGATAAACTTTCATCTAAAATACGGTGTCGAGAAGGGTCTTGTGGAGGATGTGAATAAAGACTATGGGGAGGACGAGAGGAACAATCACGGGGAGGACGAGAGGAATGATATGGGGAAGACGGAAAGAACGTTCACATTCAAGTCGAGCCTATAGCGATGACTCACGAGACCGGGGCAACAGAAAAGCTCCAGTAGATAGGAGAGTTCTGATCTGAGCTTGCATGCCAAGGAACTGAGCATCTCTAACCCTTTCTCTTTCCTTGGCCGCTTCTAGCTCGGATGTGTGCTTTGTCACAGTCACCCGCATAACAGAGAGACTCTCACCATCAAGTTGCTCGCCTTGCGAGGAAGTCCTTATTCCTTGCATTCCACACTTATAGCGATGGAATTTCTTAGTGGGAACCCCGTATACCCTCCCCCATTTTGGACCGCCAGCAGACTCCATCCATAGTCTTTCAGCATCCTCGTCCAAAGGTTGGACTGAATCGCCCGATTCACCAGCTGGCTGAGTGCGGATGAATTCATCCACGTTAGTTAGGTAGTGACCCTATACAAAAATTTAAATTGAATTAGTATTTCAAAATTTATTTAAAAGTAAATTAAAATACTTAAAGAAAAGAAAAGCTTACATATACAAACGAGACCCGGTCCTCGACCCACCTTTCTTGATCTGCCTTTTTCTTCTTCTTTACAACATGTGTTTGCTTGAATAGCTCATCATGGTTCATTAGACGCCCCAACTTCTTTTCGTGAAAACAAATTAATTTAGTTAATAAACATAATAGAGATAGTTTGAAAATTAAAATTATTTAAGCAATTACGTACCAATCTTCTTTTTATTGTCCATAGGCTGATCGTACCTCTAGTGTGCAAGGAGCCTCCCTTCTCATATGCGCGAGCTTTCTTTCCTTTTTTGCTCTTCTCTAAGAACTTTGTGGTGAGCCATTGCCTTTGAAAATCATCCCATAAATTTTGAAGTAACTAGTCACGCTCCTTGTTGTTCTTTCTAGCTTTAGAGAAATCATGCTACAATCGTCTGCGAGCTTTGTAATGGAAATTTGCAGCCATTTCCTTGCTATAGCGGTGTTCTTATACACATTTGCTCTGTATTTCAAAAGTTAAATATTATATGAAAATATCATAAATATAAATTATTAAACTGCTTAAAAGAACATTTATACCTTATATTGATTAAAAATATTCCCCTTCAGCGAGAATGAGAAATCAGTCCAAGTCGCATAAGGGCCATCATAAAGCTTTCTGATGGCTTTGGTGATTATCCTCGTAGTTTTATTACTCGGGATGAACCTGCAATATAACAATACATCTTAGTGAAAACTTTACAAAATAATAAACTCAAAAATAACAAATAACTCTTACACATCACCCTTAGGGACTATGACAATCCTACCATATCGATCATAGTGCTCCTCCTCGTCATCATCTGCATTATCGTCCAAAGCATGTATATCAGAGGCATGTGTGGATGGTGTAGGGAAGTTAGAGCTACTACCTTGCATGCGAAGACCTAAAATAGATGGAGTCAATGATGAAGATGTTTGTGATCCCTATGACTGCGACACATATGGATGGACCCCAAGTGGCTGTGATGCTGATGGTTGTGACTCGAGTGGCTGTGATCCATATTGCTGTGATATGTATGGATGCGATCCATGCGATGTAGATGGATATAATACACGTGGTTGTGAGGCAGCTGGACTGTATGTCGGACGTATGGTCCTATGGCCCTGTGATTAAAGATCTGGTGTCTGCACGAAGATGTAGAGATCGTGATGCTGTGGCAGCTCAATATAGCAGTCAGATGGAGGATAAGACATATGCATTGGCATAGGCATCTCTGAAGAGGGTAAAGTAGATGGATTATTTTCAACCCTAATCTTTCCCTTCCTAGCCTTTTCATGACCCCGAGAACCAGTAGGTTCATTGTTACCTTGACCCTTGCCTTCCATCTGCATAATATAATACATATTTAGATTGAAACATATAAGAAACTAGTTATAAAATGTGAGATATTTTAAAAACTAACTTTGTAAAGCTCATCGACGTATTGTTCCTCATCTGAGAATTCTTTGTCCTCACTTATTTGAGCTTCATCAGTTGATTCTTCGTCCTCATTTTCTATAATTCTTACTTCATTTATATCAACTTCGTCCAATATGTGTTCACGATATTCCAAATCATTTTCTAGCTAATCTTTCACTATTTGGTTAACACTAGAGATATCATTTTGATATGCAACATCTAACACATTCTCGACTTCCACCCTATCTACATGCTTAGTTTTTACTACAACCTACCAATCGGACTTATTCCGCCACAATGAATATGGAGCATAATACACTTTCCTAACATTATGTGCAATTATGAAAGGAACATAGTGATCATACTCCCTTGTATGATTAACCTCAATTATGTTGTATTAGTTGTGTACTCTTGCACCTTTTGTTGGATTTGGGTCAAACGACTTGCATCTAAAGAGTATCAGTTTCTTATATGGCCAAACTGTATATTCTAGTTCTATTATTTCTTTGAGCATACCATAATAATCATATCTCGAACTTGGTTTCCATCACCACCTTGAACCCCCACCCCTCTGTTGTTGCTATTTTTATTTTTAAAGCAATCCTCTGCATGGAACTTATAACCATTCACTACTTACTTAGACATTGTTGTGACCTGAAGCCCAGGTCCCCAAGATATATCTACGAAAATTGATTTACACCATTATTTGGATAATTTACCTACATCGTGTTAAAAAATTCATAAGTTAGTATAACTTACAAACATTATTTACCTACATAGTGTTAGAACATTATTAGGATAAACTTACAAATTGTTTGAACCACGTATCAAATCTCGTATATACAACATCATGTCCAAATTGACCCACGAAGTAACTGTGACACATCAAATACTTACTTGAGAAATGGTACAATTTTGGGATAATTTAGCAACACATGAAGTGTAGCTGACTTGTACTCCACATCACTCAAACTACTCTTACTAACATCCTTAGAACATCGGCCTGGTTGATTGAATATGGACATTGGCGGATATAATGGATCATTCACACATTTGACCGTGTGCCTATTGGGACTATTCCTAGAACATGGCACGTTACTCTCAAAATAATAAGAACTAAAATACCAGTTTCCTTTGTAAGATGAGCTTCACATATGGATCCTTCAATCCTATTCCTCTGCTTAACAAATTGTTTGCATTTACCAATTGTCCCACATAAAGTCATGTTAGCCAAGAACATTCAAATAAAATAGAAAATTACATCAAACTTATAATATTACCTCTCAAAGGGATACATCCATCTGCATTGAACATGCCCTCCAAGTCGTACCTCGTGTACAAGGTGGATTAGAAGGTGTTACATCACATCAAAAAAACACATGGAAATATCGTTTCCATCTGACTAGAAGTTACACGAATATTTTGATCCATCTGGAGTAGATTTTCTACCCTAAATGTGGTAGAACACAAAGTAGGTTTTCTACCCTTAATGTGGTAGAACACAAGTCTTTTGAAAACAAACTAATCTCTGTGATGGATTTCCAGATTCTTTCAGGTGAACCACAAAATGCAATAGGCACTAAGGTCTCCATGAAAACATGACAGCCATGACTTATCAAATGGCTCAACTTCCCTACCTCCATATCTACTTTTTCCAAGATTCGACGCATAACCCTCAAGTATCTTCAATTTCGTAACCCAATCACTAATTTACCGTCTTTCCTACAAAGTGAATGTGTAACTTGCTTTGGGCTTGAACACCTTACCATTGTTTGCTGTCTGCAAGTATAATTCATGCCTCCTACAATATTCTTTTAAGTCCATTCTAGCCTTCGGGTTATCCTTTGTCTTACCTTTAACATCCATCACTGTGTTGAAAAATTATCAAAATAATTCTTCTCAATATGCTTGACATCAAGGTTGTGATGGAGAAGATTATCCTTCCAATAATGCAACTCTTAAAATATACTCTGTTTCGTCCAATTATGAGTAACATCGTATGCGGGGAATCTATAAGGTGGAGCTTCATTAACTTTACTAAAGTTCTGGACGCTCTCCCAAATTTTCTCATTTGAATGTATCAGAGGTGGAGAATCATATTCCATTTTATTTTTTTTGAATTCATTTTTCCTCCTTCTAAACTCATGATCATGAGGCAAGAATTGACAATGACATTCAAACCATAATTGATTTCAGCCATGTTTCAAAGTGAATGCTTTACTATTTTCCATCAATAAAACATTTCAAATATACATCAATCAAACTTTTCAGACTACGTGGACTGTGGATAATACAATTTAAGAATATGTATGGACTAGTCATGCACAACTCGGGTGGTAGATTATAAGGTGTAAGAAAGATAGGCCAATATGAATATGGTGTCGTAGATACAGAAAAAGGCGTGAAGCCATCCGCAAACAGATCTAACTGAATGTTCCTTGGTTCACTAGCAAAATTTGGATATTTCCTATCAAAGTGCTTCCAAGCGTCTCCATCTGAATGATGACTCAAAACACCAGGTGGTCTTCTATTTTCAAAGTGTCATCTCATATGAAGAGCAGAACTCATCGATACATATAACCTATTTAACCTAAGTATAAGAGGTAAATAATGCATCGCCTTGATAGCACCATATTACCGCTGGAAAGCCTCTTGAAACGAGGCTTTTTGCAAAAATACAACTGTCTAAAGTTGCATTATCTTTATAATATAACATGTAATCATCTTCGCAACAATCAATTCTCATTGACAAAAGTCCTAATTGAGAAACCAATCTTTTTTCCTTATGGAAATCACCAGGTAACTTGATATAATGGTCAACTAGTTTACTTATAAGGCCAATGAAAGAGTCCATGGTTGCTTGAGAAATATTCCAATCAGATTTTATACTTAGTAATCTAACTGCAACAGACACCTCGGAGTGCAGACTTCCTTTACTTAGTGGACGACTAGCTTCTTCTAACTGTTCTTATAAATATTTTGTGTCATCTTACGAGTTTGTTCAATATTTTCATCAGGCTGACCCCCGAAGTTGTGATGAATCGGCCCGTTATCACGCGAGTTACCTCTCCATTTACCTCATACTATGTTTCTCTATGCTTCATTATAGGTTTTGGGTGATCAAGTAGAATTGGATTGGTTTTAGATGGAATGAGACATTTAGTCTCTTAAAACTTGTTTTGAAAAAGTCAACCGAAAGTTGACCATTGCGTTAGAGGGCTCCAATGTGAATTATGGTGATTCATTTAGTTTTGGGGGATAGTTTATGACTTAGGAGTGCGATCGGAATTGATTTTGGAGGTCCGATGTAGAATTAGGCTTGAATTGGCGAAGTTAGTATTTTGGAGAATTTCGGTAGATAGGTGAGATTTTGATCTGAGGGTCGAAATGGAATTTCGAGAGATGTAGTAGCTCCGTTAGGTGATTTTGGATATGTGTGCAATGTTTCAGGTCATTCGGAGGTACTTAGGTTGGGGTTTTGATCGAATGTGCAATTCGGAAGTTCTTAAGAAACTTAGGCTTTGATTTGGTGATATTGGAGGATTTTGATATTAACGATAGTGTTTTGATGGTTCAAGCAAGTTTGCATAAGGTAATAGAACATGTCTGTGTTTTTGGTTGAGGTTCGGGGGGCCTCGGGGTAAGATCGAGTGTTAAAACGAGAGCTTTTGGAAGTTGCTTCACGTCTGTGATTTCTGTCATATGGTATTTCCGATTATGCGGAAATGGACCACAGAAGCGATTCCGCAGAAGTGGGTGAAGGAGTGCATAAGTGATTTTTGAATGGGCTGAGGAGTTTCGTCGAAGCGGAACTTGGTCCGCATTTGCGTGTCCACAGAAGCGGACATTTAGCCGCAGAAGCGGATTTGGGGGATCCAGAGAAGTGGGGTCGTTGTCGCATAGGCACTCGTGGGAAGTTTGTTAGATAATACGCTTAACGCTAGAGGGGGGGGGGGTGAATAGCGTTATAATAGAAATTAGCGTAAACTTGCGGAATTTAAAAATTGCAGGAAGTAAATAAGTGCGATAAATAATAAAGTACGCACCGATGTATTCTGGTTCACCACAACACGTGGCTAGTCCAGTCCCCGAGAGACTCTCTCGAGATTTTCCACTAACTTGTCAAGCTTACGGGTGCTCAACAAACCTTTACAACTTAAGGACACAAGCCTTAACACTTTTGCTCGGAGATACAACACTCCAAGACTTCAACCATGGAAACACAAGTTCCTTACAACAAGAGAATCACAATTCTCTTACAAGTGTACAAAACACTAAACACTCAAACAATACACTCCTTAATGAGTAGATATGAGTAAAAGAAGTAAGCTCAAGATCACAACAACTATGGACAAGACTTTGGCTCTAAAAAGCTTTATGAAATGAATATAAAATGATAAACAATAGAATGCAAGCTTATAGCAATAGAATGATCAGTTGTTGTATGTTATTGTGTTTAAAACACTGAAATGAAGCTGTATTTATAGTTGAAAAACTTGGCATTACCGTTGCCTAATTGCCAATTAGGAGTTGCTGATTTTACTGTGTGACAATCGATTGTCAAGAAGTCACAATCGATTGTTTGCCAATCGTTCCAGAAATCAATCCCAAATTTTACGCTTAGCAATCGATTGTCCAAGACCAACAATCGATTATTGGTAACGTTCAAAAAATCATTTCCAGATTTTACGTAAAACAATCGATTATACAAAATCAATAATCGATTATTCAGCAATGTTCAAAAAATCCTTTCCAGATTTTAATTTCAACAATCGATTGTACAAAATCAACAATCGATTATTCAGCAACGTTCAAAAAATCTTTTTCAGATTTTAATTTCAACAATCGATTGTACAAAATCAACAATCGATTACCTGACGGTATTTGAAAACTTTATGACAACGGTCAGCTTCACAATCGATTGTGCAATGTTAAGAATCGATTATTTATCAGACTTTGAAAATCATTTTAGACACTGCCTCGTGACAATCGATTGTTATATACTCACAATCGATTATTTAATAACTTTGAAAAAGTCTGGAAGACACTGCCTCAACACAATCGATTGTCATATGTTCACAATCGATTATTTTGTGACTTTGAAAAATCTGATGGACACTGTCTCTTCACAATCGATTGTCATTAGCTTCACAATCGATTATTCTGAGTTTTGAAAAACTTTGATGTACACTGCCTCATCACAATCGATTGTCATAAGGTTCACAATCGATTGTCATGCAGGTTTGAAAAACCTGATGCTCACTGCCTTAACACAATCGATTGTCATTAGTTCACAATCGATTGTCATGCAGTCTTGGCTTAACATAATCGATTATCATAAGTACATAATCGATTATCTTAGTCCAGATTTTAGAGGCATGTTTAAAAATCATTTTGACTAAAGTAAATATGCATGATTTAAAATCATTTAGCATTAAATTAAATATGCATGATTTTGTAAAAATAGTTTTACGAGAGAAGCCATGTCATGAGTCAAGTTGTCGGATCAAGATCACAATTAAGAATGACTCATTTAAACTATAAAACTTTGTATTGTGCTTGAATCTCGTTATCCACCAATTGTGCGCTTGTACTTGAACTTCGTCATATATCAGTTTGCGCTTGTTTGTCATTCATCAAAACCTACACATAAGAACACACGTTTTAGTATAAAGCCTTGAGAACATGTTTCCAACAATTTCCCCCTTTTTGATAATGGCAAACTTTAAGCGGGATATGCAACTTAAACAATTTATAATGACGATTCAAGATATGCATTTGTTCCCCCTCAATATATGTATTCCCCCTTAATTTAAGCTTATAAATATTGAGAGTGCATACCCGTTATCTTCCCCCTTTTGCCATTAGCAAAAATAATATAAGAAGATGCCAAAGATGTAAATAAAACTTGTTTATTTATTGGAAAGAAAACGTGATTACTTAAAGAGAGTACAATAACTCATGTAATAGCAGAACAATCGATTATTGATACGAGATAATCGATTATTAGACGACAGAAACCGATTTTTCTGAAGAAGACTCGATTATTGCGCGTCATGCTTTATAATTCCCCCTACCTTTAGGGCGATACCTGCAAAAATTTGTTAGACGTCTCCGACGCTCAAGTTAGAAACCATGTAAAATAAAAAGATGCAATGCATGACTTAGATCAACGTGGAGTCAAGAATCCCGAGTTCACTACGAATTTGGAAGAAGGACTCTTTCTCTAAGGGCTTAGTAAAGATGTCGGCCAATTGGTCTTTGGTTTCAACAAATTCGATTTCGACATCGCCCTTGAGAACGTGATCTCTTATAAAATGATGTCTAATTTCAATGTGTTTTGTTCGCGAATGAAGAACGGGGTTCTTCGTCAAGCATATGGCACTAGATTATCACATCTAAGAGGGATATGATCAAGACTTAGGCCATAGTCCAAGAGTTGTTGTTTCATCCGGAGGATTTGAGCGCAACAACTCCCCGCGGCTACATATTCAGCCTCGGTTGTGGACAACGCAACACTTACTTGTTTCTTGCTAAACCAAGAAACGAGAGAGCTACCTAGCAAATGGCAAGTGCCACTAGTGCTCTTGCGATCCAATTTGCATCCAGCAAAATCGGAGTCGGAATAGCCAACGAGTTGGCATGAAGAACCATTGGGGTACCATAGACCCACATTTGTAGTACCAACAAGGTACTTCAAAATCCGTTTTACCGCAGTAAGGTGGGACTCATTCGGACACGATTGATAACGGGCACATAAGCACACGCTAAACATGATGTCCGGACAACTAGCAGTAAGATAGAGAAGAGAGCCAATCATACCTCGATACTTCTTAGTGTCGACTTCCTTACCTTTCTCATCTCTATCTAGATGATCGGATGTGCTCATGGGAGTCGCTATTGCTTTTGCATTGTTCATTTCAAACCGTTTCAGCAATTCTTTGCAATATTTGGCTTGGCAAATGAACGTACCTTCTTTCATTTTCTTTACTTGTAATCCCAAAAAGAATGTTAACTCACCCATCATAGACATCTCAAATTCGCTTGTCATTAAATCGGAAAATTCCTTGCATAAGACATTGTTAGTAGCACCAAATATGATATCATCCACATATATTTGAACTAATAAAATATCATTGTTTTTATGCTTAACAAAAAGGGTGGTGTCAACTTTCCCCCTAATGAAATAATTTTCCAATAGAAATTTACTCAATCTTTCATACCAAGCTCGGGGAGCTTTTTTTAAACCATAGAGAGCCTTTTTGAGTTTGAAAACATGATCGGGAGATCTAAAATCTTCAAAACCGGGGGGGTTGTTCAACATAAACTTCTTCTTGAATAACACCATTTAGAAAAGCACTTTTCACATCCATTTGATATAAATTGAAATTCATAGAAGAGGCAAAAGCGAGCAATAGACGAATAGCTTCTAATCTAGCTACGGGAGCATATGTTTCTTCATAGTCAATACCCTCTTCTTGATTATAGTCTTTTGCTACAAGCTTAGCTTTGTTTCTAGTGATTACACCATTTTCATCTAGTTTGTTTCGAAAAACCTATTTCGTACCAATTATGGTATGATTTTCGGGTCTTGGCACCAAATCCCAAACGTCATTCCATTTGAATTGGTTAAGCTCCTCTTGCATTGCCAAGGTCCAAAATTCATCCCCAATTGCTTCGGAGATGGTTGTTGGTTCAATTTGAGATACAAAAGCAGTATGTCCTAAGGTGTTCTTAAGGGAGTTTCGGGTACTTACCTTTTCTCCGACGTCGCCAATTACCTATTCGAGAGGGTGATCTTTGATTGTCCTCCACTCGTTAGGAGTTTTCGTTTCATTCTCCAATGGTGGCGCTTCCTCCATTGGTTGTTTCAAAATTTCGTCTTGATTTTCCTTAGGCGTTTCCTCTTGTATTTTGTCTTTCAAGATATCTAAAATACCTGCAAGATCAAACCCGGAATCCTTTCTCGCCAAGCGAGCATTATTTTTGGAAAATACAACATGAGGGGATTCCTCCACAGTTTTGGTTCTTTTATTAAAAACCCTATATGCTTTGCTACGTGAAGAATAACCAATGAAAATTCCCTCATCGGACTTAGCATCAAATTTTTCCAATTGATCTTTGCCATTGCTATGAATAAAACATTTACAACCGAATACTCTAAAATGGGAGATATTTGGTTTCCTTCCCTTATAGAGTTCATAGGGAGTTTTCATGAGTATAGGCCTTATGACTACTCTATTTAAGACGTAGCATGCCGTACTCACGGCATCCGCCCAAAAATGTTTGGGAATCTTGGCCTCTTCGAGCATGGTTCTAGCCATCTCTTCGAGACACCTATTTTTCCTTTCCACCACCCCATTTTGTTGTGGTGTACGTGGAGCGGAAAAGGTATGCTCGGTACCGAGTTCGTCACAAAAGTCCGCAAAGAGATTGTGATCAAACTCTCCCCCATGATCACTTCTAATTGAAGTGACGGTTGTTTCCTTTTCGTTTTGAATACACTTAAGAAAATATTTAAAATTTTGAAAAGCATCACTTTTATTGGCAAGAAATAAAGTCCAAGTAAATCTAGAGTAATCATCAACAATCACAAAAGCATAACGATTTCTTCCAAGACTTTCAATGCGAGATGGTCCAAATAAATCCATGTGAAGCAATTGCAATGGTCTAGAAGTTGAAATAATATTTTTGGATTTGAAAGATGCTTTTGCTTGCTTCCCTTTTTGACATGAATCACAAATAGAGTCATTTTCAAATTTTAAATTGGGAAGACCAATAACTAAGTTTTGAGAAATCAATTTGTTCAAAAGATGCATGTTGATATGTGCTACTCTACGATGCCATAACCAAGTATCATCCTCTTTACTCATAAGACAATCAACATATTCGGGTGAGGAATTAGCAAGATCAACCATATAAATATTATCCACTCTAAAACCACGAAGGATAATTTTAAAATCACTACGTCTAAACACTAAGCATTCATCCGAATCAAATAGGGCAAGATTTCCCTTGTCACATAATTGACTTATGCTCAAGAGATTATGCTTTAAACCTTTCACAAGTAATATATGCTTAATAGAGGAATTTTCATCCTTACCGACCGATCCGATGCCAATAATCTTTCCTTTATTGTTATCCCCAAAAATCACACTTCCTCCTTCTTTGTGTTCTAGTTGAAGGAATTTGGATTTGTCTCCCGTCATATGTTTGGAGCATCCACTATCAAGGTACCATAGTACGCTTGATCCCTTCAAACATATCTACAAAACAAATTAATGCGTCTTAGGTACCCATGCCATTTTGGGTCCTTGAGGGTTAGGCATATTATAATGATGCGATTGAGTGATATGTCTATGTCGTGTAAAACATGCAGGAGCAATATGACCAATGCGTATACAATAATGACAAGTCACGTTGGGGTTATGCATCCTTCTAGGTTCATAGTAACTTGATGGACGAAAATGATTTACTCTATTTTCATTATGACTATTGCGCATTTCATGAGAACCATTTCTCCTACTATTAGTTCTAAAATGAACAGCATTTCTAGAGTAATGGTTATGTCTAGATGTTCTAAAAGACTCAAAACTTCTTCTAGTGTTTGGCCTAGAATATGCATCATTTCTAGGGTAGTCATTTCTAGGTGGTAAGTCATTTCTAGGTCTTCTAAAATGTTCAACATTTGGTCTAGCATGCATATTTGTTCTAGGATTGCTATTTCTAAGATAAGTATTTGTTTTATTAATCCTAGGTTGAGCCTTAGGTGGTTGCGGTTTGGCTTCAACCTTTTCTTTAGGCTCATTCTTAAAGCCTATGCCATGCTTGGTTGATTTCAAATTAACAAGGACCTTATTCAAATTTTTGTGGGAAGAATTAAACTTATCTAAGGTACCTTTAAGTCTATCTACCTCATTTTCGAGATGCATGCAAGAAGAACAATTTTTAATAGAACTTTCGGGCTTGTCGGCGCTTCTTTTTCCGAAAAACTTGTTTTCCTCTTTCAGCTTCTCATTTTCTAAAACCAGTTTTTCTAAATCCTTTTCTTTCAAAGAAAGCTGTTTTTGAAAATCTTTTTCTTTTAGAGAAGCATTTTCTTTTATGCTCTTGACAGTTTTTGAAGCCTTAATAAATTCAGTATATAGCTCATCAAAAGCAGTTCGCATTTCTTCAAGAGTAAAGAAGTTTTTAGAAGAGATTTGACATACCTCATCTTGCTTGTCTTCTTGCGCCATAAGACAAAGGTTTGCGGCTTCGTCTTCTTCTTCTTCGCTTGACTCATCTCCGGAGTCTCCTCCCCAAGAAATGTATGCACGTTGCTTCTTAAAAGGTTTCTTCTCCTTTTTGATGTTTGGGCAATTTAATTTGATGTGCCCGGTTTCACCGCATTCATAGCACTTTATTTGTTCGCCTTGCTTTTTGCCCTTTCGTTCATACTCCTTTCGCATGAACTTTTGAAATCTTTTGATAATTGTCTCCGTCCTCATCAACTTGAGGTTGGCTTGTGCTTGCCTTAAGCGCTATTCTTTGCCTCCTTTGATCATCAACAAGAGGGTTAAGTGTAGTAGACTCATAAGTCTTAAGGTTACCTCTTAATGCGTCGATGGTGACATTTGAGACGCCAATGGATTCTTGGATTGCGTCGGCCTTTGATCGCCATGCCGGAGTGAGACTTCTAAGAATTTTTCGAACAAGTTCTCTATCTGTGAATGTCTTCTTGAGAGCATGTAGATCATTTATGATTATTGAAAATCGTTCAAACATTTCATCCACCTTTTCACCTTCCTTCATGTGAAATAATTCATAAGTATGGGTTAGGAAATCAATTTTGGCTTCCCTTACCTGGTCCGTACTTTCGTACGTAATTTCCAGCTTGTCCCACATTTCCTTCGCCGTTGTGCAACACGATATTTTCCTGTAATTGTCAGCATTTACAGCACAATATAATAAATTAATTGCTTTAGCATTATTTTGCACCTTTCGGATATCATCCGCGTCATATTCTTCTTCGGACTTGGGAACCCATTCGGTTTCAACCTTTTTGGTTGGAATTTGATTTCCATTCGTTATCACCTTCCAAAGAAGAAAATTGTTTGCTTGAACGAAGATTTTCATCCTCTCCTTCCAGTACATATAGATTGTACCGTTGAATAGAGGTGGTCGTGTGGAGCATTGTCCTTCATCAATTCCTGCAAAAGAGTCACGAGTAGAAGCCATGGATGGTTCTCTCAAACTGTTAAGTCTTCAGAGAGTTGGGCTCTGATACCAATTGTTAGATAATACGCTTAACACTAGAGGGGGGGGGGGGTGAATAGCGTTATAATAGAAATTAGCGTAAACTTGCGGAATTTAAAAATTGCAGGAAGTAAATAAGTGCGATAAATAATAAAGTACGCACCGATGTATTCTGGTTCACCACAACACGTGGCTAGTCCAGTCCCCGAGAGACTCTCTCGAGATTTTCCACTAACTTGTCAAGCTTATGGGTGCTCAACAAACCTTTACAACTTAAGGACACACGCCTTAACACTTTTGCTCGGAGATACAACACTCCAAGGCTTCAACCAAGGAAACACAAGTTCCTTACAACAAGAGAATCACAATTCACTTGCAAGTGTACAAAACACTAAACACTCAAACAATACACTCCTTAATGAGTAGATATGAGTAAAAGAAGTAAGCTCAAGATCACAACAACTATGGACAAGACTTTGGCTCTAAAAAGCTTTATGAAATGAATATAAAATGATAAACAATAGAATGCAAGCTTATAGCAATAGAATGATCAGTTGTTGTATGTTATTGTGTTTAAAACACTGAAATGAAGCTGTATTTATAGTTGAAAAACTTGGCATTACCGTTGCCTAATTGCCAATTAAGAGTTGCTGATTTTACTGCGTGACAATCGATTGTCAAGAAGTCACAATCGATTGTTTGGCAATCGTTCCAGAAATCAATCCCAAATTTTACGCTTAACAATCGATTGTCCAAGACCAACAATCGATTATTGGTAACGTTCAAAAAATCATTTCCAGATTTTACGTAAAACAATCGATTATACAAAATCAATAATCGATTATTCAGCAACGTTCAAAAAATCCTTTCCAGATTTTAATTTCAACAATCGATTGTACAAAATCAACAATCGATTATTCAGCAACGTTCAAAAAATCTTTTCCAGATTTTAATTTCAACAATCGATTGTACAAAATCAACAATCGATTACCTGACGGTATTTGAAAACTTTACGACAACGGTCAGCTTCACAATCGATTATTTATCAGACTTTGAAAATCATTTTAGACACTGCCTCGTGACAATCGATTGTTATATACTCACAATCGATTATTTAATAACTTTGAAAAAGTCAGGAAGACACTGCCTCAACACAATCGATTGTCATATGTTCACAATCGATTATTTTGTGACTTTGAAAAATCTGATGGACATTGTCTCTTCACAATCGATTGTCATTAGCTTCACAATCAATTATTCTGAGTTTTGAAAAGCTTTGATGTACATTGCCTCATCACAATCGATTGTCATAAGGTTCACAATCGATTGTCATGCAGGTTTGAAAAACCTGATGCTCACTGCCTTAACACAATCGATTGTCATTAGTTCACAATCGATTGTCATTAGTTCACAATCGATTGTCATGCAGTCTTGGCTTAACATAATCGATTATCATAAGTACATAATCGATTATCTTAGTCCAGATTTTAGAGGCATGTTTAAAAATCATTTTGACTAAAGTAAATATGGATGATTTAAAATTATTTAGCATTCAATTAAATATGCATGATTTTGTAAAAATAGTTTTACGAGAGAAGCCATGTCATGAGTCAAGTTGTCGGATCAAGATCACAATTAAGAACGACTCAAAACTATAAAACTTTGTATTGTGATTGAATCTCATTATCCACCAATTGTGCGCTTGTACTTGAACTTCGTCATATATCAATTTGCGCTTGTTTGTCATTCATCAAAACCTACACATAAGAACACACGTTTTAGTATAAAGCCTTGAGAACGTGTTTCCAACAAAGTTAAGTGAAAAACCGCAGAAGCGGATATTTTGACGCGAAAGAAATACTACAAAAGCAGTTATGGGAACCGCAGAAGCAAAAACTGGACTGTGTTTAATGAACAGTGACTTTGCGAATTTGAAAGAGAACAACATTTTGAACTTCAGACTAAGAGGGGTTTTTGGCGATTATGAAGAGAGTTTGAGGGCTTTCATCAGGTATGGATTTTTGGACTTAGATTATGATATTTTGGTGTAAAATCATGGATTAACACTTAAACTCAAGGAATTAAAGGGTAAAAATGGAGGTTTGGGCTTGAAACTTAAGAGATTTTAAATTTGGGATTTGAAAGGGCATTTGAACTTCGATTTTGGTAAATTTTATATTTATAGACTCGTGGCGAGACGAGGAGTCCAGTGATGTGACTTTTGTAATTTTTCAAGAAGTGGGCCCAGGTTTTGTGAACTTCGTGATTTTTGGTATTTTTCGAGTATTTTTTATTGGGTTATGTTTTTTTGGCACATTGTAACGTATTCGTTGTGGTTTTGGCCAGATACGACGGGCAAGGAGGTCGATTCGAGAGGAAAGGGCATTGCGAGCTAGTATTCGACCGGCTAGAGGTGATTAATAGATGTAGATGATGACTTATGGGTTTGAAACCCCGGTATATCACACTGTGACGCTACATTGAGGCGAGAAACACACTCCATGATGAGTGAGGGGTTGTTAGTGATTGGGGATTTTGGTTGAGTCCACCCCGAGTGGTGTCCAAGCTGTGCTTTGGACTATAAACCGATTTGTAAACATCCTACTTGGATTGTTATGATATATTTGGGCTGTGTGCCAACTATTTGAATCCCTTGGGGATTATTATCACTGCTTCCATGATGCTTAGCATGCTATATTATTTCAGTCTTGAGTTTTAAACACTATTTCGAAATGCTTAGTCACATTCCTAAGGTTTTATAGACTTAAACTATAATTTCATAATAATTGGAACCGAGAACTATAATTTGACTTTGCGGTAGAACTCCCATGCATATTCTGGACTGAGTGTGGATCGGGCTGCACACCACATCGATGATACGATGATATTGCGCTTGGGCTGTAGGAGCCCCTCCAGAGTCTGAACTCCCATAGTGAGTGTGGGTACCCAAATGGATCGGGCTCCATGCCGCAGCGATTATGTGCATTGCATTGGATTCATGATTTGATGTTTATCTGATTTATCCGATTCTGTTTTATTGCCATTTCACCGTTAATTATGCTAAGTTGTTAGTTATAACTTTACATTGTGGTATTTGCGTGGATTCTCATCTTCAGTCATTATATGAGCTTATTACTCACTAAGTTGGAAGTAATCACTTTACTCCCAGCACCATGTGTGTAGATTCAGGTACGTCGGGAGCTTAGTTGAGCAGTTTGATGTCTTTCAGAGTACTTCAGAGTTGTCGAGGTAGCTGCCTGGCATCCGCAAGACCTGACTTCTCCCCCTTATCCATTTATGTTTCCCCATCCTAGACTTATGTATTTTGGAGGATTTATACTCAGTTGTGTTTAGAGGCTCTAAACTCGTTACCCCTAAATCTCTGACAGTATTTCTGGTTTTCCCCCTAATGTATCTATTACTATCGGATTCTGACTCTTGTTATCTCCTACATTCACTTAATTAATTGGTATTGAGATTTCGTATTCGGGTTGAGACTGTCTAGATGGTCGGGCTTGCCTAGCATTTGTGTTGGGCACCATCATGATTGGGATTGAGGTCGTGATAAGTTAGTATCAAAGCCTAGGATACTAGGTTTCGCGAGTTCTAAGCCAGTTTAGTAGTCTCGCAGATCGGTACAGAGACGTCTGTATTTATCCTTGAGAGGCTGTGGAACCTTTAGGAAACACTTAGCATTCTTGAAACTCTTGTTGTACGACTTTGTTGAACCGAGAACTAAACATTTGTATTCTCTTCTCTCCGAGATGACAAGAACTCGTGCTATTGGACGTGACAGACGACCACCTTTACCACCCGCTAGAGGACGTGGGCATGGTTGTGGCAGACCAGCTAGGCCAGCACCTGCAGATCCACCACCTTCCCCGATTCAGGACCAGCCTCCAGCTGTAGATGCTCCAGTAGCAGCTATTCAGGTAGCGGCACTGCCCATTATGATTCCTGGTCTCTAGGAGGCTTTAGCTCAAAATTTATTCGGCCGCACTGTTCCGGCTTAGGCAATCTCAGCCAATACTGAAGCAGCTACTTCTCAGACCGGGGGTGATCATCAGACCCCCGCTACTCGCACACCCGAGCAGGGTGTTCGAGGATTGCAGACACTGGGAGCAGCCCCAGCTCAGCCAGTTGCCCCAGTTGCGCCAGTCGCACCAGCTCCATACCTTGTGGTTTCAGCTATGCCAGATGACGAGCGGCGTCGACTAGAGAGGTTTGGTAGCATCCAGCCTCCGACATTCAGTGGTACTGAGGGCGAGGATGGCCAAGGATTTTTAGACAAGTGTCAGCATATGCTTCGCACTGCATGGATTTTGGAGTTGAGTGGAGTGGCTTTTACTACCTTCAAGTTTTCAGGGCCTGCATTTACATGGATGGAGGATTTTGAGAGGCGTAGGCCTGTTTGGCAAACGGCCCTTACTTGGCAGCAGTTCTCCACTCTCTTGCTAGAAGTATGTATCGCATTCTTGCAGACAAGAGCTGCGTCGTTAGTTTGAGTGGTTTGTTCAGGGGGACATGACTTTGACCCAGTATGAGTCGAGGATTACGCAACTAGATCGTCATGCTACTTGGATGATCCCGACAGATCGGGAGAGTATTAGGAGGATCGTGGATGGTCTTAGCTATCCAATCCGCATTTTGATGACTGTGGAGAGGGTTGTGACCTCCTCGTCTGAGGAGGTAGTTGACATGGCTCTACAGATTGAGACAGATCATTGTCGGGAGCGTGAAGAGAGGGAGGGAAAAAGTCCTCAAGGTTCAGTTAGCTTCAATGGTGCTTCGTTTAGGGGCCAGTTCCAGCGTGGCATAGGTTGTTCCTTCGGACCTCCTCAGTCAGGTTGTATAGAGTACACTGGGGCTTCTTCAGGCCGTGGTCAGAGGGATTTTAGTAGGGCCAGTCTTCACTTAGCGCCCTTCTAGCTCAGAGCTCTTTTCCTTCCTCTTCAGCTTTAGGTTCATCTGCACCGATTGGTTTCCTTCAGTCCCCTTCTCCAGCTCAGTAGTTGCTACGAGTGCGGTTAGTTTGGTCACATGAGGAGACAATGTCCTCGATTTCGTAGTGGTCAATTCTAGCAGAGGGATCAGCCCTCATCTTCTGCTCCTATTTCATCAGCACCCACACAGTCAGCTAAGGGTGGAGGCCAGGTAGCCAGAGGCTTTCCCAGTGGTGGAGGCCGGACTGGCGGTAGTTAGGCTATATTCTATGCTCTTCCAGACAGGAGGGATGCCATTGCATTAGATGCTGTTATCACATGTATTATCTTAGTTTTCCACATGGATGCTTCTGTCTTATTAGATATCTTATGTGTCTTCATATTTTGCCCATCCTCTGGGTATGACATATGGTTGTCTTGCCTTGCCCTTGCACGTATCTACCCAGGTGGGTGATACTATTATTGTGGATCATGTATATCCATCATGTCTGGTGACTATTGGGGTTCTGGAGACTCGAGTTGACTTGTTATTGTTGGGCATGGTGATTTTGATGTGATTCTGGGTATGGATTGGTTGTCCCTGTACCATGCTATTCTGGACATTCATGCCAAGATAGTTACATTGGCTATTGCAGGTGTTCCAAAGATCGAGTGGCGAGGTATGACTCATTATGTACCCAGTATAGTTATTTCTTTCCTAAAAGCCTAGCGGATGGTTGGGAAAGGTTGTTTATCATACTTGGCTTTTGTTAGAGATGTTGGAGCCGGGACTTCTAATCTTGATTTGGTTCCCATTGTGAGGTATTTCCTAATGTGTTTCCAGTAGACCTATCAGGCATGCGGCCAGACAGGGACATTGATTTCGATATTGATCTAGTACCGGGCACTCAGCCCATCTCTATTCATCCCTATCGTATGAGGCCAACTGAGTTAAAAGAGTTGAAGGAGCAGCTTCAGGAACTCCTAGATAAGGGGTTCATTTGCCCGAGTGTGTCACCGTAGGGTGCACCAGTCTTATTTGTGAATAAGAAGGATGGCGCGATAAGGATGTGCATTGACTACAGACAGTTGTACAAGGTGACAGTGAAGAACAATTATCCACTACCCCGTATGGAGGATTTGCTTGACCAGCTTCAAGGGTGAAGGTATTCTCTATGATTGATCTCTGTTCAGGCTATCGCCAACTAAAGATTAGGGATTCAGATATTATGAAGACAACTTTTAGGACGAGATATGGGCACTATGAGTGTCTGGTTATTTCATTCGGGCTGACTAATGCCTCAGCGGTGTTCATGCACTTGATGAACAGTGTGTTTTGGCCATATCTAGATTCATTTGTGATTGCGTTTATTGATGACATCCTTGTGTACTCGCGTAGCCTGGGGGAGAATGCACAACATTTAACGGTGGTATTGCAGAGACTGAGAGAGGATAATCTCTATGCTAAGTTCTCCAAGTGTGAGTTCTGGCTTGGTTTTGTAGGTTTTCTAGGACATGTGATGTCCAGTGATGGTATTCAGGTGGATCCAAAGAAGATAGAGGCAGTGCAGAGTTGGCCTAGACCATCCTCAGCCACTGAGATTCAGAGTTTCCTCGGCTTGGCGGGTTATTATCGCAAGTTCGGTCAGGGGTTTTCATCTATTGCTTCTATATTGACCAAGTTCACGCAGATGAATGCTCCATTTGTGTGGTCGGATGATTGCCAGGAGATATTTCAGAGTATCAAGATAGCTTTGACCACAACTCCGTTATTGGTATTTCCATCAGCTTAGGGTTCTTACACGGCGTATTGTGATGCTTCCAGAGTTGGGATCAGATGTGTATTGATGCAGGGGGTAGAGTTATTACTTATGCTTCTTGAAAATTGAATCCCCATGAGAAGAACTGCTATAGTTCATCCTTTGAAGATTTGGAGGCACTATTTATATGGAGTATCTTGTGATATATTCACTCATGATAGCAATCTTCAGCATTTGTTCAAACAGAAAGATCTTAATTTAAGGCAACGGAGGTGGCTTGAGTTTCTTAAGGACTATGATATAACCATTTTGTATCACTCAGGGAAGGCCAATGTAGTGGCCAATGCTTTTAGCTGGAAGGCGGTTAGTGTGGGTAGTTTGGCATACATTCCAGTTGGGGAGAGGCCCTTTGCAGTTGATGTCCAGGCTTTGGCCAATCGGATGGTGAGACTAGATATTTCTGAGCCTAGTCAGGTGTTGGCTTGTGTGGTTTCTCGATCTTCCTTGTATGACTGCATTAGAGAGTGCCAGTATGATGACCTGCATTTTCTTGTCCTGAATGATAGGGTCTAGCTTGATGATGCCAGAGATGTGACTATTGGTGATCATGGTGTGTTGAGAATGCAGGGCCGGATTTGTGTTCCCAATGTGGACGGGCTTCAGGACTTGATATTATAGGAGGCCCACAGATCGCAATATTCCTTTCATCTGGGTGTCGCGAAGATGTATCAATATTTGAGACAACATTACTAGTGGAGGAGAATGAAGAAGGATAATGTGAGTTACGTAGCTCGATGTCTCAACTGTCAGCAGGTCAAGTATGAGCATCAGAGGCCCGGTGGTGTATTTCAACGGATGGATATTCCAGAGTAGAACTGGGAGAGGATTACTTTGGATTTTGTGAGTGGTCTCCCTCGTACCTCGAGGAAGTTTGATTCGGTTTGGGTGATTGTGGATAGGCTGACCAAGTTCGCGCACTTCATCTGGTGTGTACTACCTATTTTTCGGAGCGGTTAGCGGAGATTTTCATTTGGGAGAGTGTACGGTTTCATGGGGTTAAAGTTTCTAGTGTCTCAGATAGGGGTACTCAGTTTACTTCCCAGTTCTGGAGGTCTTTTCATTTAGAGTTGGGTACACAGGTAGAGTTGAGCACATCGTTTCATCCTCAGATGGACGGGTAGTCCGAGCATACTATTCATATATTGGAGGACATGTTGTGTGCCTGTGTTATTGATTTTGGAGGTTCTTCGGCTGAGTTCTTGCCACTTGTAGAGTTTGCTTACAACAACAACTACCAATCAAGTATTCAGATGGAACTGTATGAGGCCTTATATGAGAGACAATGTAGATCTCCGGTTGGTTGGTTTGAGCCCGGCGAGGCTAGGCTATTGGGGTCAAAGTTAGTCCAAGATGCCTTAGAGAAGGTGAAAGTGATCCAGGAGAGACTTCGTACAGCTCAGTCACGTCAGAAGAGTTATGCAGACCGGAAGGTTCGAGATGTATCTTATATGGTGGGTGAGAAGGTCTTGTTGAAGGTTTTGCCTATAAAGGGCGTTATGAGGTTTGAAAGAAAGAGAAGCTGAGTCCACGGTTCATTCGACCTTTTAAGATACTTAGGAGGATTGGGGAGGTGGACTATATGCTTGCTTTGCCACCCAGCTTGTTAGGGGTTCATCAGGTATTCCATGTTTCCATGCTCCGGAAGTATGTTGGGGACCCGTCTCATGTGTTAGACTTCAGCATGGTTCAGTTGGATAAGGACTTGACCTGTGATGTGGAGGCAATGGCTATTTTGGGTCGTTAGGTTCGGAAGTTGGGATCTAAAGATATAGCTTTAGTGAAGGTGCAGTGGAGAGGTCGGCCAGTGGAAGAGGCCACTTGGGAGACTGAGCAGGAGATGCAGAGCATATATGCTCACCTATTTGAGGCTTCAGATATGTTGCTTGATTTTCTCGAGGACGAGCATTTATTTTAGTGTGGGAGGATGTGACAACACGGCCCATCCTCATGTGAGTTACCGCCCCATTTACCTCATATTATGCTTCTCTATACTTCATTGTCGGCATTTGAGGTGATCAAGTAGAATTGGATTGGTGTTAGATGGAAATGAGACACTTAGTCTCTTAAAGGAAAGCTTGTTTTGGAAAAGTCAACCGGAAGTTGACTATTGAGTTAGAGGGCTTGGATATGAATCTGGTGATTCATTTAGCTTGGGGGGATGATTTGTGATTTAGGAGTGCGATCAGAATTGATTTTGGAGGTGCGGTGTAGAATTAGGCTTGAAGTGGCGAAGTTAGTATTTTGGCAAATTCTGGTAGATAAGTGAGATTTTGATCCGAGGGTCGGAATGCAATTTCGAAAGTTGCAATGGCTCCGTTAGGTGATTTTGGATATGTGTGCAAAGTTTCAGGTTATTCGGAGGTGTTTTGGTCGGGTTTTTGATCGAATGTGCAATTCGGAAGTTTTTAAGAAACTTAGGCTTTGATTTGGTGATATTTGAGGATTTGTATGATAACGATAGTGTTTTGATGGTTTGATAAAGTTTGAATAAGGTAATTGAATATGTCTATATTTTTGGTTGAGGTCCCGGGGGCCTCAGGGTAAGATCGAGTGTTAAAATGAGAGTTTTTGGAAGTTGCTTCAGGTCTGTGATTTCTGTCATCTAATATTTCCGTTTCTGCAAAAATGGACCGCAGAAGAGGGTGAAGGAGCGCAGAAGCAATTTTGTAATGGGTTGAGGAGTTTCGCAGAAGCAGAACTTGGTCCGCATTAGCGTGTCACCAGAAGCGGACATTTAGCCGCAGAAGGGGGTCGTTGTCGCATAAGCGGTCATGTGGAAGTTAAGTGAAAACTGTAGAAGCGGATATTTGGATGCGGAAGCGATATCGCAGAAGCAGTTATGGGAAACGCTAAAGCGAAAACAGGACTATGTTTAATGAATAGTGGCTTCGCGAATTTTAAAGAGAACAACATTTTGAAGTTCAGACTCAGAGGGTTTTTGGGCGGTTTTGAAGAGAGTTTCGAGGGCTTTCATCAGGTATGGATTTTTGGACTTAGATTATGATATTTTGGTGTAAAATGATGGATTAACACTGAAAACTCAAGGAATTAAAGGGTAAAAATGTGATTTGAAACTTAATGGGTTAGGGCTTGAAACTTAAGATATTTTAAATTTGGGATTTGAAAGGGCATTTGAACTCCGATTTTTGTAAATTTGATATGCATAGACTCGAGGAGAGACAAGGGGTTCGGTGATGTGAATTTTGTAATTTTCAAAAAGTGGGCCCAGGGCTCGGGTTTTGCCAACTCTGTGATTTTTGGTATTTTTCGAGTATTTTCGATTGGGTTATGTTTCTTTGGGACATTGTAAATTATTTGTTGGGGTTTTGGCCAGATTCGACACAGGAGGAGGTCGATTCGAGAGGAAAAGGCATTACGAGCTAGTCTTTGACCGGCTAGAGGTGAGTAATAGATGTAGATGATGACCTGAGGGTTTGAAACCGCGGTATATCACACTGTGATGGAATATTGGGGGTAAGACACGCACTCCATGATAAGTGCGGGGTCGTTAGTGATTTGGGATTTTGCTGAGTCCGCCCGAGTGGTGTCCAAGCTGTGCTTTGGACTATAGCCTAATTTGTAAACATCCTACATGGATTTTTATGATATATTTGGGCTGTGTGCTAACTATTTGAATCCCTTGGGGATTATTATCACTTCTTCCATGATGCTAAGCATGCTATATGATTTCAGTCCTGAGTTTTAAACGTTTTTTCGAAATGTTTAGTCACATTCCTAAGGTTTTAAAGACTTAAACTATTATTTCCTAATAATTGGAACTGAGAACTATAATTTGACTTTGCTGTATAACTCCTATGCATATTCTGGAATGAGTGTGCATCGGGATGCATTCCACAGCGATGATACAATGATATTGCACTTGGGTCGTATGAGCCCCTCCAGTGTTTGAACTCCCACAGTGAGCGCGGGTATCCGAATAGATCGGGCTGCACGCCACAACGGTCATGTGCATTGCATTGCATTCAGACTTTGATGTTTATATGATTTTATTTTGTTTCCATTTCACCGTGAATTATGCTAAGTTGTTAGTTATAGCTTTACATTGTGGTATTTTTGTGGATTCTCATCTTCAGTCATTATATATGCTTATTACTTACTGAGTTGGAAGTACTCACTTTACTCCATGCACCATGTGTGCAGATTCAGGTGCGTCGGGAGCTTAGTTGAGCGGTTTGTTGTCTTTAAGAATACTTTGGAGTTGTTGAGGTAGTTGTTTGGCGTCCGTAGGACTCGACTTCCCCCTTATCCCTATATGTTTCGGCATCCCATACTTATGTATTTTGGAGGATTTATTACTCGTTTGTATTTAGAGGCTCTAAACTCGTGACCCCCCAGACCTGTTGCGAGTTGTTTGACTTTATTTTTGGTTTTCCCTGTGTTGTTTCTATTACTATCGGATTAGGACTCTTGTTAACTACTGAATTCACTTAACTAATTGGTATTGATATTTCGTATTTAGGTTGAGAGTGTCTAGATGGTCGGGCTTGCCTAGCATTTGTGTTGGGGTGTCATCACGACCAGGATTGGGGTCGCGACAGAACTGCATCCCAAAAGCTTCTGTAACCATATCATGAATTCTAGAATCACGATTTGTACTCTCCACTGACGTACTAGGTTCACCAACAACCATGTTATGAAATATTTCACGGGTACCATTGATATCTCAATGATTAGTTCACACAAAGTAATTCTCTATAAACCCCTTCATATAAAGATGAAGCTTAGCTACCTAAGGTTTTTCAAACTTCATACAGTCACACCTAACACAAGGGCACCTAATTACTCCTTCACTTTAGTATGGTGCAAGTGACATTGCATGTTTAATAAAGTCATCAACCCCTTCTATAAATTCCTCCCGCATTCTTTGCCGATTAGGATAATTTCTATTATACATCCTAGTACGATGTTCCATTTATACAAATAAAATAAGAACTAATTAATTTAGTTAATTCATATCATAATCTTTTTTAGTTAATTCATATCCTAAAAGTTCCAATTCATAAAAGTTCAATTCATATCCAAAAGGTCCAATTAGTATTCTAAAATTTTAATTTGTAAACTAAAAGTTCAATTCATAATCTAACAATTGAATTCATATCCAAAAAGTCCAATTCATAAACTAAAGTTCAACTACAAATCCTAAAAGTAAATTTCATATCCTTAAATTTCAATTTATAAACTAAAAGTTCAATTCATAAATTAAAAGTTTAATTCTTATCCAAAAAGTTTAATTCATAAACTAAAATTCAATTCATATCCAAAAAGTCCAATTCATAAACTTAAAGTTCAACTACAAATCCTAAAAATTTACTTCATATCCTAAAATTTCAATTTATAAACTAAAAGTTCAATTCATAAACTAAAAGTTCATTCATATTAGAAAATTTTAATTCATAAACTAAAAATTCAATTCATATCTAACAGGTCCAATTTATAAAGCAAAATGTCATGACCTAATTGCCGAACCCGGTCGTGATGGCGCCTCTTGTGAAGACAAGACCAGCCAACGGAACAACAACATCCTTTTTCAACAATTAACTTAAGATGAATAAGTATGAAGCATAGATATATAATAAAAAATGCGGAATAAAAGTGATAATACGGGGAACCTTCCCGATACAGCCCGAAATAGGGGTGTCACATGTCATGAGCTACTACAGAGTTTTACTAAAATTCAATTAATTCTGAAACTAGGAACAAAGTCTGTAGATAAAGTAAACAACAGAAGATAAGGGAGAAACGGTGCTGCGGACGTCAACAACTACCTCGTCACTCGTAGTCCGCCTGGTCTGGAAGGAAATCAACGCTTAGGAACGAACTCAGCTCTGCCTGTATCCACACACACTGTGTAGGGAGTAATGTGAGTACTGAGACCCAGCGAGTAATAAGAATAACTAATGACTGAAAGCGAGAAATCTCATAAATGCACAAAGTAATGCTATCTCAAGAAGTAAAACCAGTCAGGCAATAAAACAGTGAAGTATCAGTAAAATTCTCCTTTAGCAGTTAAATACCAACATGTTCAACAAGTAAGGAATAATAAACAACTAGCCCCTCAGGAACTAGTTCCTTTTCAACCATTGTTACCTGACCAAATTACATCATATAGTGTCATCGTTAATACTGTTTCAAATCACATGGGCAGCGCCGCTCACTGTGGAGGTACACACTCCAGAGGGGCTCCTACAGCCCAAGCTATATATCATCATAAGGCCTGGAAGCCTGTTCATGTCAACATAAGGCCTGAAAGCCTTCTCGCATAACCTCGAGGCTTGAAAGCCTGCTCACATAACACTCGAGACCTGAAAGCCTCCTCACATCACTCAACATATCCTCACATATGGCCCTCAGCCTCAATTAGTCCAGAAAATAATCATAAGCCCCTTGGGAAACAATAAAACAATAGTGCTCAGCTCTAATATCAGTTCAAATATCAATTAAATCTCAAGTTGAGTAAAAGTATAGCTGAGTTCATGAAATAGTGAAATTCAATTGGACTGAGTTCATGAAACAATGTAATTCAATTGGACTGAGTTCAACTAATATTTCAATTAGTGAGGAAAAAGTGATGGAAGTTCAGAAAGGATTTCAAATAGTCGGTACGAAGCCCAAGTATGGCCATAAGTCCAAGTCATGGTGAAAAACAACAAGTCTTTATCAAATACGTGGTAAAAATATCAACCGGGATGGACCAAGTCACAATCCCCAATAGTAAATGACTCTGCGCCCGTCGTACAACATGTGTCTCATCTCAACATAGCAAGACATTGTGCAAATCCGGGGTTTCAAACCCTTAGGACATCATTTAAAATCATTACTCACCTCTAGCCGGCTAAAGTCTAGCTCGCTATGACCTTTCCTCTCGAATCGACCTCCTCGCGCGTCGAATCTGGCCAAAACCACAACAAATACATCAAAATAGGCTAAGGGAACATAACCCAATCGAAAGGACTCGAAAAATATTGAAATTCATGAAATTACAAAACCCGAGCCCCGTAGCCATTTCTTGAAAGTCAAAAATTTCAACATCATCAGATTCCTTATCTCGCCACGAGTCTATACGTGTAAAAATCCCTAGAATCGGAGTCCAATTGACCCATGAAATCCCCATTCTTCCTTCTCTTAAGTTAAAGCCCTAACGTCCATTTTTGATCCTAAATTCCTTGATTTCTTTACCCTTAATTCATGTAATAACACATTAGATTTACGTTTTAGGCTCAAAATTCCTTAACTCAATGAAGTACCTTGATTCCCTCTCCAAAATCGCACAAAAGCCTCCATGTTCGAAATGAAAATGTTAAGTTCTTTAAAAAATTCGCGAAGATAGAATTAATACCTCTGACCAAACATTTTCGCATATGTTGTTCCATTTCCGCGGGTGCGACCACCGCTTCTGCGGAATTACCAAGCTCGCCCAGGTTCACTTCTGCGATACAATGCCGCTTCTGCGATGACCGCTTATACGGAAGTCACCTCAGCCTAAAAAACCGCACCTACGACTCCCCTCTCGCATCTACAGAACCGCTTCTGTAGTCCCTTTTCTGCAGATGTGGAAATACCAGATACCAACTATTAATAATCACCCAAGTTCAAAATTCACCGCGTTGGCCATCCAAAATCACCCCGAGGCCCTCGGGACCTCAACCAAAAGTGCCAACCCATTCTCAAACATCATTCAAACTTGCTCCAATAATCAAAACACCACAGCAACACCAAAACCATCAAATTACATCGGATTTAAGCCTAAGTTCTTCTAAAACTTCCGAAATACGTATTTGATAAAAAATCCCGACCAAAACACTTTTGAATCATCTGAAATTTCGCACACACATCCCAAATCATACAAAGCTACTACAACTCTCTGATCTTCAACTGGTGACCATATCTAGTCTTGAATGCAGTCTTAAGAATATCCGAATCCCTGATCTTCATTTGGTGATAACCCGAGCGGAGATCAATCTTGGAGAACACCCTCACTCTTTGAAGCTGGTCGAATAAATCATCAATACGAGGTAGGGGATACTTTTTCTTCACCGTTACATTGTTCAATACCTGTAATCGATGCACAATTATCATTGTTCCATCTTTCGTCTTCACAAAGAGAACATGTGCACCCCACGGTGACACACTAGGCTGGATGAACCCCTTATCTAGGACTTTCTGAAACTGCTCTTTCATCTCTTTCATCCCCGCTGGTGCCATACGATACAACAAAACGAAAATGGGCCGGGTCCCGGGCACCAGATTAATACCAAAATCAATGTCCCTGTCCGGTTGCATGCGTGACAGGTTTGCAAGAAAAACATTAGGAAAGTCTCTCACAACCAGAACAAAATCAATGCTAGGAGCCTCAGCTCCGACATCCCACAAAAGGCTAAATATGATAGACAACCCTTCCCAACCATACGCTAGGCCTTTAGGAAAGAAATCACTCTACTAGGAACATAATCAGTCACACCACGCCACTCAATCCTTGTAGCACCCGGCATCACCAAAGTGAATGCCTTAGTACGACAGTCTAGAATAGCAAGAGACAGAGATAGCCAATCCATGCCCAGAATAACATCAAAGACCACCATGATCAATAATGATTAATCAACTCGGGTTTACAGACCCCTAATAGTCCTAAGACAATACCGATACACATGGTATATAACAATAGTATCGCCCATCGGTGTAGATACGTGCATAGGTAAAGCAAGACACCCTCAGGTCATGACAAAATGATGAGAAAAATATAAATACACATAAGAATAGGTGGAACCGGGATCAAATAAGACAGAGGCATCCCTGTGTCAAACTGAGATAATACCTATGATAACAGCATCTGGCGCAAGGGCATCTGTCCTATCTGGAATAGCATAAAATCGAGCCTGACCGCCACCCGATCGACCTCCACCTCTGGGGCGACCCCTGACTGTCTGACCCCCACCCCCAGCTAAATGGGCAGGTGCTGAAGAAACTGGTGCAGAAGACAAGGGCTGACCCCACCGCTGTGATGAACTGGAAGCATGGCGAGGACACTACCTCCATATGTGACAAAACTCCCCGCACTCATTGTGAACACGTGATTTTTTTCGATATATGAATTACTACCAAAATTTCAAACAAAATGATTTCTTTTATTATTTTGCAATTTTGTGAATTTCTGTGTTATTTTATGCATGTTATTTGTGCATTTTAATTCATATGAAAGATATAAAAATACACTTGGCATATGCATTTAGGATTTAATTTCACATTTTAGGGATAATTAGAAAATCAATTTTTGCATAAAAGGGAAAATCAAAAGTATAGTGTAGTTTGCACTTTTAATTTTGGTTTTGATTTTTGAGTAGTTTTGTATTAATTTGTTGCGCTAATTTTTATTTTTGGGTTTAATTAGTTTTCCTTGAATTTTAGGAATTAAATTAGATTTTTGTTAGTTCCATATTAAAAGACTTAAAAAGGTTGAAATGTGTCCATGTGTATTTTATTCCAAATGACACCAATATCGGACCAAAACACACCCCCAGAACCGGCCCATTCCAATCCCTTACACGGTCCATTTTTCTACATAACCAAACGATGTCGTTTTGGTGTCAATAAATCTTGACCTTCTATTTCCCATCATCCAACAATCTTCATTCATTTAGGGCCTTTAATAAAACTGTTCAAAAATTCTTGCAAACCCTAAAGACCACTTCTTCTTCCTCATACTCCTGTAACGCCGCTCCCATTCTGTCGTAAGCCACCGGCTGTAAATCGTCTTCGTCGGCTGCGATGCACCAAACTACTCCAAATTTACACCCCATGAAATTCTTCTCACCCCCTTTCCATTTCCAAGGCTAGTTTCTCCCAAAAGTCAACCAATCACCTCAAATCTTAAATCAAAAAATTCGTCAAAACCTTATTGTCTCCAAACTTCGCCAAATTAACACCCTGGAGCCGCCTTCCCTCCCTCATCCCAAATTCCCACTTGGTTTCCTTCGAATACCGCTAGAACTTGTCGAATCTTAAAGCTAGTGTTTTCAGTCCTAGAAGTCAAAGTTCTTCGTAGCCATGCAAGCTTTGCCCTCTAAAATTAAATATGTTTCCAGGGTCTATTCGACCTCCAAATGACTGACGATGTCGAACTTAAAACGGTAATTTCTTCTTCCTTTCTTGGTTTTTATTAAATGTGAATTGCCTGTTATTCTCCCTCATCTTTTTGTTTTTCTCTCTGGTTGAGTCAAATGAGATTCGATTGGTTTTCTGGTAGTAATAAGATATGTTGCTTTGTTAGTGTTCTGATTTGGTCTGTTAAAATTTGGGTAATAAGGTGGAGTAGAATATTGATTTCATCCTTTGATAGATTGATTAGTTTGATTTAGCTAGGTTATTTTGATTCAATAACCTATTTAATTCTCTGTATATGTGTGTTAATCCATCAATAATTCGGCTGATTGTGGGAATCGTGGACTATTTGTGCGTTCCTGTTCGTGTTAACGTTTAAGGGCTATTAGTTGGGTAGTTTATTGCTTGGGTTTAACCATCTTTGACCCATTTGAAAGGAGCCCCGTTCAAGTTCAGGCTTAAGCCATTGGGCCCTTTGACCCACACTCTGTATTTGCATAGGTAAATAATAGGGCATTGAAGGGTAGTTTATGTATTCGAAGGATAGGTAATCTTTCATAACAAACTAAGAAGCTTCTAGGGTAGGGTGAGATTTGAATTTTAGCCTTTTGGGTAGTGAAACTTGGGGAACAAGTCAGAAATCTAGGGATACCTAAGCAATAATGAGAATTTGAAAAGGGCCAAAAATCAAAAATTGAAATTTGAAGCTTCCCCTTTAGTTTGGCCTATATAAGGCAGCCTCGAGGCCTTAATCAACAAGTTTGGAGCCTCTAAGTTCCACCACCCCAAAAGTGTTCTCCAATGTTCAGATCTGATATTAGAAATTCAAAATTCAAAACTCAAAATCCAAAAATAATGGAAAACCGTCAAAAATAAAAAAAAAACGGTTCTATTGGAATTTGTAGTCTAATTTTGAGTTTAGTTGCCAGTTTGCTTCTCTAGTTCAGGATTTCATTGATGGAAGTTTTTCTGAAGTTTGCGGTTTTAATTTCAAGTTTGATTGGTGTTGTTTGAGTTATTTTTGTTGTGTCAATGGGGTTTCTGGAATTCCTGGGTTCAATTTCAATCATTTGAGCTTATTCAAGTTGTTTGTGGTTGCGTTTTTGGTTCTGTTTGGTTTGGAACTTCTCCTGGGTTGCTGAATTCATTTCTGGGCGAATTGTTCGACCTCTGCTGCTATTGGTGCAGACTTCTCTCCTTCTTCTTAATTTCAAATTTCAGGTACACAATTGTATCACTGATGACTATGAGCTGAAATGTGCAGAAATGATTTATGTGACGAATGAGTTTACTTGAAGAATTGAGTTCTGATTTAGCTTAATTTCCAAATCTGTGTATTCAAAATTTAGCTCATAGAAATTGTTTAAGTTTTTGCTTGTTTTGTACAAAATGGACTGTATAAACTGTTATGTCTCAAATTCATGTGATTACTATAACTTGAACACTAGTGGTAGTTAGTTTAATGATAGGTTGATAGAATAATTTCATAAATGATTTGTGAATTGTTTCAGATCTATGTAAGTAGTACGATACGATATTAGGAGCATCTTCATAAGTTTGAGTTTGATTATTATGTCAATCTAAGTTACACGTCATGTTGATGTTTCTATTCTAATTAAAAGGAAGTAGTGGTTGTAGAAGACAGGTTCAACAGGATTTCATGTTTTAGTAGTTAATAGTCCAGCTTGTATAGCAATGTTAGCTTGAATTAGTTCAAAAATAGTTGGTTTGCTTTGTGTTATTAAAATCGTGTTTCCAGCTTATTTCTCACATTAATGATATCTCAGAACTCACCATAAGACAAGTAGGTAAGCTAGTCTGAGCACGAAAATGGAATTTAATTGACTAATATCTCATTAATTTGAGTAGGTGCGTATTGTTTTTACTTTGCTATAATTTTTGAAGACACTTAGAATAATTTAGGGGTAATTTCACTGGGCATTTGGTTTAATTAAATTAGGGATTCATTTGATCTGCCTAATTTCGAACAGGTTGGGCCTCAGTGCTTTAGAAGATGGCCCAAGTCCTGTCCCGATTATGTGTTCGTTTGGACCTGTGCCCAGGCCTACGATTGGCATGCCCTTTGCGCTTACCTGGATTATGCTTTCTTTACATGGGTTATGTTCAAGGCCCAAACTGGTTAAGGATCTGAATTTGTATGAGTTAATGGACCAAAATATAGTAACTCATAAATAATGTTAATTAATTAGGGCCTTTTTTTTGAGACAAATCAAAATAGAGAATCGTAGTTGCTTTAAGTTTGCCTTTTAAATGATAAGAATGAGATGAGCCTTGCTAAAGAAAACACATAAATTGCGAGGCCCTCGATAAATGTCTGTATTAAAATACTTAGATTTCGGGACATACCGTTCAGCGAATTTCACGTCCTTCCCCAAAGATAGTAACACGCTAGTCTCTTTAGGCGTGCATTTTAATAACGTTACCTTCTTAAATTTGGGTTTGCATTTATGTAACCCAAATCCAAATCCCAATGAAGTTGAAATGTGTCGAAGACTACAGATGTATTTATGTGACGTGGTTCGAGACATATTTTTACGATGTTGCAATTCTTTTTAAAAAATAATAATAAAAGCGGTTCAAAGTTAAAAAAACACATAAAAACAAGAGGGAATGAGAGAATAGAAACATAGAGAAATAAAAGCAAGAAAAGAGAAAGAGAGAGAGAGAGAAGAAAGAAAGAAAAAGGAAAAAAGAGAAAGAAAGTTGTCATTGGAAATAAAAGCTGGGATGACGCAAGCAGTCGAGCAAATGCATAGTAGAAACCGTTAACTGCTTAGGTGAATTCATTCCCCAACGTGCGGTTATCAAATCTGCTAATGACCTAACCATTAACCAAGTTTCTGTTTATGTTGAGTCCTGGCAGGTGGTTAGTTTTTTGGCATTTTGGCAACCCATTCCTACAACACTCAATCAAAAGACAAGCTGAAAATGATAGGCCAAGAGTCAGATACCAGTATTGTCGACCTGAAAAAAGAGGTTGAAGTGATGGATATTAATGCAATGAGGGATGAAATGTATAAGTTAAGGTAGCAAATGGCAGAAATGCATTAGTCTTGGGCTAAGGGTCAGCCAGCTCTAGTTTATCCTGCCAATCCAGCCTACATCCCACCTTTGGCTCAGTCTCAAGAGAGCCAACGCTAAGCTCTCCAGCCTTCCTGTTCTATCAACAGAGTTATGGCACCACCTCA
The DNA here is from genome assembly GCA_034376525.1 of Nicotiana benthamiana. Taxonomy (NCBI): domain Eukaryota; kingdom Viridiplantae; phylum Streptophyta; class Magnoliopsida; order Solanales; family Solanaceae; genus Nicotiana; species Nicotiana benthamiana. The sequence goes on from CM067335.1 coordinate 25,769,512, forward strand.
TACCCTCCCCAAGCTCTACCACCCAAACAAAAACCTTCTCCATCGATCACCCCTGTCTTCGTGGCACCTCCACCCGCCACACCACAACGATCTTCTAGTGAGCCACTATTTCAGGCGCACGATAGCCAATGCTACCTCATGATCCTACCTTTAAGGTTCCTGAGCCATATTCTTACACCCCTCACTTTGAGCTCCCAGTGGAAACTGAAAAGCCGTTTGAGAACTCGGAGCAGGAAGAGGTGATTCGAAAAGTAAAATGCCTGGAGCAATCATCCAGGAACATGCAAGGGTTGGGGGGCCAAGTCAGTGTTACCTATAATGATTTGTGTGTATTCCCGGATATTTAGTTACCCGCAGGATTCCAAATGCCAAAATTTGATCTGTATGACGGGTAGGGTGACCTGGTAGCCCACCTGAGGGGATTCTGTAGTAAAATGAGAGTGGCCGGTTGGAAAGATGAATTGCTGATGGTGTACGGTAGGTGGTATACTTGGGACGACTTGGCACAAGCGTTCGCCTGTCATTTTTATTACAATCTAGAAATTGTTCCAGATCGCCTGTCACTGATAAAACTTGAGAAGAAGCCAGGGGAATGTTTTAGGGAGTATGGATTCCGGTGGAGAGGACAGGCTGCGAGGGTCGACCCTTCACTGAAAGAAAGCGAGATGGTCGACTACTTTTTGCAGGCTTTGGAGCCGACTTATTTTGGGCATTTGGTTACAGCAATTGGTAAATCTTTTAATGAAGTTGTGAAGATGGGAAGTATGTTCGAGGAAGGACTTAAGACCAATAAAATCATGAGCCATTCAGCGATAAAGGCAACTGCGCAGGCCATCCAAAGCGGTACTGGGGGTGTGCTCGGGAAATAGAAGAAAGAAGAGGTTGAAACTGTTGAGTCTGGAGCGTGGTCCAGATCTATACGCCCTTCACCCTACTACAAACTCTAACCCAACCACCCAAATTATCCTTACACCCCATATATCCCTCCACAACACTATTACCCACAACCAGATCCACATTTCTCTGTCCACCATGCTCAAACTTATACCCAGCCTCCAGCTCACGTGCAATGTCGTGTAATGGTTCCCCAAAACTTATACTAAGCTCCAATAAACACATATCCACCCCCAAGACCCTACAGAAATTCCCCGGGAACTGGTTTCCAGCCAAACCAAGCATTCAAGAATGAAAGGGCACAGAAACAAAAGACATTCACAACACTGGGAGAATCATATACCAGCCCTTTTCATAAATTGAAGTAGCTAGGCATGTTGAACCTGTTGAACCTAAAATGCCAAATCCCCTTCCTAGAAAATTGGACTATTCAGTAAGTTGTGAATACTAATCGGGGGCCCCTGGACATGAAACATAAAAGTGTTGGAAGCTGAAGACCGTTGTGCAAGAGCTCATCAACACTCACCGGACTGAAGTTCGGGCCCCGGAGGCACCGAACATTAAACAAAATCCATTGCTGGCTCATCACGAGGCCCATATAATTGAATTGGTACACAAGGGAGGGGAGCTCAGTAATGAGGATCCGTGCTAGTGAAACTAGTTCAAAAGAAATATCAACCAGTGACAAGGCAGTGGTTCAGTTAAACGGGACGGACATCAAGCTAGTTGTGGTAGCCTAGAAAAGGTCACCTAGCCCAATTTCCGTAAAACTAGATCCGGTCAAAATGGTAGTGCAAGGGGTAGCAAGCAAACCTGTGATGGTTGTGAAGGGAGCTCGCACAGAGCCTGTTATTGTGAAACAGTAACTCAGTTGCCATTGAGTAACAACAAAATTATACTTGGAGTTATGAACATGTGGGGGGAACATATAAGGGAAATGAAGTCAAAGAAATGTTATTCGTCGAGGTTAAGATGGTTGAAGCATGGAAAGGGTCACGCAAGGCAAATGTGTTGTTCGTCGGACCACGTGCAAAAGTCAACATTGGGAAGCTACTCCTATTCTTACTCGGATGGAGTCTTAGTAGTGGGTTTTGATTTTCTTCTGTTGTCTGGATTATTCTAGGTTTTTGTTGTTCTAATATTATGTTCCATCCAATTGGATGAGTTAAATCCTTTCTATCTTTATCTTCAATGAAATGCAACTGTCTTTCTTTATTCATAGGTCTGTTTTAGTTTTCTTTCCTTCTATGTAAAGTTCTTTTTATGCTGATATTAGTGACATGACATGCATGAGGAATCCTCGGCCCAATCTTACAAGATGGTCTAATTCTGAAGTAATAATATAAGAAATTGAGTATGATAATGAATTGGAACATGACGATGATGAATGGGTGAAAACCCACTAAGAATAGTTGAGTTTGATCGATGAGAAAAGATTGGAATCAGTGTGTTGGCCAATTGTACCAACAAAGAATGGCAAGAGCGTACAACCAGAAAGTGTGCCTGAGGAAGTTTGAATTGGGACAGTTAGTGCTGAGATGGATTTTGCCTCATTGGGCTGAAGCAAAATGAATGTTCGCTCCAAACTGGCAGGGGCCATTAGTTGTAACTAGAGTGTTGTCTAACTGTGCATGATATTTGACAGATGTAGAAGAAAATGTTTAGAAATGTCTATCAATTCCGATGCAGTCAAGAGATACTATGTATGATTTGATTGTAATTATTTGTATTTGGCATATTTTTAAGATTGAAATGACGAAGGCGTTTTGTTCTGCTATCTAAACACTTTATCCCTTGTCATCCCCCTTTGAGCCTTATTTGTTTCTTTCATAACCCTCTTTCAGAATCAATGACATAATTCAGAAGTGCAAGTGCAGAAGATCAGCAAGTGAAAAGAAAAGGAAGGAAGAAAAAAAAAAAGAAAAGGAAGGAAGAAAAAGAGAAGAAAAGAATAAGGAAAATGAAAACAGAAGAAAAGAAAGAAAGAAAAGAAAAGAAAACAAGAAGAAAAATGAAAAGTGAAAAGAAGAAAGAAAAGAAAAGTAGAGAAAAAGGAAAGAAAAACACAACAACAAAGTAATTTCTATGACGTGAACTACGTTTGAATTGACCCCCAAAGGGTACGTAGGAAACCTTTCTCTGAGGTTCAGTCATACCAAAATAAAAATTCAAAAGTCCTGAAGCAAGAAACTTGGGCAGAAGTTGTAGTTGTTGTGAGAAATCTAATTCTGAAAGTTTTAATTTTAACCCATTTGAGTTGTTTTTGAGCCTTTTATACCCTTTCTGTATAACCGTGTCCGAATGCCACATTACGGTCCAAAGAAAGACCTTCTGATAGTTTTCGAGAAAAGCCAAGTCAAGCAGGTAAAGGTAATTCATGATAGGGGCAGCACACTGGTTCAAGTAGGAAAAATTAAAATGAGAGAGTCTTATTGGTGAAAACCCTCACGGGAACCATAAGGCGACGAGAGTTGAGAGAAATACAAATGAGAGAGTCTTATTGGTGAAAACCTTCACATGCACCATCAGGCGATGTGATTTGAGAGAAATTGAAATGAGAGAGTATTATTGGTGAAAACCCTCACGGGCACCTTGAGGCGAAAGAGAGTCAAAAGTGAACAATTGAGATAGGTTTGCTGATGGAAAACCGTCTTGAGGTACCACAGGATGAACAAGGTCAAGGTTTGGGTGAAGTAATTGAGTGATGAAAATTCTGAGGCAACAAAGTATTGCAACTAAAAACTGGTTAGTTGGACAGATTATGCCGATTAGTCCGAAATGCATGTCATGACCGTTGGTACCAGTTTCCGGGCAGATAAGTTTCTTTTCCTTCTCTTTTAGCAATTATCCGATTTTATATTCTTCGTATCCTTAACTCGTAAAATCATTGCATTTCATTTTCTCGGGGTTTTATCTGTCTAAAGTTGTTTCTATGTTAGTTTTGTTCAAAGCAAGTGGAAGAGGGTTTCAAAGCTCACTACCAACTTCCGAAAATGGTAAAGCAAAATGTGGTCAGAGCGTGTCCAAGACAACATGAGTGGAATATAGGGAATCACCGGAAGTTTCATCGGTGGAATGATTGGTATGTGTCGTGGGAAATGCAAAGGTTCAAATAAAAGGGGTCAGAGGTGTGAAACATCAGCATGGGTATAGAACAATCGGGTTGTCAAAAGTCTGGGTGTTGAAAGTCAGGCAGAAAGTCATGTGATGCATGGACTGTTCGGGGAAGCTGGTTGAAATAAAGCAATGCAGTTGAAGGATTTTCAGCAAGAATGCCATCAACTAACCACCGTTATAAACTGCCATAATTTTCTTTAATTGAAACAGGGGCAGAAAATTTGGTTGTTTCGGAGGAATTCTCCGTAAGGTAAAAAAGCAATAATCAGGTTTGACCATAAAGTGGTGTTTGATCAAAATACAAGATAATCATGAATAGCATATGGGAATATAAGTTGGTGTCAAAGTTTGCATGTTTAGGATAAGATTCAATTAGGAGTTGTCAGGACCTACCTGGATAATAGGATTTAACTTTCAGATTTTTAGTAACAGTTGGTATAATGATTCAGTTAACACTCACCCATGTACCCAGGTCCCAAACAGGGGCAGAAAATTTTCTTTGTTTTGTCCGTTTTGTTGAAATCAGGATCCCGCCTGGAGAACAAAGGCATACAATTCAAGTTTGAGCCGTTACGAGCCCGCCCGTAAAACAAAGGCATTTATTTTTTTCAAGTTTTGATGTCGGGAGCCCGCTTATGATGTCATAATCTACTATTAAAAAGTAATAGAGACGGTCTCATGCAATATAATTTACCCAACTATGTGTCTAGGTCGAATCCCACAGAGAACAATGTGTAGGCGAATAGGAATGTAAGAAAATTATCGCTAGTTGCGCAATGCCAAACACTAAGAATTTTTGTTTGAAAATTGTTTTATCTAAATGCGGAAATGTATACTAACCTAGAAAGCAAGTAAAATGATCTATGGCTACAAGTATGACTACATTGGGAATTACGCTCAAGTAACAATCCAATGTATTTCATAATTTTACAAATATGAGCGAGTTTATGTTAATTCGACAGAGATAATAATTATTAATTAGCTTCTTCTGAAGAATAAAAAGACTTCCTAATTGAATTATCCCTAAAATAATTAGTTCAATCCTATCCCTAGGTAGAATATATAAAACGAGGGTTAACACCTCAACTTCTTGTTAATTAATTTTTTCCAACCAAAAACTATTTTTCCCAAAATCAATTCGGAGTTAATGGGCGAGTCCTAGGGTTAGCTAATCCCTTTGGAAGTATTAAAGAACAATAATAATTAAAGTAACAATAACTTACTTCCTAAAAGGATAAAATCATTCAATACTAAGCAAAACAAGGTATTAAATCCACACTTTAATTATGAATATTCCCTTAAACAAGATTCAAGTGTTGAATAAAACACTACATACTTAAATATTCAATACAAATCAAGGAAATAAAGAAACAAACATAAATGAGTAAGAAAATGTTAACCACAAGCTTTAATCTTCAAGACCCAAGTGTGTGTGCAAACTCTAGCTTCAATACTTGTTTCTCTCTAGCTCTAAGAACTGAAAATAAGCCAAAGATATATTACTAATAGCCTCATTGGGTATTAAATGAGTTAGGGATCAAACGTGTGAAATTCAAGAATCGCCCATGCCTGAAGCACGTTTTTTGCAATTGCGAACAAAAGTTTGCAATTCCCAAACTTTCCCAGACTGCCCTGGTTCGCATTTGCGATGAGGCCTTTGCATTTGCGAAGGTTGAATATCCCGGTTGACTTCATATTTGCGAAGTGGTCTTCGCATTTGCGAACACTGCCCCATTTCTGCTGAGTTCGCATTTGCGAACTCCTGTTCACATTTGCGAAGACTGCCTTCTCTGCTTGACTTCGCAATTGCCAAGCTCTGGTCGCATTTGCGACCCCTGAGGGCATTGCCCAGATTTTTCTCTCTTTTTGGCTTCTTCTGAATTTTTTTCATTTGGTTTCTTCACCATTACTTCTAAATCACTTTCACCCTGTAAAATAGAAGTAAATGACATTAAATACATAATTCTATCACTCAAACATAGCAAATGTATAGGGTTAAAGGCAAGATAAGTTGGTAAAATACAAACTTATCACTCCCAAACTTGAACTATTGCTTGTCTTTATGCAACGAAAACGACAAAATATCTTCCCAAGTGGCTAAGTCAACCTCATATCTTATCACACCAAGCCAAAAATAAAGCCTACTTTAAGTAAAAATGCATGACTTCGATTGGTATCAATAATTACTCCAAAGCATATGAATTGTCAAGCACTTCACATGAACATTTATTATACTTTATGTGCTCAATCACCAATGCAAATCAAAGTAGTAATCAAGTCATGACACTAAAGATTCAAAATTTGTCTCTCCATCACAATCAACTATCTTTGGTCATTCCTTTCAATTGAAAATGAGATTAAATTCAAAACTCAAATTTCATGTTCCCTCACATTTAAGGGAGGATCCCACACTCATAAATCTTGATTCAAAACAACAATGGGGTATCAAATGGAAAGAATTAACTCTCTGTCAAAAAGATGTTCAAATGCATACAAGTAATGCCATATTGTTGCCATTTATGTATTCCTCCACTAATGTAGACAACTCGGTTCAAAATCAATTAGGACTTAAGGGTTGTAGTTTAGGCTTTTGGATAAGGTATGGTACAATTTTGGTTAAAGTGACTCAAAACCTCCCCAAGCGCGACACAATTTACATTTAAAGTCCACTTCCTTTAAACACATTTTTCATCCTTTCTTCACTTTTCCTTCCACACCTAGTCTTACCTTTATTCACAACTTTTCATCACTTTATTCTATATATATTTTTTCTTATTTTTTCTTATTCCTTTTCAACTTCTTATCATTTTTTTCTCTACCTTCCACCTTTTCAACAACTTCCATATCACAACTCTTTCAACCACTCACCCCCAAACTTAGGCTTTTAGTCTATGTTTGCACATTAAAAGTACTTCGGGAGATAGGCTGCCAAAAGGTATATCAATTAAGAACAAAGAATTTAAGCTTGTAATATAGTTGCCAAAGAATAAGGTTAAAGGCTCAAAATGGGTTGACTAGTGAAAATACTCAAGGATAGGATTTTTTTAGGCATACTAGCGGTCCAAGGAAGGCCTAATATCATTTTTTAAACCAAGTTAATCTATGATTTTGCCTTGAAGCACATTCCGGGCGAGTTCTAGACTACAAGTAATGCAAAGGAACTCACAAATAATCTCACCACACATGGCACATGAACTTTCAAGTGGAATACAAAATCGAAAATCCAATTGAAACCAATAACTCAAAGAGGTTGCATATAGCATATGAAGCTATTTAGTGAATCAAAGAGCCAAAATTTGAGTCTAAAAGTCATGACATTTCTACTTCAATTTTTTTTCTTTTTCAACAATCTACAGTTCATATGCCGAAGTTTAACTTGTGTTGGTACCAAGCAAGCTACAACTTGGCCAATGGGCACAAATCCCAACTCAAAAAATTTATTTTCCAAAATTAACAAAAGCTAATCCTAACTGCAAGACTAATTCCCTTAAGAAAGTTATCAATCTATCCATCATCGAGAAAAGTCGACAAACATTTGTTTCTACAATTACCCGGTTCAAGAAGAAACATTGGCATCCTTACAAAAAAAATCGTGGTATAAAGAAAACCAAGGATATCGCCACAAACACAATGCATACTAAAATAAATAAAAATTAAGAAGCTAATAATAATCAAGTACCAAACATACTAATATCAACATACAAAAACATACTAATATCAACATACTAATATAACACATGATATAGAACTATACAACTAACAAAATGAAAAACAATCACAATACTAATCTGCCAAATATCCACAAAACATAACAGTTATACAAGAAGCCACCCCCAACCAAAGATGTTGCAATATCCCCAATGCAACTAACATGATATAGTAAAAATGGTGGAAAGTGCTCCCTGAATACTACATCAAGCGCTCTCCTCGCTATCTGAGTCAGAATCATCCTCCTCTCCTTCCTCCTCGGGCCACTCAACAGGAAGCTCATCATCCTCCACAACCATGGTCGATGGTAGCTTGTACTGAGGCTTTAGGACCTTCCATAGGACCTCCACACCCTTCCACATGCGAGTAAAAATTTATCTATTTTCTTCTCCCTTTTCACCATCCGGGTGTGTGCCTTTTCTAGGTTGCCATGGGAAGTGCTCAATTCACCATACTTCTTGGCCAGCTCAGTGTATGCTTTTTCCATTGCCTTGAGGAGATCAGTTTGATTCCTTTGATCTTCAATGTATTTCAGGAAGTATTTCTTGGAAATGTGAGCCGATCCCTCAGATGTCTCCCAAGTCCCTATGGAAGGCCAAACCTTAGCTTGCGAATCACTCGCATCTCCTCACTGATCACAGCAAATGGCCCTCCTACTAAAGATGATGGTTGACTTCTTGGCGCACCTTGAGAAGAAGAAGATGTCTTTCTCGTTTTGCTCTTCATTGCTCCACCCTCTCCTCTTTTTGTCAACTGATGCAAAGGCTTACCCGGCTCTATACAGTTGTCCCCTATAGCCTTTTCCACCCCATCAAGCTGGCATAGCTTAGTGAGAAGTGAAGGGAAGATCAATGAGGGACTGTTCTGCAACCGATACTCCCTTAGTTCATTGATGATGAGTTCTCCAACATTAAGTTGAATGTCATCAAGAATGTAGGCTATCATCTAAGCTCTTGTGACCGGGACGTTCCATATGTTTGAAACAGGGGGTATCTGACTGCATATGATGGCCAGCCATATCTTTGCTTCCGCAGTGAATTCTTTTGATGTAATCCCCCTCTTTTCAGCTGCCATGGAACATCTACACCCGGGCATAGTTTAGATCCCAACCATTCTCCCGAAGCACAGTTTTTTTTCATTGAATGGAGTCATGTCATGGTCTTGCAGAGGATAAAAACTGTTCATATCTTCAGCCACAAAGCGCACCATTATACCTCGAATTCTCATCTTGGGCTTTTTCAGTCGGATCGCTGGGAGGTTAGCATAAAATTCCCTCACCCATTGCTCATTGGATCGACAAGATTGAAGGGCAAAACAATTCCATCCCATGTCCATTAGCCTTTGATAGAACTCGGGAAGATGTTCCTAGACATCATCCATCACTATTCCAATCTTCGGGAGCTCCTACTTCGAGATCAGTTCAGCGTAGTACCATTCTTAGCATTCCATTATCAGGAATCGGTGGTGATCAAATGCATGCTCTTCTTCCACAGGGCTTTCACTTTAGGACCCTTCAGAGTTTGTGCTCATTGTTCACTTATAATACCTGTCAAAAAGTGATAAGAGTGAAAACATGGTATGGCTATGAAGAATAGTGCAAAATGAAGCAAATATGCCGAAAGAATGATTGGACAGTCAAAACTCAGAAAAAAATTCAAAATTTTTAGATTTTGAAGTGCATGTCCTCTGATATCGCAATTCCCAAGGATTTCTTTGTAATTGCAAAGTTAGCAGAGCTGGGAAATGCAATGAAAAATCTCGCAATTGCGAAGAGGGCTGGAGACTGTTGAGTTTACAATTGCGATGAATTCTTCGCAATAGCGAAGGTTGCTGGGATCTAAGTTTGTTGCAATTGCAATAACTTTCACAAATGCGAGATCGCAAATGCAAAAACGTTCTTCGCAATTGCGGTGCCACGTCACCAACATCACATTTTTCATAGAACATCTATTTTAACCTAAATATTTTTACACCAAGCCATTTTAACTGACCTAATAATTTATCAAGCATAAATCATGCATTAGACTTCATAAATGACCATGAATCAGAAATGTCGATGGTTTGGCCAAGAATTTCATTCGGGCCTTACATCGAACACATAAAGAGCAGAAAAACATATCTTTCATTTGAGAAGTTTTGAGTACTCAGACTTCCCCAAATTTCTTAGCAACCACATAATCACACACTCTCAACAGAACCTCACCCAAAAATCAACATGTGTTTTGAAATTTTCGAACAATTTCAAGTATAGAATGGACCCATTTGAGCATTAGGGTTTTCAGAACATCAAGGAAATAAAATAAAAAGTGAAGAAGAAGAAGAAGGCGTAGTGATTAAGCATTTCATTCCTGATGCTTTTCAAGGCGGGGTGAGAATTGAAGGATTGCACAGTGTGAGAATGAGAGAGATGAGTTTGGGAGCCTTAGAGTGTTTTGTTCAATTTTTGTTTTAGAATGGGCAAAAGCCTGACTTTACCTCACAGACGTCGCAATTGCGATTGAAACTTCGTAATTGTAAATTCCAAAGTCTTATGTCAAGTTCACAATTGCAAACTATTCTTGGGAATTATGATGGGGAAAGTTCGCAAATGCGAATCGTTTTTCGCAAATGCGAACACTGCTCCTGCATTTTCCCAACAGCTATTGGTTTTGACTCTTCGGGCCACTCCGACCTCTTCAAATCAACTCCAAATATTTTCAAACTTGGCAGATTAGTTACAAATAATATTCTAAGCTATTCTAAATTTTTTTTCAAAAATGACCAAATTTTTTGAAAAACGATGGGTTGCCTCCGACCAAGCACCGCATTTAACATTGTGGCACGACGCAAAACAACATTAGCATTTTTATCGCCACTTGGATGATATGAATTGGGCACCTAGCTTGGAATCAATCTTGGGAATATGAGTTATGGGGGCTGGTAAGTTGATGATCTGCCAATGCTTATATTCTTGATTTTGCACTTCTTGGCTCTCACGTGAGGAATGTCATTTTTTTTCTCGTTTCCTCAACTGTAAAGTGAATGGTTGTTGTCTTTCCTCCTAGCAATCCCTCATTGACTCATGCAGTTAAATTTCCATGTCACCACACAATTCCAATATTGAAAATACTTGGAATGTGACTTCAAGCCTTCACTTTGCAATTTCTCTATCTTGACATCCTGTTTTTCCACCGGATTAGAGTCAACATCAACCAAATTGGCATTTATCCCGGTTGAATCGAATTACATATTTTTCTTCGGTATCACTAATGCCCATTGAGACGGTTGACGGTTGTTAAATTGTTGAATCCTCATAGTAAAACTCACTTTTTTCCTCGGAAATGGATTCTTCTTAGTTTTTATCCGCACACTCAGCTAGGAGGATTAAACTTTCTTTTTATCTCAGCATGATGTAGATATATTGTTGAGTTAGCCACTTGGGAATTTCACAAAAATAATAGATGCTATATTTTCCATAAGATTGGACATTTCACTAAAAATTGTCCACAATCAAGAAGTCTGTCAAACTCCTTGAAGAAATCAAGATTACACTGGCATACATCTTGGAAAGGAGGAGGACCTTGAATCCATATTCTCTGTAGATGATGAAACTAATGAAGTAACTTTATTTTCTCTTGATATCTATGAATATCAAGGCAATGAGAAATACCAAATTTCAGAACCAGTGATCGAAGCCCGAGAGGAGATCAACGCTCTCGCAGTCGTTCCTCAATTAGGACTCAAGGTCTATTCATCCAAATGGGATAAATCCTGCTGTTCTCTCTGAAGATCAATGGGTGCCGCATTTTAAAGATTTTAACACTGCATAAATACAATCCCGACCACAACTCTCGTTACAAAACACCCGTTCACAATTGAGTTCTCTACAGATCCAAGCTAAGAGGATCTGATGTATCAGGAGAGGTCTAATTATTGGGTTCGACATTTATAGGCAACTTAGAGATCAACTCCAGATCAGGGCTAACGGGATAGCTTTTAAAAAGCAGTTTAGACCTTATTATGATACTCTAAGGCTATTCAAATTCATCAACGATGAACAAATCAAAGAGATTGAGCAAAATCTAATTGAACATTCATATGCTAAATCCCAGAAGGATTTCATGAAGAAAGGGAAACACCCGTTATAAAAAATGAAGAGTTTTTATTAAGCTCCCTTTCAAGAGGAATGAAAATATCAATCCAATAAAAGCTAGCTATTCAGGGATGAGTCCAGACTATCTTCAGCTTGCAAAGAAAGAATGTGCAGAACTTTTGGAATTTGATCTAATAGAGCCATCCGCTCACAATGGGCATGCGAAGCATTTTATATCAACAAAAGAGATGAACCGACAAGAGGAAAACTTAGGTTAGTCATCAATTACCAGCCACTTATCCATTTCCTCCAAGATTATAAGTTCCCTTTCCCAAATAAACTTACCTTTCCAAGTTTGATTTAAAATATAGATTTTGGCAATTGGGAATCCACCCTTAAGATAGACCCAAAACAGGATTTTGCATCCCTGACCATTAATTCCAATGGAAAGTCATGCCCTTCGGGTTGAAAACTGCACCCTCTTTATTCCAAAAATCCATGATAAAAATCTTCCAACCCATCCTCGATACCTTTTAGTTTACATTGATGACATCCTGCTATTTAGTGATACATTGGAGGAACATCAACTTGCTTCGTCAATTTGACGCATTAGTAACATAGTACGCTTTCTGAAAAAAAGATGGTTCTTGCACAAAAGGAGATTGATTTTCTTGGAATGCATTTTTCCCAAGGGGAATACAGTCCATGAACAAATATATGTCCGGAATTACTCAAATTCCCGGATACCAATCTCACAATAAAGCAAATCCAATAATTCTTGGGTATAATAAATTATGTAAGAGATTTCATCCCAAATATCTCTATATAAATTTTACCGCTCACATAAATGCTCAAGAAAAATGCTCCAGCATGGGGAGAGAAACAAGATGAAGCAGTCAGAAAAATAAAGGAAATATAAAAAAATGTCAAGTCTCTCTGCATCCCATCAGACGGAAAAAAGATATTGCAAACTGATGCCAACCATGAATATTGGAGTGCTGTTTTATTGGAAGAAAAAGATGGCCAAGGAAAATATGCGGATATGTCAGTGGAAAATTCAAAGCCGCCGAGAAACATTATCACTTTGCTTTCAAGGAAATTCTTGTAGTAAAGAATGGAATCAAGAAATTCAATTTCTTCCTTATCCATACAGAAGTTCTAATAAAAATGGATATGAAGGACTTCACAACGATGATCCAGATAAATTCAAAAAGTATTCTAATCTTCAAATTCTCAGAGGGGCTCAATGGTTCTCTCCATACAAATTTCAAGTCAAGCACCTAAAAGGAAATGATAATATTCTCGTAGATTTTCTGTCTCGACTAGAAGACTTCTCAAAGAGATTTTCACCCACAAAAATGAAGACAAAGCAGAAGCTAATCAGCCACATCTTCATGTTTTCAAATGTACCAGGGTCAAGTTCACTAAAGCCAACTGATCATCCACCGGAGTTGTTCAATCTCATGGATCCCTTTGATCCGTCAATTATTGTGGAAAGAAGAACTTATTATGAGCTCCAAGTTTTACGGCAATATAGAGGGTCTATTCTTAAGCCTTATGGTGTCAATCCAGAATATCTATTCTGCCACATATTCATCGCTCAAGCCAAGGATTTTCCACACGAATTATTATAGTTTTTCTAGTACCTATTCCATCAATATTATATTTTCATTGAATTCAAATGCAAAATCTAAAGGGATTTTGATATCATTGCACCAGCACGAAAACTATTTTTATTGTGGTTCAAGCCTAGAAGATATTGGATGAAGTGATTCAGCGATTCCTACACAGCAAAGGTATTCATGTTCTATAGGCCAGTAAAGATCATCAATGGAAAAGTCTAAGCACAAGTAGAGGCATCATTCTGGTGGACATTTCCCGTGTCCATTTTATCAATGGAGGAAGAATATAGCGAGGCAGAAAGAATCCCTTTTCAACAAAATAGGTGCATCCCTAAAGAGATATGGCCAAAAGATTGGGCAAGCTGGAATTACACCAGCACTCATCCTCACTGGGAAAGAGTCCAGGAACCAGCAAAGGAATATCATACTCCATACGAAGTCATCTGAGTAAAGATCACTCATGACATATCAATATTAAAGTTGCGGATTACATCTCTCAATCCAAAGGAGAAAGAATAGAGCAGAGAAGGACCATCCCGTTGAAGGCATTACTACACAAGGTCTTTGAAAAGATGCCTAGAAGACAACCCTAGAATTAATTATATAAATCCTTGATAATCCCACCATAATCCTACATTACGTACCAAAAAACCCTCAAAAATATCCTACCCATGCCAAGACAATACATCTTTCCATAGCATCCGGGCCCCACTTTCACTTGTTTTCACATGCTTCCACATGCCTCTACATGCTTTGTCACATGAAACACAATATTTTCACATGGCGTCACATGCTACCTCATGCTTTCAACATGATACACCATGTATATTTCACCACTTTCACATGTTTTCAGGGGTTTTTTAGTTGGTTTGCCTATAATCCTTCACATGCCAAAAAGGACCCACATGTAGATAAGTTTGCCATGTAAGATAGATTTATTTTATCTTGAAAATTTGTCTTGTAATAACCTCCTAGCCCTATATAAAAGAGGCCTTGTAGTAATGGTAGGATCATTTTGTTAGCTTTGTAAATCTCTTGTGATATATGCATATGAGTGTATTCTAAATTTCCCTCTTGTTCTTTCTTTCGAATGGATGGAAATGCCGGTCCATGTATGAAAATACAGTACGAATACTCTGTTTAAGTTAGCTTATTGTAGTGCAAAAGTTTTCTGAGTTATGATCAACTAACATTGGTTATATTACAAAGGTTTTCTAGGTTGTGTAGCTTGGAAAGCCGTCCCTTATGGGTTGTTGAAGCCAGCCCCTATGTAGGAAAATTTTTGCGATTATAAACAATTAACTGTTTGTGTAGCTTGGCAAGCCGTCCCTTATGGTTTTTTGAAGCCAGCCCCTTTTGTAGAAAAATTTTCGTATCTATGATATAATTTGCTTTCTTGGAGTCGCTTACTCTGTTCCTTATACTGTGGTATCAGAGCACAACAAGGTAATAAATCCACAATTTAATTTTGAATATTCCCATAAACAAGATTCAAGTGTTGAATAAAATACTACACACTTAAATATTCAATACAAAGCAAGGAAATGAAGAAACAAACATAAATGGATAAGAAAATCTTATCCACAAGCTTTAATCTTCAAGACCCAAGTGTGTGTGCAAACCCTAGCTTCAATACTTATTTCTCTCTAGCTCTAAGAACTGAAAATAAGCCAAATATATGCCAAAAGATCTGCTTGGTCGTGTATAAAGAATGATTTGGGGATTAAAAATGTGAAATTCCAATTTGCCCAGAACTGCCCAGAAAATACACTTTGCGTTCGCATTAGTGTTATTGCAATAGCAGAGATGGTTTCTCAAGCTATGCAATCTCACAAAGGCCACTGCATTCGCATAGGCCTATTGACCTATAGTTGACTGAAATCTCTTCTTTGTGTTCGCACTATTTCAACCGCGTTCGTAGTGCTTCACTTCTGTAGACCTATGCGAACGCTTTCAATGTATCGCGATCGCATAGAGTAAAAGCTGGGCAGTCTCAGTTTTCGATTTTAGCTCCTTTTTGGCTTGTTTTCACTTGGTTCTTCACCATTACTTGTAAATCACATTTGCCCTATAAAATAGAAGTAAATGACATTTATTGCAGGATTTTGTAACTCAAACATAGCAAAAGTATAGGTTTAAATGCAAGATAAGTTGATAAAATACAAACTTATCACACCCCCAAACATGAACTATTTCTTGTACTCAAGCAACAAAAGAAGAATTATGATCCACACTCCAGACGAAGGAGAGAATAAAAGAGGTTCAGATGGACAAGAAATCCATATGGAAAATCAAGGTCCAAGAGACGCACAAATAATTTCCTGGCCTTCTGCACCTGAAATATTTTGTGTGTCTCTTGGACCTTGATATTCTGTCTGGAATTCTTGGCCTTTTGAACCTCTTGAATTCTCTCCTTCGTCTGGATGTGCTGCAGGAACATCCTGATCCGGTGATTAGATCTCTGGCATGCTTTGTCAAGCCCTGAATTATGCTGGATAATTTGCTTTAGGGATGAGCTCTTTGTACAAATATCATCACATGCAATGAAAATGGCTTGCCTGATGTAACCAATTTGTGGGATTGTTATGGACTGAAACTTTTCTTGAATGATGGTTATTGTTTGTCTTGATAACAACTTTGGAAGGGAAGAGAGAAAGGCTTGCTTCAGATTGATGTCTCCTCCCATTTCAAAGTATATCTTCGCCATTTTTTTGAAAATGTTTGTCAATGTTGTTTCTGTCGAATGACACACATTTCATCTCAAAGAGTTGTCTTCGCATTTTCTCCCGTCTTTGGCCAGTATCTCTGCAGAAATCTTCATGTAGGGTCCTGATATTGAAGGCAAAATCTTGGGAAGTAAGAAAAGTATTTTTGTCTTGAATTGCAAGTTACTTCCACCAGCCGCTGAGGATTCCTGAGAACCGTCATGTGAGTTCTGAAAAAGATGATATACTTCTCTCTTTCCACCAAATTTTTGGTTACCATCCAAATATAGAAGTCTTGGATCCTTTGAGGCCATTTTGAAACCTTGATGTCATTTAAGGTGATAGTGTGGAAACTAGTTTCAACTAGTTTCAACGCCATAGGCTCATATCTTCTTTATGGAATTGGCTAATCTGTCATGCCTTCTTGTTCCTCATCTATTTCAGATACTTCTGGTCCCTTGGCTGGTTTACAAATATTGGGGGATTGCCTTCTTCGGAAGAGTTTGTCATGGTTTCATTGCTAGACTGAGAGCTATCTTCCATTGATTCATCGTCTGATGAATTCAGAGATTCCGACCATGGAGTATCTTCTTCTGGCATGTATCTTAGCTGGGAGACATAGAGGTCTAGAGCTTTTTGGTCAGATATCATAAGATTTTCAGGGTTGGACCCTTTTGAACTTTCTCCCTGGTGTCTCCTTTTCTTGGTTTGTTTTTGTGCTGCAAGAGCATCTTTCCTTTCCTAAACCATTTTTGAGATATCAAAATCATGTTCATATTTTATGGGTTGGGTGAAAGAGATTGGATTTTGTGAGGTAGATGGAAAAGCAGAAAAGGTGTAGTCTAATTTAGGTGGGGAATATGCTTGTGGAGACATGGGGAAGAAGGTAGGTTTTGAGGAGTAGACTGGGGTTTTTTGTGGCTCAAAGTGGTCATTTCTCAGAAGTTGAATTTGTTCTTGATGGAAATCGTTGCCTTTTGTTGTTGTTGGAAGAATTAGAAAAGTGAAGTTCCCGGCGAACTAATCTCGTATTTTATATTTTCCAATATTAGTTCCAAGGCTTTGATTAGTCTGGCATGGTGACATGATGTCTGCTCCATCGTTTTCTCAATTGTTTTCACTTTGCTCATAATTTGTTTTGTGTATGGGCCACATTCTTTATGGTGTTTCCAATGTTGTTCAGCACCTTGTTTGGGCGGATGGAGTTTTTTGATTGCCAGTTCATTGTTGCTTCGATGACACGTGTTTGGGGGTTTTTCTCTTTTTTTTTGGTCCACTAGGCAATCGCCTAGGGTTACTTTTCATAAATAATAGAATTTTCTCCGTTAGGCAGCACTATATTTTTCTTCGAAATTTTTGGAGCATGGCTTATACCCTTTTTTTGCAAAAGGTTGAAGTGAAGGAAAATCAAGGCTATGGATGGAGCTTGAAGGACATAACATGAATATCTGTGGTCATGTGGGATTTGTGGTTATTCGAGTTGGTGAAGTTTCAGGTTCAGGTGGCTTTTTGGATTCTGGCATATGGGTTGATGGTGATTTGAGTATGGTTTCACTATCCTCCCAACTTGGAGTGAATTTTTCTGGTAATTTTTGCCATTCCTGGGGTTTGTACTTAGATTTTTAGGGCTTCGGTTAAGTATGGATCATAAAAGGACATGTTGAAATTTGGAAAGATAGTTATGAAGACAGTTCCAACATTTAAGGTAACTTCTGTAGTACCCACAGTATGGATCATAACTTCTGCTTTTGTTGCTTGAAGACAAGCAATATTTCAAGTTTGGGGGTGTGATAAGTTGGTATTTTACCAACTTATCTTGCCTTCAAACCTGTACTTTTGCTATGTTTGAGTTATTAAATCCTGTAATTAATGTCGTTTACTTCTTTTTTATAGGGCGAATGTGATTCAGAAGTAATGGTGAAGAAACCAAGTGAAAAAAAGCCAAAAAGGAGCTAAAATGGAAAATTGAGACTGCCCAGCTTTTACTCTATGCGATCGCAATACATTCAAAGCGTTCGCATAGGTCTACATAAGTGAAGCAGTGAGAACATGGTTGAAACAGTGCGAACGCAAAGAAGAGATTTTAGTCAACTGTAGGTCAATAGGCCTGTGCGAACGCAATGGCCATTGTGCGATTGCATAGCTTTAGAAACCATCTCTCTGCGATCGCTATAACACTAATGTGAACGCATAGTCTATTTTCTGGGCAGCTCTGGGCAAAATTGGAATTTCATATTTGTAATCCTCAAATCATTTTTATACACTACCAAGAAGATCTTTTGGCATATCTTTGGCTTATTTTCAGTTCTTAGAGCTAGAGAGAAATAAGTATTGAAGTTAGGGTTTGCACACACACTTAGGTCTTGAAGATTAAAGCTTGTGGTTAAGATTTTCTTGCCCATTTATGTTTGTTTCTTCATTTCCTTACTTTGTATTGAATATTTAAGTGTGTAGGATTTTATTCAACACTTGAATCTTGTTTATGGGAATATTCATAATTAAAGTGTGGATTTAATACCTTATTGTGCTGATGTATTGAATGATTTTTATCCTTTTATGAAGTGAGTTATTATTACTTTAATTATTCTTATTCTTTAATGTTTCCAAAGGAATTAGCTAACCCTAGGACTCGCCCATTAACTCTGAATTGATTTTGGGAAAAATAGTTTGGGGTTGGGAAAGATTAATTAACAAGAACTTGAGACGTTAACCCTCATTTTATAGATTCTACCTAGGGATAGGATTGAACTACTTGTAGCCTTTAGGATGTGCTTAATCTTCGAATTGCTTTAGGGATAATTTAATTAGGAATTCTTGTTAGTCTTCAGAAGAATCTAATTAAGAATTATTATCCGTGGCTAATTAACATAAACTTGCTCATATTTCTAAAATCATGAAATACATTGGATCGTTACTTGAGTGTAATTCCCAATGCATTCATACTTGTAGCCATTGATCATTTTACTTACTTTCTAGGTCAGTTTACATTTCTGCATTTAGATAAAACAATTTTCAAACCAAAATTTTTAGTGTTTGGCATTGCGCAAGTAGCGATAATTTTCTTACATTCCTAAACGCCTACACATTTTTCTCTGTGTGATTCAACCTCGACTCATAGTTGGTTAAATTATATTGCATGCGACCGTGTCAACTACTTTTTAGTAGTGGATTTGGACGTCATCATGCATATGTGGCTCGGTGTTTGAATTGTCAGTAAGTTAAGTACAAGCATCAGTGGCCGATGGTTCGTTTCATAGAACTGAGCTTCCCGAGTAGAAGTGGGAGCGGATCACTATGGATTTCCTTGTTGGACTCCCACAACTTTGGAGGAAGTTCGATGTGATGCCGGTTATTGTTGATAGGATGATCAAGTCAGCGCAATTCATTCCTGTGGCAGCCTTCTATTTTTCCGATAGGTTATCTAAGATTTATATTAAGGATATTTTTCGTATTCATGGTATTACCGTGTCAATCATTACGGACCAAGGTACGCAGTTTACCCCAAATTTCTAGAGAGCGGTTCAACGAGAGATGGCCACATGGGGTGAGTTTAGCACAACGTTTCATTCTCAGATGGACGGGCAGTCCGAGCAAACCATTCAGATTTTGGAGGACATGCTCTGAGCTTTAGTTATTAACTTTGGAGGCTCGTGGGATCTACTTTTACCTTTGGCAGAGTTAGCCTACAATAAAATCTACCAGTCGAGTATCCATATGGCTCCTAATGAGGTTTTATATGGTAGGAGGTGTCAGTCGCCGGTTCAATGGTTGGTGTCGAGAGAGGCTCGGTTGTTGGTTACGAATCTAGTGCAGGATGTCTTGGACAAGGTCATGATCATTCGGGATAAGCTTCATACAGCTCAGTCCAGAAAAAAGAGTTATGGTGACCGTAAGGCTCATGAGTTAGCTTTCATGGTCGGTGAACGGGTATTGGTTTGAGTGTCGCCTATGACGGGTGTGATGAGGTTTGGGAAGAAAGGCAAGCTTAGCCCTAGGTTAATTGGCCGGATTGAGATTCTTGATCGAGTTAGAGAGGTGGCTTACATACTTACGTTGCTGCCAAGCTTATCAACCGTGTATCAAGTGTTTTATGTGTCTATGCTTTGAAAGTATCACGGCGATCCATCCCACGTGTTACATTTCAGCATTGTCCAGTTGGACAAGGACTTGTCCTATGAGGAGGAGCCGGTAGCTATTCTAGACCAGCAGGTTCATCAGTTGAGATCGAAGAGTTTTCCTTGTGTTCGTTTTCATTGGAGAGGTCAGCTTGCCGAGGCATCGACCTGGGAGTCCGAGTTTGATATGTGGAGAAGTTATGTAAGGACCTGGAAAAAAAAGCGCAATGTAAGCTAAGCTTTTGTGGTGCTACGTAGGCTAATTATTTTTTTTTGTGTGCAAAATGAGGTTCATGATATAATGGATATCAATTGGATATGATAATAAGTGTATGAAGCACATCATAAGTCATATGGGGTTTAAGGAGAGTCCGTGTAAATCAAGATAGAAAATTTCATAATAGGCTAAGATTCCAAATGAGATTGCACAAGTCTACACTATGAAAAACCATATCTAAATATGTATAAGGTTTTATGTATGAACCTATCATATGAAAGGTCTTCAAGTCTAATTTCCAACGCTTCAAACCTTTAGTCATTTGGACACTCCTACCACAAGTTATGACCAAATTACCAAAAGTAGAGCCGGATTCTACTCTACAGCGCCCCGCCGCATAAATTATAAGAGAGCCTCCAATTTCGTTTCTAAGTACAATTTCATTACCACGCTGCCCCATGCGGTGCGGCTGTCAAAAAAATCGGGCTTTTTTATAACCCGACCCCATGTCGATATATTACACCCTACCCTTCATTTTAGGCACATTTTCTAATATATTTAGAGAGGGGGGGGGGATGGGTCCTACAGGGAGAAGGGGTTCTTCATCAATATTTCTCCTAAAGATCTTGCTTGAACCTTGAATATTTGTCAAGAAAGACACCTAGGTCATCTTCCTAAAAGGTAAGGGTCTTTAATCCAAGTTCTTAATTTCTAGATATAACTAGGATAGACCATTAGAACGGTAATTGATGAGGATAGAAGTGGATATCATTCATGCATGAGTTCGTAAGAGTATTTTATTAGGTCTTGAGCTAAGGATGGGTTGAGGTATGGTAGGATCTCTCACAAAATTTTTTTAAAAGCATAATACCCCCTTAGTGTTTGAAAATATGCTCAAACGAACTAGAAACATGATCACCTCTCTAATTTGTGGTTCAATTTGTCATGTCCCTAAGAGATTCATGTTGGAAAGAGTCTCTGAGTATAGTAGAACTTAAGAAAAACTCAATTGAGATATGTAGGCTAAACTTTCTCTCGCGAAAGTGAATTCAATATTGTTTGTAAATTTAAATGTGGTTTACCTACCAAAATTGTATACCCTGAGTCGCATCTTAAAAGAAGTTTAGCATGCTAATTTGGCGAGAAGAATTGCTCTGCTTAGTGCTTCTAGGTGCTCTTATGTGTACTAAATGACTTGATTGATTATTTCTACTTGATGATGAGCTATAATGACATATGGAAATGAATCAATAAGGGAATGTAAAACAATTATGAAATAAGCCCCAAAACTTATGAGCTAACCTGTAAAAGTAGAATGGCCTAAAGGTCTTGTACCCGAATTATGCCCATAAGTGGCTGTTTTAAATAATTATTTGCCTTATATATAAAATCAATGTGTAATACAATTGTTGGTTTGAATATTTCTCTTTGGGAAGAATCTCGTATGCTTGGTGATTCTATCTCTATCGAATTTGAAAATACATAATTCCCGGAATATTTGGTATGTTGATATTGGTTGGTGATCTTTGGAAATAAAGGGATGAAAATGAGAAAAAAACAATCACGGCCTGCGTGCCATGAAAAAGATGAATCTTTTGAAAAGCCCAAAGGGCCAAAGAAACACTATTATCGAGGGAGATTGCGAATCTTTAATGAAAACTACAAAGTGAGAAATATGTTGAGGTAAGTATGGTTGCATTTATGCTATATTTGTATACTTGTATTTACACTACAACTGTGTGTAATTCTAAATTGAATCAAATATTTTTTTGGGAGTATCATTAGCAACACCTAGGAAGGGTGGGTCATAAGGCTCACTCATAAAACTATATGTGTCGGTGTAGGGGTGGATCTTAGTTATTCCCCTTAACTGGGATGATCTTGGTAACATTTTAATTTGATAACACCAACCCACACGACATATGTTGGAAGGAAACCTAACTGATCGGCCGTGATCGGACGCCATGCCGCAAACAAGGTGATATTGTCCTGGAAATTTAAGACCTGTGAATTCAAAAAAAGCTGGAAATTGCGATTGTGCTACATGTCTCTAAGGGGACGACCTAGCCGATCGGGTCGTGATCGGACTCCGTGCTAACAAAGACGATGGTAAAACTTCTATCGGTTCTAGTGATATATATATATATATATATATATATATATATATATATATATATATATATATATATATATATATATATTATATATTATTTTCATAAACTAGAGGACTTACATGTTTCAAAATTGGGTGCTAGAATAGTGTTGATCTTGAATTACTCTTTGTGGATTCTTTGCTTGTATTGTTATTCTATTCTGAAAGAGGACTTTTAGCCTTAAATACTAGTGCTATTCGATGGCACTAACGTCCCTTTTGCCGGGGGCGCTACATTCGTGTTATGATTGTAGGTGGTTCTATAGTAGGTTCTCCAGTCCACTAGCAGTAGCACCTCCTATACCTTCCGTCAGCTGTATTGGTAAGCCTCACTCCATCACGGGGTCATGTTAAATATCTTTTGTTCATTTCTTAATACATTTTGAGGTATAGTCGGAGCCTTGTTGCTGACATTTCTCTATTACTCTTCTATTGCATTTAGAGGCTCCGTAGACTATTGTGGGTGGTGGTTGATGTTGGGAGTCCGGGCTAGAAATGTTGGTGCTTGTTAAGCATGTTTTTCATTAGACTTGTAAACTTGTAATATTTTTGAAAACTAAATGATGTAATTAGCGGGAATAAGATAAAGGTTGCTAAGGGTAGGTTACTTAACGTTTGATTAAATGGGATAATATCCCTTATTTATGTATGAACTAGTTTGGGTAGGAGGTAATCTAGTAGGCTTGCTCAATCGGGTTTACACGGTTGAGCGCCGGTCGCGTCCTATGGTTTTTGGGGTGTGGCAAACTTGGTATCAGAGCCTAAGGTTTTAATGTGTCCTAGAATGGGTACTCCCGCACTGGAAGCTTGGAGGAAGGACAAGGGGGAAATTAATAGTGTATGCAAAGATGTCGATTTTCAGGTCGGTAGGGAAAGTCAGTTTAGTAGACCTTACCCCCGTTGTGTGAAATGTGGGAAATGTCATATGGGAGTATGTCGCTATGGTACCAATATGTGCTACAAGTGTGGTATGTCAGGTCACATTCAAAGAGACTATCATTTATCTAGCCAGATCACAGGCAGGGGTGCGGCGCAACCAACCAGTTATGTAGCTACTTCATCTATAGCCTTTGGGACAAGGAGAAGTTGGGGGTGATATTCGGAGCTCAGGAGTGCCCGAAAGGTTCTATGCTATGAGAAGGAATCAAAGGTTTTCTTGGTGTGTTTACAGGTATATTGACTTTTCAATCTAGTGGTTTATATTCTCTTATTGATTCCAGTTTCGCTCTCTCCTACATCAATCCTTGTATTACTGTGGAATTTGTGATAGAGTTAGGACGACCTTGTAGTCGATTCTGTGTATCTACCCTTTTTGCGAGATGCATTACTCATGAAGCCTCTTCATTACAATTACCTTACTTGCAACGTCTTGTGGAATTGAATCTTATGATGATTTCCAAAATTGAGTCAGGATCCGAGGGTAACTATTTCTACTTGCTTTCCTGGACCCTCACCAAGGAACAATATCTTATGAAATTCTTACAAGTCAATTTACTCAAAAGGATAACATCTATTCTCTTGTGATTATTCATAAACTGTCATAAAATTTGCCTATGTGGTGCCAAATTCTTTGTAAAGCAGCCCGGTGTTGTGATCCTTCTTGAGTCACTCATTTCCTCACTGGTGTATATGACTTCTATGATTTGAAGAGTAACTCTACCCTCTTTCAATTATCATCATGAAACCTTTTCACTGTCTAGTAACACAAGAGCATATCCCACCTCATATCACATGTGCACATGTCAAATGAAGGGGTCGCTTGTTAGTATAGAATTTATGAGAAATTTGAAATTCTTACAAATTTGTCACATAAAGATCATTTGTTTTCCCATATCCATATGACTTTCATGTCAACTATGATCACTCCTTATTATGAAGCTCACTTTGTTCCTAGCATTGTGGTTTCTTGTGACGTGGTTGTGTATTGCAGTATAGTAGTTGATATAGCATAATCATGTTTAGCTCGTGTCAAATGTTTATATTCCTCTTATACTTCAAGAACATGTGATAATTGTGTTCCTTGTTTAGTGAATTCAATGTGCTGGTTTCCCAATATCTGCTCGATAACCATAAGAGAACGTATCTTTTTATGTGTCATTGTAACACTTCTCTTATCATAAGGACCCTTTCTCGGCTCTCCGTCAAAACCAAGTGCACCTTTGGGGTTATCATAGCACAACTCCTGTTTCTCGTGACTTTCCTTCTTTCATTATCATCTAGGTATTTCTCAAGTCAAAATCCATGGAGAAATCATTATGAATATCTACAAATCTTCCATGATTATTGTGTACTATTTCATATGGTTCGGTTGTCTTTACACACTCGACTTCTAGAATCGTTGACTA
Source organism: Nicotiana benthamiana (assembly GCA_034376525.1). Lineage (NCBI taxonomy): Eukaryota > Viridiplantae > Streptophyta > Magnoliopsida > Solanales > Solanaceae > Nicotiana > Nicotiana benthamiana. The sequence goes on from CM067335.1 coordinate 25,794,459, forward strand.
TGTCATTGTCATGTTTGGGGAGTATTACTACCCTTGGTATTCCACCTTCCTGGGTGGGTATGAGTTTTATTTGCCTTTCTTCCCGGAGCAGCATGTTAACTATTTGAACCCCTCTAACCTATACATGATTTCCTCCAATATTAAGATGTCCTAGCTTTGTGGTTGCACATGTGAAAGGTTGAGACTAGATGCATTTAGATTTTTGCACATATCATCAGCGTATCGATTTAGAAGATAAGTTGTAGTACCTTTAGTTCGATCGTATAGGGTAAATTGTCAATGAGGGTTAAGCTGTTAGAATTATGGTAATCTCATAAGTTTTTTAACTTTATTTTCATCCTCATGGGCTTATGGTATATATTCCTTGTGTCAGGTGATGTCAGGAGTGTAATTCCACTTCATGTATTTTGAATCCCATATCGCGATCTAGGTGCCACAATATAAATGATCTTCCCTTCGCTCTAGGAAATGACTGGGTCATGTACTTGAATATCATTCCTTAAATGATCCGTATTGCCAATATACTACCTACCCATATGTCTCATGTATGTAATAATTGGTGTCGCCAAAGTGATTAACCATGTCAGTATTTTTAGAAGTAATCTTTGTGTCTCCTAGCATGTAACCTCACGAAATGCTCTGCTCAGCATATTAATGGATTCCTGAATAACTCCAGCCTGATCTTGAACTCTATTGTTCCTCATTGTATTAGATCCATTGGGCATTGTATGTTCAGACAAGTCAAAGAGAAAGCTTCGCAGGGTGATCACATATATATTTGATAGGTAATTTTATGGTTAGTTTATTATAGCATATCTTAGAGTAATTTTTGAAGGTCATCAAGGGCTTAGTGTGAGTGTTCGCCTAGAGATTTAGAGTTTTGGACGGTGAACCGGTTATTCTCAAACTTTTCCCATATAGATGTTATGTGAATTGATAATGAAGAGTACGTAAAAGCATTTCCCATTAGGTCGCACTAGGAGTATGGTTTTTCCCCATAGTTCTTCCTCATAAATTTGTATTTTTCATAGGTCTATGGATAAGGAGGTAGGTGGAGATCAATTGTGTATTATCCTGGTATAAGTTATTGAAGGTGAATGTTGATGGATAGTCAGCTTATGTGAGGTATCTAGTTATTTTCCTTGTTACATAAAATTTTGAGGTTGGGATTGTTTCCATAAAGGTGTTATGGCAAAGCTGCTAAGTCGGGACGGCCACCTTGAATGCCAAAATTGTCGTGGAAAGGAAATATTTTTGCTTGATCGTATAACAATTGATTTTGATTTGAAAGGTACCTTATAGGTGTTGTGATTTAATATATACATTATGGTACTTTGTCAAGTTGTGGATGTGCTATTAAGATGATTTTGATAGTTCTCTGACAGGTGGATAGGCCTAAATATAAAGGAGACTCTGTCGAAAGTTTTGAAAAGTTTGAGAATTAATCAAAATTTAGGGACCTGAGGTAATTTATAAAGGATACATAATAAGTTAAACATTTAGGGCATACTCCACCACTCATTCGAGGACGAATGATCATTGGGGGGGGGGGGGGAGAGAATGTAAGTACCTGGAAAAAAAATTATCGCTAAGTAAGCTAGACTTTCGTGTTGCAACGTAGGCTAATTATTATTTTTTGCGTGAAAACGAGGTTCATGATATCACGGATATCAATTGGATATGATAATAAGTGTAGGAAGTACATTATAAGTCATATGGGGTTTATGGAGAGTCTTAAGTCTAAATCAAGATAGAAAGTTTCATAATAGTCTAAGATTCCAAATGAGTTTTCATAAGTCTACACTTTGAACAAGCATATCTAAATATGTATATGGTTTTATGTGATTAACAACCTATCAAACAAAAGGTCTTAGAGTCTAATTTCCAACGTTTCAAACCTTTCGTCATTTGGACACTCCTACAGGATGTTATGACGAAATTTACAAAAGTAGCACAGAATTTTACACAATCGCGCCGTGCCATGTTTCACCAGATGCGGCACGACTATGCAAAAAATCGGGTTTCTGTTATAACCCGGCCCCATGTCGATATATTACACCTTACCCTTCAATTTAGGCTCATTTTCTGATACATTCATAGAGATAGAAAGAGGGGGTCCTAGAGGGAGAATGGGTTCTTCATCAACATTTCTCCTAAAGATCTTGCTTAAACCTTAAAGATATGTCAAGAAAGAGTCTTGACACCTAGGTCATTGTCCTAACAGGTAAGGGTCTATAATCCAAGCTCTTAATTTCAAGATATATCTAGTATAGACCATTAGAAGGGTGATTGATGAGGATAGAAGTTGATATCTTGTATGCATGAGTTCTTAAGAGTAAATTGTTAGGTCTTGAGCTAAGGATGGGATGAGGGATGGTAGGATCTCTCACAAAAATTTTTTAAAAGCATAATACCCACTTAGTGTTTGATAATATGCTCAAATGAATTAGAAACATGATCACATCTCTAATTTGTGGTTCGATTTGTCATGTTCCTAAGAGATTGACGTTTGTAAGAGTCTCGGGGTATAGTAGAACTTAAGAAAAACTCAATAGAGATATGTAGGCTAAACTTTCTCTCTCGGAAGTGAATTACATATTGTTTGCAAGTTCAAGTGTTCATTACCTACCAAAATTGTATAGCCCTGAGTCACATCAAAAAAGAAATTTAGCATGCTAATTTGGTGAGAATAATTGCTCTGTTTAATGCTCCTAGTTGCTTTTGTATGTACTAAAGGACTTGATTGATTATGTCTACTTGGCGATGAGTTGTAATGACATATGGAAATGAATCAAATAAGGAAATGTGAAACAATTATTAAATAAGTCTCAAATCTTATGAACTAACTTCCAAAAGTAGAATGACCTAAAGGTCTTGTACCCGAACTATGCTCATAAGTGGCTGTTTTAGATAATGCTTTGCCTTATAGATACAATCAATATGTAATACAATTGTTGGTTGGAATATTCCTCTTTGGGAAGGATCCCTAATGCTTGATGATTCTATCTCTGTTGAATTCGAAAATACAAAATTCCCGGAATATTTGGTACTTTGATATTGGTTGGTGATCTTTGGAAATAAAGGGGTGAAAATTTGAAAAAAAAACAATTGCGTTCTCTGTGCCATGAAAAAGATGAATCTTGTGTAAAGCCCAAAGGGCCAAAGAAACACTATTATCGAGGTAGATTTCGAATCTTTAATAAAAACTATAAACTGTGAAAGATGTTGAGGTAAGAATGATTGCATTTATGCTACATTCGTATACTTGTATTTATTCTTCAAGTGTGTGCTATTATAACTTGAAGAAAATATGTTTTTGGGAGTATCATTCGCAACACTTAGGAAGGGTGGGTCATAAGGCTCACTTATGATACTACACGTGCCGGTGTAGAGGTCGATCGTGGTTATTCCCCTTTACTGGGAAGATCTTGGTAATATTGTAATTTGATAACGCCAACCCACACGGCATATGTGGAAGGGAGCCTAGCCGATCAAGCCGTGATCGGACGCCATGCCGCACACATGGTGATATTTTGCTGGAAATAAAAAATATGGAAATTTAAGACTTGGGAATTCAAAAACAAATATTGGAAATTGTGATTGCGGTACATGTCTCTAAAGGTACGACCTAGCCGATCCGGTCGTGATCGGACTCCGTGGTAACAAAGATGGTGGTAAAATTTCTATCGGTTCTATTGATCTCCCAACCAAAAACTATATATATTATTTTCATAAACTAGAGGACTTACATGTTTCAAAATTGGGTGCTAGAATAGTGTTGATCTTGAATTACTCTTGTGGATTCTTTGCTTGTATGGTTATTCTATTCTGAAAGAGGACTTTTAGCCTTAAATACTAGTGCTATTCGATGGCACTGACGTCCCTTTTCCGGGGGCGCTACATTCGTGTTACGATTGTAGGTGGTTCTATAGCAGGTACTCCAGTCCACCACCAGTAGCACCTCCTATACCTTCCGTCAGCTGTATTGGTGAGCCTCAGTCCATCCCGGGGTCATTATATGTATCTTTTATTCATTTCTTAATACATTTTGAGGTATAGTCTGAGCCTTGTTGCCGGCATTTAGAGGCTCCGTAGACTATTGTGGTGGTGGTTGATGTTGGGAGTCCGGGCTAGAAATGTTGGTACTTGGTAAGCATGTTTTTCGTTAGACTTGTAAACTTGTAATATTTTTGAAAACTAAATGAAGTAATTAGCGGGAATGATATGAAGGTTGCTAACGGTAGATTTCTTAGTATTTGATTAAATGGGATAATATCCCCTCTTTATTTATGAACTAGTTTGGGTAAGAGGTAATCTAGCTGGCTTGCTCAATCGGGTTTACTCGTTTGAGCGTCGGTCACATCCTACAGTTTTTTGGGTGTGACATGTTATCCCCATTGTTTTTCCGACTCAGGTACTTCCTTCTTCTATCCGTTCGAGGATGAAGGATTGTTTTAGGGGTGGAGAATGTGATGACCTTTTTGGGTCATCACTTGTTTTAAAAATAAATTCTGTATTTCGAGGTCTTATAAACCTCTTTTCGCACCACCTCGAAGCCAACGTGTGAACATATGTGAAAAAAATGAATTTTTACTTTAAAATAATTTTAGGTTAACTTCGGTCAATATTTTGGGTAAAAAGACTCGGACCCGTGATTTGACGGTCCCGGATTGTCCGTAGGAAATTTGGTAAGAAACGGACTTGAAACGACGTGAATCGAATTGTTTTTAGGAGATCACAAATTGTTCTTTGCGATTGCGTTAGTTCTTCCGCAATCGCAATGCGTTAGACCAAGCTTGGGAAGGGAATCATTTTCTTCTATGCAATTGCATAGCGTTGTTTGCAATCGCAATGCCCAGTACCATTTACCCTATGTGATCGCATTCCTTTGTCCACGATCGTAGAGACCAAATTCACCCAGTCATTTAAATAGAACAGAACACATGTGAGATTAAACCCAAATTTCATAACTTCTTCTTCCAAGCTACAAATTGGGCGATTTCTGAAAGAGAATGTCAAGACCCGGATTTCCACCCTCGGGGGTCGTGATGGAGCATACTCGTAGAAGTTAGGCAAGCCATAAATAAAAAACTTTTAACTCCTTTATTTTAAATTCTTTTTACCAATTATAACAACAAGCGTTAAATATTTAAATAATACGAAAATATGAAATTAAAGTGGAAGACTTAAATTAAATAAGCTGAACAATAATGAGGAAATCAACATATGCCTCTACCCAAGAACTGGTGTCACGTCACTCGTGGACTACTAAGAGTACTAAATACAACCGTTTGAAAGAAATATAACATTGTTTTTCCCGAATACATGAGATAATAGAATGAAATATAAGATAGAAGAGACGCTGGGCCTGCGGACGCCTGCAAAGTTACCTCGGTGTTTCGGTGGACTGGTGGCTGACTCCCGAGCTACGTCTAGTACCCGGAGCCCCGAACTGTGCAACAGAGCACAGAGTGTAGTATCAGCACAACCGACCATATGTGATGGTTAGTGTCTGGCCTAACCTCGGTGAGGTAGTGATGAGGCTAGGACCAGACTCGAGATAAACCTTTACAATTATATGATATATGGCGTTAAAGTAAACAAGTAATAAACAATCAAAGCCGGGGAAGGCAAACATACTTCAGGGATAGCATCTAAAACAGAATATCAAAAATATTATAGAAACTACAATTTAAATTCTAACACGGATAAGGGAAATAAAGGCAACTTTCATTTGGAATTTCATCTTGTTGCAAGCGTGAAAACCGATCCCATTTCTCATATCTTGTGGTAAGCGTACCACCCGTTCCCATTTCATTAACTCTTGTGGTAGGCCTACCACCCGCTCCCATTTCATCAATCTTGTGGCAGGCGTACCCCCCACTCCCATTTCATCCTATCTTGTGGTAGGCGTATCACCCGCTCCCATTTCATCATATCTTGTGGTAGGCGTATCACCCGCTCCCATTTCATCAATCTCGCGGTAGGTGAACCACCCACTCCCATTTAGAGTTCATCATACAATTATAGGAAATCTCGGCAAGGGAGCATTAGCCATAAAATAACTTCACGGCAACAAGGCAATATAATAGTTTCCTGGCAAGGGAACAAAAGCAATGTAATAGTTTCTTGACAAGGGAACAAAAAATATCGAAACAGACATCTCGGCAAGGGAGAATCAGCTATAATCAAATCTTAACTTAGCTTGTACTCTGCTCAAATAGTGACAATGCCCAATCATAAATAAGTTCTACGAGGATGAACCAAGTCTTAGCTCAATATAGAAGATCATTAATTTAAAGCATCCGAAAAATCATTTAAGAATGCAACAATTTCCAATTTAAGACTCACGGTCATGCTCGACACCAACGTATAGATACTCGTCACGATGCCTATACGCCGTACTCAACAAGAAGCAAGTAGAAAATATGGATCATCTCCTAATCCCTGAAGCTAAGTTTAGACCGAACACTTACCTCGATGCCTTGAACACAACTCAAGTCTCAACTATATCTTTACCCCTTCATTCAACCACCAATCCGCTCGAATCTAGTCACAAATTACTTAATTGAATCAATAAACACTAAATGAATCAACCCAATGCATGAAAATGAGCTTCCAAAAGTTTTACCCAAAAAATTAAAAATTGCCTCCCTGCCTACGTGGTCAAAACTCAAGGTTCGAACCAAAAGCCGATTACTCATTCCCCTACTAACTCAAATATATAATTTCTTTTTGAAATCAGACCTCAAATTGAGGTCAGAATCCCAACCTTTTGATAAACCTAGGTTCTACCCAAAACACCCAATTTCCTCTATTAAAATCTTTGATTTTAGGTTGAAATCATGATAAAAGATATTAATGTTTGAAGGAAATGAGTAAAAACCAACTTACAATCGATTTGGAGGAAGAGTTGTTCTTGGAAAATCACCCAAAGGAGTTTGTATTTTGAAAAGATGTTAAAAATGGCTGAAAATCGGCTAAGTATAGAAAAATGCAGGTCTCAGATATGGGAAATGCGAACAGAGGTTCGCAATTGCGAATCCCGACCAACTGATATGGAAATTGCGAAGATAATGTTCGCATTTGCGAAATTTGCAATTGTATTTGCGATACCTCAGCTTCCCCAGCCATCATTTTATTTGCGAGAGGCTATTCGCAATTGTGATATCGCTTTAGCAATGGTGGAGTTGCATTTTCGACTTAGGCTGCCAGTCCTATAATTCTCATTTGCGATTAATTTGTCGCATTCACGGGCTCGCAAATACGAGCCTGGCTTCGCAAATGCGAAGCCTGCAGGTCAGTTCATACCATCAAATATTAAGATTAGAAATGCACCCCGTGGTCTATCCTAAACTCACGCGAGCCCTCAGAGCTCAAACCCAAATATACACACAACCTCAAAACATCATACAGACTTATTCATGTGGTCAAATCACCAAAATAACATCATACACATCAAATGAAACCTCAAAATCCAAGAATTCTTTCAAACTTCATAAAACATCAAATTTTCCAATTTATATCCCAATCATGTCAAATGACGTCCGATTCCAACCAAATTTACAGGAATGCCTTAAACTATAAATAAGACATGTACCGGGTACCGGAAAAAAATACGTACCCGATACCAATACGTTCTAGTCAATTTTTACTTCAAATTTCCTTAAACGATTTTAGAAAATAACTTTTACAAAACAAATCATTTCTCGGACTTGGAACTTCGAAATTTGATTCTAGGTATACGACCAAGTCCCATATTTTCCTACGGATGCTCTTGGACTGTCTCCTCAGCCTAAAAAAACCCCGTATTTTATTCTGTATGTCACCTCAGCCTCAAACACCACACCTGCGACTCCCCTCCCGCATGTGCGGAACCGCTTATGCGGTCCCTTTTCCGCAGATGCGAAAATACCAGATACCATCTATCAGAAATCACCGAAGTTTAAAATTCACCCCATTGGCCATTCGAAATCACCCCGCGGCCCCCGGGACCTTAACCAATAGTGCCAATCCATTATAAAACATCATTCAAACTTTATCCAATCATCAAAACACCACAACCACATCAAAACCATCAAACTACATTGGATTCAAGCCAAAGTTCTTTTAAAACGTCCCAAATACGCATTTGATCGAAACCCCGACCAAAACACTTCCAAATAATCTGATATTTTGCACACACGTCCAAATCATATTACGAAGCTACTACAACTCTCTATTCTGACCCTCAGATCAAAATCTCGCCTATCAACCAGAAGTCACCAAAATACTAACTCCGACAATTCAAGCCTATTTCTACACATGGCTTCCAAAATCTCTTCCTATCACGCTCCTAAGTCAGAAATCATCTCCCGAAGCTAACCGAATTACTGAAAATCACATCCGACCTCTCTAACTTATAAGTCAACACTCGGTTAATTTTTCCAAAATAAGCCTTTCTTAAAGAGACTAAGTTTCTCATTTTCTTCCAAAACCAATCTGAATTAACTCCCACCAACTACCAGTAAGAAAACCTGAAAAAGCATAAAATAGGGGAAACGGGACAGTAACACATGAGATGACGGGCCGTTCGTCACACAAAATTTCAATTCATATCCGAAAAGTTCAATTCATAAACTAAAAATTAAAATTAATTCATATCCAAAAGCTCCAATTCATGTAAAAAATCTCCAATTCATATACTACAAGTTAACCTACAGATCCTAAATCCTACATTCTAACTAAAATATTCAAGACTATACAAAGTCTAATTCCAATCTTACTAAACTATTCAAGACTAATTAAACTAATTAGTTAATTGAATTAGTAAATAAAACTAATTAAAACAAGACCTAAACCCTAGTCCTTAATAAAATACAATGTTTGAAGAATTGAAACACTAATTGAAACAATAAAAAACAATGTTCAAATAATTAAAACAATAACTAGAAATAACAAAGAAATGGTTTGTAATTGAAACCTACAATTTTTAGGTGGAGAAGGAGAGGGGAAATACTCCTAATACCAAGGCAACGACAGCGCCAGTGAGAGCGACGGCGATGGGCAGTGGCTACATGGGGTGGCGAATGAGATTTGCGTGAGGGAAATAGAGAAGGGGAGGGGAAGGTATTGAGGGAGGAGTTAAGGAAATTTTGGTAAAGAAATTAAGATAAATGAGGGGGGGGGGGGGGGCGTATTTCATTCTGTAATTCAGAATTACCGATCAACGTTAGTCGGTAATTTGGTCGGTACATTAAGTATTGACCGTTTAATCAAATACCGACCGACTTTGGTCGGTTTTTTAAAAATAAAAAAACTAAATTCTTTTTTATCGTTTTTATTTTTAACATATTATAAGCTATGAAAAATTATTATAAACTATACAAAACTATTATTAACTATAAATATTTATTTTATTTAACTACAATTATTATAAATAATTATAAACTATAAGTACAATCTGTACAAAGAATTATATTAACCAGATAATTATTTTTTAATAGATTATAATAGCATCTATGTAAGTAAATTTTTAAGTTATATTTAATTATATGAGTAATTTCACACACGCAAATAAACTATATTGTAATTGATGACCAATCTTATACATTACTACGTATGTATGAATAATTAATCAATTGATTAAACTAATATAATATTATTTTATTTTAGTTCAAGACGTTTAGATTTTTATGTTAATCGATATGGTAAAAAAATGTATTTTTAATATTCATCGATGCATCTAAATAAGATATAAGTCGATGAATTAATTTACAAGTCTATCAATTCCTAAAAATACCCGACCCTGTGCTCCTAGCAATTCATGTTCTTATGTATATACAGATATCGAAAGTATATGGATATATATACACAACACACAGAGCCACTTTATTGTAATGCTTTAACTACATATATAGCATGTTATAGTATATGTTACTCTATTCATTAATTGTATTATAGCAGAGTTAATGGATTACATTCATTCATTACTAATAATGTATGACATAGATTAATCAATATAGGCTGAGACGTTTTATTTATAAATAGATATAGGTTAGACATTTTGTTTTTAATATTCAACGATGCATCTGAGTATGTTATAAGTCGATGAATTAATTTCCAAATAGATATATTTGATGATAAATTATATATATATATATATATATATATATATATATATATATATATATATATATATATATATATATATATATATATATATATATATATATTAGGATCTTTACAAATCTATCAATCCCTAAAGAACTTCACAAATATGAGACTACTGGAATCTCTTGGCATTATTTTTGGCCTCAGCTGTTTTATTTTACGTGTTCTTCGAGAATTCTAATTCTTTCTAGAACTTTCTCGATTCCTCTGCATGACCAAATATTGAGACTCTCCATACAAATCCAACATCTGATGACTGGAGTAGCATTGGACCTGTAGATTTGTAAGTTATCATAGCCTTGTCTGCAACTGAGGATGGCCAACCTGAAGAAGGATTTTGAAACAAGTCTCTACATTTTAGCATTTAATATGTATACCTTCTAATTGATGATGTTAAAGTTTGAGGCTAATATTGTCTTTTTGTCACAATCCGAATTTCTCACCTACAGGAGTCGTGATGGCGCCTATTTACGTGATCTACGCAAGCCAACTGTTTGATCAAATTTCCATTTTTACTCTTTTTATATCCTTTGACAATTATGAAGCAATAACCATGTAAACAACGAAATTTATGATAAGCGGAAAAAAAATAATAAACTATCTGAACATATATCAAATATAACTGTTTAAACAAACTACCCAGAACTAGAGTAACAGTTTCACAGATGGTCTAAGAATACTACATACAATGTCTGAAAGATAATGATACATTATTTTTGTAATAGGTAAAAGGAAACATGATAAAGGGATAGGGGGAGATGCTAGAGCCTGCGAACACCTGCAGGATTACCTTGGATGTCCGATTGGACCGAAGGCATCCACCCAATCTACGATCCCAATACCTTCCCAGGGATCTGCACATAGTGTATAGTGTAGTATATGCACAACGGACCCCATGTGCTGGTAAGTGCCTAGCGTAACCCCGGCGAACTAGTGATGAGGCTAGGACCAGACTACCAATTAAACCTATGCAATTCAACTATGTACAGCAGAAAAGAAGAACAATAATATACATTCAAGTATGGGAGGGGGTAACATGCTGCGAGAAACATCGAATAGTAATATAAGGACAACAAATAAATATGAGGATCACCGCAGCTCAATTGAAATTAGGAAGGGGAATCATGTTGCGGTGTATAAAAAGTATCAACAGAAAACCAGTAATTAAATGTAGAGAAACCGCAACCCAGTTATCAATAAACAATCAGGAAATCAAGACAATTGAACGGCATAACCCTTCATGCTTTAACACTCACTCATCAAAATAATTCACGACATCACCATTCGTAGTTTAACACTCTCTCATCAAAACAATACACTACATCACCCTTCGTGCTTTTCACCCTTCCTTACCCAAGCAACAATCACAAAATCAAATAGGGTAATGGAATCTATCACATCAAATAATATCAAGTAACAACAGAAAATTAGTAAATAAACGTAAATGACAATATAACCCAATTATCGGAAAGAAACGGGGAAATTAAGGACATGTGCACGGCATCACCCTTCATGCTTTTACTCCCGATCTCACCATAATAATCAATATAAGTTGTACCTCATCATCCGTCTTGCTTTTACTCTCGTCCTCACAGTATAATCAATATAATCAGCACAGAATAGCACATCATGCGGTACGATATCACTCTCCATGCTTTACACTCTTCCTCACAAAATTATACATGACATCACCCTTCATGCTTTAACACTCTTCCTCACCCGAAAAATAATCACAAGGAATAAGGGCAAGGTAATAAATGAAATCACAATAAAATCTCGGCAAGAGAATAATAGTAGAACAATCAAATCCCAGCTAGGGAACAATATCAAAATATCAACATCCCAGCAAGGGAGATAACATAAAAGCAACAATATCCCAGAAAGGGAGACAATATCATGATCCTCTCTTTTCTTTCTTCTTTCCCATTTACTTCACAAATAAATTTACAACTTAAGCTAATGATATTCAACGATTCAACTCTTAACTCGAGCCAATGCTCTACAATGTTCAACAATTAAATTATCAACTTGAGCCAATGCTCTACCATGTTCAATAATTAAATTCTCAACTTGAGCCAACGCTTTACCATGCTCAATCGACATTAATAGTTTCACAAGCCGTATTCCTCAATAGAAATCATCATAGAAAACATGAACAATACGAAACGAAATCACATTAATCATAGTAAAAGACGCACGGTCATGCTTGACACCAACGTATAGATAATCGTCACCATGCCTTTACATTGTACTCAACACATAGCGCATAACACATAGCAAAGAGGACACAACTCCTAATCCCTCAAGCTAAGGTTAGACCAAACACTTACCTCGAACGTCCATGGCTAACTCAATCCTCAAACACTGCTTTTCCTTTTGAATTTGGCTACAAATCGATTGTATCTAGCCATAATCGACTTAACAACATCAATAAACACTAAACAATTCAATTCCAATGCTTATTTATAGATTTCATATCATTCTTCCCAAAAAGTGAAAAATCGACCATGGGCACCTTGGTCAAAATACGAGGCTCGTACTAAAACCCGATCACCCATTCACCCACGAGCAGAAACGTATAATTAGTTTCGAATTCCGACCCTAAAATGAGGTTTACATTCCATTTATACAAAAAGACCTAACTCTACCCAAATCCCTAATTTTCTACCCTTATGAACTTGATTTCAGCCTAGAAATCTAATGGGTGTTAATAGAAAATAAAAATGAATCTAAGATTACATGCCTATGAATTTGTGGTAAAGTTATCTCTGATGATTCAAATGGTCATCACTTCTTTTAAACTAAATTCTATGACTCCGAGGCCATGAAAACCTCATTTAGAGTTACCTCGATTTACGTGCACAGTACGGACGCATAGTCGGAAAGCTTAAATGAGAAACTGTGTGAAAACTGATAGGTGTTGACATTGAAATGAATTAATTTGACCTTGCTCAACATATTGGGAAGTTAGACCCGGAACTGTGATTTGATGGTCCCAGAGGGTCCGTAGGAAAATATGGGACTTGGGCGTATTCCTGGAATCAAATTTTTAGGTCCCAAGCCTGAGAAGTGATTTTTTTTGTAAAAAGTGTTTTCTTAAATCGTTTAGGGAAATTTGAAGTAAAAATTGACTAGAACGTATTGGTATCGGGCCCGTATTTTTGTTCCGGTACAGGTCTTATATATGGTTTAAGGAATTCCTATGAAATTTGGTTGGAATCAAACGTCGTTTGACATGATTCAGACATAAATTAGAAAATTTGATGTTTTATGAAGTTTGAAAGAATTTTGAGGTTTAATTTGATGTGTATGATGTTATTTTGGTGATTTGATCACATGAATAAGTCCGTAGGATGTTTTTGAGGTTGTGTGTATATTTGGGTTGGAGCTCCAAGGGTTCGCGTGAGTTTAGGATAGACCACGGGGTGCATTTCTAATCTTATAATTTATTGGTATGAACTAACCTGCAGGCCTCGCATTTGCGAAGCCCGCAAATGCGACAAATTAATCGCAAATGAGAATTTGAGGACTGGCAGCCTGAGTCCAAAATGCAACTCCATTAATTCTAAAGAGATATCATAATTGCGAAAAGCCTATCGCTAATGCAATGATGGCTGGGGAAGCTGAGGTATCGCTAATGCGATGCAAATTTTGTAAATGCGAACACTAATAGAAGTGATGACCTTTTGGGTCATCAGAGAGAACTTTACCACAAATTCATAGGCATGTAATCTTAGACTCGTTTTCTTTATTTTCCATTGACACCCATTAGATTTCTAGGTTGAAATCAAGTTCTTACGGGTAGAAAATTAGGGATTTGGGTAGAGTTAGGTCTTTTTGTATAAATGGAATTTAGACCTCATTTTGGGGTCGGAATTTGAAACTAATTACACGTTCGGGTTCGTGGGTGAATGGGTGATCTGGTTTTAGTACGAACCTCGTATTTTGACCAAGTGGGCCCAGGGTCGATATTTTACTTTTTGGGAAGAATGATAGGAAATCTATAAATAAGCATTGGAATTGAATTGTTTAGTGTTTATTGATGTTATTAAGTTGATTATGTCTCGATACAATCGCTTTGTAGCCAAATTCAAAAGGAAAAGCAGTGTTTGAGGCTTGAGTTGGCCATGGAAGTTCGAGGTATGTGTTTGGTCTAACCTTAGCTTGAGGGATTAAGAGTTGTGTCCTATTTGCTATGTGTTATGTGCTATGTGTAGAGTACGACGTATAGGCATGGTAACGAGTATCTATACGTTGGTGTCAAGGTTGCCCATGCATCTTTTACTATGATTAATGTGATTTCGTTTCGTATTGTTCACATTTTCTATGATGATTTCTATTGAGGAATACGACTTGTGAAACTATTAATGTTAAATGAGCATGGTAAAGCATTGGCTCAAGTTGAGAAATTAATTATTGAACATGGTAGAACATTGGCTCATGTTGATAATTTAATTATTGAACATTGTAGAGCATTGGCTCGAGTTAAGAGTTGAATCGTTGAATATCATTAGCTTATGTTGTAAATTTATTTGTGAAGTAAATGTGAAAGAAGAAAGAAAAGAGAGGATCATGATATTGTCTCCCTTTCCGGGATATTATTGCTTTTATGTTATCTCCCTTGCTGGGATGTTGATATTTTTGATATTGTTCCGTAGATGGGATTTGATTGTTCTACTATTATTCTCTTGCCGAGATTTTATTGTGATTACATTTATTACCTTTCCCTTATTCCTTGTGATTGTTTTTTGGGTGAGGAAGAGTGTTAATGCATGAAGGGTGATGTCATCTATAATTTTGTGAGGAAGAGTGTAAAGCACGGAGGGTGATATCGTACCGCATGATGTACTGTTCTATGCCGATTATATTGATTATATTGTGAGGACGAGAGTAAAAGCACGAAGGATGATGACGTGCAACTTATATTGATTATTATGGTGAGATTGGAAGTAAAAACATGAAGGGTGATGCCGTGCACTTGTCCTTAATTTTCCTGATTCTTTCCGATAATTGGGTTATATTGTCATTTACATTTATTTACTAATTTTCTGTTGTTACTTGATTTTATTGTTGTGATAGATTCCCTTACCCTATTTGCCTTTGTGATTTTTGCTTGGATAAGGAAGGGTGAAAATCACGAAGGGTGATGTAGTGTATTATTTTGGTGAGAGAGTGTTAAACTACGAATTGTGATGTTGTGTATTATTATGATGAGAGAGTGTTAAAGCATGAAGGGTTATGTTGTGCAATTGTCTTGATTTCCTGATTTTTTATTGATAACTGGGTTGCGGTTTCTCTATATTTAATTACTGGTTTTCTGTTGATACTTTTTGTACTCCGCAACATGATTCCCCTTCCCATTTTCATTTGAACTGTGGTGATCCTCATATTTATTTGTTGTCCTACTATTACTATTCGATGTTTCCCGTAGCAATTTACCCCCTCCCATACTTAACTGTATATTACTGTTCTTCTTTTCTGCTGTATATAGTTGAATTGCATAGGTTTAATTGGTAGTATGGTCCTAGCCTCATCACTATTTCACTCGGGTTAGTCTAGGCACTTACCAGCACATGGAATTGGTTGTGCTGATACTACACTGCACTATGTGCAGATCCCGGGGAAGGTTTTGGGATTGTAGATTGGGTGGATGCCTTCAGTCCACGCGGACATCCAAGGTAATCCTATAGGCGTTTGCAGGCTCTGTCGTCTCCCGCAATCCCTTTATCCTGTTCCCTTTTACCTATTACAGAAACAATGTATCATTATCTTTCACACTTTGTATGGAGTATTCTTAGACCACCTGTAAAACCGTGACTCTAGTTCTGGGTAGTTTGTTTAAACAGTTATATTTGATATATGTTCAGATAGTTTATGATTTTCCTTCCGCTTGTTATAAATTCCATTGTTAGGTTACTGCTTCATAATTGTTAAAGGATTTAAAATGAGTATAAATGGAAATTTGGTCAAACATTTGGCTTGTCTAGATCACATAAGTAAGCGCCATCACGACTACTGTGGGTGAAAAATTCGGGTTGTAACAAAAAGACAATATTATCCTCAAACTTTAACATCATCAATTAGAAGGTATACATATTAAATGCTTAAAATGCAGAGACTTGTTTCCCAATCCTTCTTCAGGTTGGCCATAGTTGCAGACAAGGCTATGATAACTTACAAATCTACAGGTCCAAAGCTACTCCAGTCACCAGATGTTGGATTTGTATGGGCAGTCTAAATCTTTGTTCTTGCAGATGGATCGAGAAAGTTCTAGAAAAAATTAGAATTCTCGAAGAACACGTAAAATAAAACAGGTGAGGCAAAAAATAATGCCAAGAGATCCTAGTATTCTCATATTTGTGGAGTTCTTTGGGGATTGATAGACTTGCGAAGATCCTAATATATATATATATATATATATATATATATATATATATATATATATATATATATATATATATATATATATATCATCAAATATATGTATTTGAAAATTAATCCATCGACTTATAACTTACTCAGATACATCGTTGAATATTAAAAACAAAAAGTCTAACCTATATCTATTAATAATAAAAATAAAACGTTTTCAGCCTATATTGATTAATCTATGTCATACATTATTAGTAATGAATGAATGTAATCCATTAACTCTGCTATAATACAACTAATGAATACAGTAACGTATACTACAACATGCTATATATGTAGTTAAAGCATTACAATAAAGTGGCTCTGTATGTGTGTGTGCCTATATATATATATATACTTTCGATAGCCGTATATATAAGAACATGAATTGCTAGGAGCACAGGGTGGGTTCTTTTAGGAATTGATAGACTTGTAAATTAATTCATCGACTTATATCTTATTTAGATGCATCGATGAATATTAAAAGTAAATTTTCTTGACCCATATCGATTAATATAAAAAGCAAAACGTCTCGAACTAAAATAAAATAATATTATATTAGTTTATCAATTGATTATTTTCATACGTGCGTAGTAATGTACAAGATTGGTCATCAATTACAATATAGTTTATTTGCGTGTGTGAAATTACTCATATAATTAAATATAACTTAAAAATTTAATTACATAGATGCTATTATAATCTATTAAAAATAATTATCAAGTTAATATAATTTTTTGTAAAGATTATACTTATAGTTTATAATTATTTATAATAAATGTAGTTAAATAAAATAAATGTTTATAGTTAATGATAATTTTTTATAGTTTATAATAGTTTTTCATAGCTTATAATATGTTAAAAAATAAAAACGATAAAAAAGAATTTAGTTTTTTTTATTTTAAAAAACCGACCAAAGTTGGTCGGTATTTGATCAAACGGTCAACACTTAATGTACCGACCAAATTACCGACATCGGTCGGTAATTCTAAATTACAGAATGAAATACGGGGTTTCCCCCCATTTATCTTAGTTTCTTTCCCAAAATTTCCTTAACTCCTCCCTCAATACCTTCTCCTCCCCTTCTCTATTTCCCTCACACAAATCTCATTCCCCACCCCATGTAGCCACCGCCCATCGCCGTCTCTGGCACCGCCGCTGCCGCTGCCTTGGTATTAGGAGTGTTGCACGACAGTTAGATATCATCTTGGCGGATGCATGGTGGCATTGTAGCTTTTGTTTCCGCCTCATAAGTGAGTTTATATTCAATATGAAAGCCTACAGCCATTTTGACAGGGTCAGATTTTCTCATTTTCTGAATCCAAAGAGATTGCAAAAGGTAATTTGCGAAGGGGCTGATTTATTTGATATGCTACCGGAGGAGTACACTTTCAGGGAGATCATAGGCAACATGGGACCTATTCCGCACTCCTATTCAGCCGTTCACCTTCCCGCCTTTCTTTTGGAAAATGCAGGTCGATATTAGTTTCTATTGCATGAGAGAAAGTGGTTGATCTGGGAAGGTTAAGTTCTTTTTTCCTTTTTCGTAAATGTCGAGGGTGCAGTTTCGCATTGCTCCTTGTGAAGCCCATATTGAGGACTCTGCAAGATGTCCAAGAATTATGTCT
The DNA here is from genome assembly GCA_034376525.1 of Nicotiana benthamiana. Lineage (NCBI taxonomy): Eukaryota > Viridiplantae > Streptophyta > Magnoliopsida > Solanales > Solanaceae > Nicotiana > Nicotiana benthamiana. Next base: position 25,812,650 of record CM067335.1, read on the forward strand.
CCTACGAACTATTTTGAATGTTTGGGTGAGTACTCAGATTTGGGGAGTGAAGGGTTGTTTTGTATATACTTCTTAGAGAAGATTTTTTCAGGATCCGGCATGTCTGTTCGGCACATGGGGAGGGAGATGCTATCAGTTTAATGTTGTGCATAACTCTATATTACATAGTGTACACCATTTCTGATTATGCTCTCAGATAACATTTCACATTTTTTGGGCTTTTCCTCATGTTGGGAAATTTTTGGATAGGGGACTAATTTATTTATATGTATTCTTATGTTGCATTTTCTCTGACCTTATAGTGTTCTTTTATTGCTTTCGCTTATACTTTATACGTAGAAATCCTTGATTAACAAGGTTGCCAATTTTGCTCATTGTTTTGATTGATTAACTAGCTTTGATTTTTGGTGACCGTGAAGCCAGGTAATTGCAATCTCTATGGTAATGCGAAGCATGGCTTGTATTCATTTGCATATCATTATCACTATATAGGATTTTATCAAGTAAGTCCTTGTTTTCAAAATATATTAATATAAATATTTCTTTATATGCGAAAATGAGATACTTAGTCTCTTTAAGAAAGATTTATTTTGGAAAAAGTAACCGAGTGTTGACTTATAAGATAAAGAGCTCGGATGTAATTTCCGGTAATTCGGTAAGCTTCGGGAGATGATTTCTGACTTAGGAGCGTGATCGGAAGAGATTTTGGAGGCCAGGTGTAGAAATAAGCTTGAATTGTCGAAGTTAGTATTTTGGCGATCTCTGGTTGATAGGCGAGATTTTGATCCGAGGGTCAGAATAGAGAGTTGTAGTAGCTTCATAAGGTGATTTGGGATGTGCGTGCAAAATATCAGATGGTTCGGAATTGTTTTGGTCAGGGTTTTGATCAAATGCGTATTTCAGACGTTTTAAAAGAACTTAGGCTTGAATCCGATGTAATTTGATGGTTTTGGTGTTGTTGTGGTGTTTTGATGATTGGAGAAAGTTTGAATTATGTTGAATAATGGGTTGGCACTTTTAGTTGAGGTCCCGGGGGCCTCGGGGTGATTTCAGATGGCCAATGGGGTGAATTTTGAACTTGGGTGATTTCTGATAGCTGGCATCTGGTATTTCCGCTTATGCGGAAAAGGAACCGCATAAGCGGCTCCGCAGATGCGGGAGGGGAGGTCGCAGAAGCGGTCCTTAAGGGCCTTTAATTCCTTGGGTTTTCAGTGTTAATTCATGTTTATACACCATAATGTCGTAATCTAAGTCCAAGAATCCATACATGATGAATGCCCTCGAAACCCTCTTCAAAAATCGCCCAAAACCTCCTTAGTTCGAAGTCCAAAATGTTTCTTCTCTTTCAAAACCGTGAAAATACTGTTCACTTAAACCCCAGTCAGATTCTGCTTCTGCGGTTGAAAATCAGCGCATGTGGCTCCTGCTTCTGTGCTCAATCCACCGCTTCTGCGGTTTTTCCGATAATACCCAGGACCGCTTCTGCGGTCCAAAAATGCTTTTGCAGTGACCGCTTTTGTGGATCCTTATCCGATTATGTAAAAATTCCCTAGGCCCTAATGGACCGCTTCTGCGACCTCCCCGTCGCATCTCGGAAGCGCTTCTTTGGTCCCTTTTCCGCAGATGCGGAAATACCAGAACCAGAAAAAGTTTAGCAATCACATAAGTCAAATTTTCACCCCAATGGCCATCCGAAAACAACCCGAGGCCTCCGGGACCTCACCCAAAAACACCGATGTGACCCAAAACCTTACTCAAACTTGCTCGAACCATCAAAGCAACATAGTTAACACCAAAATCATGAAATTTCACCGAATCAAAGCCTAAACATATCAAATTCTTATGAAAGTCACATTTGATCGAAAACTTGACCTAAACCTCCGATTCAACCGAAATTGTGCACACATATCACAAATCATCTAACAAAGCTACTACAACTCTCGGAATTCCATTTCGACCCTCGGATCAAAATCCCACCTATCAACCCGATATTGCCAAAATGCTATCTTCGTCAATTCAAGCCTAATCCTACACCAAACCTCCAAAGTTACTTTCGATCACGCTCCTAAGCTTCAAATTATCCTTCGAAGCTAGCTAAATTGTCAGAAATCACATCCGAGCCCTCTAACTCACAAGTCAACTTTCGGTAGAGTTTTCCAATCCAGCCTTTTGCTTAAAGAGTCTAATGGCCCCATTTCCTACCAAATCAAATCTGAATCAACTCAAACTCACCCAACACGTATAATAAATCATGAAGAAGAAATAAACGGAGAAAACGGGATGGTAACACATGAGACGATGGGTCGGGTCATCACATCCTTCCCAACTAAAACAAACGCTCATCCTCGAGCAGGTCAAGAAACATACCTGAAGTCTCAAATAGTTGCGGGTATCTACTCCGCATCTCCTGGTTGGTTCCCAAGTGGCCTCCTCCATGGGCCGACCTCTCCACTGTACCTTCACCAAAGCTATATCTTTTGATCTCAATTTCCAAACCAGACTACCCAAAATAGCCACTGGCTCCACATCATAAGTCAAATCATCATCCAACTGAGCCGTGATGAAGTCCAAGACATGAGACGGGTCCCCAACTCACTTCCGGAGCATGGAAACATGGAACACCGGATGAACGCCCGACAAGATGGGTGGCAAGACAAGCGTATAGAACACCTACCCAATAGTCCTAAGCAGTTCAAAAGGTCCAATGAACCGCGTACTCCGCTTCCCTTTCTTTCCAAACCTCATCACACTCTTCATGGGTGAAACCTTCAACAAGACCTTCTCACCCACCGAGTAAGATATATCTCGAACCTTTCGGTCCGCATAACTCTTCTGACGAGACTGAGTTGTAGGAAGTCTCTCCTGAATCACCTTCACCTTCTCTAAGGCATCCTGGACCAAATCTGTCCCCAGCAACCTAGCCTCGCCGGGCTCAAACCAACTGACCGGAGATCAACACCATTTCCCATATAAGGCCTCATACGACTCCATCTGAATGCTAGACTGATAGCTGTTATTGTAGGCAATCTCTCCAAATGGTAGAAAATCATCCCAAGAACCTCCGAAATAAATCACACAAGCACGCAACATGGCCTCTAATATCTGAATGGTACGTTCGGACTGCCCGTCAGTCTGAGGATGAAATGTTGTGCTAAGCTCTACATGTGTAACCAACTCTTGCTGAAAAGTCCTCCAGAATTAAGAAGTAAACTAAGTGCTTCTATCCGAGATAATAGTAATTGGAACCCCATGCAATCGGAAAATCTCACGAATAAAGATCACTATTAGCCGCTTTGAAGAATATGTAGTACACACTAGAATGAAATGTGCGGACTTTGTCAGCCGATCCACAACCAGCAAAATCGTGTCGACCTTCTTCAAAGTTCGAGGGAAACCACTAACGAAATCCATAGTAACTCTCTATCATTTCCACTTTGGAATAACCATCTGCTGAAGCAAACTGCCCGGTGTCTGATGCTCATATTTCACCTGATGACAATTTAGACACCTTGCTACATAACCCACGATATCCTTCTTCATTCTCCTCCACCAGTAGTCTTATCTCAAGTCCTGGTACATCTTCGCGGCACCCAAATGGATGGAATACAACAAAGTATGGGCCTCCTCAAGAATCAAATCTCTACGCCAATCTACATTGGGGACACAACTCCTGCCTTGCATCCTCAACTCACCATCCTCACCCATAGTCACATTACTAGCATCTCCGTGCTAAGCTCTTTTCCTTAGTACAAGGAAATGCAGATCATCATACTAGCGCTCTCTGATGCGATCATACAAGGAAGACCGAGAAACAACGCAAGCCAATACCCGAATTAGCTCTCAAATGTCTACTCTCACCAACCGATTGGCCAAAGCCTGAACATCAACTGTAAAGGGCCTCTCCTCAAATGGGATATATGCCAAACTCTCCATATTAACTTCCCTTCGGATCAAAGCATCGGCCAGTACATTGGCCTTTCCCGGATGATTCAAAATGGTAATATCATAGTCCTTATATTACTCAAGCCACCTCTGCTGCCTCAAATTAAGATCTTTTTGCTTGAACAAATGCTGAAGACTACGATGATCGGTGAATACCTCACAGCATAGTTCATGTAAATAGTGCCTACAAATCTTCTAAGCATGAACTATAGCAGCCAAATCTAAGTCATGAACAAGGTAGTTCTTCTCATGGGGCTTCAACTGATGAGAATCATATGCAATCACTCTACCCTCCTGCATCAATACACAGCCAATCCCGGCTCTCAAAACATCACAATAAATGGTGTAAGAACCTGAAGCTGATGGTAATACCAATACTGAAGCTGTGATCAAAGCTGTCTTAGGCTTTTGAAAGGTCTCCTCGTACTCATCCGACCATATAAATGGAGCACCCTTCTAGGTCAACTTGGTCAAGGACGAGGCAATAGATGAGAAACCCCAAATGAACCGACGATAATAACCCTCCAAACCAAGGAAACTACGAATCTCTGTGGACGAGGATGGTCTAGGCCAACTCTGAACCGCCTCAATCTTCTTTGGATCGACCTGAATACCATCACTGGACACCACGTGTCCCAAGAATGCCACGGAACTAAGCCAAAACTCACTCTTGGAGAACTTGGCATACAACTTCTCCTCCTTCAACCTCTACAATACCACTGATAAATGCTCTGTGTGTTCCCCCTGACTACGTGAGAATACCAAAATATCATCAATGAATATAAGAACAAACGAATCTAGATACGACAAAAATACGTGGTTCATCAAATGCATGAACGCTGCTGGGTCATTGGTCTGTCTGAAAGACATAACCAGAAACTCATAGTGACCATAACTAGTTCTGAAGGCAGTCTTAAGAATACCTGAATCCTTGATATTTAATTGGTGATAACCTGAACGGAGGTCAATCATAGAAAACACCCTCGCTCCTTGAAGCTGGTTGAATAAATAACCGATTCGAGGCAGGGGATACTTGTTCTTCACTATTACTTTGTTCAACTGCATGTAGTCAATGCACATTCTCATTGTGCCGTCTTTCTTATTCACAAATAACACAGGTGCACCCCACGGTGACACACTCGGCTGAATAAACCCCTTTTCTGGGAGTTCCTAAACCTAATCATTCAATTATTTTAACTCCGTTTGTGCCATACGATACGGTGGAATGGAAATTGGCTTGGTGCCCGGCACCAGGTCAGTACCAAAACTAATGTCCCTGTCCGGGGGCATACCCGGGAGGTCTGCAGGAAATACATCAGGGAAATCCCTCACAAAAGGAACAAAATCTATACTAGGAGCCTTAGCTCCAACATCACGCATGAAGGCAAAATATGATAGACAACCCTTCCCAACCATACGCTAGGCTTTGAAGAAAGATATAACCCTACTAGGGACATAGTCAGTCATACCACACCACTCGACCCTCGGAACACCCGACATAGCCAAAGTGTCTGTCTTTACATGACAATCTAGAATAGCATGACACGGAGAAAACCAGTCCATAATAACGTCAAAGTCTACCATGCTCAAAAGAAATAAATCAACTAAGGTCTCCAGATCCCCAATAGTAACAAGACATGACCGATACATATGGTCCACAATAATAGTATCTCCCACTGGGGTAGATACGTGCGCAGGTAAAGCAAGACACCCTCGGGTCGTACCTAAATGATAAGAAAAATATGATGACACATAAGAATAGGTAGAACCGGGATCAAACAAGACAGAGACATATCTATGGAAGACTAAAATAATACATGTGGTAACAACATCGGATGCAAGGGCATTTGTCCAGCATAAAATCTAGCCCGGTTGCCGCTGCCTGATCGGCCTCCGCCTTTGGGCGACCTCTGGCTGTCTGGCCTCCACCCCTCTCTGCCTAGAATGGTGTTCAGAAGACGAGGGATGATCCCTCTATTGAGACTAACTACCATGACATTGAGGACACTTCCTCCTCGCATGTCCAAAGTCGCAATACTCGAAGAAAATACCAGATGCTGGAGAAGGGGACTGAAGGGAACCCCTCGCACCAGAATGACCAGCTGATGCGCTCTGCACAGAAGAACCCTGATCTTAAGGGGCATATGACGAGCTTTGAGCTGGGAGGGAAATAAGTGAAGATTGGACCTGCTGGAACCCCTGATGACCACGACCTGAAGATGCCCCATGATACTCGGGACGAGCCGACTGATGAGGCATGAAAGATTGACCTCTCCTCTACTGAACCTGGCCCCTAGACGGAGCACTACTGAAGCTACCCCATCCTCGAGGTCTTGGCCTCCCTCTCCTCTCTCTCCTGACAGCGAGTTGTCCCAATATCACGAGCAATATCCACTGCATCCTCAAAGGTATGACTCAGAATCGTCTCTTGGGTCATCAAAATACGGATAGGATAGATAAATCCTTCCAGAAACCTTCTAATCCTCTCCCGTTTAGTCGGGACCATCCATGAAGTATAACGAGACAACTTCAAAAATCTCACCTCATACTATGAAACAGTCATATCTCCCTAAGGAAGCCACTCAAACTGTCTCCGCAGCTCCTCCCGCTGAGGCTGCGGTACCCACTTCTCGAGGAAGAGAGTGTAGAACTCCTGCCATGAAAAAGGTGCTGCACCTATCCGCATACGTTGCTCATATGCCTCCCACCTATCGCCCGGAACACCACTAAAAGTAGAAGGTGAGATCCTGCTAAACCTCCCAAGATTACGATGCCATCGTATGGAATAGCTTGAATCACATCATCCTGAACCGGTGCAACCGGATGAACTGGGGCAACCTGCTGAACTGGTGGTTCCTCTGGTGTGTGCAAACCCTACACTACCTGCTCAGGCGTGCGAGCAGTGAGGGTCAAATTGCCTCCCCCGGCCTGTGAAGTAGCTGCTGTAGTAATGGATGAGACTGCCTAAGCCAGCTCAGTGCAAACTGATAGAGTCTGAGCTAGGGCCTCTTGAAGACCCGGAATCACAATGGGCACAACTGGTGCCAGAATACGTGCTGCTCGAGTCTCTACAATTGGAGCCTGATCCTGAGCCGAGGCAACTAGTGGGTCTACAGGTTCTGCCCCCTATGCTCTGCCTCAACCACGACCTCAACCATGACACGTCCATGGCCTCTGGTGGCCTCAAAAGGTGGTACAGGTGGTAGTCCTTCATGTATGATAGCACGGGTTCTCGCCATCTGAAAGATAATAGAATAATAGAATTTAGTTCTCGGATCAACAAAGTTGCACGATAAGAATTCAAAGAATATAAAGTTTCCTAAAGGTTCTGCAGCCTCCCGAGGATAAGTACAGACGTCTCCATACCGATCTGCGAGACTCTACTAATCCGGCTCATGACTCGTGAGACCAAGTAACCAAGGCTTTGATACAAACTTGTCACGACCCCAACCCGGTCGCGATGGCGCCCAACAAACTACTATGCAAGCCCGATCATTTATAACAATAACCTCATTTATGAAACAAATGAAGATAAATGCCATTTAAGTCAAAGGTATAAAACACTGATAACAGCGTGGAAAATCTAACAAAATACAGTTCATAATCCAACCAAGGACTCGATGTCACGATCACGAGCCTCTATTAAAATCTTTTCATTCTAATACAAATCCGTCTAAAAGCTGAAAGTACAGAATATAAAGATAGGGATAGAAGGGAGAATCAACGGATGTGAACGCCCTGCATTTACCTCGAATCCTTTCGGAATAAGAACTATGGAAAGCTGGTCAAAGCTCACTCAGCCTGTGAATGCCCTGGATCTGCACACAAGGTGCGGGAGAAAAGTGAGTACTCCGACCCAGTGAGTAATAAACATAACTACAGTCTGAAAGTAAGAAAACGCAAAAATGCACAAAATAATCTATATCTAGCAGTTTAGATCCATATTAGTGAAAAAAGTAACCAACAAGTAATAAGTGAAGGAATAATTCATGAAAGAATGCAACACATATAATGGTACACACTAGTACCCACTACAGCATGCAGCCCGCTCCACTTATTTAACGTCGACGGTGCTCACTAGGGTGTATATAGATTCCGGAGGGGCTCCTACAGCCCAAGCGCAATATCAGCCATGTCATGGAATCAAACAGGCTCTCGGCCACAATATCAATACATTATTGTTGCGGCGTGCAGCCCGATCCATATCAACAAAATAATCCTCACTATCGGGTCCTCGGCCCATCTTTGTCAAATAAGTCCACAGCCAATCGGGCATGACATACTATAGGGATCGAAGCCCTCTTATCCTTTTCCATTTAATATTCATGTATAAAACACAGTTATTATATTATTTTTAACAGTTGAAAACATGACTGAGAGTATATATTATGCACACAAGTGAGGTAAACACATAAGGATCCCCTAAGGATTTTACAGGTCGGCACGAGTCCCCAAACACGGCAATAAGCCCAATTCTTAGTGATAAAGTATGTGTCTCAATCGCCAATATAGTAGAAATTAACACTCAGGATTGACCCGCACTCATCGTGGAATGCGTGTCACGCCCCAATATAGCGTTAATATGTGAAAGTCTAGGGTTTCAAACCCTCAGAGCAGCATTTACATCCATTACTATTCCTCTAGCAGGCCAAAGACTAGCTCGCAATATCCTATCCTCTCGAATCGACCTCCTCGCACGTCGAATCTGGCAAAAACCACAACAAATACATTACAATAGGCTAAGGGAATAGAACCCAATCGAAAAGACTCGAAAAGTATCGACAATCATGAAATTTTCAAAACTCGAGCCCCGAGTACACTTCTCAAAATCCAACAAAGTTTACATCAATACGATCCTCATCACACCACAAGTCTATACATATCAAATTCACAAGAATTAGAGTACATTTAACCCCTCAAATCACTAGTTTTCTTAAGTTTCAAGCCCTGACATCAATTTTTAACCTTTAATTCCTTGGGTTTTCAGTGCTAATCTATGTTTATACACCATAATATTGTAATCTAAGTCCAAGAATCCATGCATTATGATATCCCTCGAAACCCTTTTCAAATATCGCCCAAAACCTCCTTAGTTCGAAGTTTGAAATGTTTCTTCTCTTTCAAAATCCTGAAAACGCTGTTCACTTAAACCCCAGTCAGATTCCGCTTCTGCTGTTGAAATGCCGCACATGTGGCTCCCACTTCTGTGCTCAATCCACCACTTCTACGATTTTTCCCAAAATACCCAGGACCGCTTCTGCAGTCCAAAACCACTTCCGCGGTGACTGCTTTTGCGGATCCTTATCCGCTTATGCGGAAATTGCTCAGGACCTCAAGGAATGCTTCTGTGACCTCCCCGCCGCATCTACGGAACCGCTTCTGCGGTCCCTTTTCCGCAGATGCGGAAATACCATAACGAGAAAAAGTTCAACAATCACATAAGTTCAATTTTCACCCTGAGTCCTCCGGGATCCCAACCAAAAACATCGATTTGACCCAAAAACTTAGTCAAAGTTGCTCGAACTTTCAAATCACCATAGTTAACACCAAAATCATCAAATTGCACCAAATAAAAGCCTATACTTATCAAATTCTTCAGAAACTCACATTCGATCGAAAACCCAGCCTAAACACCTCCGATTCCACTAAACTTCTGTCCAACCATCACAAACAACCTAATGAAGCTACTACAACTCTCAAATACCATTCCGACCCACAAATTAAAATCCCACTTATCAACCGGATATCGCCAAAGTGCAAACTTCGCCAATTCAAGCCTAATTCTACACTGAACCTCCAAAATTACTTCCGATCACGCTCCTAATCCTCAAATCATCCGCCAAAGCTAACCAAACCTTCGAAAATCACATCCGAGTCCTCTAACTCACAAATCAACTTCCGGTTGACTTTTCCAAACCAATCTTTCCTTAAAGAGACTAATGGCGCCATATCCTACCAAATTCGATTCGAATCAACGCAAACTAACCCAAAATAGATCATGAAGAAGCAATAAAGAGAGAAAACGGTATGGAAACACATGAGACGACGGGTCGGGTCGTCACACCCAAGCAATGAACTACAGAACTAATAGCCCTTAAACATTAACACGAATAGGAGCACATAAATAATCCACGATTTCCACAATCAACCAAATTATTGACGGATTAACACCCATATGCAGAGAATTAACGAGGTTATTGAATCGATATGACCTAACTAAATCAAACTAATAAATCTATCAAAGGATGAAATCAATATTCTACTCCACCTTATTACCCAAATTTTAACGGACCAAATCACAACACTAACTAAGGAACATATTTATTACTAAAAGAAAACCAATAGAATGTCATTTGAGTCAACCATAGAGAAAAAGAAAAATATGAGGGAGAATAACAGGGAATTAACATTTAATAAAAACCAAGAAAATAAGAAGAAATTACCGCTTTAGGTTCATCATCTTCAGTCATTTGGAGGTCGAACAGACCTGGAAAATCAGATAATTTCAGAGGGCAAAGCTTGCATGGCTACGAAGAACTTTGACTTCTAGGTTTGGAAAAACCCTAGATTTAAGATTCGCTAAGTTATGGCAGTATTCGAAGGAAACGAAGTTGTAATTTGGGATGGGGGAGGGAAAGCGGCTCCAGGGTGTTAATTTGGCAATGTTTGGACACAATATGGTTTTGACGGATTTTTTGATTTAAGATTCGAGGTGATTGGTTAGTTTTAGGAGAAACTGGACCTGGAAATTAAAAGGGGATGAGAAGAAGGTCATGGGGTATAAATTTGGGGTGGTTTGGATCACCGCCGGCGGAGACGATTTTCGGCCGGCGGCTTACATGCATTGGGGGCGTCGTTAAGGAGTACAAGGAAGAAAAAGTGGTCTTTAGGGTTTGCAAGAATTTTTGGATATTTTTATTAAAAGGCCCTGAATGAATGAACACCGTTGGATCATAAGAAATAGACGGTCAAGATTTATTGACACAAAACGACGTCGTTTGGTTAAGTAGAAAAACGGACCAGGTAAGGGATTAGATTGGGACGGTTCTGGGGGTGTGTTTTGGTCCGGTTTTGTGGTCATTTGTTTCCTAAAATTAAAGGAAAACTAATTAAACCCAAAAATGACAATTAACACAAAACTACTCAAAAATCAAAATCAAAATTAAAAGTTCAAACTATACTATACTTTTGATTTTTCCTTTTATGAAACAATTGATTTTATAATTAACCCTAAAATATAAAATTAAATCCTAAATGCACATGCCAAGTGTATTTGTATATTTTTTATATGAATTAAAATGTACAAATAACATGCATAAAATAACACAAAAGTTCACGAAATTACAAAATGATGAAAGAAATTATTTCGTTTGAAATTTTTGGAGTAATTCATATAGTGCAAAAATCACGTGAGCACATGTGCCCCTCTTTGGTCGGAATATGAAGAGTTTCCGCGCAAAGATAAGTGAGCGAAAACGAGCAATTTTGCATAATTGAATACTTCATGTCAAGAATTTTTTAAAATAGTTGACCGCACCCTGCTTCGTAGGTTGCCTACATATCCTTGGCTAAAAAGGAATCAAGTCAGTGTAGTTCAGAAATGTATGGTAGCTTGGATTAGCAGGAGCTGTGATTTCACTGATGTTGCTGCTGGTACTACCTGCCGATCTCCCTTATTACACCATGTCAAAAATAAAAGAAGCTAGACTAAGCTATGATCTATGAATTACAAAATTCCTATCTATATCTTATGCCTTGACCTTGTATTCCTCGTTGCCTTGTTGCCTTGCATCCTCTTGGTGAAATCCATTGTTGCCGCTTTGCATTGTGACCTGAGATATTTTTCCTTTTCTTAAAACTAATGAACTTGAATATATTTGTCTGTTATACGGGCGGGCTCCCGACTTCAAAACTTGAAAAATATGTGCCTCAGTTCTACGGACGGGCTCCCGAATTCAAAACTTGAAAGATACAAGCCTTTGTTATACGAGCGGATTCCTGACTTCGAAACATGAAAGATATATGCCTCTGTTATACAGGTGGGCTCCCGATTTAAAAACTTTAAAATAAACGCCTCTGTTCTTACGGGCGGGCTCCCGACTTCAAAACTTGAAAACAAATTACAGGCAGTCACCTGACATCAAAACTTGAAAATAAATGCCTCTGTTCTTACGGGAGGGCTCCCGAATTCAAAGCTTGAAAATAAATTCCTCTGTTCTTAGGGGCGGGCTCCAGACTTCAAAACTTGAAAATAAATGCCTCTGTTCTCACGGGCGCGCTCCCGACTTCAAAACACAAAAAAATGCCTTTGTTCTTACGGTCGGGCTTCCAAACTTTAAAACTTTAATGCAAATGCCTAAGTTCTCACAGGCGGGTTTCCGACTTGAAAACTTGAAAATAAATGCCTCTGCTCTACGGGCGGGCGCCCGACTTCAAAACTTCAAAATAAATGCCTCTGTTCTTACGGGCGGACTCGCCACTTACAAACTTGAAAATAAATACCTCTGTTGTGACGGGCGGGCTCATGACTTCAAAACTTGAAAAATAAATGCCTATGCTCTTACGGGCAGGCTCCTGATTGCTCAAACTCAAGAATAAATGCCTCTATTCTTACAAGCGGGCTCGTGACTTCAAAACTTGAAAAATAAATGCCTCTGTTCTCACGAGCGAGCTCTCGATTTCAAAACGTGAAAATTAATGCCTCTGCTCTTACAGGTGGGCTCCCGACTTCAAAACTTAAAAATAAAGTACCTCTGTTCTCTCGGGCGAGCTCCCGACTTCAAAACTAGAAAATAAATGCCTCTGTTCTCACGGGCGGTCTCCCGACTTCAAAACATGAAAATAAATGCCTCTGTTCTCAGGGGTGGGCTCCCGACTTCATAACTTGAAAAATAAATGCCTCTGTTCTTACAGCGGGCTTCCGACTTGAAAACTTGAAAATAAATGCCTCTGTTCTTACGGGCGGGCTCCCCACTTAAAAACTTTAAAATAAATGCCTCTGTTCTTACGGGCGGGCTCCCCACTTACAAACTTGAAAATAAATACCTCTGTTCTGACGGGCGGGCTCCTGACTTCAAAACTTGAAAAATAAATGCCTCTGCTCTTACGGGCGAGCTCCTGATTGCTCAAACTCAAAAATTACTGCCTCTATTCTTACAAGCGGGCTCCGGACTTCAAAACTTGAAAAATAAATGCCTCTCTTTTCACGAGCGGGCTCTCGATTTCAAAACATGAAAATTAATGCCTCTGCTCTTACAGGTGGGCTCCCGACTTCAAAACTTAAAAATAAACTACCTCTGTTCTCTCGGGCGAGCTCCCGACTTCAAAACTAGAAAATAAATGCCTCTGTTCTCACGGGCGGTCTCCCGACTTCAAAACATGAAAATAAATGCCTCTGTTCTCAGGGGTGGGCTCCCGACTTCATAACTTGAAAAATAAATGCCTCTGTTCTTACAGCGGGCTTCCGACTTGAAAACATGGAAATAAATGCCTCTGTTCTTACGGGCGGGCTCCCCACTTAAAAACTTTAAAATAAATACCTCTATTCTGACGGGCAGGCTTCTGACTTCAAAACTTGAAAAATAAATGCCTCTTCACTTACGCGCAGGCTCCTGATTGCTCAAACTCAAAAATAAATGCCTCTGTTCTGATAGGCGGGCTCCTGACTTCAAAACTCAAAAATAAAGTACCTCTGTTCTGACGGGCGGTCTCCCGACTTCAAAACTTGAAAATAAAGGCCTCTGTTCTCACGGGCAATCTCCCGAATTCAATACATGAAAATCAATACCTATGTTCTCACGGGCGGGCTTCCAACCTGAAAACTTGAAAATAAATGCTTTTGCTCTATGGGCGGGCGCCCGACTTCAAAACTTGAAAATAAATGCCTCTTTTCTTACGGGCGGGCTCCCCACTTAATAACTTGAAAATAAATACCTCTGTTCTGACGGGCGGGCTCTCTTCAAAACTTGAAAAATAAATGCCTCTGCTCTTACGGGGGGGCTCCCTATTGCTCAAACTCAAGAATAAATGCCTCTATTCTTTCAAGCGGGCTCCTGACTTCAAAATTTAAAAATAAGGTAACTCTGTTCTCACGGGCGGGCTCCCGACTTCAAAACTTAAAAATAAATGCCTCTGTTCTCACGGGCCGTCTTCCGACTTCAAAACATGAAAATAAATGCCTCTATTCTGACGGGCGGGCTCCTGACTTCAAAACTTAAAAATAAAGTACCTCTGTTCTGACGGGCGGGCTCCCGGCTTCAAAACTTGAAAATAAATGCCTTTGTTCTCGCGGGCGGTCTTCCGACTTCAAAACATGAAAGTAAATACCTCAGTTCTGACGGGCGGGCTCCTGACTTCAAAACTTTAAAAATAAATGCCTCTGCCCTTACGGGCGGGATCCTGATTGCTCAAACTCAAGAATAAATGCCTCTATTCTTACAAGCGGGCTCCTGACTTCAAAACTTGAAAAATAAATGCCTCTGTTCTCACGAGCGGGCTCTCAATTTCAAAACGTGAAAATTAATGCCTATGCTCTTACGGGTGGGCTCCCGACTTCAAAACTTAAAAATAAAGTAACTATGTTCTCACGGGTGGGCTCCCGACTTCAAAACTTGAAAATAAATGCCTCTGTTCTCACGGGCGGTCTCCCGACTTCGAAACATGAAAATAAATGCCTCTCTTCTGACAGGCGGGCTCCTGACTTCAGAACATAAAAATAAAGTACCTCTGTTCTGAAGGGCATGCTCCCGACTTCAAAACAAAAAATTAAATGCCTTTCTTCTTACGGTCGGGCTCCCAACTATTAAACTTTAAAGCAAATGCCTATGTTCTCACAGGCGGGCTTCCGACTTGAAAACATAAAAATAAATGCCTCTGCTCTACGGGCTGGCGCCCGACTTCAAAACATTAAAATAAATGCCTCTGTTCATACGGGCTGGCTCCCCTCTTAAAAACTTGAAAATAAATTCCTCTGTTCTGACAGGCAGGCTCCTGACTTCAAAACTTGAAAAATAAATGCCTCTGCTCTTACGGGCGGGCTCCTGACTGCTCAAACTCAAGAATAAATGCCTCTATTCTTAAAAGCAGGCTCCTGACTTCAAAACTTGAAAAATAAATGCCTCTGTTCTCACGAGTGGGCTCTCGATTTCAAAACGTGAAAATTAATGCCTCTGCTCTTACGGGTGGGCTCCCAACTTCAAAACTTAAAAATAAAGTACCTCTATTCTCACCGGCCGGCTCCCGACTTCAAACTTGAAAATAAATGCCTCTGTTCTCACGGGCGGTCTCCTGACTTCAAAACATGAAAATAAATGCCTCTGTTCTCAGGGGCGGGCTCCCGACTTCAAAACTTGAAAAATAAATGCCTCTGTTCTTACGGGAGGGCTCCCGAATTCAAAGCTCAAAAATAAATTCCTCTGTTCTTAGGGGCGGGCTCCAGACTTCAAAACTTGAAAATAAATGCCTCTGTTCTCACGGGCGCGCTCCCGACTTCAAAACATAAAAAAATGCCTTTGTTCTTACGGTCGGGCTTCCAACTTTAAAACTTTAAAGCAAATGCCTATGTTCTCACGGGCGGGCATCCGACTTGAAAACTTGAAAATAAATGCCTCTGCTCTACGGGCGGGCGCCCGACTTCAAAACTTTATAATAAATGCCTCTGTTCTTACGGGCGGGCTCCCCACATACAAACTTGAAAATAAATACCACTGCTTTGACGGGCGGGCTCCTGACTTCAAAACTTGAAAAATAAATGCCTCTGTTCTCCCGAGCGGACTCTCGATTTCAAAACATGAAAATTAATGCCTCTACTCTTACGGGTGGGCTCCCGACTTCATAACTTAAAAATAAAGTACCTCTGTTCTCACAGGCGGGCTCCCGACTTCAAATCTTGAAAATAAATGCCTCTTTTCTCACGGGCGGGCTCCCGACTTCAAAAAATGAAAATAAATACCACTGTTCTCAGGGGCGGGCTCCCGACTTCAAAACATGAAAATAAATGCCTCTGTTCTGACGGGCGGTCTCCCGACTTCAAAACTTGAAAATAAAGGCCTCTGATCTCACGGGCAATCTCCCGAATTCAATACATGAAAATCAATACCTATGTTCTCACGGGCGGGCTTCCGACCTGAAAACTTGAAAATAAATGCTTTTGCTCTACGGGCGGGCGCCCGACTTCAAAACTTGAAAATAAATGCCTTTTTTCATACGGGCAGGCTCCCCACTTAATAACTTGAAAATAAATACCTCTGTTCTGACGGGCGGGCTCTCTTCAAAACTTGAAAAATAAATGCCTCTGCTCTTACGGGGGGGCTCCCTATTGCTCAAACTCAAGAATAAATGCCTCTATTCTTTCAAGCGGGCTCCTGACTTCAAAATTTAAAAATAAGGTAACTCTGTTCTCACGGGCGGGCTCCCGACTTCAAAACTTAAAAATAAATGCCTCTGTTCTCACGGGCTGTCTTTCGACTTCAAAACATGAAAATAAATGCCTCTATTCTGACGGGCGGGCTCCTGACTTCAAAACTTAAAAATAAAGTACCTCTGTTCTGACGGGCGGGCTCCCGGCTTCAAAACTTGAAAATAAATGCCTTTGTTCTCACGGGCGGTCTTCCGACTTCAAAACATGAAAATAAATACCTCAGTTCTGACGGGCGGGCTCCTGACTTCAAAACTTTAAAAATAAATGCCTCTGCCCTTACGGGCGAGATCCTGATTGCTCAAACTCAAGAATAAATGCCTCTATTCTTACAAGCGGGCTCCTGACTTCAAAACTTGAAAAATAAATGCCTCTGTTCTCACGAGCGGGCTCTCAATTTCAAAATGTGAAAATTAATGCCTATGCTCTTACGGGTGGGCTCCCAACTTCTAAACTTAAAAATAAAGTAACTATGTTCTCACGGGTGGGCTCCCGACTTCAAAAATTGAAAATAAATGCCCCTGTTCTCACGGGCGGTCTCCCGACTTCGAAACATGAAAATAAATGCCTCTGTTCTGACACGCGGGCTCCTGACTTCAAAACATAAAAATAAAGTACCTCTGTTCTGACGGGCGGTCTCCCGACTTCAAAACTTGAAAATAAAGGCCTCTGATCTCACGGGCAATCTCCCGAATTCAATACATGAAAATCAATACCTATGTTCTCACGGGCGGGCTTCCGACCTGAAAACTTGAAAATAAATGCTTTTGCTCTACGGGCGGGCGCCCGACTTCAAAACTTGAAAATAAATGCCTCTTTTCATACGGGCAGGCTCCCCACTTAATAACTTGAAAATAAATACCTCTGTTCTGACGGGCGGGCTCTCTTCAAAACTTGAAAAATAAATGCCTCTGCTCTTACGGGGGGGCTCCCTATTGCTCAAACTCAAGAATAAATGCCTCTATTCTTTCAAGCGGGCTCCTGACTTCAAAATTTAAAAATAAGGTAACTCTGTTCTCACGGGCGGGCTCCCGACTTCAAAACTTAAAAATAAATGCCTCTGTTCTCACGGGCTGTCTTTCGACTTCAAAACATGAAAATAAATGCCTCTATTCTGACGGGCGGGCTCCTGACTTCAAAACTTAAAAATAAAGTACCTCTGTTCTGACGGGCGGGCTCCCGGCTTCAAAACTTGAAAATAAATGCCTTTGTTCTCACGGGCGGTCTTCCGACTTCAAAACATGAAAATAAATACCTCAGTTCTGACGGGCGGGCTCCTGACTTCAAAACTTTAAAAATAAATGCCTCTGCCCTTACGGGCGGGATCCTGATTGCTCAAACTCAAGAATAAATGCCTCTATTCTTACAAGCGGGCTCCTGACTTCAAAACTTGAAAAATAAATGCCTCTGTTCTCACGAGCGGGCTCTCAATTTCAAAATGTGAAAATTAATGCCTATGCTCTTACGGGTGGGCTCCCAACTTCTAAACTTAAAAATAAAGTAACTATGTTCTCACGGGTGGGCTCCCGACTTCAAAAATTGAAAATAAATGCCCCTGTTCTCACGGGCGGTCTCCCGACTTCGAAACATGAAAATAAATGCCTCTGTTCTGACACGCGGGCTCCTGACTTCAAAACATAAAAATAAAGTACCTCTATTCTGAAGGGCATGCTCCCGACTTCAAAACAAAAAATTAAATGCCTTTCTTCTTACGGTCGGGCTCCCAACAATTAAACTTTAAAGCAAATGCCTATGTTCTCACAGGCGGGCTTCCGACTTGAAAACATAAAAATAAATGCCTCTGCTCTACGGGCTGGCGCCCGACTTCAAAACATTAAAATAAATGCCTCTGTTCATACGGGCTGGCTCCCCTCTTAAAAACTTGAAAATAAATTCCTCTGTTCTGACAGGCAGGCTCCTGACTTCAAAACTTGAAAAATAAATGCCTCTGCTCTTACGGGCGGGCTCCTGACTGCTCAAACTCAAGAATAAATGCCTCTATTCTTAAAAGCAGGCTCCTGACTTCAAAACTTGAAAAATAAATGCCTCTGTTCTCACGAGTGGGCTATCGATTTCAAAACGTGAAAATTAATGCCTCTGCTCTTACGGGTGGGCTCCCAACTTCAAAACTTAAAAATAAAGTACCTCTGTTCTCACCG
Organism: Nicotiana benthamiana; assembly: GCA_034376525.1. NCBI lineage: Eukaryota > Viridiplantae > Streptophyta > Magnoliopsida > Solanales > Solanaceae > Nicotiana > Nicotiana benthamiana. Next base: position 25,831,166 of record CM067335.1, read on the forward strand.
GCCGGCTCCCGACTTCAAACTTTAAAATAAATGCCTCTGCTCTCACGTGCGGTCTCCTGACTTCAAAACATGAAAATAAATGCCTCTGTTCTCAGGGGCGGGCTCCCGACTTCAAAACTTGAAAAATAAATGCCTCTGTTCTTACGGGAGGGCTCCCGAATTCAAAGCTCGAAAATAAATTCCTCTGTTCTTAGGAGCGGGCTCCAGACTTCAAAACTTGAAAATAAATGCCTCTGTTCTCACGGGCGCGCTCCCGACTTCAAAACATAAAAAAATGCCTTTGTTCTTACGGTCGGGCTTCCAACTTTAAAACTTTAAAGCAAATGCCTATGTTCTCACGGGCGGGCATCCGACTTGAAAACTTGAAAATGAATGCCTCTGCTCTACGGGCGGGCGCCCGACTTCAAAACTTTATAATAAATGCCTCTGTTCTTACGGGCGGGCTCCCCACATACAAACTTGAAAATAAATACCTCTGCATTGACAAGCGGGCTCCTGACTTCAAAACTTGAAAAATAAATGCCTCTGTTCTCACGAGCGGACTCTCGATTTCAAAACATGAAAATTAATGCCTCTGCTCTTACGGGTGGGCTCCCGACTTCATAACTTAAAAATAAAGTCCTCTGTTCTCACGGGCGGGCTCACGACTTCAAAACATGAAAATAAATACCTCTGTTCTCAGGGGCGGGCTCCCGACTTCAAAACTTGAAAAATAAATGCCTCTGTTTATACAGGCGGGATCCCGACTGCTCAAACTCAAAAATAAATGCCTCTATTCTTGTCGGTGGGCTCCTAATTTTAAATCTTTAAAAATAAATGCCTCTGCTCTCACGGGCGGGCTTCCGACTTGAAAACATGAAAACAAATGCCTCTTCTCTACGAGCGGGCGCCCTACTTCAAAACTTGAAAATAAATGCCTCTGTTCATACGGGCGGGCTCCCCACTTAAAAACTTGAAAATAAATACCTCTGTTCTGACGGGCGGGCTCCTTACTTCAAAACATGAAAAATAAATGCCTCTTCTCTTACAGGCAGGCTCCTGATTGCTCAAACTCAAGAATAAATGCCGCTATTCATACAAGCGGGCTCCTGACTTCAAAACTTGAAAACTAAATGCCTCTGTTCTCACGAGCGGGCTCTCGATTTCAAAACGTGAAAATTAATGCCTCTGCTCTTACGGGTGGGCTCCCGACTTCTAAACTTCAAAATAAAGTGACTATGTTCTCACGGGTTGGCTCCCGACTTCAAAACTTGAAAATAAATGCCTCTGTTCTCACGGGCGGTCTCCCGACTTCAAAACATGAAAATAAATGCCTCTGTTCTGTAGGCGGGCTCCTGACTTCAAAACATAAAAATAAAGTACCTCTGTTCCAACGGGCGGGCTCCCGACATCAAAACTTGAAAATAAATGCCGCTGTTCTCACGGGCAGTCTCCCAACTTCAAAACATGAAAATAAATACCTCTGTTCTCACGGGCGGGCATCCGACTTGAAAACTTGAAAATAAATGCTTCAGCTCTACGGGCGGGCGCCCGACTTCAAAACTTGAAAATAAATGCCTCTGTTCTTATGGGCGGGCTCCCCACTTAAAAACTTGAAAATAAATACCTCTGTTCTGACGGGCGGGATCCTGACTTCAAAACCTGAAAAATAAATGCCTTTGCTTTTACGGGGGGGCTCCTTATTGCTCAAACTCAAGAATAAATGCCTCTATTTTTACAAGCGGGCTCCTAACTTCAAAACTTGAAAAATAAATGCCTCTGTTCTCACGAGCGGGCTCTCGATTTCAAAACGTGAAAATTAATTCCTCTGCTCTTACGGGTGGGCTCCTGACTTCAAAACTTAAAAATAAGGTTTGTTCTCACGGGCGGGCTCCCGACTTCAAAACTTGAAAATAAATGCCTCTGTTCTCACGGGCGGTCTCCCGACTTTAAAACATGAAAATAAATGCCTATGTTCTGACGGGCGGGCTCCTGACTTCAAAACTTAAAAATAAAGTACCTCTGTTCTAACGGGCGGGCTCCCGACTTCAAATCTTGAAAATAAAGTCCTCTGTTCTCACGGGCGGTCTCGCGACTTTAAAACATGAAAATAAATACCTCTGTTCTGACGGGCGGGCTCCTGACTTCAAAACTTGAAAAATAAATGCCTCTGCTCTTACGGGCGGACTCCTGATTGATCAAACTCAAGAATAAATGCTTCTATTCTTACAAGCGGGCTCCTGACTTCAAAACTTGAAAAATAAATGCCTCTGTTCTCACGAGCAGGCTCTTGATTTCAAAACGTTAAAATTAATGCCTATGCTCTTACGGGTGGGCTCCCGACTTCAAAACATAAAAATAAAGTACCTCTGTACTTACAGGCAGTCACCCGACTTCAAAACTTGAAAATAAATGCCTCTGTTCTTACGGGAGGGCTCCTGCATTCAAAACTCGAAAATAAATTCCTCTGATCTTAGGGACGGGCTCCAGACTTCAAAATTTGAAAATAAATGCCTCTGTTCTCACGGCGCACTCCCGACTTCAAAACATAAAAATAAATGCCTTTGTTCTTACGGTCGGGCTCCAAACTTTAAAACTTTAATGCAAATGCCTAAGTTCTCACAGGCGGGTTTCCGACTTGAAAACTTGAAAATAAATGCCTCTGCTCTACGGGCGGGCGCCCGACTTCAAAACATCAAAATAAATGCCTCTGTTCTTACGGGCGGACTCGCCACTTACAAACTTGAAAATAAATACCTCTGTTGTGACGGGCGGGCTCATGACTTCAAAACTTGAAAAATAAATGCCTATGCTCTTACGGGCAGGCTCCTGATTGCTCAAACTCAAGAATAAATGCCTCTATTCTTACAAGCGGGCTCGTGACTTCAAAACTTGAAAAATAAATGCCTCTGTTCTCACGAGCGGGCTCTCGATTTCAAAACGTGAAAATTAATGCCTCTGCTCTTACGTGTGGGCTCCCGACTTCAAAACTTAAAAATAAAGTACCTCTGTTCTCATGGGCGGGCTCCCGACTTCAAAACTTGAAAATAAATGCCTCTTTTCTCACGGGCGGTCTCCCGACTTCAAAACATGAAAATAAATGCCTCTGTTCTCAGGGGCGGGCTCCCGACTTCAAAACTTGAAAAATAAATGCCTCTGTTCTTATAGGCGGGATCCCGACTGCTCAAACTCAAAAATAAATGCCTCTATTCTTATTAGTGGGCTCCTAATTTTAAATCTTTAAAAATAAATGCCTCTGTTCTAACGGGCGGGGTTTCGACTTGAAAACATGAAAATAAATGCCTCTGCTCTGCGGGCGGGCGCCCTACTTCAAAACTTGAAAATAAATGCCTCTGTTCCTACGGGCGGGCTCCCCACTTAAAAACTTGAAAATAAATAGCTCCGTTCTGACGGGCGGGCTCCTAACTTCAAACTTGAAAAATAAATGCCTCTTGTCTTACGGGCAGGCTCCCAATTGCTCAAACTCAAGAATAAATGCCTCTATTCATACAAGCGGGCTCCTGACTTCAAAACTTGAAAAATAAATGCCTCTGTTCTCACGAGCGGGCTCTCGATTTCAAAACGTGAAATTTAATGCCTCTGCTCTTACGGGTGGGCTCCCGACTTCAAAACTTCAAAATAAAGTAACTATGTTCTCACGGGTGGGCTCCCAACTTCAATACTTGAAAATAAATGCCTCTGTTCTCACGGACGGTCTCCCGACTTCAAAACATGAAAATAAATGCCTCTGTTCTAACAGGCGGGCTCGTGACTTCAAAACTTAAAAATAAAGTACCTCTGTTCAAACGGGCGGGCTCCCGACATCAAAACTTGAAAATTAATGCCTCTGTTCTCACGGGCAGTCTCCCGACTTCAAAACATGAAAATAAATACCTCTGTTCTCACGGGCGGGCTTCCGACTTGAAAACTTGAAAATAAATGCTTCTGCTCTACGGGCGGGCGCCCAATTTCAAAACATTAAAATAAATGCCTCTGTTCTTACGGGCGGGCTCCCCACTTAAAAACTTGAAAATAAATACCTCTGTTCTGACGGGCGGGCTCCTGACTTCAAAACATGAAAAATAAATGCCTCTGCTCTTAGGGGGGGGGGGCTCCTGATTGCTCAAACTCAAGAATAAATGCCTCTATTCTTACAAGCGGGCTCTTGACTTCAAAACTTGAAAAATAAATGCCTCTGTTCTCACGAGCGGGCTCTCGATTTTAAAACGTGAAACTTAATGCCTCTACTCATACGGGTGGGCCCCCGACTTCAAAACTTAAAAATAAGGTAACTCTATTCTCACGGGCGGGCTCCCGACTTCAAAAATTAAAAATAAGTGCCTCTGTTCTCACGGGCGGTCTCCCGACTTCAAAATATGAAAATAAATGCCTCAGTTCTGACGGGCGGGCTCCTGATTTCAAAACTTAAAAATAAAGTACATCTGTTCTGACGGGCGGGCTCCCGACTTCAAAACTTGAAAATAAATGCCTCTGTTCTCACGGGCGGTCTCCCGACTTCAAAACATGAAAATAAATACCTCTGTTCTGACGGGCGGGCTCCTGACTTCAAAACTTGAAAAATAAATGCCTATGCTCTTACGGGCGGGCTCCTGATTGCTCAAACTCTAGAATAAATGCCTCTATTCTTACAAGCGGGCTCCTGACATCAAAACTTGAAAAATAAATGCCTCTGTTCTCACGAGCAGGCTCTCAATTTCAAAACGTGAAAATTAATGCCTATGCTCTTACGGGTGGGCTCCCGACTTCAAAACTTAAAAATAAAGTACCTCTGTTCTTACAGGCAGTCACCCGACTTCAAAACTTGAAAATAAATGCCTCTGTTCTTACGGGAGGGCTCCTGAATTCAAAGCTCGAAAATAAATTCCTCTGTTCTTAGGGACGGGCTCCAGACATCAAAACTTGAAAATAAATGCCTCTGTTCTCACGGGCGCGCTCCCGACTTCAAAACATAAAAATAAATGCCTTTGTTCTTACGGTCGGGCTCCCAACTTTAAAACTTAAAAGCAAATGCGTATGTTCTCACAGGCGGGCTTCCGACTTGAAAACTTGAAAATAAATGCCTCTGTTCTTACGGGCGGGCTCCCCACTTAAAAACTTGAAAATAAATACCTTTGTTCTGACGGGCAGGCTCCTGACTTCAAAACATGAAAAATAAATGCCTCTGCTCTAACGGGCGGGCTCCTGATTGCTCAAACTCAAGAATAAATGCCTCTATTCATACAAGCAGGCTCCTGACTTCAAAACATGAAAAAGAAATGCCTCTATTCTCAAGAGCGGGCTCTCGATTTCAAAATGTGAAAATTAATACCTCTGCTCATACGGGTGGGCTCCCGACTTCAAAACTTAAAAATAAAGTACCTTTGTTCTCACGGGCGGTCTCCCGACTTCAAAACATGAAAATAAATGCCTCTATTCTCATGGGCGGGCTCCCGACTTCAAAACTTGAAAAATAAATGCCTCTGTTCTTACAGGTGGGATCCCGACTGCTCAAACTCAAAAATAAATGCCTCTATTCTTATCCGTGGGCTCCTAATTTTAAATCTTTAAAAATAAATGCCTCTGTTCTCACGGGCGGGATCCCGACTTCAGCACTTGAAAATTAAATTCCTCTGTTCTTGCAGGAGGGCTCCCGACTTCAAAACTTGAAAATAAATGCCGTTGCTCTACAGGCGGGCGTCCGACATCCAAACTTGAAAATAAAATGCCTCTGTTCTCATGGGACGGCTCCCGACTTCAAATCTTGAAAACAAATGCCTCTGTTCTTACGAGAGGGCTCCTGACATCAAAATTTGAAAATAAATGCGTTTGTTCTCATGGGCGGGCTCCCGACTTCGAAACTTGAAAATAAATGCCTTTGCTCTACAAGCGGGCGTCCAACATCAAAACTTGAAAATAAAATGCCTCAGTTCTCATGGGCGGGCTCCCAACTTCAAAACTTGAAAATAAATGCCTCTGTTCTTAGGGGCGGGCTCCCGACTTCAAAATTTGAAAATAATTGCCTTTGTTCTCTTGGGCGGGCTCCCGACTTCAAAACATAAAAATAAATGCCTTTGCTCTACAGGCGGCCGTTCGACATCAAAACTTGAAAATAAAATGCCTAAGTTCTCATGGGCGGGCTCCCGACTTAAAAACTTGAAAATCAATGCCTCTGTTCTTACGGGCGGGCTCCCAACTTCAAAATTTGAAAATAAATGCCTCTGTTCTCATGGGCGGGCTCCCAACTTCAAAGCATAAAAATAAAATACCTTTGTTCTCAAGGGCGAGATCCTGACTCCTAAACATGAAAATAAATGCTTCTGTTCTTACGGGCGGGTGATACGTTGGTATTTTACCAACTTATCTTGCCTTTAAACGAATACTTTTTCTATGTTTGAGTGATAAAATCATGTATTTAATGTCATTTACTTCTATTTTACTGGGTGAATGTGATTTAGTAGTAATGGTGAAGAAACCAAGTGAAAACAAGTGAAAAGAAGCCAAAATGAAAGAAATATCTGGGCAGTTCCCTCAGGGGTCGCAAATGCAACCCAAGCTTGGGAATTGCAAAGTCAAACAGAAAAGGCATTCTTTAAAAATGCGAAGAGGAGTTTGCAAATGCGAACTCAGCAGGATGGGGCAGTGTTCGACAATACGAAGACCACTTTGCAAATGCGAAGTCAATCTGGATAGTCAACATTCGCAAATGCGAAGGCCTCATCGCAAATGCGAACCTGGGCGGTCTGGGCAAGTTTGGGAATTGCGAACTTTCGTTTACTATTTCGAAAAACCTGCTTCAGGCATGGACAGTATGAATTTTAATACTTTTGATCCCCAACTCATTAAGTACCCGATGAGGCTCATTTGTAAAATATCTTTTGCTTATTTTCAGGTCTTAGAGCTAGAGAGAAACAAGTATTGAAGCTAGGGTTTCCCTTTTTTTAAAAGAAAGTCTCATCCACCCCGGAAACGGTGCCAATTTTGATAATGTGCAAATTAACTACTAAAAAGTAATAGATACGGTCACATGCAATATAATTTACCCAACTATGAGTTGGGGTCGAATCTCATAGAGAACAATGTGTAGGTGATTAGGAATGTAAGAAAATTATCGCTAGTTGCACAATGCCAAGAATTTTGGTTGGAAAATGTTTTTTATCTAATTGCAGCTAATTAAACTAACCTAGAAACAAAGTAAAATGATCAATGGATAAAGGAATGAATGCATCGGGAAGTACACTCAAGTAACGATCCACTGTATTTCATGATTTTATAAATATGAGCGAGTTTATGTTAATTAGCCTTGGATAATATTTCTTAATTAGCTTCATTCGAAGACTAACAAGACTTCCTAATTGAATTATCCCTAATCACAATTAGAAGATTAAACACACCGGGAAGGATACAAGTAGTTCAATCCTATCCCTAGGTAGAATATATAAAATGAGGGTTAACGCCTCAAGTTCTTGTTAATTAATCTTTCACAACCCCAAACTATTTTTCCCAAAATCAATTCGAAGTTAATGGGAGAGTCTTAGGGTTAGCTAATATTTTAGGAAACATTAAAGAAAAAGAATAATTAGAGTAATAATAAATCACTTCATAAAAGGATAAAAATCATTTAATACATAAGCACAACAGTGTATTAAATTCACACATTAATTATGACTATTTCCATAAACAAAATTTAAGTGTTGAATAAAATATTACACACTTATATATTCAATACAAACCAAGGAAATGGAGAATCAAACATAAATGGGTAAGTAAATCTTATCCACAAGCTTTAATCTCCAAGACCCAAGTGTGTTTGTTCAAACCTTAGCCTCAAAACTTGTTCTACTCTAGTATAAGGGCTGAAAAATAAGCCAAAAGATTTCTAAAATGTCTGCTTGGACGCCTATAAAAATTATTGGGATAAGAAATTATGCAATGTCAATTCTGCCCCAGGTTTAATGCTCAATTTCCACACATGTGGAACAATCATCGCAAATGCGGTTACGCATAAGCGGGCACCCCATTGAAGAAGCGGAACTCTGTAGTTTTGCCTTCCATCGCATAAGCGAAACAATAATCGCAGAAGCGCTTTTGCAGAAGTGGGAAACCAATCGTAGAAGTGGTTTCTTCAATCTGAGCCTTTTCTGCAAAAGCGGTTCTCCCATCGCAGAAGCGGTGGTTGCTTCTGCGGCCATTCTTTCGCAGAAGCGGAATTCACTGGATGTTTTTAAGGTGATTTCACCTTCTTTTGCTCAATTCCACTTCAATTCAATTCAAATCACCTCGTAGTATCATTTACCTAAAAATCTAACAATAACCACCATAAACAACCTCATTTTATAATTATATGGACATAAAAGCTAACGAAAAGAAGCTAGAATGAGTGGTAAAATCACCACTCATCAACACCCCCAACTTAAAGCTTTTTTGTTTAATGAGGATTCACCATTTAAAACACAAGTTGTATTGCTATTATTTACATATCACATTCTCCAATTTAAACAACTTCTAAAATGTGCAAGGGAGTTCCAAAATAATCAAGTGACACAAATGAGCCTCAAGAAGTGACTCAAAAGCACTAGTTCACTACGAATGCTCATTTTACAAAATTTCACCAATCATTCATAATTCATCTGCTGTCACAAGAAAGAAAGTCCCAAAATCATTGTATTTACAATTCAGTATAAGGGACAAATTTTTCAAAAACACTCACTCTCACAAAGAACTTCAAGTGTTACGACATTTCATACCATAAGCTTGCCCTTATTTTAATTCATCGCTTCTTCAAGAATGTTCAATAGGAGGTCCCATGTAGACTTTTTAAGCTTGTAATGTAGGTTTAGGAAGGGTTGGATAGGCATTAGGGTACAAGTGATTTTTCCCTCCTTGAACACTACTCAAAATTTTCCATTCTTTTGCACTTTGGTCATTTTAAAACCGCCATAGTCTCATTTTCATCTAGTTCCCAATATAGAACCACCTCACATACCTCTTCTAATTTTATTCAAGACTCCATTATTTATATATGTACACATATTTTCTCTTCTTTTTTTTTTATACACATATTTTTCATCTCTTTTATGTTCTTTTTCTTTTGGAGCTTCAATAATTTAAACAAACACTTTTCAGGTATATGGTCCTAAACTCAACATACAACCATACCAATATCCACTTCAACACCACCCCCAACTTAGGCTTTTAGCCTCATTCTCCATGTTCAAAGAGGGACGGGTTCAAGAGAGGGAATTATTTTTCAAAAGAGGAAATGTTTGTAATGTGTTAACCAAAGAAAAGGTTTAAAGACTCAAATTTGGTACTAGTGATATAATTTATGCAAAGGTAGGGTTTAAAGGCTAAAGAGGTTTTGCAAATAAAAATAAATAATGCCTAAGGTCATTCCTCCAACCAAATATACTATCATTAGTATTGAAAGACCAACCGGGCATGTTCTAGATGATAGAAGTAAAAACAAGATTTATTTGAACAAACAATAACACACATGCCACATGAACTAATCAAGATGGATCAATTTTATTTTCCAATAATGGAATTTAGAGAAATATTTAAACTAGTAGGTGAAGAGTTACTAAAATAGCCAAAAATTTATCACAAACATTATTTTGCACCAAGCCTTTGCTTGTTTAAGTTCAACACCAAAGCACCAAATTATTGGAGGGGTATTCTTAATTTACAATTTGCATACAAAGGACTAATATTATTAGTACCAAATAATCAAAAAGCCTCATTCTAGCAAAACAAGACTAATTCCCTTAAGAAAGTTATCAATCTATCCATCATTGGGAAAAGTCACCCGGTTCACTTTAAAAGTGTTCCTTCGAAAATAACTGAAGCATGAAGAAAACCCAAGAAATTTTTATTTTAGGAAATAAAAATAAAAGAATCTACTACTAGTAAAAAACCTAATAAGAAGAAGACTAAAAAAATAAAATAAAATAAAAACACAAAAACAACTAATCAAAGCCAAGCCTGGCAAGGGCACCTGCCACATATAATCGGCTGGCAATGGCACACAATATACAAAACAACATAGTCACAAGACCAACAAGGGCATGCAGTATCCATGACATAAACATAAGCTCAGCAAGGGCACATAATCTCAAAATATGAATATAGTACAATAGCCACCCCCAACTAAAACATTGCAGTGTCCTCACTGCACAATATTAAGTATAAAGCATAAAACGATTGAGGGTCTCCCTGAGGTCTGCATTAGACTAGTGGACCGTGGGAGGACGTCTAATCAATTCCAAGTTGTACTCGTGGCTCCATCATCCTCGGTCTCCTCATCGTCATCATCGTCATCATCATCATCATCATAACCACCATCGCCAGCAGATTCTGAAATGAAGGATAATCCTCACTATCATCTTGGGCCACTACTGGCATCTTCGTGCATGGGTTTCCCCTTTTGAAGATAGATTTGGTGCCTCTCCACATCTTGATATTGAATTTGATCTTTTTCTTGTTCTTCTTCTTCTCCTTCTAAAAGTCTAACTGAAAAGTAGCATGGGCCTTGGCCAAAGTGTCGTAGGCTCGCTCCAATTTTGTCACTGATGCTGCCATCTTATTCATAACTCATTCTGGCTTTTCTGAGCATCCAAGTAATTTCATCTCGTCCATGGAGAAGTAAGAAGGTCCATGTTCTAAGGATGACGGCCCACTCGGAAGTTGCGATACTAACTCTTTAATAGATGCATGCTCGGAATTAAGTATCCTGAATGGACCTTGTGCAGCTTCGTGTGAAGAGAACTCTGAACCGATGGCCGTGGTTGTGACTTTTCTCTTTTTGATCTTGAACACACTTCCCTATCCTTTTACTCTCAAATGATGAAAAGGTTTGTCAGCTGGTAGCCACCGATCGGTGCTACGGACGGCAACCTCTGCTATGGTGCATAGCTGTATGATCAAAGAGGGGAACACCATGCCTGTATCCTTGTCTCTCAAGTACTCCCTCACCTCTGGTAAAATGTATTATCCGACATTTACAATAATGTCGTCCAATATTCATGCAATAATCAATGCTCGAGTGTAGGAGACGTCGGTAACATTTTCACACAGAGAGACCCTGTTGCACAGGATGTATAGACACATATTTGCCTCAGTAGTGAAGTCGGTTTATTTGAGCCCTTTCCCCTTGTTTCCCACTTTTTCTCTCAAGTGCGGCGGGAAGAGTTTGGAGACCAACCATGATATATTTTAACAATAATATTTTTCTTGTACCTGCTCCACAGGAAAGCTGGGAATACCAAGAGTGTCATTGATTTGATCAATCCCAAACCTCACTACATTATCTCTGATGATGATTTGTGGGCTATCAAAATCTCTGTGCCTGAGGTTGGCATAAAACTCACGAACCCACTCCTCTTTGGCTTTGCAATGAGTGGTGATGAAGCAAGACCATCCTTATTAGTTGAGCCGGGCATAGAAACCCGAAAGTTTTTTGGCCAATTTGTCTTCGTGTGTACGCTTTTCAAGGATGATCCTCCTCTTGAAGAGATCATCCAAATATCGACACTTACATGCAGCAGATATGAAGCCTGACTCCTCATATTATTCATCCATTACCTCTTCTATTTAATGTTGTGATCTGCTTGGGTTTGGGTCCATTTTCAATCGAAACACCGACAAAAAATCAACAGAATATTAGTCGAGCAATAGAATCATGTTAACCAATGTAAAATACTGAAATTGAGCCAAAAAATAAGGTTGAATGGGTTATGGAAGCCATTTTTGCAAACACACTATTTTTGGGCAATCTGCACAATTTTCGCTTCTGCGAAAAATGAACCGCAAAAGCGTTTCCCTTTTTTGCGGAATGTCAGTCGCTTATGCAATTTTTTTTTTGTTTTTCGTTTGAGGATTCCATAAAATTTTCATGTGACCGTATCTATTAACTGTTCGTCTACGGAAGAAAATAATAAAGTTTGAGGATTTCAAGTGGACCTTCATCCTCCCACCCTGGGGCTTCTTACTTCTCCAAGGATGAGATGCAGAGTAACTTGGATGCTCGGAAAAGCCAGAATGAGTGTATCAAGAAGACGACGGCATCAGTGACCTAACAGGAGGGAGCCTACGGCACTTTGGGCAAGGCCCATGCTACCCTTCAGTCAGACTTTCAGAAGGAGAAGAAGAAGAACAAAGAAAAGAGCAAATTCATGATCAAGATGCGGAGAGGCATCAAAGCCATCTTCAAATGGGGAAACCCAGACGCGAAGATGCTAGTAGCGGCCCAAGATGATAGTGAGGATTATTCCTTCATTTCAGAGTCTGTTGGCGATGATGGTGATAATGATGATGATGATGATGAGGGGGAGGAGGAGACCGAGGATGATGGAGCCACAAGTACAGCCCCTCACTGATCAGATGTCCTCCCACATTCTGCTAGTCTGATGCAGACCTCAGGGAGACCCTCAAACCTTTTATGCTTTATATTCGATATTGTGCAATGAGGACAATGCAATGTTTTAGTGGGGGGTGGCTATTGTATTGTATTCATATTATGAGATTATGTGCCCTTGCCGGGCTTGTGACTATGCTGTTTTGTATATTGTGTGCCCTTGCCTGGCAATTATATGTAGCAGGTGCCCTTGCCGGGCTTGGCTTTGATTAGTCGTGTTTGTGTTTTTATTTTGCTTTCATTAATTACTTTTGTTCTTATTAGCTTATATTTTTTTAGTAGTAGTAGCTTCTTTTATTTTGATATCCTTTTCTTCCCCCGAACTAGAGTCAATCTCAACCAAATTTGCATTTACATCGGTTGACTCAAATTCCATATTTTTCTCGGTATCACTAACACTCATTGAGTTGGTTGGTGGATGTTCAATTCGGGAATCCTCATAGTAAAGCTCACTTTCTTCCTCGGGAGAGGACTCTTCTTGGCTTTTATCCGCACAATCAAGTTGTTGGGCATAAGGAGCCTCAACAAAAATTTGCATTTGATATTCCAAAGTGCAGATGTGTTCATCATTGTTATTCAAGCCTTGTTTCAAGTCCTCGAGTGAAAAGTTGTGCTTCTCCTCATTTTCAAGAATGGTCTCCAACATGAGCATCATTTTCTCGTTTTTATCATTTGGGAGTTCTTCTTGTTTTTGATCAAGTGCCAAGGAAGGATTTTCACTTTCAATATCCTAGGAAGATTCTTGGTTTTCATTCACTTCCGAGGTTGTTTGAGCCCTTGAGGCTTCAATCATTTCATCCATTTGTGAGTGTAACTGTTGAAGTGCTAAATCATTTTAGAGACTATTCTCCAAAAGCGGAACTCTACAATTTTGCCTTGCATCATAGAAGAGGAAATAAAATCATAGAAGCGCTTCCGTAGAAGAAGGAAACCAACCGTAGAAGCGATTTCTTCAATCTCAGCCTTTTCCGCAGAAGTGGTTCTCCCATCGCAGAAGCGGAGGTCGCTTCTACGGCCATTCTTACGCAGAAGCAAAATTCACTGGATGTTTTTGGAATTATTTCACCTACTTTTGCTCAATTCCACTTCAATTCAATTCAAATCACCTTGTAGCATCATTTACCTAAAAATCTAACAATAAACACCATAAACAACCTCATTTTACAATTAAATGGACATAAAAGCTAAGGAAAAGAGGCTAGAATGAGTTGTAAAATCACCACTCATCAACGCAACGATGTCCTTCTTCATTCTCCTCCACCAATATTGTTGTCGCAAATCCTGATACATCATAGCGGCGCCCGGATCCAAATGAGGATCATCACATTGCCGATCTCGGATACACTCCAATAATGAAGAATGAGTTACTGTGCAAGCTAACACAGGACTGGGCTCAGAAAAATCCAACCTCATGAACTGATTGGCCAAACCGTGAATATCCAAAGCAAGCGGTCTCTCACTGATTAAGATGTAAGCAAGACTGTCCATACTGGCTGACTTCCTACTCAAAGTATCGGCCAACACATTGGCCTTTCCCGGATGATATAAGATAGTGCTATCATAGTCTTTTAATATGTTCAACAACCTTCTTTGCCTGAAATTCAACTCCTTCATTTTGTACAAGTGTTGCAGACTCTTGTTATCCGTGAACACCTCACATGACATGACATATAGATAATGCCTCCAAATCATTAACGCGTGAACAATGGTTGTTAACTCAAATTCATGGACCGGATAGTTCTTCTCATGAATATTCAACTGACGTGAAACATATGCAATGACCTTGCCCTCCTACATCAACACTGCACCAAGCCCAATACGAGATGCATCACAATAAACCTTATAAGGCCTTTTACCACTGGGAAAAACCAACACTGGTGTCATAGTCAAAGTTGTCTGGAGCTTCTGAACGCTCGCCTCACACTCGCCCGACCACCTAAGCTGGGCACCCTTTTGGGTCAACCTAGTCATCAAGGCTACAATAGATGAAAACCCCCCACGAACCGATGAAAATAGCCTGCCAATCCCAAGAAACTCCGGATCTCAGTAGCTGATGCTGGTCTAGACCAGTCCTTGACTACCTCAATCTTCATCAGATCAACCTGATTACCCTATGCTAATACAACATGACCCTGAAATCCAACTAAACTCAATAAGAACTCACACTTCAAAAACCTAGCATACAACTGACTATCCCTCAAAGTCTGAAGACCCAATCTAAGATGCTACTCGTGCTTCTCCCGGCTTTGGGAATATTTCAAAATATCATCAATGAGGACTATCACAAACAAATCCAAGTATGGCCTGAACATTCGGTTCATGAAATCCATAAAAGCTGCTGGGCATTTGTCAACTCGAATGAATCACCAAAAACTCATAATGCCCGTACTGAATGCGAAAAGCTCTCTTAGGGATATCGGATACCCTAACCCTCAACTTATGGTAGCCAGATCTCAAGTCAATCTTCGAAAATACCTTGGTACCCTAAAACTGATCAAACAAATCATCAATCCTCGGCAATAGATACTTATTCTTCATTGTGACCTTGTGCAACTGCCAATAACCAATACACATTCTCATCGATCTGTCCTTCTTCTTAACAAACAACACCGGTACACCCCAAGCCGAAACACTAGGTCTAATGAAACCTTTTTCGAGAAAATCTTGCAATTGTTCCTTAATCTATTTCAACTGATGTGGGGCATACAATACAGCGGAATAGAAATAGGTTGAGTGCCCGGATCCAAATCAATGCTAAAGTCAATATCCATGTCAGGTGGCATACTCGACAGGTCTGAAGGAAATACCAAAGGAAACAAATGAACAATAGGCACACAATCAATAGAAGGACCCTCAACACTAATCACAAACATAGGCCAAATAGGCCAAACACCCTTTCACGACCATACACCGAGCCTTCAAATATGATATAACACTACGGGTAGAGTGACCATGAGTCCCTCTCCACTCTAAATGATGTAAACCCGATAAGGCTAAGATCACAATCTTGGCATGACAGTCCAAAATAGCATGGTAAGTTGATAACCAATCCATCACCAATATGACATCGAAATCAACCATGTCCAAAAGAAGCAAATCTACACGAGTCTCAAGACATCCAATCACAATTATACATGAACTATGGACTCGATCTACAATAACGGAATCACCCACCGGTGCAGACACATATACAAGAGCACCCAAAGAACCACTAGGCATGACCGGATACATTGCAAAATAATATGACACATAGGAATACGTATACCCTTGATCAAATAACAGTGAAGCATCCCTACTATAAACCAGAACCGTACCTGTGATAATTGCATCAGAAGTCTTAGCCTCAGGCAAAGTTGGAAAGCATAACATCATGGCTGAGCCCCACCACCCTAAACTACATCTCTAGGACAGCTTGCTGCTGGTTGGCATCTACCTCTAGTGGACTGAGCACTACCTCTACCTCTTTCACCTCTACCCCTACCTCTAGCTGGCTGGGCGGGCTGTGGAACACTCGGTGCCTGAAGCATGGCAAGGGAAACCTGACATTGATAACTACTCTGTACTCGAGGAAAACCTAAAAATGTGACCCATATCACCACAAGTGTAAGAAGCCCTCAGCTGCTGAGACTGCTTACATTGACGACTTGAATGAACACCCCAAAAACTATAAAGCAGCGGCGCAATAATAGAAGCTGGCGGTGCACTGATAGGAAAGCTGATCTGAATATTGCATATGAGAACCACGACCACCTGGAGCACCGCTAAAAGTAGTAATGAAGGGATTGGTAAAACTTATCCAACCTCCAGAATTCCTTCGAAGTTGTAGTTGATTTACCATCGATATGTGCTGCTGCTTGGATAAAGAAGAAATCCGTGACCTCGCTATTCGTGAAAGGAAAAGAGTAGAGTTTTCAATTTAGAATTGAGAGAACAAAATCGCACGACAGAGAAGAATAAAAGTGAAAGTTTTCCTAACTCTATAGCCTACGGGGATAAATACAAATGTCTATGTACCTATCCCTTAGAAACTACTAAGCTTGTCTGTGAATTGTGAGACCCATATAACCTAAAGCACTGATACCAACTTGTCATGACCCAGATTTTCCACCCTCGAGAGTCGTGATGATGCCTACTAGTGTGAGCTAAGCAAGCCAACTAATAATACAAATTTCCATTTTAATATTTTTATATTCTTTAAAAATTGTGGAGCAATAACATGTAAATAGCGGAATTCATAATAAGCGGAATAAAAACAATAAACTATCTGAACATATATCTAATATAACTGTTTAAACAAACTACCAAGAACTGGAGTACATTTTCACAGACGGTCCAAGAATACTACATAAAAAAATTGAAAGATAATGATACTCTATTTCTGTAATAGGTAAAAAGAAACAGGATAAAGGTGTAGAGGGAAATGTCAGGGCCTGCAAATTCCTGCAGGACTACCTTAGATCTCTGTGTGCACTGAAGGCAACCAACAAATCTACAGTCCCAAAAGCTGCCTGGGGATCTACACATAGTGCAGAGTGTAGTATCAGCACAACCAACCCCATGTGCTGGTAAGTGCCTAGCCTAACATCGGCGAAGTAGTGATGAGGCTAGGACCAGAATACCAAATAAAAATGCACAATTCAAATATATACAGCGAAAAGAAGAACAATAATATATAGTAAAGTATGAGAGGGTAAGATGCTGCAGGGAACATCAAATAGTAATATAATGACAATAAATTAATATGAGGATTGTTGGAAACACGTTCTCAAGGCTGTATACTAAAACGTGTGTTCTTATGTGTAGGTTTTGATGAATGACAAACAAGCGCAAATTGATATATGCGAAGTTCAAGTACAAGCGCAGAATTGGTTTTGATGAATGACAAACAAGCGCAAATTGATATATGCGAAGTTCAAGTATAAGCGCACAATTGGTGGATAACGAGATTCAAGCACAAGACAAAGTTTTATAGTTTAAATGAGTCGTTCTTAATTGTGATCTTGATCCGACAACTTGACTCATGACATGGCTTCTCTCGTAAAATTATTTTTACAAAATCATGCATATTTAATTTAATGCTAAATGATTTTAAATCATGCATATTTACTTCAGTCAAAATGATTTTTAAACATGCCTCTAAAAACTGGACTAAGATAATCGATTATGTACTTATGATAATCGATTATGTTAAGCCAAGACTGCATGACAATCGATTGTGAAGTTAATGACAATCAATTGTGTTAAGGCAGTGAGCATCAGGTTTTTCAAACCTGCATGACAATCGATTGTGAACGTTATGAAAATCGATTGTGATGAGGCAGTGTCCATCAAAGTTTTTCAAAACTCAGAATAATCGATTGTGAAGTTAATGACAATCGATTGTGAAGAGAAAGTGTCCTTCAGATTTTTCAAAGTCACAAAATAATCGATTGTGAACATATGACAATCGATTGTGTTGAGGCAGTGTCTTCCAGACTTTTTCAAAGTTATTAAATAATCGATTGTGAGTATATAACAATCGATTGTCACGAGGCAGTGTCTAAAATGATTTTCAAAGTCTGATAAATAATCGATTGTTAACATTGCACCATCGATTGTGAAGCTGACCGTTGTCGTAAAAATTTCAAATACCGTCAGGTAATCGATTGTTGATTTTGTACAATCGATTGTTGATATTAAAATGTGGAAAAGATTTTTTGAATGTTGCTGAATAATCGATTGTTTATTTTGTACAATCGATTGTTGAAATTAAAATCTGGAAAGGATTTTTTGAACGTTGCTGAATAATCGATTATTGATTTGGTATAATCGATTGTTTTACGAAAAATCTGGAAATGATTTTTTGAACGTTACCAATAATCGATTGTTGATCTTGGACAATCGATTGATAAGCGTAAAATCTGGGATTGATTTCTGGAACGATTGGCAAACAAATCGATTGTGACTTCTTGACAATCGATTGTCACTCAGTAAAATCAGCAACTCTTAATTGGCAATTAGGCAACGGTAATGCCAAGTTTTTCAACTTTAAATACAACTTCATTTCAGTGTTTTAAACACAACAACACACAACAACTGATCATTCTATTGCTATAAGCTTGCATACTATTGTTTATCATTTTATATTCATTTCATAAAGCTTTTGAGAGCCAAAGTCTTGTCCATAGTTGTTGTGATCTTGAGCTTACTTCTTTTTCTCATATCTACTCATTAAGGAGTGCTTTGTTTGAGTGTTTAGTGTTTTGTACACTTGTAAGAGAATTGTGATTCTCTTGTTGTAAGGAACTTGTGTTTCCTTGGTTGAAGTCTTGGAGTGTTGTATCTCCGAGCAAAGGTGTTAAGGCTTGTGTCCTTAAGTTGTAAAGGTTGGTTAGGCACCCGTAAGCTTAACAGTGAAGTCTTGGAGTGTTGTATCTCCAAGCAAAGGTGTTAAGGCTTGTGTCCTTACGCTGTAAAGGTTTGTTGAGCACCCGTAAGCTTGACAAGTTAGTGGAAAATCTCGAGAGAGTCTCTTGGGGACTGGACTAGCCACGTGTTGTGGTAAACCAGAATACATCGGTGCGTACTTTATTATTTATCGCACTTATTTACTTCCTGCAATTTTTTAATTCCGCAAAGTTTATGCTAATTTTTATTATAACGCTATTCACCCCCCCCCCTCTAGCGTTAAGCGTATTATCTAACAAGGATCACCATAGTTCTATTGAAAATACGAAGGGGAATTATGCTGCGGGGTACAACAAGTATCAACAGGAAACCAATTAAATGTAGGGAAATCGTAACTCAGTTACCAATAAAAAATCAAGAAATTAAGACAAATACAATACATCACCCTTTGTTCTTTATCTCTCTCTTACCAAAACAATACACGCCATCCCCCTTCGTACTTTAACACTCTCTCACCAAAACAATACACGGCATCACCCTTCGTGCTTTACACTTTTCCTCACCAAGGCAACAATTACAAGGAAAATAGGGTAAGGGAATCAATAACATCAAATAAAATCAATAAACAAAATATAATCATTAAATAAATGTAAAGGACAACATAACTCAATTATCGACAAGAATCAGGAAAATCAAGGACAAGTGCATGACATCAGCCTTCGCGATTTTACTCTTGTACTCACCAAAGAATCAATAAGAATCATAAGAATCAATATAAGTTGCAAGGCATCTCCCTTCGGGCTTTTACTCTCATTCTCACAATATAATCAATATAATCTGCACAAAATGGTACATCGTGCGACATGGCATCACCCTCCGTGCTTTACACTCTTCCTCATAAAGTCATACACGACATCACCCATCGTGCTTTAACAGTATTCCTCACCCAATCAACAATCACACGGAATAAGGGCAAGGTAATAAATGAAATCACAATAAAATCTCGACAAGAAAATAATAGTACAACAATCAAATCCCGACGAGGGGACAATATCAACAACATCAACATCCCGGCAAGTGAGATAGCAGAAAAGCAACAATATCCCAGTAAGGGAGACAATACCGTGACCCTCTTTTTTCTTTCCTCTTTCACATTTATTTCACAACCAAATTCACAACTTGAGCCAATGCTCTATAATGTTCAACAATTCAACTCTTAACTCGAGCCAGTGCTATACAATGTTCAACAATTACATTCTCAACTTGAGCCAATGTTATACCATTGTGATGACCCGACCCTTCATTTCATGAGTTACCGCCTCGTTTCCCCCATTTTATGCTTCTTCATTTATCATTATTGGAATTTGGTGTGTTAGAGTGTATTTGGATTGGTTTTGGTAGGAAATAAGACACTTAGTCTCTTTAAGGAAGGTTTGGATTGGAGAAATCAACCGGCTGTTGACATATGAATTGGAAGGCTTGTATGTGACCTACGATGATTTGGTTAGCTTCGGGGAGTGATTTTTGACTTAGGAGTGTGATTGGAAGTTATTTTGGAGGTCCGGTATAGAATTAGGCTTGAATTGGCGAAGTTAGTATTTTGGCGATTTACGGTTGATAGGTGAGAATTTTATCCGAGGGTCAGAATGGAATTTCGAGAGTTGAAATAACTTCATTAGGTGATTTTTGATGTGTATGCAAAATTTCAGAGGATTCGGATGTGATTTTGTTGGATTTTTTATCGAATGCGTGTTTCAGAAATTTTAAAAGAACTTAGGCTTGAAAGTCGCAGAAGCGGGCATTCAGACGGATTTGTTGTGGTTTTGGTTAGATTTTATGTGCGAGGAGGTCGATTCAAGAGGCAAAGGCATAGCGAGGTATACTTTTGGTTGGCTTGAGGTGAGTAATAGATGTAAATGATGTCCTGAGGGTTTAAAACCTTGGAATTTCACATCGTAACGCTATATTGAGGCGAGACATGCTCTCTATGACAAGTGTGGGGTTGTTTGTTATTGGGGATTATTACTTGGTCTGTCCCGAGTGATGTTTTTGTTTTGCTTTCAATTAGAACTTATTTGAGAATCATCCTACTTGGATTAAATTGTTATATTTGGGCTTCGTGCCAATTATTTGAATCCTTAAGGGATTGCTACCATTGTTTTCACATTTATTTGGCATATTATTTGATCTCAGTCCTAAGTTTTAATATTATTTTGCAAACTCAACCATCTTTCTAAGATTTCAAAACATAAACAATATTGTATTGACATTTTAAGATGAGAACTATCGGGTAGCGCGCCGCAGAAGTATTATATTGATATTGAGGCCGAATGCCTGGTTGATGCCACTAGAATTCTTGATATTGCGCTTGGGCTGTAGGAGCCCCTCCCGGAGTCTGCACATACCCCCAGTAAGCGTCATCGACGTTAAATGGATCGGGCTGCACGCCGCAGTGGGTACTAGAGTGTACCATTCTATGTTTTACATTTCATTCATGCATTCGTTCTTTGTCTGGTTTACCTGTCATAGTATTTTTGTACTTGTATTTCATTGACTCGTTGCTTTATTATTAAATGTTCTAAATTTCTAAATGTAGTTAACTTTAATTTTTTCCATAGTTTCTTATTTTCAACCTTTATTTATGTTTAATACTCACTGGGTCGAAGTACTCACACTATTCCCTACACCTAGCATGATGATCTAGGTGCATCACATGCTGAATAAGGATTTTAGCTGAGCAGCGGAGTATTCGGGAGCATCGAGGTAGCTGCATGGCGTTTACAACCTTGATCTCTCCCCACTATCTTTATCTTTTATTCCATATATCTTAGAAATACTTGTTGTAGGTTGAGATTCTATATTAGAGGCTCATATTCATGACACCCGATTCCATTTGGGGCTATGTTGTAGTATTTTGTTGAAGTTCAGCATATTTTATCATAATTCCCAGATTATTAAGATAACGCCTTAGTAAATTCCCTGTGTAATATATCTATATCTATGTAAGAATTTAGGGAATGTCGTTGAAGGTTGGGCTTGCCTAGGAGTGTGTTTGGCAACATCATGACTAGGATCGGGGTCGTGACAAGTTGGTATCAGAGCCTAGGTTACATAGTCTCGCTAGTCATTAGCCAGTTTAGAAGAGCCTCGCGGATCGGTATGGAGACGTCTGTGTTTTCCCTTGAGAGGCTGCAAAACCTTTAGGAAAACTTCATATTCCTGAAATTACTGTTGTGTGACTTTGTTGATCCAAAAACTAAACTTCTGTATTCTATTCTCTCATCGATGGTGAGGACTCGTGCTACCGTACATGGCGGATGACCATAAGTACAACCCACTGAGGCCACCAGAGTCCGTGGACGCAGTCGTGGTAATGGTTGAGGTAGAGCACCAAGGGAGCACCTGTTTATCCACCAGTTGCCCCAGCTCAGGACCAGACTCCAGCTATGGATGCTCCAGGAGTATCTGTTCAGGCATCGGCAGTGCCTATTGTGATTTCAGGTCTCCAGGAGGCCTTGGCTCAGATATTTTAAGTTTGCACTGGCCTGACTCAGGCAGTTTCAGCCACTACCACAACATCTACTTCATAGGTCGGGGGAGGCAATCAGAGCCCTGCTGCTCGCACACCTGAGTAGGTTGTGCATGGATTGTAGACACCAAGAGTAGCTCAAGCTCAGACAGTTGCACCAGTTCAGGACTTTTTCATCCCACCTATGCTAGACGATGAGTAGCATTTCCTCGAGAGATTTGGTAGACTCCAGCCTCCGACATTTAGTGGTGCCGAGGTTTTTTTTTTTTTGACAAGTGTCAATGTGTGCTTTGCACCGCAAGGATTTTGGAGTATAGTGGAGTGGCTTTCACTACCTTCCAGTTCTCAGGTGTTGCGTTTACCTTGTGGGAGAATTTTGAGAGGCGTAGGCCTGTGGGTGCAGCGTCCCTTACTTAGCAGCAGTTCTCCACTCTCTTCTTGGAGAAGTATGTACCATAGTCTCACAGAGAGGAGCTGCATTGGCAGTTTGAGTTGTTTACTCATGGGGACATGACCGTGACTCAGTACGAGATGAAATTTTCACAATTGGCCCATCATGCTACTTGGATGATCTCTACATATCGGGAGAGGATCAGGAGATTCGTGGATGGCCGTAACTATTCACTCTGCATTTTGATGACTAGAGATAGAGTATTGGGTGCTTTGCGTGATGAGATAGTTGACATTGATCGTGATATTGAGACGCTTCACTGTAGGGAGCGAGAGAAGAGGGAGGCCAAGAGGCCTCGAGGTTCAGGCGATTCCAATGGTGCTCCGTATAGGAGCCAGTTACAGCATGGTAGAGGTCGTTCCTTCAGGTATCCTCATTCGGCCCGTCCATAGTATAGTAGGGCATATTCAGGCCATGGTCATTAGGGGTTTTAGTAGGGCCAGTCTTCACTTAGTGCCCTACCAGCTTAGAGTTCATCTTTTGCCCCTTTAGCTCAAGGTTTTTCTACAGCGAGTGCAGCGGCTAGTAATTCTGGTACAAAAAGTTCCCTTCAGTCCCATTCTCCAACACTTTGTAGTTGCTACGACTGTGGAGAGTTAGGTAATATGAGGAGGCAGTGTCCTTGACTTCGTGGTGGTCAGTTTCAGTAGAGGAATCAACCCTCGGCTTCTGCTCTACTTTCTTCAGCACCCGCCCAGCCAGCTAGGAGTGTAGCCCAAGTAGTCAGGGGTCTCCCAAGAGGTGGAGGCCGATCATGTAGTGGCCATGCTCGATTTTATGCTATCCCAGGTAGGATAGATGCCATTGCGTCAGATGCTGTTATCACACAAATTATGTCAGGCTTCCGCAGAGATGTCTCTATCTTATTTGATCCCAGTTCCACATATTCATATGTGTCTTCATATTATGCTCGTTATTTGAGTATGCCCGGTGGGCGATATTATTATTGTGGATCGTGTGTGCCGGTCGTGTGTTATGATTATTGGGGGTCTGGAGACCCGAGTTGATTTATTACTATTGAGCATGGTAGACTTTGATGTCATTCTGTGCATGGAATTGATATCTCCACGTCATGCTATTCTAGACTGTCTTGCAAAGACAGTCACGTTGGCAACGCCGGGTGTACCGCGGATCGAGTGGCATGGTTTGACTGACTATGTTCCTAGTAGAGTTATTTCTTTCTTGAAGGCCCAGCGTATGGTTGGGAAGGATTGCCTTTCATATTTGGCGTTTGTGAGAGATGTTAGAGCTGAGACTCCTAGCATTGATTATGTTCCTGTGGTGAGGTATTATCCTGATGTTTTTCCTGCAGACCTGTTGGGCATGCCACCAGAAAGGGATATTGATTTTGGTATTGACCTGGTGTCGGGCACTCATCCCTTTTCCATTTTGCTATATCGCATGGCACCGACGGAGTCGAAAGAATTCAAGGAGCAGCTTCAGGAACTCCTAGAAAATAGGTTTATTCGGCTGGATGTGTAACCATGGGGTGCACCTATTCTTTTTGTGAAGAAGAAGGATTATACAATGAGAACGTGCATTGACTACAATAAATTGAACAAAGGAACATTGAAGAACAAATATCCCCTACCTTGTACTGATAATTTATTTGCTAGCTTCAGGGGAAGGGTGTTCTCCAAGATTGATCTTCGTTTGGGTTATCACCAGTTGAAGATCAGGGATTAGGATATTCATAAGACTACTTTCAGGACTAGATATGGTCACTGCGAGTTTCTTATTATGTCTTTCAGGCTGACCAATGCCCCAGCAACGTTCATGCATTTGATGAACAGTGTATTTTTGCCATATCTAGATTCTTTTGTTATATTGTTCATTGACGATATTCTGGTGTACTCGCGTAGTCATGAGGAGCACTTTGGGAATTTGCGTGTTGTATTGTTGAGATTGGGGGAGGAGAAGCTTTATGCAACATTCTCCAAGTGTAAGTTTTACCTCGTTTTAGTGGATTTCTTGGGGAACGTGGTCTCCAGCAATCGTATTCAAGTTGATCCAAAGAAGATAGGGGTTGCTCAAGGTTGGCCTAGACCGTCCTCAGCCATTGAGATTCATAGTTTCCTTAGTTTGGTTGGCTATTATCGCAAGTTCGTTTAGGGTTTTTCATCTATTGCCTCGCCATTAACCAAGTTGACTCAGAAGAGTGCTCTATTTGCATGGTCAGACGAGTGCGAGGAGAGATTTTAGAAGCTCAAGACAGCTTTGACTACAACTCTAGTATTGGTCTTTTCATCAGCTTCAGGTTCTTATACCGTTTATTATGATTCTTCGAGAGTCGATATTGGGTGTGTGTTGATGCATGAGGGTAGAGTGATTGCTTAAGCTTCTCGTCAGTTAAAGTCCAATGGGAATAAATATCATGTTCATGACTTAGAGTTGGCTGCTATAGTTCATGCTTTGATGATTTGGAGGCACTACCTTTATGGCATATCTTGATTCGCTGATCATCGCAGTCTTTAGCATTTTTCCAAGCAAAGGATATTAATTTGAGGTAGCGAAGGTGGATTGAGTAGCTAAAAGATTATGATATTACTATTCTGTATCATCCCAAAAAGGCCAATGTAGTGGCCGATGTTTTTAGCCGAAAGGTAGTCAGTATGGGGAGTTTGGCGTATATTCCAGTTGGGGAGAGGCCCTTTGCAGTTGATGTTCGGACTTTGGCCAATCGGTTTGTGAGATTAGACATTTAGGAGCCCAGTCGGGCATTGGCTTGCGTGGTTTCTCGGTATTCCTTATATGATTACATCAGAGAGCACCATTATAATGATCCGCATTTGATTGTCCTCAGGGACAGAGTTCAGCATAGCGATGCCAGATATGTGACCATTAGTGATGATGGTCTATTGAGGATATGCGACCAGATTTGTGTGCCCAATATAGATGGTCTTAGGGAGTTGATTCTTGAGGAGGCTCACAGCTCGTGGTATTCCATCCATCTGAAGTTCGCGAAGATGTATCGGGATTTAAGGCAGCACTACTGGTGGAGGATAATGAAGAAAGATATTGTGGTTTATGTAGCTCAGTGTCTCAACAGTCAACAAGTGAAATATGCGCATCAGAGACCGGGTGGTTTACTTCAGCAAATGGTTATTCCCAAGTGGAACTGGGAGAGAGTCCCTATGTATTTTATGAGTGGTCTTCCTCAAACCTCAAGGAAGCTGGATTAGATTTGGGTGATTGTGGATCTGCTGACCAAGTTCGAGTATTTCATTCCAGTGTGTACGACTTATTCATCAGAATGGCTGGCAGGGATCTTCATCCGGGAGATTGTTCGGTTCCATGTAGGGCTGTCAAATTTGGCCCAAGCCCAAATGACCCACCCAACCCACCCAAGGTTGGGTTGGTTATTGACCCGCCCCTTTATTAAACTTAGCTCATCTTGACCTAACCCATCTCAACCCATTTAAAGTTGGGTTAATATTTAGTCCAAATTGATCCATGAGTAAGTTTGTCAAAATATGTAAGAAATAATTTTGTTTTTGTTTAATATTCTAAAATTAACATAACAAAAGCAAAAAATACTTATTTAGTAATTATAAAATTTATAAGAAAATAACACATCTTAATTAAAGTTTAATAAAAGTTGGGCGGGTTAGGTTATGACCTGAATTTTAACCCATCTTGACCCAACCCATCGTAGCCCAAGTAAATTTTGGGCTAGTCATTTGACCCACCCAATTATTGATTCAACATATTTTGACCCGCCAAAAATTTACCCAACCCGCCCATTTGACACTTCTAGTTGCATGGGTTTCCAGTTTCCATTACCTCAGATAGGGTCCTCAGTTTACTTCCCAGCTTTGGAGGACCTTTAAGCGAGAGTTGGGTACTCAGGTGGAGCTGAGCATAGTGTTTCATCCTCATATGGAGGGGTAGTACGAGCGTACTATTCATATATTGGAGGACATGTTGCGTTCCTGTGTGATTTATTTCGAAGGTTCTTAGGACGAGTTTGTACCACTTATAGAGTTTGCCTACAACAATATCTATTAGTCCAGTATTCAGATGCCACCATATGAGGCCTGGTATGGGAGGCGATGTAGAACTCCAGTCAGATGGTTTGAGCCTGGTGAGGCTATGTGATTGGGGACAGAGTTAGTCCAGGATGCCATAGAGAAGGTGAAGGTGATACAGGAGAGGCTTCGCACACCACAATCGCGTCAGAAGAGTTATGCGGAACGGAAGGTTTGAGATGTGTCTTATATGGTGCGTGAGAAGGTCTTACAGAAGGTTTCGTCAATGAAGGACATTATGATATTTGGAAGGAAATGGAAGTTGAGTCCGCGATTCATTAGGCCTTTTGAGGAACTTAGAAGGGTTGGATCGGTGGCCTATATGCTTGATTTGCCACCCAGCTTGTTGGGCGTTAATCCGATGTTCCATTTTCCTATGCTTCAGATGTATTTTGGGGACCCGTCTCATGTTTTGGATTTCAACACGGTTCAGTTGGATGAGAATTTGAGATATGATGTGGAGCCAGTGGCTCTTTTGGGTCATCAAGTTTGAAAATTTAGATCAAAGGACATAGGTTCAGTGAAGGTGCAGTGGAGAGGTCGGCCCGTGGAGGCGGCTACCTTGGAGACCTAGCGAGAGATGCGGAGCAGATATCCTCACCTATTTGAGGCTTCAAGTATGTTTCTTGACCCGCTCGAGGACGAGCGTTTGTTTAAGTTGGGGAAGATGTGACGACCTGACCCATTGTCTCATGAGTTACCGCCCAGTTTCCCCCATTTTATGCTTCTTCATGTTTCATTATCAACATTCGGTGTCTTCGAGTTAATTTTGATTGGTTTTTGTATGAAAGGAGACACTTAGTATCTTTAAGGAAGGTTTGGATAGGAGAAGTCAATCGGATGTTGACTTATGAATTGGAAGGCTCGGATGTGATTTTCGGTGATTCGGTTAGCTTCGAGAAGTGATTTTTGACTTAGGAGTGTGATCGGAAGTGATTTTGGAGGTCCGATAGATAATTAGGCTTGAATTGGCGAAGCTAGTATTTTGGAGATTTCCGGTTGATAGGTGAGATTTTGATCTGAGGAGAGTTGCAGTAGCTTCATTAGGTGATTTGGGATCTGTATGCAAAATTTCAGAGGATTCAAAGGTGATTTGGTTAGGTTTTTTATCAAATGCATGTTTCACAAGTTTTAGATGAACTTAGGCTTGAATTCGATGAGAATTGAGAATTTTTGTGTTGTATGGATGTGTTTTCATTATTGGAACAAGTTTGAATAACATTACAAGATGCATTGGTATTTTTGGTTGAGGTCTCGGGGGACTCGGGGTGAGTTTGGGTTGTTAAACGGAGAGTTTTGTAATTTTTACATTAAGTCTGCAGGTATCTGGTATTTTCGCACCTGCGATTATGGGACCGCAGGTGTGGTCCCCTAGAAGCGAATGGAGGATCGTAGAAGCGATTTTTGGTCCAGGCGCTGTTTCTGCAGAAGCGATTGGGAAGGGGATTAAAGTCGCAGAAGCGAGCCTTTGGAATTATAGAATTTCCGCATAAGCGGAAGGAGGCCGCAGAAGTGGAATTCGCAGAAGCGACATTAGGACCGCAGAAATTCCAAAACTCTCCGTTTGACCACCCAAACTCGCGAAATATTGAAAGAGTAACATATTTCACTTAGGACTTGGAGAATTTTTGGGCTATTTTGAAGAGTGTTTCAAGGGCTTTGATCAGGTATGAATTCTTACTTAAAACATGATTTTAAGGTGTAAATACATGGATTAGAGATGAAAACTCAAGGAATTAAGGTACAAAAATGGTGGTATAGGGCTTGAACCTAAGAGAATTTAAACTAGGGAATTGAGAGGTCAAATGAACTCTGGTTCTTATGATTTTGATATGTATAGACTTGTGGCGAGATAGGGAATCTATTGATATGAATGTTTTTGAGTTTCGAGCAGTGGGCTCTGGGCTCAAGTTTTGCTAATTTTGGGGATTCTTTTTGTTTTTCGTTTATTTTGATTGGGTTTTGTTCCCTTGGCATATTGGGATAGATTTGTTGTGGTTTTGGTCAGATTCGATGCGCGAGGGGGAAATGGATAGCAAGCTAGACTTTGGGCCAGCTTTAGGTGAGTAATAGATGTAAATGATGTCGTGAGGGTTGAAACCCCAAAATTTCACATCGTAATGCTATATTGAGGCAAGACACGTGCCATATCACGATTGTGGGGTCGTTTGTTATTGGTGATTGTGACTTGGTCCTTCCCGAGTTTATACAGCGGTTCGATTAGAACTTATTTGAGAAATCACATATTTGGATTAAATTGTTATATTTGGGCTTCGTGCCAATTATTTGAATCTTCAGTGATTGCTACCACTGTTTTCACATTTATTTGGATATTATTTTGATCTCAGTCCTAAGTTTTAATACTGTTTGCAAACTCAACCATCTATCTATGATTTAAAAACTTAAACAATATTTTATTGGCGTTTTGAGTTGAGAAGTATTATTTTAATATTTCCCGAGAGGCTTATCTGAATTTCTTTACTGAGCATGGATCGGGTTGCGTGCCACAACTGTATTATATTGATATTGAGGCCGACTGCCTGGTTGATGCCACGAGATGGCTTGATATTTCTCTTCGGCTGTAGGAGCCCCTCCCGGAGTCTGCACACACCCCCAGTGAGCTCCGTCGACATTAAATGGGTCGGGCTGTGATGTGCCGAAGAATTTTTGGCACATTTCAATACCAATTGTATAGATTCTAGCTTGTATTAATGCAATTTCAACCGATACTTATGTAGATTTGTTGTTTTTACAGTACAATAGGATTGGGAGTTCAAGGACATCAAAATGGAAACAAAAGGACAAGAGAAGAGTTAAATATTGCACAAGCACTGATCTGCGGTCCACTATGCAATCGCAGATCAGACATGCAGATCGCACAATTGCAAGCCAAATCGCAATAATGAAGCAGGGCCCGGCCTAAACGTCAAGTCAAGAATGCGGTCAACTATGCGATCGTAGATCATACATGCTGACCGCAGAAGTGAGACTCAAGATTGCATAATAATGCAGAGTCCTGGGCAATAAATCAATTCAAGAATGTGGTATGCTATGCGACCGCTGAACCAACATGCGGACCGCAGATTGCACCCAAACCAAACATGAAGACAACTGAATATCAAAATTGTGATGCACTCTGTGACCGCGGAACTCAAATGCGAACCGCATAACCAGAATGCAATGATGACGTGAAGAATAGAGTTTCACTCTGCGGTCGCGATGCTCAGAATGCGGACCGCAGACTTGCTATGCGACCATAATACGGTCGTAGACACGACCTGAAAGGGTAATTTTGTCCATTTTCTGTCAAGATATTTACCCCACTATAAATTGTTTTATGATGCCCTTGTGGGCTCATCTTGTCTAACATTAGAGCTACATTCCAAAACTTTAATATTCCCTTTTCTGTAAACTTTTGGGTGAAGATTCTCTTCTTTGTTAGAATTTATGACATTTAATATTGCTTGGTTTTTGTATTCTACCATGTGTAGCTAACTCTAAATACTAAGGTTGTGGACCCTAAATCGGTGTTTTGTTAGTGGGTGTTTAATATTGAATATATGTATAATGGTTGGTTGATATATATTTACTTCTCAATCTTCATTTATTGGTTGTGGTTGCAAACATTAACAAAAGCCATTTCATTCTAGCTTTGCTTGGGAAAGTGGGTTAGAACATGGAAGAAGTAAATATCAATGACTCAAGGCTTTAAACCTTCTTTAATAAAATCGCTTAGGGAGAAGTGGGTATTAATTGGCATTTATTGATGAGTCTTAGTTGCAACTCTATTATATTTGGGAAAACTATAAAGAGGAAATACTACTCATTCATTGGAAAATAATGGGTAGTAACTTAGACATCATTTGCATATCATACGAACCTTCCATTAGAAATATATCATATTAACACCTGCAAACATTACATTTCATTGAAGGGGACACAACCTTGGTTGCTTTAATCCAATTGTTTACTCGTTAAAATTCTACAATTAGTTGCTACTTCAAAATAATCATTTTACATACTCTTGTAACTATGAATCATTTCTTATTTTTCTTAACCGAATAGAGATAGAACTCTAGTAGAGCAACACACTAAACGAGTAAACTTTTCACGCCTATTCCATATGGGATTCAACCCCAACCTTGTCGAGTTATTATATTTTACACCGACCGCCTTACACTTGTTATTAAAGTGTAATTTGAGCGTACAAAATTTTGGCGCTGTTGCCGGGGAATACAGTTCCTGAAATTACTATTTAGTGTGTACTTTACTTAAGTTTATTTCTATTCCATCACACTTTGTTTGCTTTGCTTGGTGTTGATAGGAAACATGTCAGAATATGATGATGATGTGGAGGGAGAAATGGGAGAAAATCTTTTTGCAGACATCGAATAATCCATTGAGGACACCAACGCTATTGTGCCTCCGGCCATTGGAGCGGCTACATTTAATGCGGAAAACAGTTTAATCATGATGCTTACGGCAGAAGGATCCTTCAGAAATTCCACTGATGATGATCTAATGCAATACCTTAGGAATTTATTGGGAGTGTGCACAATGCACAAGCAAAAAAATGTATCCTACGATGCCCTGAGGTTGAGATGCTTCAAGTATTCTTTAGCTGGGGATGCAAGGAGATGGCTCCAGAATCTACCTTCCAACTCTATCCATTCCTGGCCCCAGCTTGTTCTGGCGTTTCTATCTAAGTGGTTCCCGCAAAGCAAAAAGTTTGAATTACAGGACAAGAATTTTTTCTTTAAGAGGATGCAGGGGGAGCAGTTGCATGAGTCATGGGATCACTTCAAATTATACTTAGTGAGGTCTCCTAACAATGGTTTCCTGGATTCCATGTTGTTGGAAATATTTTACATGGGTTTTGATCATATGAACCAAGCCATCGCGAAGAATGCAGCTGACGGATCGTTCATGGACAAATCATTTGCTAGAGTGACTCAAAGTATGGACAAGATCCCAAAGCACAACCAAGCATGGCATTCAGAAGATACTACCGGAGGAATTTCATATAGGTCCCCTTCTTTGACTACTTTGATCAAGGAAAATCAGGAGAGAGACCAAGTGATTGCTAGGCTTGCTACAAATGTGAATGTTCTAACAAATATGTTTACCGAGTATCAAACAAAGAAAGTAAATGTAGTGGAGGATGTTCAACTCAATATGGAGGAAAATTGTGAGGAGGCAAATTATATCAACAACCCTCAATGGGGTATCAAAGGCAACCCTACCATGGTCAAGGGCAATAAAACTACTAGAGACCAAACCCGCAAGGGCAAGGAAACCAACAATGGAGAAATGATCAATGTAACTCGCACCAAGGAAATTGGAACAACAACAACGATTTTGCAAACCGGAGCTCCAACCCATATGTTCCACCGAAAGGTCAATATGCAAATCAAGGATCGTCGAGTGAGTCCAAATTAAAAAGCATGCTTGAAAGAGTGTTGCAAAATCAAGAGAAGCCTGACCCATCCATGAGAAACATGACTGAAGTTTTGAGCTTTCACATTGCATATATTCAAAAGCTAGAGATGTAAATGATAGACCTTTCAAGAGATGAAAATCCAAAGCAAAAAGGGCATCTTCCTAGTGATACCATTGCGAACCCGAAGAGTGGTGGAGGTGGCTCAACTTCTCACGTCATGGAAATAACTACTAGAACTGGGAAGGTCTTGCAAGGGTACATTGAACATAAGGTTGTTGGGGAAGAAGTCGAGCAAGAGGTCAACGCCAAAGAATAAGAGGCTATTGTAGTTGAAAGGGTCCCGGAAGAAGAAAGGGTGAAAGAAGTGATCCTAGAAAAGGTGAAGGACAAGGAGAAGGGGGAACTAAAAAGCTCCACCTCCCATTACTAGACCTCCTCCCCATTTTCCTCAAAGACTTGTTAGAAGCGTTGATGATAGCAACCTTGAGAAATTCTATGCTTTTTTGAAGCATTTGTCGGTGAATATTCCGTTCTTGGAAGCATTTCAAGAATTTCCAGTGTTTGCCCAATACTTGAAAGATTTAATCACCAAAAAGAGGACCACAAAGAATGAGGTAGTGAACATGACTCACCGGGTGAGCTCTATCATAGCCACAAGCCCCGTCCAAAAGAAAGAAGACCTGGGAGAATTTACTATCCCATGCACTATCAGAGAGCGTGATTTTGCAAGAGCTCTTTGTGACAATGGGGCAAGCATAAACTTGATGCCGCTTTCCATCTACAAGCAAGCGGAGGGATGCCAAGGCTAACAAGCATGAGGTTACAAATGGCCGATCGATCTATGAAGCGACCAGTATGAATTGTTGATGTTGTACTTGTGAAAGTTGGAAAATTTCATTTGCCTGCCAATTTTGTGATTCTTGATTGTGTTGTCGATAAGGAAATCCCTGTCCTTTTGGAGAGACCATTCCTAGCCACGGGGAGAGCACTCATGGACTCGGAGTGAAATAGATTAAGTTCTGGGTGAACGATGAAGAAGTAACTTTTCAAGCAAGTAAGGGGATGAAGCTACCACATGAGTATGAGACCATTTTCATGATAGAAGGGGTAGATGAAGTTGAAGATGACGTCGAGTTATTGAACAACAATGCCTTCGTGAGGCATTGATGGCCATCTTGGTAAATTTTGATGGTGAAGATATGGAAGGGTACATGGAGTCCATGAATGCGTTGGAGGGTCTTAGATCCTACACCTACACTCCGGCAAAGCTTTCTCTTGACTTAGAGAATAGGACCACACCACCCGCAAAGCCATCAATCATTGAGCCACCACAACTAGAGCTCAAACCTCTTCCTCCACACTTGAGGTATAAATTTCTCGGATCTAATGATACTATACCCGTAATCATTTTGTCTTTTTTAACTGATGTGCAGGTAAACCAATTGTTGGTGGTCTTGAAGGAACACAAGCAAGCTATTGGATGGACTATTGCGGACATTCATGGGATTCCCACGGGAATTTGTGAACACAAAATCCAATTGGAGAGCGAGACAAATCCAAGCGTGGAACATCAAAGACGGTTAAATCTGTTAATGCAAGAAGTCGTGAAGAAGGAGATTATCAAATTGTTGGATGCCGGGGTAGTTTACCCTATTGCAGATAGTTCATGGGTGAGCCCAGTACAATGTGTGCCAAAAAAGGGTGGCACGACTGTGATCGAAAATGAGAAAAATGAACTCATCCCAACACGAACCATCATAGGATGGCAAGTTTGTATGGACTATTGTAATATTAACACTGCGACTTGCAAGTACCATTTCCCTATGCCTTTCATTGATCGAATTCTTGATCGGCTAGCGAGAAGGTCATTTTATTATTTCCTTGATGGGTATTCCGGTTACAATCAAATTGACATTGCTTTGGAGGATCAAGAGAAAACCACCTTCACTTGCCCGTATGGCACCTTTGCTTTTAGCCGGATGCCATTTGGTTTATATAATGCTCTGGCCACCTTTCAAAGATGTATAATGTTCATTTTCTCCGACATGGTTGAGGATTTCCTTGAAATCTTCATGGATGATTTCTCGGTGGTTGGTGATTCATTTGAGCACTGTCTTTGCAACCTTAGACAAGTGCTAGAGAGATGCGAAGAAACCAATCTTGTGCTAAATTGGGAGAAGTGTCACTTCATGGTTGACGAAAGTATCGTGCTTTGGCACAAAATTGTAAAGCAGGGCATTGAAATTGACCGGACAAAGATCGAAATCATTTTAAAGATTCCTCTACCAACTTCTATGAAAGGTGTTAGAAGTTTTCTAGGGCATGCCTGGTTTTATAGGCGCTTCATTAAGGACTTCTCCAAGATTGCTAACCCCATATGCATACTCCTCGAAAAAGGAATCCAAGTTCATGTTCGGTTAAAAATGTCTTAAACCCGATTGGTCACTTCCTTTTGAGCTTATGCGTGACGCCACTGGTATATCCATTGGGGCAATCCACAACATAATCCTTCACCCGATGTACTATGCAAGTAATACTGTCAATGCGGCAAAAACGAATTACACAGTGACTGAGCAAGAACTGATTTCTATTGTATATGCCTTTCAGAAGTTCCGGGCATATTTATTAGGGTCCAAGGTGATAGTTTACACGGATCATGCAGCTCTTCGTTTTCTCATGGCAAATAATGATGCAAAGCCTTGATTGATTCTTTGGGTCTTATTGTTACAAGAATTTGACTTTGAAGCCAAGGATCGCAAGGGAACGCAAAATCAAGTGGCTGATCATTTGTTAAGGTTGGAAGAAGGAGGGAGACCAATGGGGGATCTTGAAATCAATGATGCATTCCCGAATGAGCACATATTGGCTTTGTCTAGAACCTTTTCTCCTTGGTATGCCGATATTGCTAATTATTTGGTGAGTGACCTTACCCCCGACGGATTGGAATCCTACCAAGGGAAGAAATTCTTGAGAGATTGCCGGCAATACTATTGGGAAGAGCCATAAGTTTTGTGTATGGGCTGACAATATGATCCGAAGGTGTATTCCTGAATAAGAGGTTATGCCAATTCTTAGGGCATGCCATGACTCACCAGTTGGGGGGTCATCATGGAGGAAATTGGATGGCGGCTAAATTTCTTGAATGTTGATATTATTGGCCTTCCATCTACCATGATGCCAATCAAACAGTCAAGGCATGTGACCAATGCAAATGACATGGTTCAATCTCCAAGAGGCATGAAATGCCAATGCACTTTAAATCTTCGACATGTGGGGGATCGACTTCATGGGTCCCTTCGTGTGTTCTTGTGGGATGAAGTAAATCTTAGTGGAAGTGGACTACGGGACCAAATGGGTTAAAGTCTTTTCCTTACCAAACAATGAGGCAAGGGGTGTAACCACATTCCTGAAGAAGAACATATTCACTCGGTTTGGCACTCCTAGAGCCATTCTTAGTGATTTCGGGTCTCATTTCTGTAACAAAGATTTTGCGAGTCTACTCGAGAAGTATGGTGTCAAGCATAAGGTGGACACACCCTATCATCCGCAATCAAGTGGTCAGGTTCAGGTTTCTATCTGGGAGATCAAAAATATTCTAGCTAAAACTGTGAACGCAAATAGGACCAACTGGTCAAGGAAGCTAGATGATGCATTGTGGGCATACCGCACGGTCTACAAAACTATTGTTGCCACTTCACCTTATCGGCACATCTTTGGTATAGCATGTCATCTACCCGTGGAATTGGAACACAAAGCTATGTGGGTTGAAGCTGCCAATTTGGTGTTGACACATATCAATGAACTTGAGGAATTCCGGTTCCATACGTATGAAAGTGATGCGGTATACAAAGAGTGGATGAAGTTTGTCCATGACAAGAAGATCTGAAAAGAGAGTCAAGGCGGGTGATATGCTCTTTCTCTTTAACTCGAGGCTCAAACTATTTCCGGGCAAGCTTAAATAACAATGGTCCGGTCCCTTCAAGGTGGTAAATATCTCTCCGTATGGAGCGGTGGAATTAGAGTCAAAGAATGGGTTTCAGACATTCAAGGTAAATGGTCAACGCATCAAGCACTATTTGGGTACTGATGGTGAGAAACATTTGGTAGAGCAGCTGGCTCTCAAAGATTGTCCATGATCGACCACTGAGTGAAGTCGAAGGAACATTAATCCCATCGTGCCGCGACGTTAAAGAAAGCGCTTCATGGGAGGCAACCCATGTGTGGTAACACCCTCCTTTTGTTTTGTTCTTTGCTCTTTTCAATTTTTTGGCTTAAAGTGTTTGTTGGAGTGGAGGGGGTTCAAAAGATCTTAACACTTGGTGGAAATGCATGAAAAACTGACGAAATGGAAAAATGTCAACTCTACGGTGGAAATGTGATCGCATGATTGCTATACGGACCATATTTCAACCGCACACATGCACAGAGAGGATCCCAAAATGGCAAGTGAAAATGCGTCTAAAACGTGCATTTTGCGGTCCGCATTTCAACTCTGTGACTGCAGAATGCACCTCATAAAAGGCCCTCAAAATTCTTTCTTGAATCACACCGCACAACACATATGCGGTCGCATAGTGTGTTACGTGGTGAAAAAAGTATCGCATGTTGATCGCCAAACTCCCAGGTACGTTCCACCTCTATTTCGCATTTAAACAAAACAGATATAAATAAAAATAAAAAGAGAAAAAGGAAAACGGACAAAAACAAAATGAAAAAGAAAAATAAAAAAATTTGAAAAGCAAGCATCTCAATGCAAGAGGCCTCAATCGATCCCAGGCAAAGACAACAACAAAATTCATAACCATCTGTGCCACGCTTATGGTATCTAACCATTTCCCCTTTTCTTTACTTTAACAGTCGTGTGCAAGGAGTTAGTCCTAAATACTTGGTGTGTCTGTTTCTTGCTAAATGTGATCGAATGTAGGCTATAAATGATGTGGGGAACGCGTTTGTACTAAAAATTAGGGTAGCCATTGTTGGACATTAGGTATTTTGTGAAAACGATCAGGTCTACGGCCCGCATGTATGATATGCGCACCAAATTTTAGTCACAGACTTAACCCTAGGTCACTTGAAGAAGATGATGAAATGCCTTTATGATGCGATCGCACACTGGACATGCGGTACGCATACTTGACCCCTAAACTTTCTGTAGAATGTAGTGAAAATGCGGTGGAAAATGCAGTCGTAGAACTGATCTGCGGTACGCAGAACCACCGCTTGAGCAGTAGACCCCTGAATTTGAGCCCTTAAAAAGGTTCATTATGCGATGATTATGCAGTCCGCATAATGGTTTTTCATTTGCATAATTCCACCACATAATGAACAACTTCTGAGGCCAGCACTTCTGCGGTGACTTTGCTGTCAGCATAGTGGTTATGTGACCGCGAAGTTGACCGCATTTTGAGCTTTTCTTCTTGATTTTTTTATGTTCTTTCCCAAGGAATCTATAGTGTCACTCATATCTACCCCTTGTGCAGATATGTCTCTTCGGCAAAAACGGACCCTACCGAAGCCACCAAAAGCAAAGCGCCAGAAAGTAGAAGAGGAACAGCAACATCCCTCCCAATCTAAAAAGAATGAGCAATTTCCTAATATTAGTTTGTGGGATGAGGCTAGACGAAAGTAGGGGGATGAGTTCCACATCCATTGGGGAGTAGAGGGGGACCGGGAAAATATCTAGAAGGGATAGAAAAGAAAAAACTCCTCCCAGAGAAGCAATTGAGTCTCCATGGGCTGAAAGACAAATATCCGCACATCCTGGAGAACATAAAGCATAAGAACTGGTTTTCCTTTACTCATCCACCTGGAGAATATAACGGGTCTCTTGTTCCTGAGTTCTATGTATCATACGGGGCCTCGAGAACCAAGCATCATAAACGCAACCGGATCTTATTGGAACAAGTGCTAGTTCAAGGGTACATAGTGTTTTGCAGTGACAACGCAATCAATGAGCTATATATTCCGGATTGGAATGGGGGCACCGCTGAGTATAATGAGAAGTTCACGAAACGGGAGGGTGAACGTTGATGGATTGCATCGATTATCACCAAGGGCACCCCTACTTGGATAAACCCCGTCCAAAAGATTTACAAAGAGAGTCTCTCACAGGAAGGTCATTTTTGGCTGGTATTTGTCACCTCTAGATTGATACCGATGCAGGATGAAACTGAAATCTCTATTGAGAAGGCACTAGTTATCACCTTCTTCATGAAAGGTATCATGATAGACGTGGGGCCAATTATCCATCAAGAGATAGGAATCAGGGCCACTCAGACTACCACTTCTCTGACGTTCCTTTCATTGATCACAACACTCTGTCACGCTGTGAATACCCTGGTAGATGAGCGGAAAGATAAAAAGGGAAAGGAGTTATGGGTGATTGATATCACACGACTGAGTGATGCTGTGATTCCTCTGGCAATGCCAATTCATGAACAATACACTGAGGACAGCTCACAATCCCAGCCTTTTATGACCCCTTCAGTTGATGTTGCGTAGTCGTCGACTCCTTAGCCAATGTCCCAACCTGCCACTGCTCAACCTACCCTTACTACCCCCAATCTTGCCCCTCCTGCTGTATCAAAGCTTTGTCTATTAGCCCAGCATTCCAATGCTAAGGTAGACCAACTTCTGAAGATGTTGCCGAACCTGATCAAACATGCCTCGACTCTCATGCAAGCAGCAGTTCATGATATTCAAAAGCAACAGTCAGCCCATGCGGCGCGATTGGAGAAATTGGAGTTGCGCATGGAGAAGCTAGAGAGGGGTGAGGTGAGTGGGATACCGGAGCTCAAGAAGGAGGTTTCATCTATGAAGGTCGAATTGAAAAAGATGCAAAACTTGGAATTCGAACTCTCATCCCTCCTTCCCAACCTAAAGCTCCGTCAACTCACATTGAGATTACTTCTGAGGATGAGGCTGGAGGTACGGGCAAATTAGAGGATGAGAAGGATGATGATGAGAGTTCAATTTGGGAAGATGATGATGAAGCCCCTTTGGAAAAAGGGAAACAAATTGCAGAGGCATCTACTAATGATGCTACTCAGAATGAGGCTAAAAGCCTAAGTTGGGGGTGGTGTCGAAGTAGAGGTTGGCAAGGTTGTATGGTGAGTTTAGGACCACATGACTCAAAAGTTTTGTGTGAAGTATTCAAGATCCAAAAGAAAAACAAAAAATAAAAAAATAAAAAAGAGAAAGAGA
This sequence comes from Nicotiana benthamiana, assembly GCA_034376525.1. Lineage (NCBI taxonomy): Eukaryota > Viridiplantae > Streptophyta > Magnoliopsida > Solanales > Solanaceae > Nicotiana > Nicotiana benthamiana. The sequence continues at coordinate 25,870,595 of CM067335.1, forward strand.
ATATTTTTGTATTGGTGGAAATATGTGTGTGTATATAGAGAATGGAGTCTTAAATGAATAACTAGAAATGGTAGTTGAGGTGGTTCGATATGGGGAACTAAATGAAAGTGAGGCTATGGGGGTTTGAAAAGGACCAAAGTATAAAAGAGTGAAAAAGTGTGAGTAGTGTTCAAAAAGGGTGAAGTCACTTGTACTCAAATATTTATCCAACCCGTCCCTGAACCTACGCTACAAGATAAAAAGTCCTTATGAGACCTCCTACCAAACAATCTTGTCGAAGCGGCGAATTAAAATAAGGGCAAGCATGTCGTATGACATGTAGTAACACCTGCAATTCTTTCTGAGAGTGAGTGGGTTTTTAATTGGTCCCACTTTGTTTTTCTTGTAAATATTGTGATTTTGGGACCTTCCTTCTAGTGAGGGTTCATGAAGTGTGAAATTGAACAGAAATTGATGTTTTTGAGTCAAGTGAAATTGCACTCGGCTGAGGGTGACATCTTGTCGCATTGTCTGAGGCTCAAGGTTCACAGGTTGATTGATTTTCCTTGTATATACTATAAGTTCAAGAAGGGTACGAGAATTGTAAACATATGCTTTAGGATCTAGCTTGTTTTAATGCAATTTTAATCGATACTTATGTAGATTTGTTGTTTTTACAGTACAATAGGAAGGCGAATCTAAGGACACCAAAATGGAAACAAAAGGACAAGAAAAGAGTTAAATACTGCACAGACACTAATCTCCGGTCCACTATGTGATCACAGATCAGACATGCGGACCGCATAATTGCAAGCAAAATCGCATAATGAAGCAGGGCCCTGGGCTAAAAGTCAAGTCAAGGATGCGGTCCACTATGCGATCGCAGATCATACATGATGACCGCAGAATTGAGACTCATGATCTCAAAATGATGCAGAGTCCTGGGCTATAAATCAATTCAAGAATGCAGTACGCAATACAACCACAGATCCAACATGCGGACCGTAGATTGCACCGCAAACCAAATATGAAGCCAACTGAATATCAAAATTGTGATGCACTCTGCGACCGCAGAACTCAAATTCACCATAATGCAATGATGATGTGAAGACGAGGGTTTCAATTTGCGGTCGCGATGCTCAGAATGCGGACTGCAGACTTGCTATGCGACCAGAATGCAGTCGCAAACGTGACCTTAAAGGGCAATTTTGTCTATTTTTTGTATGATGCCCGTGTGGGCTCATCTTGTCTAACTTTAGAATAGATTCCAAGACTTTAATATTCGCTCTTTTTGGAAGCTTTCTGGTGAAGATTCTCTTCTTTGTAAGCATTTATGACATTTAATTTTGCTTGGTTTTTGTATTCTACCATATGTAGCTAACTCTAGGTTGTGGACCCTAAATGGGTGTTATGTTAATGGGTGTTTAACATTGAATATATGTATAATGGTTGGTTGATATATATTTACTTCTCATTCTTCATTTATTGTTGGTGGTTGCAAACATTTACAAAAGTCATTTCATTCTAGCTTTGCTTGGGAAACTGAGTTAGAACTTGGAAAAAGTAAATATCAATGACTCAAGGGTTTAAACCTTGTTGAATAAAATCGCTTAGGGATAAGTTGGTTTTAATTGGCATTTATTGATGAGTCTTAATAGAAATTCTTTTACATTTGGAAAAATTATAAAGAGGAAATACTACTCATTCATTGGGAAATAATGGGTACTAACTTTGACATCATTTGCATATCATAAGAACCTTTCATTAGAAATATATCATATTAACACCTGTAAACATTATATTTCATTGAAGGGGACACAACCTTGGTTGCTTTTATCAAATTGTTTACTCGTTAAAATTCTAAAATTAGTTGCTACTTCAAAATAATCATTTTACATACTCTTGTCACTATGAATCATTTCTTGTTATTCTTAATCGAATAGAGATAGAACTCTAGTAGAGAAACACACTGAACGAGTAACCTTTTCACGCCTATTCCCTGTGGTATTCGACCCCAACCTTGTTGGGTTATTATATTTGACACCGACCGCCTCATACTCCTTATTAATGTGTAATTTGAGCGTATCAGGCTGCACGGCGCAGCGGGTACTAGAGTGTACCGTTCTATGCGTTGCATTTCATTCATGATTTTGTTCTTTATCTGGTTTACCTATCATAGTATTTCTGTACTCGTATTTCATTGACTCGTTGTTGTATTATTAATGTTCTAAATTGCTAAATATAGTTTACTTCTCATTTTTCCATGATTTCTTATTCTCAGCCTCTATTTATTTTTATTAATCACTGGGTCGGAGTACTCACATTACTCCCTACACCTTGCGTGCTGATCTAGGTGAGTGATGATTTTAGCTGAGTAGCGCAGTACTTGGGCACATCGAGGTAGTAGGATTTTAGCATATTTTAGTAGGATTGATCTTTGATAAGTAGGATTTTAGCATATTTTATGACCCTACTAGCCTATGCTTTGAGTATAATTTGCTATAAAATAGTCCCAAAATGCTTACAGGTTGTGCTTGATTGCAGGTTTGAGCGAGAAAGTGACGAAATATCAAACACCGGCTCAAAACGAAGTGAACCCTGCTGAAGTATCAAAGACCAATGAAGTGGTGGAAATACGAGCCTGGTGCGGACATCACAATTGTGCATGTAGACGCACTAGGAGAGTTCATAGTAGTGCACAGTCAAGACTGAAACTACGCGGGTGCGGTTGGATTAGGAAGCCCGCGTCCAGTTCATGCGGCCGCACCATTTTGTCATGCGGTCTGCGCCAAAAGGTTAGGAGAAGATAGAAATTTGTGCAAAGATCAGCCACGCGGCCGCGGTCATCTTCATGCGGTCCGCGCCACACCTTAACGCGGCAGGGCCACATCTTTACGCAGTCCGTTCCATCCACTTCAAATAAATAAAAATGGAATTCAAATCAACCAGTGCGGCCGCGGTCATAATATTGCGACCCGCACTGACCCTGCAAGGGCAATTTTGTCCAGGTTTTCCAGCCCACCATAAATAGAACATTTTATCATTTTAGGTTATGATATATTTATTAAAAAGAGCTACGCTCGTGAGGACCAACGTTTTAGCCTATTTTGGCATCCTAGCTTTAATTTCTCCAAAGATTCGTGTAGTTTTACTTTAGTTATTATTTAATATGATTATTTATTCTTCTATTTCTTCTGTTTCTCTTTCAATTATGTCTAGCTAAATCCATTAGCTAGGGTTGTGGCTCAACCCTAGTGTTGGTAATTGATGGGTGTTACTTTGTAATGATAGATTGATATTGGGTATTTGTTATTTGGGTTAATTTTATGCTTTAATTAAGGATTGGTCATTGCAATCATTGATTTTATCTTAGTAGGATTGATTCTTCTTGAGAAAGAGAGTCTATGGCCCAAAAATTGACCCAACAAGGAATTGGGGTGGACGCATAAGAAATGGTAGTCCCAATTAACGGGTTAATCTCGAGAGGGTAATCACCCTACTTGAACACTAGTTGCTTGCTCTAATTAGCCTACCCAATTGGTCTCGAGAGAGTCAATTAGGCAAAATTGCTCTCTCTATTGAGAGGTGCGAGAGTGGGTAGAGTTGTGCAACGGTTATAACATAAATCCCAAATATGTGAATCTATTCTTAGTAGTTCTACCCGTTAGCTAACCACCTAGATGATGTCACGACCCTAGTGCCTTTCTACCTATTAGTTACAAACTTTTAATATTTTCTTAGCATGATTTGGTCTTAATCTTTAGTTCATACTAGTAGTTGTTAATACAAAAGAAAATTGATAACTAGGATATTAACTTATTCTATGCTCATACTTGCCTATGCTTTAAGTACAAATTGCTACAAAATAGTGCCAAAATGGTTACAGATTGTGCTTGATTGTAGGTTTTGAGCGACAAAGTGATGAAATATGAAAGATTGGCTCAAAACGGAGTGAAACCTGCTCAAGTGTCAAAAAACAGGTGAAGTAGTGGAAATCAAGCCTAGTGCGGACCGCACAACTGTGCATACGGCCGCACCACAGAGTTCAGAGAGTGTAATATCTGGGACTACTATCACGCGTCCGTAGAAAGCTATATGCGGCCCACAGCCCTCTCGTGCGGCTGCACCATTTTCCCACACGGTCCGTGCCACAGAAGTTTAGAGGAGATGCATTTTTGGACAAGCTCAGCCATGCGGCCGCGGTCATCAACATGCGGCCCGTTCCACAACTCAATTTGGCTGCACAACATCATCGTGCGGTCTAAGCCACCAACTTTAGAGATAAAGACATACGAGTAGATTTTGGTGGTGCGGCCGCGGTCATGTTAACACGGCCCGCACCGAACCCGCAGGGGCATGTTTTTTCAGCCTTTCCAACCTACTATAAATAGAATATTTTACCATTTTTAAGTTATGTTTTGAATACCAGATAGTTGTGGCGCTCGTGAGACATATGTTTTGGCCTATTTTGGGAATTTTTAGCTTTATTTCATTATAGATTATTGTAGTTTGACATTAGCAATTAATTAATATGGTTGTTTCTTCATCTATTTCTTCACTTTCTTCTTTAACTATGTCTATCTAAACCCATTAGCTAGGGTTGTGGCTCAAACCTAGTGTGAGTAATTGATGGGTGTTGCTTCTTAATGATAGATTGATATTAGGTGTTTGTTATTTGGGTTAATTTTATGCTTTAATTGAGGATTGGTAGTTGCAAACATTGATCCTAACTTAGTGGGTCTTGACTTTTCTTGAGAACGAGAGTCAATGAGCCCAAAATTGACCCAACAAGGAATTAGGATGGACCCAGAGGAATGGTAGTCCCAATTAACGGTTTAAACCTCGAGAGTGTAATCATTCTACTTGAACCCAAGTTTCTTGATCTAATTGGCCTACCCAATTGGTCTCGAGAGAGTCTATTGGGAAAAATCACCCTCTCTACTGGGAGGTGTGAGAGTGGGTACAATTGTGCAACGATTATAACATTGATCCCAAATATGTCAATCTATTATTAGTAGTCTCCACCCGTTAGTTAACCACCTAGGTAATGCCACGACCCTAGTGTCTTTCTTTATATTAATCACAACTTAGAAAATATCCCTTTAGAATAACTTAGCCTTAATTTGTAGTTTATAATAGTAGTTGATAAATAAAAATCCAAAAATGTTAGAAGTACAAATAGGAGCACAAACACATTCCTAGTCTAAACAAATACGCAACTCTATTCCAAGCTCCCTATGGAAAATCGACACCGATACCACTATTCGAGTAAAACTTTTAGTGCCGCTCTTCCTACCATTGTGTAAGGTTGGGTTTGATGCAATCACTTTTTGGTGTCGTTGCAGCGGAGCTTACGGTGTTGACCATTTGTGTAGCTAGTATTGTGTTTTGCTTCTCTTTCCTTCTTTTTACTAACTTTATTTGTGTCAATCACTCAAGTACACATGGATTTAAACGGACCCTCCTGGCTACATGGTCGTGGGGGAGGAGGTTGAGGATCTAGAACAAGAACTTGTATTACCTCAAGCTCCAAAGTGAGGTCGAAATGCCAATGCAAATGGAAATGAAAACGTACCAGACCCTCCTCCACCTCCAGCAAGAGCGGTCCCTTGAGTTCTTCCTAATCAAGGGTGCGCAAGTGCAATAGTTCCTCTCCGAATACAGGTAAGGAACTTCCATATTACAAATGTGATGCTCACCTTGCTCTAACAAAGAGGTTATTTCATGGGGGGCTCTGATCAAAATGTTTATAAACACTTGAAAGGGTTCGTGGATACTTGTTGGGGTAGCAAGCAGACAAATATTTCGGAGGATGAATTGAGACTTCAACTTTTCCCGTTCTCACTTCGGGGGGAAGGCGTTAGATTGGTTGGAGAGGCACCTCAATCATTCCATCAGTACATGGGATGAGTTGGCAGAAAAGTTCACCGATAAATATTTCTCTCCAAGTGACATGGTGGCTCTAAGGGATGAGATTCTAGCCTTCAAGCAAGAGCCGACTAAACCGTTACACGAGATATGGGAGAGGTTTAGAACGATGGTGAATGAGTCACTAACAACGATATGACTGATGTGATAATACAACAAACATTCTATAGGGGCATCAACACAACCAACCAATGTATTGTCAACCAACTGGCGGGAGGAAATTTTATGAAGCTTCCATCAATAAAGCTTGTGATGTGTTAGATGAGATGGCCGATACATCGTCGGCATGGAAAAGCTGAGCTAATATTCCTCAAGGTGATCCTAATGTCATACATTTGCATAAGGAGATACATGATCACAGCCAAGCCATTACAGAACTTAAAACAACAATGAATCAGTTGGCTAAGGCGCAGTTACAACAAGTTCAAAACTCTTTCCAGGTAAATACAATGGAAGGAGTGAACATGAAAAGGAGGCAAAGAGGGTAACAACATCAAGGAAATTTCGATAATTATGATGATGGTGGTGGCTATTCGAATGAATTCTATGATGATCAAAGTGAGGAAGTCCACTACGTCAACAACTATCAAGGGAATAGAGGTAATCATGAGAATCAACAATGGAGACCCAAGGAAATTAAGGCAATCAACAAGGTGGTAAGTGGAACAATAACAACAACCAAGGTAGAAATTGGGGGAACAAAATTCGAGTAATCAAGGAAATTGGAACGGAAACAACAACAACAATGGTGAAGGTGGGTGGAATAACAATGGTGGTCAAGGATTTCAAACGACTCCGATATTACAACAACCGAACAACCCACCGCCGTTTCAATCTCAAGGACCGCGTTCATCCGGAAACAATTTGGGTAGAATTGAGAATATGTTTGAGCACATGATGAAAAAGAACAAAGATTTCGAAGCGCAATTGGCTTCTCATAATACGTCCATCTGGGACTTGGAAGTACAACTAGGGCAACTGTCCCAAGCCTTGAATACTCACCCCAAGAGCGCTCTACCAAGTGATACGGTAGTAAACCCAAAGGATGGAATACCAACTAAGTGATGGCTGTCCCGACAAGAAATGGGAAAGGCAGTGATGTGAAAGCCTCAAGAGAAAAGAATGTTGTAGATGTTGACATTGAGTCACATGATGAAAATGAAATGTTAAATGTTGATGATGTAGTTGAACAATATGTGAACGATGACGTGCGGATTGATATAGATGATGAGGTTGAGGTGGAGACACAAGAAGCCGTGAACCCATCTAGGGAACACATGATTGATATTCTTGAGTCGGTGGTTCCCAAGGCCAAGGCACCTTTGCCTAGACCCCTTCTGCCATATCCTCAATGGTTAGTAAAGCACAAGAGTGACAATCAGTTCAAGAAGTTCATAGATATGATGAAGACTCTTACCATCAACGTGTCGTTGGTTGAGGCACTTGAACAAATGCCATGATATGCAATATCTATGATGGAATTGGTTACGAAAAGAGGTCAATGGATTGTGAGACAATGCCAATGACACGTCAAGTGTGTGTAATTGTACATTCTATGGCTCCAAAACTTGAGGAACCCGGTACATTCACTATCCTGTGTACCATTGGAGTGCCGACTTTGCAAAAGCCCTTTGTGACTTAGGAGCGAGTATAAACTTGATACCATATTTAAATTGAAGACCCGTCGAAGAAAAGACCCCTCGGTATAATTGATGACGCCCTTGTGCATGTTGATAAATTCATTTTGCCATCCTATTTTGTGATACTAGATTGTTAGGTGGACTCTGAAGTCCCATTATCCTTGGAAGACCTTTCCTAGCTACCGGGAAAGCTTTGGTTGATGTCGAGACCAGAGAATTGACATTCCGTTTGGGTGATGATAAGGTGATTTTCTCGGTGTGCAAGTCCATGAGGTAGCCTAATAGCACACAGGTGTGCTCCTTTGTTGACATTGTCATTGCTATGATAATGGATGGAACAAGTACTGTGATTGATGTTGAAGATCCACTTGTGCCCACACCTTTTGATTGTAAGATGAATGATGACTCAAGTAGAGTGATGTGCATAGATGCTCTGCATGCCATGGAATTGTGAGAACTTAGTAGGCTGTCAGTGGACCTTGATCAATGGGAAAGTCCTCTAGAGAAGCCAGCAAATGAGGTTCCTCCGGTGTTTGAGATAAAACGGGTTGAGCCACACATATGTCTCACAATTTTTGAGCCCGATGCTATCTTGAGGGATGACGCAACACCTACTTTGGAGCTTTAAGGGAGGCTACCTGCAGCAGAGCATTAAATGGTGCCTACTCTTCATGAGTTGGTTTGTCCCACAAGACACGAAAAAGTTGGTGATTTTGCAAGAACCATGGTAATTTGAAAGAATTGCCATACAATGTTATTATCCATTGTCGTTCATTGATCGGATGATTCACAAACTTGCTGGAGGTGCATTTTATCACTTCATGCAGAATTTGATGAGAGGCACATGGTGGCATTTCTTGATTTGAAGCGGTGTAATGGTAACATGCGTCTTGCCGTGACGTTAAATTAGGCGCTTCGTGGGAGGCAACCCATATTTTTTTCTTTCTCTTTGTTTTCTGTTGTAGGTTAGGATTTTTGAGCTAATTGTTTTTGAGATATTGCGGACTTGTGTTGAACCAGTGCAAAACAAAAGAGCAAATGTGCACAGTCTCTGAATAGTGCTAGTGCGGACGTATCCCTTCTTGTGCGGTTCGCACGAGTTTGTTCTAATGATGGTTATTCTCTGAAGTTACCCAAGCGGCCGCGACCCTATTTGACTGACCCGCGTTGTTCCCACACGGTCGCATCCACATATGTGCGGGCCATGCTAGTTATCTTCTGCAACCCATATGAGGTAAGCCCAGCGCAGCTCACGCTCGTGTTCACGCGGCCGCGCTGGAGGGTAAGTCTGGGTCCCGCCGACTATTTCTATAAATAGACCTTTAGGTCTTCAACTAGAACTTTTTGCCAAATCGAGTCTCTACATCCTAAAAAGCTACAGTTCACCCCGAGACCCTCAGTTGTGTTAGCATCAAGAGTATTTCTTCACTTTCCTGGTAACATATCTCTTACATTAATCTTTACTTAGCATTAATTTCAACTTTATACATGTTCCTGTAGTCATAGCTTCTTTGTTTTTATTTTTTATTCTTCTTCGTTTCATGATTATGATAGCTGTATGTTGTTCTTGTTGTTCTTTCAAATGCTGGGCATGTAATAATTGAGTAGCGACAATGTAGGATGTTAAAATTTGAACGAAGTGAGCATAACTTGTTAAACCCTAATTTTCCCTCAACTAGTAACCCAGCGCGACCACAATCGTGATAATGTTCTGCATGCCCGTGATGAAGTCGTGTCCTTTGTTCACGCGGTCCGCATTGATTTTGATTCTGAAAGCTGAGGAAATCCTAGAGCGACTTCGTCCCTGATTGTGCGGTCTGCGCTGGTCTACGTGGCTGCATCACTCCTTCACGCGGCTCGCGTTGGTTGGATTTATGGAAGTATAGGTTCTAGGTGAGTGTTTGTGCAGCCCGCGTCATAATCTCGCGGCCCACGGTGCCCTTCATGCGGCTGCACCCCTGCTTGCTCGGTCCGTGCTGACTCAATGTGTGGCATGATCCTTAATTCTTTTAGCTATTGTCTGCTGCAATAGTTTTCCAACAAACACTCTGCACTTGCCTAAACTAACAATCTTAGATTTGTTTGTGTCCAGAAAGTTGTTAAACAAAGAGGACGTGGTGCCAAGAAACCTGGACGAGGTGAACCCTCCCGGGGAGGAAAAGCTAAGCTGACCAAACTCACTCCCTGTCTAAAACCAAAGACAAGGAAGCTAGTTATGAGTCACGAGGAGCAATCGAAGAGTGAGTACCATCCCTCTCAGTACTTGTCAGCTAATTGAGGGCGAGGCCCCTCAATCCCAGCCGAGCTCCGCAGGTTATACAGTATGAGTCATCTAATGGCTCAGCAGCGGGTAGCAACGAGTGCTCCACATCCCCTACAACTTCAATATCTAGGGAGAGTGCTGACAGTGATGATGAGGTCCCAGGTAGTGGGGTACCCAAGGTTGGTGGCGTAAAATGAACGAGAAGAGCGAAGTGTGGAGGACCGATTTGTTAGTCAAGTGGTCTTCCACAAATTCCGGGAAATGTGGTCCAAAATGCACCTAATCATTGAGAGAAGCATAATAACCAAGGACTTATTGCCCTTCCTACCCAAAGTTTATGAACAAGTTCAAACCAGAGTCGGGTGGGAAAACATCAGTGACGGATTGATAGACGCCAATGAACACATGGTCAAGAAGTTCTTCACCAATGTAGCCTACACCAAAAAGGACTCCACTGCGACCAAAGTGAGAAACAATAATGTTGTGTTTTCGAGAAAAGCATTTAATGAATATTTGGGTTTCAATGATGAAGAAGAGACCTAATATTTGAAGAAGTTGGCCCGGAAGCACAAGAAAATGAGGAAGTCCAGTGCATCAAAGGAGTCGGTAAATGTACTACGAGCAGATGTGGACAAGGTAATGGCAGATCAGCTACCGTTAGACTTAATATTCGGGGAGTCAGCCCCTCCAGCAGTACCAGTACCTGAGCCACAACACGAGCAGGCACCCAGGCCACATTTATTTTAAGTGATTGATTGAAAGGCTGCGATTCACTTTGACTCAAGAGAAAAAGACCCATTTTCACAAAAATTTTGAAAAAAAGCATTCTTGCGAATAAAACCCTTCAGCACCTCAAGAAAGAAAAATTTTTAGGATTGTGTTTTTTAATCAACCAAATTTTGAAAAAGGATCCTAGATAGCTATTCTTGCAAAAACAGCCTTCCAGTGCCTTTTTTGGGGCATTTTTGGCTATTTTGGACAAGAACGGTGTTACCTAATTTATTTATGAAAAAATAGCGACACTTCATATTTTTTGGGTTATTTTTGCAAAAAGGAGTTGGACCCGATGAGGATTGCCTACGTATTTCACATCCGGTGAGAATCAAACTTGCGTAGTTTGGTCAATTTTGACACAAACTTTTGAAACAAGTGTTTTTTTTCTATTCCCTTTTTTTTTTGAAAATTTTGGCAGAGTTTCGGGTATTTTGGACTCTAGGGTTTCCACATGAAGGTAATTTCCTATCTCTCACCTCAATTTGGTTTTTCTCAATTTTTCTCCCTTTTACTAGAAGCTGTTCAACATGCAATCCAAGTCAAATAAACACGCAAGTAGCAAGTAAATGCATCTGGATGATCTTTTAAGTTTTGGTGCACCTGTCCTAGCAGACCCAACCTCTGTGTTGAGTCCCCAAAGTAAAAATGCACATTATGCAACTAACGTTCCTACTAGGGATCCAACATGAGGCTATGTTATTCTAGGTTTAAAAACCTACATTTATGTGTTCTGGACCTGACTTACCTGAGCAGAAAACTCGAGCCGGAGGGGGGGCAGCGTACTAGGAATACAGAAGTTTTGCTGGCTTTGCAACTTGTTCGAACCTCATTCTAAAATTGGAATATCACTCTAACAAAAAAGAAGTCACACGAAGTGCACACTTCCCGGATGATTTAGAAGACTCATAAAGAGGAAGATTTCGTAATAATTTATATACAATTCAACCATATCAAAGAGGAAAAGAGCAACATTTAGCACATTAGGCCCAAACATGTAAATAAAACCAGATAATAAATAAGCCAAATATGATAATTATTCTAAGCTCGAATTCTTGAACCCTGAACCAGAGATTGTGGGTTCGATCCCCAGCAGAGTCGCTAGAGCTATCATACCTTCTTTTTTCTACCCCCGTAAGGTATAAGGGAGTTTTTTAAATTTAAGTAACAATTGCAACGGGATTATTTTATTTAAAATCAGGGTTGCCACTTGTGATAATTTTTGGTGTCAGTCACCTATTTTAAATCACGAATCGAGGAAAGATTGACTCTACTTACAGTCCGCAAACACAGAAATCCGGGCAAGGAATTATGTTAACCCGGGGGAAGGTGTAAGGCATTCCCGAGTTCTGTTGTTCTAGCACGGTCGCTCAACTATTATTATTGGCCCAATTATCTGATTGTATACACTTTTAATTGTGTCTTTTTAACTTTTAAAATCGCTTTTACTGATTTAAGGGATTATTCCAAGGTTATTTAAAACATATCGCAAATCATGCTACATGAAATGCATCTGTGATTCATGACACACTCTATTTAATCTTGTTAAAAATTAGAACCGGATCACATGAAATACACCCCCGGGTTTTAATAGCCATGATAATTATATATTCGACGTGCCTAGAACAAACTACAAAGTTTATTTTTAATATCTAATTGTAACATGTGTGAGGGCCATATTTAATTTTTCTTATGGCTCACTCAAGTCTACTTATTCAAATGATTTCTTGGTTTAGACTTATGAGGGCCATAAATTATAGGTCTTACTTAATATGGCACACCTCAACCTAACTAAAAGAATCACATTTAATTAAAGGACTAAAGGCAATTTAAATTCTGTCCAAATTAAATTCAACACATCACTATGAGCAGCCCAAACAGAATACTATATTGGCCTATCATTTGGAGGAGATTTCTGACTTAAATTAAGAGGTTTTGACACAGTTACCTACAAAAACAAAACTATTTACCCTTGTCTATCCATTTATTTTTCTACCCATAAACTAATTACAATTTCTACCCATAGTAATTTTTGTGGTTTTTTTCTTTATTCTCCAATTCCTTCTTTGTTTTTATGCTTTTCATATTATTGTTACTTTTACCATAACTTATTTCACACTCAAATTTGACTCCTTTATTTTTATTTTTTATTTTTTATTTATTTCTTGTTCCTTTTAAATTCCACGTGATTGTCATGTGAACCTTGATCTCCTTCCCTATAAATATGTGTACATATTCTACCATTAGCAGTAACACCAACCAGTGATGGAGCATGACAATATAATCTACGACCACTAAATCTCCATATATACTAGTTAGAATAGAAATGATAATAAAATGTTGGAAAAGGCAATAAAAATATAAGTACCAATAAAGACTTCTAGTACCACATGATACCAATATAGTATACCTGCATATCAACGGAGTATATGATTGCTCCAGAATATTGCTACAACTATCTGTGATGATACTACTGTACCAAAACATTAATAGATACAATAAAAGTATGAGAAAATTACATGCTCGCATTGCAAGCTAAATATTCATAAAGCAACTTGCTCATTCCATATACTAACATGGTATATAGTTGCATGGATCATTCCAACAATTGGCGATAATTATAAAAACTATTACATAATACACATAATCCATATCCATCGGCACAAAAAATTTCAGCATTGCAAATCACGTTCATATAAACAATTTCAGAATAGAATTCACTTAAAAATGCAGCCAAAACAATCAAAAAAAGGTTCAAACGAGCATATGATACCAATATGGCATATAACTATACCAACATGGTATACATTTTTACTGGTTAATTTCCGACTACTATATGACTATACTACTATTACATAACATACATGCATAAAGAGAAAAATAAAAAAAATAGTGTACCACATATTAATGTAATAAAGTATTTTAAGATACTGAACTATATTACTATTATTAAAAAATATTAAATATTGTACTAATTAATGCTGCTAATACAACCAAAAAATAATTCAACTAGCATATGATACTAATATAGTATATAGCTCTACTAATAGGGTATATAGTTGGATTGAATTGTATACCAAAATAATATATTTGTATACTATTTGAGTATACAATACAAATTCATCTTCTTATCTTGTTCAACTATATTTCAACCCAAACTTATAAATCTACTACAAAATCTCTACCAAATTGACTAAAACTTTAGCCGCAACCTCCAATCAACTTTCCAAACAAACCCATATAGGATCGGATCAAAATAATCAAAAACTCAAACAAACCAAGTTATGAGTTTCAAATTTCAAGGTCCTTCAATGGTGGATTTGAATTTTGAATAATAAATCTCCAAAAAACGGGTTTGGGTGAAGAGATAGAAGAATGTATTAGTGAGAAATAAGTGTGAATTGCCATTGATGATGAACCCCAAAATACTACAATAAAAGAAATTTATTTTAGAATTAAAACCCGTAATAGAAATGGAAACGAATTCAAAGTGTTAACTCTAGAAAACTAATAGGTTTAGAAGAGAAGAAGAAGAAAATAGAGGAAGAATGAACTCCATTTACAGCTTTAAGCACCAACTTACCAGGTTTCTTCCACTTCTATTTTATTATAAATGGGTAAAAGAATTGTTTAGATAAAAATGGATTTTTTGAAGTTCAAATCGATTAAAACACTAAAATGATACAGTAGTCGTGCTTAGTGCATGCATGCTTGCTGTAGTCTTTCCAATGTCTACCTTCCCAGCATGATAATCGTAGGTAGAGTCACCGGATAAATAGTTTAAGCCTCATGGTAGGAGCGGTAAATAGTTTGGACATGAGCATTAAAGGGTAAATAGTCTAAAATTAATATGTATAAAGTGAGATTTTCTCTTAAAGTAACAGGGAGTGATAATTTAAAGAGACATTGGGCTCAATGTAAGGCCCAATGTCAAATTGAAGCTGCAGGACTGCAGGAGCATCAGTGATTTAGATGGGCCACATACAAGGCCCAAGCACAGCTCATTGGCCATCCAGCAGTGGTTTCATCAGTCTGCCAACTAAATTGAATTAAGCTAAATGAAAATATCAAAGACATAAACAATTGACAGTGATTCTAGAACCATTCCAGTTTGAGATCGTACCACCTGGAATTGGGCCTCATGCCAAAACTCGTTGGAAATCTTCAACAGGTTTGAAGATCAAAGTAAAATAAATTGAGGCATTCACCTCTAATCCTCGTGACTTCTTCATATATTACATCAACTTTCATGTGAATTCAGTACTACTTAACCAAAACTTTGGGCCATTTGAAGAAACAGTTAAATAGTAAGTGAAAATTAACAGACCTTGACCTATGGAACAACAAACAAAATTAATCCAAACCACAAGAACCAAATATATTCTAGATTGTAATCCTCTGTAAAACTGCTAGTCATATCCCACAAGTCCACATACATTATTCAACAAGACATACGAAAACAAAAATCCAAACAACAAAATCTTCATTAGCTTCTGCAGAAACACATCATTCACACAAATACATTTAAACTCCATTTATCAACTCAAGATTCAACTGAGTACCTGGAATAACAAGAAACAACCAGAGAATTTCAGCAAGAAAGTGGCAGTAGCAGCTCTTTAAAAAGCAATCAGCTACAACTATCTCTTGAGCCCAGAAAATGAGTAATACATTTGAGCTTATTTAAAAATTTCAGAAATATGAAAGCAGGCCTTAATGGAACAGTGATTGCAGATTTTTTTTTCTCCTATTTTTCAAGCTCTATCAATGAGTATCTATTGTTTTTATTAGTTTCTAACTCTTTCTATTGTAATGTCTACCTCGATAATGAAGGAAACAAACCTTATAAAGGACCTTAGGGCAGCAACACTGATTTTAACACTACCCCTTCCCCAACTTTCTTTTTTCAATTCAGACCCTATTCTGCTACTCCATTCACTAATTCACCCCAAACCTCACCTTCCTAGAAGCTGCCTAATTAGTTAGGCAAGATTCTCCTTACCCAATCTCCCTAAACTACCCGTTAAACAGCTACTATTTACCTTCAATATATTACACATAAGTCAAATTAACCCAAAATCCAAAAACAACCCAAAACCGATCAGTCTTCCCTTGAAACTGGGTCAGAGATGACCCAAAAGCCCAATCACACGAAATGACCAAACCCAATACCAATTGAGCATTTGAAGTTCAAATTCTGACCCATACCAAACTAAAACTTAATTGATTATCTCTGAATACTAACTCAAAATCTAGAAAAATAAAGACAAACATAAAGGAAAGGAAAAGACAAAATTAATTCTAATTCACTTGACAAAAATGTCTACAATTAACAATAAATTACTGCTATCCGAAGTATTTTAACCAGTCAAAAGAGAAAAAGAAAATAAGGAGAACAGAGAAGAGAAGAAGTGAATAGAGATAGCTAAAATGAATAGACAGACATTCGGCTTGAAAGACCTCCGACATCTCCGATTTGACCCGAAATTGGTATTAACTGCATGTTCTCCTCGAGAAAAAACGAACAATACTAGTTTTAGGCCTAATCGTTCCTAAAAAACTTGAAGATTTGGAAAGTTTTTTTTAGATCTAACACTGGCTGGATTTGGACCTATGAGTAAGTACTCCCGGTCTATACCTTGGCTAAAGTATCTTGCCAGGTATGCTAAGCTATGGGAGATGTGGTGGCGGATTCGGCATCAAGGATGGATTGTGGTTGTGTGGTAGGGTCGAACGAGCCGTGCCGCCGGCTGGTGGAAGCTTAGGAGTTTAGGGGCGGCGTGTTGTCTAGCGTTAGACTTGAGAGAGATAAAAAGAAGCTCATCAGGGGTCCTAGATTATTCAAAAGTCGTACATATTTAAACAAAAGTGGGGGAAGTATTAAGGCCATTGGATGATGGAAAATGAAAGGCCAAGATCAATTTAACGCGATTAAACTCAAAACGACGTCGTTTGAGTGGTCTTGATATCTGAGGGGTTCTGACCGGGTGGAGGTCGGGTTTGGGCCTGGATTGGGGAACATTTTGGGCGAATTTCCAATTAAACCGGCCAATTTAAGGTTTTAAAACAAATTCACAATTTTCTTTCCTTTTGTTTTCCTCTTATAAATAATTAACAACCCAAATTAACTCTTAAATTAAAATAAATCATAAAATTAAGCTAATTACCCATCACAATATTTATAAAAATTAATTAACTTCTAAATTAGAAGAAGAATTACAAATTTAAAATTAAAAGGTTAAAATGCAAAGTGAGCCACTTTTTTGTAATTTTCATTTAAAAAAAAGATATTTACTAATTAAAATAAAATATAAAAATAAATTTAAATGCAATGCAAGGTATTTGTTTGTATTTTTCAAAATTTAAATAAAACCAACATGCATAGAAAAATGAAAAAAATTAACAAAAATCTTACAAAAACCTAAATAATGGAATATATATATATATATATATATATATATATATATATATATATATATATATATATATATATATATATATTTCTTGAATTTATGGGAGTAATTCATATAGGGCAAAAATCACGTTCTCACAACTAGTCTCCTAGTAGAGCCACTTATCCGCCCCTAACATACTCAATAAAATTTATAGAATCTCACTTAAAATAAGGCAATTATGACAAGAGCATTAAAGGCAGCGAGTTTTTCATTCAGTTACCAAATATGAATGACGCTGAATGAACAGTACATTTATAGTGGGCCAGTAGTTTGTAAGTAATTGTTGATTGTCAATGAGGGGCAGCTCAATAGAACTGGTGGCCTAAACCTAAACATATTTAAAAGACCATGAGACGTCTTTTATGACATTCATATAATATTGAGATACAAAAAAAAACCTTCATAACTTTGATATAGTGGTGAGAGCAGAAATCATGATGTATGAGTTAGGTGTGTCTCATATGGCATTGAATTCTTCCCTTATGTGAAAATCGTAAAGGGTGAGCTCATTATTCATTATGTTTTGAACCTTGCGAGATTTGCCTCGGAGATTTCTTAGTTAAAAAGACGAGACACAAAAAAACTGCTTTCTGGTGTGTGGATCAATCAAATGTGACAAAAAAATTGTTATTTTAGAGAATTTGAATTGAAATTAGAAAGTAAAATCGTAAGAACCATAAAAAAGACTATGTATAAAGAAAGAAATAAAATTGATGAAAAGATAAATATATATTATGTCTACCAAATGTTAAAAATCATTAAAATTTGAAATCTTTATTAATAATTATATAAATATATATTATGAAGTATATATAATATACTAATATAATAGCAGTTTTTATTTTTTAGGCCTTAATTATTTTGGGGCCTAAAGCAAGGGCTTTACTTGCCATAACTTTGAGCCGTCCTTGCACAGTGGCGGAGCCATCTTTGCCCGAGGGATGTTAACTGACACCCCTTCGCCGGAAAATAACACTGTGTAGATAAGTATTTTAGGTATTTTTTTTCTTAAAAATGGAATATTTACAAGGGATTGACAACCCTTGACACAAGACAAACTCTTATTGCAATGATTAAGGAGTGTCAAAAATTACAGAAGATTGCAAGTTTCATTCCCCATAATAGAAAAATTTTTTTTGACACCCCTTTGTAATTTCGGGCTCCGCCACTATCCTTGCATGTTAGAATTTCACGTTTTTTCCGTTGAATCATTTTTTATTTTTTGATGCAGGAGGGTTTGTTGTTGTATGTATTTCATTAATGATGGTGAAGTACACAGTTGTAGACTTACATTCCATAAGAAAGACGTGTCAAAACCAAACAAACAAAAATAAATAAAATAATACTTTATAGTTATTTTAAATATAAATAAAATACTTATGTAAAAATATATTATATATTAGTATAAAATTTTAATGAAAGTGAAAGGCAATTAAATTTGTACTTACTTTCTAGTTCTTGTCACTCTAACTTGGACAATTTTATTTACAATGACACGAGTACTGTGAGTAGTAATCTTACTGTAATTTGTATTTTCATAACTTGCATGATTTACACTTAATTTTTAATATGAATATGTTATC
The DNA here is from genome assembly GCA_034376525.1 of Nicotiana benthamiana. Taxonomy (NCBI): domain Eukaryota; kingdom Viridiplantae; phylum Streptophyta; class Magnoliopsida; order Solanales; family Solanaceae; genus Nicotiana; species Nicotiana benthamiana. The sequence continues at coordinate 25,889,214 of CM067335.1, forward strand.
GATTATGTTGAGTCGTATATATTAGTGATCAGACTCCAAGGAATTGGCTCATGATATCGATATCATGTAATTGTAGATTGATTGGAGAAATTTGTACGAATTGATCGAGGTGAAGCATTTGATATTTCGGTACAAGTACTGTGAGTAGTAATCTTATCGCAATTTGTATTTTTATAACTTGCATGATTTACACATGGATTATTAATATGAATATGTTACCGATTATTTTGAGTTGCATGTGGGACAAGTCTTTTACTCGATATGATACCGAAATAGTAATTTGACATGATTATCACTGTTTTAAATATTCTTGATGTCACTAGATATGTTTTACCGTTACTTAAATTTACTATTATCAAAATAAAATTACATTATTTGATAAGAACTGAAATAGCTATTGTTCTAAAATATTTTTCTATGAATATATACGAATACAGAGACAAGTATAAATGGGAGTAGACTTTGATGGATCCCGTAACTAACGACAGGTTAGTTAGACCTGGTGCACCTTGTATTTTCTAATTGCATAGTACAATTATAGCCCTCACTAATGGGAAGGTAGAACTAGCATATCGTTACCGATGATCCTCGAGTTGGGACTACCTTTATATTTTACTTCTTGCGAAGAAGTCCATAGTTATACTGATTACATGATCCGTTCTTTGAAACCTCCCAAATATTAATATTGATATTATATTAACGTGCTTATTACTGAACTGTTTAATGTATTATGCTACAAGAAAAGCATGATGAGACTAGAATTATTTATTGTTTCTGAAAGGGTATTTTTATATTATTTTCTATTTGATCTACTAGCATGTTTTCAGACATGTCCCCAATAAAAACGGTTGAGATTAAGTGTTTTTACTAACTGAGCTAGCGGCTCATTTTCCGCTAATTAGTTTTACAAAGATAGAAGTTGACGCATGCGAGGATTTCATTAATTAGAGCGCACAAGTTGATAGTTCTCGGTGAGCCTCGCACTTGTTCGTGTGAGCGAAGATTTTATTCATTTTATGGTCTTTCTTTGAACTCTTAGAGTCGCTCCATAGTTAATATTTTAGTGTCATAAGTATTATTTTGTTATTAGAATTTTATGTCGAGTACCGTTCTTTAATATCAAATTTTGAGATAAAGTAGTATTTTTAGTTGTTAGTGGGTGGACTATTAAAGGTAGATATTTATTTTGGTTAATTGATACAGTCATTTTCATTTGAAATTGCTATTAGGATGTTTGGTTGCTCATTTGAGACAGGGAAATTTTTGGGATATTCCAAAAACAAGGGAAACTCTGTCCGATTTTCTGTAAAATACCGATAAGGATTACTTGGGGGCACTTGCTCCTAAGTGTCGTTCATGATACTAAATTGGATCGTGATAAAGTTGGTACAGAGCCAGGTTTTAAGTCCTGAGTCATGGAGCAATGCTAGTAGAGTCTTGTTCATGGATATGTAGGTGCTCATACTAATGATCTTAAGGCTACTGAACATTTAGGAATATTTTCCCTTCTTTCATTCTTTGATCGTTCGTTGAGATAACTTGAGATTGAATTTAGAATATTTCTTTCGCACATGGCTAGGACATGCACACCCTCATCTGTTGGATGTGGTACTACCCGGGGTAGAGGTCAAGTTGGGGTTCATCAAACTCGAAGACACGCTGCTCTTCAGCCTGAAGTTTGGAACATGGGTCAACCCCAACTTGTTATGCCAAATCAAGTGCAAGGGAATGGAGTTCAAGATGCTCCACCACCAGTGCCAACTGTTGCACCTACTATTACCTTACCTGCAGATGCAGTGGCAAGGTTATTGAATGTATTAGAGGCAATTGTACCTACTCAGGGAGAAGGTTCAGCTCCCCAGGCTGCTTTACAGACTCAAGCATCTAAACAGACTCAAACTTTCGTGAATAAGGAAGTATCACTACAAGAGTTCCTAAAATTGAAATCACCAAAATTCACTCGTTCCGATAATTCAACAGAGCCTCAAAGTTTCTTGGATGGGACACTCAAGGCATTACGTGATCTTAGATGTTCTAGTGAGAGAGTCGTGGAGCTCGCAACATATAAACTAGATGATATGGCCAACACATGGTATGAAACTGCATTGCTAGGAAGGGCAGCATGAGCAGCACCACTATCATAGGATGAGTTCATAAGTTGTTCAGGAATCATTTTCTTCCAGAAAGCCTGATGAAAACATATGCTAGAGACTTTGAGATATTGGTTCAGACTCCTGATATGGATGTGTCAACATATAACACTAAGTTTTGTAAGTTGGCTATATATTCTCCTTACTTAGTACCTATCGAAGAAGCTCGAGTTCAGAGGCTTATTGATGGATTGGTTGGACGTCTATACACTGCAGTATCACCATAGATGAGAACTTTATCCTACTCTGATGTAGTCGAACGTGCTAGCAAATTGAAAACAAGAGACATGATGAGCGTGCGGCTAGTGATTTATGTAAGAAGGCCAAGACATGCAGGGCTTTCAGTGGCCGTTTTAGTGAAAATAAAAGAGCAAAAAATCAGGGAAAACAACAAAAATAGGGTTCTCAATCATGGATACACATGTCATCACAGTCGACATATAGACCACATTATAGACAGGGTACTAATGGATCGTTATCATATGGACATTGTAATTCTTGGCAGATATATGCTACTACTCCAGTCTGCCAGACCTGTGGTAGATCACATTTGGGCCAATGTCGTGTTCTAACAAAAGACTGCTTTCGGTGTGGCCAGTTGGAACATCACTTGAGGGATTGCCCTCAACCTCCGAGAAATTTCAACTAGGCTTTTATTTAGTCAGTTGCAACGACTCAAACTACCCGTAATACTTCAGGTGCTACATGTACATATAATAGAGGTCGAGGTGTTGGAGGCTGTGCTACTGTGAATTATCGACAAGGAAATGCTGGTACAGGTTTGGCGAGAATTTTTGCATTTACTTGACATGATGCTCAGGCCTCGAATGCTAGGTATTCTTTCTGTTTGTTCATTTGATGTAGTGCATTGATTGATCTGGGATCTACTCACTCCTATGTGTCCTCCTACTTTGCTTTGAGGTTTAGTAGACAACCTGAGTTGTTGAATGGTCCTTTTCTAGTTGCTACTCCTATTGGAGAGTCTCTATTAGCTGAATACGTGTATCGTGCTTGTCAGATTCAGGTTAAGGGTAGAGATACTCTAGCTGATCTTGTTGTACTTGATATGATTGACTTTGACATGCTGATGGGAATGGATTTGTTATCTTCTTGCTATGCTATAGTCGATTTTCCTGCAAAGATAGTAAAGTTTGAGATACCAAATGAACCCATTTTTATTCTAAGGTCAGGTTCTAGAGACTTGAAAAATTGTATTTTTTATGAAGGCTAAATGACTTCTAAAGAAAGGTTGTTGGGGTCTCTTAGCTATTGTAAATGACAAAAGAAAGGAAGCAGTTAGTATAGAAAATTTACCAATAGTGAGAGAATTTTCTGATGTATTTCTTGAGGCTTTACCAGGATTGCCTCCAGTACAAGAAATAGACTTTGGTATTGATTGGCTACCTGACACACAACCCATATCGATACCCCCATACCGAATGGCACCAGTAGAGTTGAGGGAGCTAAAGAAACAATTACAAGATTTGTTAGATAAGGGTTTTATTAGGCTTAGTTAATCACCATTGGGTGCACCTGTCTGTTTGTAAAGAAGAAAGAAGGATCTCTGCGAATGTTCATTGACTATAGGCAGTTGGACAAGATAACAATGCACAATAAATATCCCTTGACTCGTATAGATGACATGTTTGATCAGTTACAAGGAGCTGCCCATTTTCAAAGACCTGTGTTTTGGCTATCATCAACTTAGAATCAAAGATGGCGATATTTCTAAGACTACTTTCAAAACTCGATACGGGCACTATGAGTTTCTTGTGATGCCTTTATGACTGACTAATTCTCCAGCAGCATTCATGGATTTTATAAATAGGGTGTTCAAGACATTTCTGGATATATTTTTAATAGTATTTATTGATGATATCCTGATATATTCTCGTAGCCAAGGAGAACACGAGGATCATCTCAAGGCTCTATTGCAGACATTGCGAGAACATCGGCTTTATGCTAAGTCCTCGAAGTGTGAATATCGGTTATACTCAGTATCATTTTTGGGGCATGTTGTCTCCAAAGATGGAGTTACGGTAGATCCTAATAAGACAGAAACTATTGAGAAATGGACCATGCCTACTTCTCCTACAGAGATTCGCAGCTTTTTAGGTTAAGCAGGCTATTACAGACGTTTTGTGCAGGATTTCTCCTGAATAGAAGTTCCACTGACTAAGCTAAAACAATAAATGCAAAGTTTTAGCAGAAGCAGGAATGTGAGAAGAGCTTTCAAAAACTCAAACCATGTTTAACAATTGCACCAATATTAGTCTTACCATCGGGTTCCAGAGGATATAAAGTATTATGTGACTCTTCGAGGTGGGATTAAGATGTGTTCTCATGCAAAATGTTGGTGTTATTGCTTATGCTTCGAGACAATTGAAAAACCACGAGCAAATCTATCCTACATATGATTTGGAGATGGCTGCAATGGTATTTGCTCTAAATATTTGGATACATTATCTATAGGGAAAAACTTGTGAGATTTATCTGGACCATAAAAGTCTGAAGTATATCTTTCAGCAGAGAGATCTGAATCTTCAGCAGTGTTGTTAGATGGAACTACTCAAAGACTATCATTGTTCTGTTTTGTATCATCCTGAAAAGCCAATGTAGTGGCTGATGTATTGAGCAGAAAATCTACGGGGAGTCTGGTGCATATAGCTCCTGCAAAGAGACTTTTGGCCAAAGATATTCAGAGACTAGAAGATACGGGTATCAGATTTTGTGTCAGAAATTCAGAGGCATTGTTGGCTTGTGCTCAGGCTAAGTCTTCATTTGTTGAGCAAATTAAGGCCACCTATTATGAGTATGAACAATTATGCAAATACATAGATGAGGCCTTAGCTGGTAAAATCAATGACATGATTGTTGAAAGTTATAGTGTTCTTCGAATGAGTGATATGCTATATGTAGCAGACGTAGATGGGTAGCCACATGCTATTCTTGAAGAAGCACACAACTCTAAATATACCATACATACTGGATCCACAAAAATGTACCATGACCTGAAGAAATTTTATTGGTGGGAAGGTATGAAGAAAGATATTGCTAATCTTTGTTTCTAGTTGTTTGACTTGTTAGCAGGTCAAGGCTGAGCAACAGCGACCCGCAGGACTGTTACAACAATTTGAGATTCCAGTGGAAATTGGAAAGAGTTACTATGGATTTTGACCATGAACTCTTAGAGGTTATGATTTGGTGCGGGTAATTGTAGATCATTTAACAAAATCAGCACACTTTTTGCCGGTGAAGACTACATATAGTGGACTGAGGTATGCATAGATATTTATGAATGAAATTGTCCGATTTCACGGAGTTCCAGTATTCATCATCTCTGATAGAGGATCAGAGTTTACTTCACACTTTTGGAAATCTTTTCAAAAAGCATTGAGTACACGATTAGATCTTAGTACTGCATGTCATCCACAGACAAGCGGGTAGTCTGACGTACTATTCAGATCTTGGAGGATATGTTGAGAGCTTGCATTCTTGAGTTTGGAGGTAGTTGGGACACTTATCTACCGTTAGATGATTTTTCTTAAAGCAATAGCTTCCAGTTAAGTATTCAAATGGCACTGTATGAAGCATTGTGTGGTAGAAGGCATCGTTCTTCTATCAGATGGTTTGAAGCTGGTGAGACTAACTTATTGGGACCCGACCTATTACAAGAAGCTATGGACAAGATCCAGTTGATCAGACATAGATTTCTTGCATCTCAAAGTAGAAAAAGTCTTATGCTGATAAGAGAAGAAGGGATTTAGTATTCACAATTGGGGACAAAGTGTTCCTACGAGTCTCCCCTATGAAAGGTGTGATGCGTTTTTGGAAAAGAGGCAAGTTGAGACCTAGGTTTATAGGACCATATGAAATACTAGACCAAGAGGGAGTTGTGGCTTGTCGTTTGGCACTTCCTCCCGAGTTATCTTTTATTCATCTAGTGTTTCATGTCTCAATGCTAAGAAAATTTATATAAAACTCATCTCAGGTGCTTGAAGCACTGATGTCACGACCCAAAACTTCCTCCGAAGGAATAGTGATGGCACCTAGTCTCTAAACTACGTAAGCCTAACATAAACCGAATTAACTTTGATTCTTACTAACTTCAAATTAACAAACTTTGAATAAATCAAAATTTTCAAAACCGGTGATACAAGTCACAAACCTATCTAAGAGAAATTACACAAAAATAATAATCACTGCCCCAAAACAAAAGGAGCAAATGGAAATAAATACAAACGAAGGTGACTCTGATACCTGCGAACGCAGCAATAGGTTATCATGAGTCTCCACTTAGATGACCCCAATACCTAGATCTGCACACAAAATAATATACAGAAGTGTAGTATGAGCACACCACGACGGTGCCCAGTAAGTATCAAGACTAACCTCACTGGGGTAGTAATGAGGAACAGTCAGGACACATACTGGTTAAATAAAATGAACAGGTTATGATAACAAACATCAAAGTAAGGATAACGAAGTAATATCAACCGCGGAGAGAAAATCCATGTACAAACAGTATAATCAATAAAGGGAGAACACAGATAGTAGCAAACATAAACCAAGTAAATCAGATAACCCAAGCAATTCAACACTGACGTAACAGAGACAGAGCAAAGTAATAATGTATCCAATTAAAGAAAACAATGCCAACTCAATCAATCATATCATGTTTAATCACCATCCCGATCATTTCAATCCTTGATTTCTCATCTGAGAATCTCAACTTTCAAACTTTCAGCACATATGGCATCTCGTGCCCACATATTTTCCATCTCACTCGTAACAACAAAATCCACATAATATACCATACAAAATGTCCTTACAAATGCGCTTAAGATGTTCAAGAAGTCCTATTTACATAATATAAATTAAATTTCAATTTCTAAATAAGTTTGGAAAACCGGCGAGAAAAGATGGAGTTATGTTTTTTTTTTTGAAATCATTCGATTAAGAAAGTACCCCTTTCAATTTAAAATACAACATCGAATGAATTATTACCTTTAACAGGGGAGTTGATAACTTAAAACTTAGTAGAAATTCCTTTTAAAAAAAACAACCTCAGACAGTGTAAGGTTATATAATTGAGAAACTAATTGAATTAAGGATGTAACAATAATTGATGTTCAAAGTATTAGAACGTATAAATAAATATATATAAATACGGTGAGGTATTGAAAAAATTGTGGGTTCTAAAACAAAGGAACACAACAATAAAGAAATTAAAAAGTTAAACATTTGAATTGATAATAACAAATAAATACAATGGAAGAAAGTGCACGACATCACCCTTCGTGCTTTTACCCTCGTTCTCACCATAAGAATAAATAATTACTTGTAATCTTTCTTGTTGCAGTGTGTAACCCGATCCAATCATATATTACTGTTGTCGCATGCAACCCGATCCAAAGCATATAATATTGTTGCGGCGTGCAACCTGATCCAAAGCATAGAATATTGTTGCGGCGTGCAACCCGATCAAAATCATGTAATTTATGGGGCAGGTAACCTGATCCATATAATATTGTTGCGGCATGTAATCCGATCCATAAAATATTATTGCGGCGTGCAACCCGATCATATAATATTATTGCAGCGTGATACCCAATTTATACGAATCAATACTGATCACGAAAGAATCCCGGAAAGGGAGTAATAAGAAACAACAATATTCCGGCAATGGAGTCAATAATAAGAATAAACATGTCCCGGCATGGGAACCAACAGTAATAATTAAATATGTCTGGAAAGGGAATCAACTATAACCAAAAATTGTACCAACAATTAACTTCACAATGGAACCTTAACTACACAACAAGACGTAATAAACACGTGATAACTACACCGACAACCACAACAATTGGACATGTAAAAAATTTACACGAAGTTGTAGAGGAGCTCATAGACAATAAGTATCAAAACAATAAGGAAGGAAATCACTTCAATTAAGGCAAAATAGGGTCAATGTAACATGTAAGAATTAGAGGAAAGCTAACAAAGTCATACGAAACATATAGAGGCAATTTAAGCAACTAGGGAACATAATCATAACATGATACTTTCCATATAAGGACCTATGAACCCTAGAGGCTAATTTCCCACAAATAAGTCCGAGCACACACTCGTCACCTCGCATGCACGGACTACATTTAGCATAGAAGTCTCAATTCCTAAGGGAAAGTCCCCCACACAAGGTTAGGCAAGATACTTACCTCAAAAACGACAACTCGGTACTCTAAAATGGACTTCTCGGGCGAAAAGGCCTCCGTACAGATCAAATTCAACAATAACAACTCCAAAACACACATAAATCGAATAAGGAACTATTCTGAATAATAAAGTTTCAATGTTTACAAAAATATATAAATTGACCCAAAAGTCGACCCTTGGGCCCGCACATCGGAACCTTTAAAATTTTATAAAATCCGATCACCCATTCCAAAATGAGTTCAACCATAAAAAATTTACTAAATTTCGATACCATTTGGCCCCTCAAATCACAATTTTTTTATTTTAGAAATTTTCTTCAAAAATCAACATTTTACTCAACTCAAATCACAAATTAAATGATAGAAATGAAGAAAAATTCATGGAATATAATCTATTCTAGGTGAAGAACACTTATCCAATCATTTTGCTTTTAAAAACTCACAAAGAATCGCTCAAAACCGAGCTTTAGCACTCCAAAAAAGGCAACAATGGTGTAACCCTCGATCTGGAAAATATATTCTGTCCGCCCAGATTTTGAGCATCTCGAACACTGAGGAAGTATCACGTTCGCGAAGACAACAAAGGGAAGGTGCTCAGGTTACTCATCGCGAATGCGACAATGCATCCGCGAATGTGAAGTAGGGAAATCTGATAGCCCAAGGACTGCTCTTCGCGAACGCGTGAAGTAGTACGCGAATGGGAAGAGTGGAACGGCATAACTACGTGAACACGATGAAGCGAGAGACAGAGCTCCGTGAACTCGAAGAAGGATTTAACATGGTCAGCAAAAAAGCTTCGCGAACGCGAAAGACTGTTCGCGAACGCGAAAGAGGATACCAGAAGCAGAAAGTAGCAATTCAAAAACATGGGAAAATGACCTGTCGCCAAACCGGAACACACCCGAGGCCCCTGAGACCCCGTCCAAACACAAAAACAAGTCATATAACCTAACACAGACTCGCTTGAGGTCTCAAATCATATCAAACAATGTCTAAACATTGAATCACACCAAGAAACAAACTTAGGAACTTTTAAACCTTGTAACTTCCAAAACTCGTACTGAAAATGACACCAAATTTTGTAAAAAAACTCAAAATAACATGATGGAGCTTCTCCAACTCTCGAAATTGTATTCCGTGTTCGATATCACTAAAGTCAACTATAGGTCAAAGTTTTCTATTTTCCAAACTTCAACTTTTTCAACTTTCGGTGAAATGCCTCAATTTACCCTACAGACCTCCAAATTCGTATCCGGACGCACACCTAAGTCCAAAATTACCATACAAAGATGTCGAGATCACTCACGATCCGTTTTGGGGCCGTTTACTCAAAATTCCAATTCCTGTCAAATTTTTACTGTTTAAACTTCCAAAACTAGGTTCCTTCTTCCGATTCAATTCTGATTCATTTGAAAACTGAATCCAACCATGCACACAATTCGATGCACCTAATGTAAAGATGCTCGAGACCTCAAACTACCAAATCAGGCATAATTGCTCAAAACGACCAGTCATGTCGTTACATCCACCTCTACTTAAACATATGTTCATCCTCGAACGTGCCCGAAGTCACTTCAAAGACATCGAAACACTGCTTGAGCTCACCATACATACACCTGGGGGTGATTCTCCATCACTCAACATAAGGAGAACTCATAATGCAATTTAGCTGAAGATCTCATCTCCTCCCTAGCTCATATCCTTAGAACATTACCCAAACCTCAACATCTGAATTTCATTATAGGACACGAATTCCTCATTATCACACTGAACACACCCAAACAAGCTGAATCGAGCCAAACTATCCCATCCCCAATACAATCACATGCTGCTCCACACAACTCAATGCCCAAACCAATAACCTATGACCACCATAGCTGTTCAAATAATACCCTGGATGCTGGCAACACACCTCATATTGAATATAACCTTTATTTCGGACCTCCACATCACTGTCCACGATAAAGAAATATCCGGGAACACATAGCCTCCTATGAATTCAACAAGTCAAGAAACCCTATTGCCCACTGATGATAGGCTATAATTACGTATTTTAGTAATTTATTACACTCAAATTTACTGCAGATTCATTGAGTTTGAGCTTTAATCGCTAGTATCTTGCACTAATTGTGTGTTTTATGCCGTGTAGGAGTGATTCCAAGATATGTAGATGTCATGGAATGAATTCAAGGGATTTGGAGCTTTGAAGTCTTATTAAAAGCCCAAGGAACTAAGCCGGAATCGTATTTGGGGATCAACAGATGATAGAGCAACAAAATAAAGAATCAAGTAGGTATATTACGTACGGTCTAGTAAAATACACATAACCTTTGCTCGGAACTCAATTTGGGCTCCATAATATACGGTTGGAAGGCTAACTCAAAGGATGCAACTTTCATGTTTTATTTTTATCCAAATTCCAAACGGAACAGGACAAAACATACAGTCAAAAGTGTGATTGTGGACCTGAGGTGTGCCGAGGCAGCACACTAGGAAAGTACTGCGCCCGTACCATGGATGCGGACGTCCATGCCTAAAAACTTGTTCTTTTCACGTAGGAGAAGGTATAATAGTTTGTGACCAACCCTACTTTGTATATATATACGTGGTAAAATGGTACTTTGAAGGGAAGAGACTAATTTTTAATATAGATTCGACTAAAGGAAGCAGAGACAAAATAAGAGTAAGATGGAGATCTTCTGTGAGTTTTTCCTTTCTCTTCCTATTTATTCATTGTTAGTTATTAATTTTAGTATTGTAGTTTTACATACTATTATGAATAGCTAATTTGTTATCTAGGGTTTTGATAGAACCTTTTGCAGGATAAATTCTTGTTATGTTTTCATATTATTGACTTGTTAGATTTCTCTACTTGTTCAACTACGTGTTTGTTGCTATTGTTGATTGAATGACCATCAATTGAATGTGCCTATTGAATGTGCTATTTAGTGTGAATGACCATCAATCAACTATAATTTGAGGATGTCAACGTTGAAGAAGTGAGACTAGAGTTAGCCAAGGACATTGAGGATACTAAGTTTGTTGACTCTAGTATCATTGATGTTGATGATGCTGAAAGTCCTGAAGTTTATATGAGTGAGCGCATCGGTCCTCACTCCAAACATTTTTCTACATTGTGCTTGGTTGACAATATGGAAATAGAGTCATCCAAGCCGATTGAGAAGTCAAGGAATGAGAAACAAGATGCCTACATTCTGGAATTTCTTGCCAAAAAGTCAGGACTACATACCTCATCTAGAAGCCAAGAAGTGTCGAATAGTACAATGGTTGCTTGGGACAATTAGATTTGTTCCTCTACCCATTGAGCATAGCCAAAAACTTGATGCCGAATTCGGGGTTCAATTCATAAGCTCGAGGTGGAGGCAAAAAGGTGATTCCCATCATGCCATGACGTTAAATCAAGCACCTGTTGGGAGGCAACCCATCTTTATTGATTTCTTTTATATTTTTATTTTTAATTGTATTATTTTTGTAGTGTTAGTTTTCTATTTTCTAGAAGCATGGAAAACAAAGGTATTGGAAGGATGCAACAACAAATCAAATGGTTGGAACTAAGTGTGAGGTACCCGCACGAAGGACCAAGCTTGGGAGAAGTCTGAGTACCAAATGCGTTGTTAGTGCTTCGACCTTTGGCCTACCGAGGAGTCTCTTTTTTCCCTTTTATTAGTTATGGGGTTCATTGGGGACATTACATAATTTTAAGTGTGGGGTGAGGAGATTGTTTGAATGACTTTCTATGCTATTTTAGTTGTGTTAGTTTAATTGAATAAGTTTTTTAAAAAATAGAAAAGATTGAACTTTATCCGACGATGGATCCACTAGAAAAATTTCTTGACGGATTAAAGTCAAAAGAAAAAATAAATAAAATGATTTTCTTTGCTTGGTAGTGTAGCAATTCCCCCTTGGTTTTTCTTTGTGCCGCGATTCTTTTTCAAAGGTTTTATTTGAACAGGGTGTAGTTAGTTTTTTTAGGAATAGGAACCATTATGTTGTGTTTTGAATTGAAGTAATATCTCTTGACTTTGTTATGCCTTGAGAATAGTGAGTACTTTGGTTGTGACGCTTAGGCTCAGTTTTTACCCTTCTATAAGTTTCTTAAATTTGCTTATCTGCTTTGACTAAAGTGTCTTGATGAGTGCAATCCTGAGTGAGTTAAGTGACATGTGTGTGTAAGAATTGTTTATATTTTGTGCATTGCATTTGATGTCTAGAATTGTTTATAGTAGTTTTGTTCAGTCTTGGAAGTGATGTAAGTGTTTCTTTGTTGAGCCAGATATGTATATTTTACCCACCTAGTTGTTATGTATCGTCGTTAACCCCTTTGAGCCTGTAATGTTGTCTCTTTGGAAACCACATTGCAAGTCTTACCCATTTGTTTGAATTAACCATCTATTTAAACCGTTTTAACCTCTCCTGAGCACTTCAATTATTTATGAACTTTGTAAAGGTTAAAGTGTGGAGTGGTTGGTTTGGCTTTTGAGTGGAACTAATTAAATAAGGTGAAATGTGCACTACTTTGAAAAAGTAAGAGCCACTTGAATTGAGAAAAAAAAATAGTTGGATTTGTTGTGAAAAAAAACAATTCCCTGATAAGCGGCGGCTCTTCATTTAAGCGGGATTAAAGAAGAATATGGTAATATATGTTGATGTGAATATTGAGTTTTGGTTTGACATAAGTACGGGGTTTGAATGTTAAAGTATATGTATTAAAGTGCTTAGGGAGGTGTAGTCACTCTTATATCTAGATGTACCTTACCCGTCTCGTAGCTTACATTACAACCAAATTGAGTTCTAATTGATCCTAGATTGAATGAGTTCGATTAGTGGAGTAGTACACTACAGCAAGCTTATGACATATCTTTTGTGTCATTTGAATGTTATTTCTAAGAGTGAGTTAATTCTTTTAATCTTGAGTTCCTAAGTGTTATTAAATTTTATTGTGTGAAACTACTCTCTTTTATTGTGTGAGGGCACTTGATTCATGAAGGAAAAGTAATGTCAGTGACGTCTATGTTAGAGTAAGTGGGTGAGTTTTGAATAATGTGTGGTACTTGTGATGAAAATCTTGAGGTGAAGATGTTACACTTTTGTGCTTAGTCTATTTTAAATACTCTTGGTGTGAAGAGTTAGGAGAATTATTTCAAAAGGTCATGGCTATAAAAAAGTATAGTTTAATTGCTCGGGGACGAGCAATGGTTTATGTGCGGGATATTGATGATAGGATATAATTATGTATTTTAGTCACTTATTGCACTCAAATTTACTGCACTTTAATTGAGTTTGAGCTTTAATCGCTAGTGTCTTGCATTAATTGTGTGTTTTATGCCTTGTAGGAGTCATTTCGAGCTATGTAGATATTATTGAATGAATTCAAGTGATTTGGAGCTTTGTAGTCTGAGTAAAAGCGCATGAAATTAAGTCAGTATCATATTCGGGGATCAACGGATGATAGAGAAACAAAACAAAGAATCGAGTAGGCAATTGCGCACTGTCTAGTAGAATGCACATTAACTTTTGCTTTAATTTCTATTTGGGCTCCACAATATTTGATTGGAAATCTAGCTCAAAGGGATAAAACTTATATATTTTATGTTTTTCCAAATTCCAAATTGAACAGGGTGAAAAATGCAGTCGAAACCGTGACCGCAAACCTGAGGAGGGCTGAGGTAGTACACTAGGAAAGTACCGCGCCCGTACCATGCCGGGGCCGCGAACGTCCAGGCCTGGAGACTTGTCCTTTTTTGTGTAGGATAAGGTATAATAGTTTGGTTCCAACCCTACTTGGTATATATATACATGAGAAAACGGTATTTTGAATGGAAGAGACCAATTTTTGACACATATTCGACCTACAGAGGCAGACACACAATAGGATCAAGACGGAGAAATATTCTATGGGTTTTCCCTTCTTCTTCCTATTTTTTAGTTGTTGGTTATGACATTTAGTATTGAAGTTTTACATACTATTATGAATATATAATTTATTATCTAGGATTTTGATAGAACCTTTTTTAGGATAAATTCTTGTTATGTTTTTTATAAAATTCAGTAGTTGGATTTCTCTACGTGTTCAACTACATATTTGTTGTTGTTGATTGAATGGCCATCAATTGACTGTGCCTATTTAGTGTGTAGTAATCGAGAGAGGTTACATATTTAGGTAGTTGTTGGACAACGTCACTCCTAACGTACGTGGAAAATCAATACAGTGGGTTTAAAGGCAAGTTTAGAAATAACAAAGTCTTGATGTGGTCCTAATTGTCGTTTAGATAAAGCCAACTAGCTTAGTTTGAGAGAACATGTCTAGTAAATTGTTGTAGTTGCTCGAGAGAGAATTACGATATCTAAAGTGCTCATGATAGAGAATACATTGGCAAAATTTTAGGGAACATAGCTAGAAGGATTTCGACAATGGGGAAATCATAACTATAGACCTCCTTAATTTAGTCTCCAGCCCTTTATCTCGTTAGGTGATAATTCTACCATTTTTTTTGTAATTTCTAGTTAATTAGAAATACAAATCTCAATTTTATAATGTAGAAATTTTTTCAAACTTGTTTTTTTGGTGATATTAAAAAGATATCGCTAAGCCTTAGTTTGTGGGATTCGACTCCGGACTTTTAGACCGGATTATATTTGTGGCGATCACTTATCATTTTTAGGACTAGAGTTGGGCGTGATCCAATTTTGGCGTCGTTGCCGGGGAACTAACGGTGTAGTTGTAGCTGTATATATTGCTAGGATTCAAGTTTGAACTTTTATTTTGTTTTTTTTTATATAAATTTTGCTTTGAGAAACATGACATCTTGGAGTTATGGGAGTTTAGGTATAGATAATTCTACTATTGATCCTGATACATATTGTGAAGGAAACCACCCGTATCAAAGTTATCAAAATATTCCCGAGAGCGAGTTATGTGCACCAACTATATTTTATTTCTGGAATGTGTGTGATGTGTATGGTGGTAAAAATTGTCACTTTAATGGTTGTGCTTATATTTCTTATCTTCTCCCAACCAATTACTGTGATGGTTCTACCTTTTCTTGTGAAGTTCACAGGAACAAAAAACCCGGGAATGCAGACCTGAAGGAGATCAAGGATATGATAAACTGCCTTCTGAAATAAAATAATGAAAAACAATTATAGATAGAAAGGCAAGAGGAAACTATTCGTAAGTTGGATGCTCAATTGAGTCAAATGGTTGGAGATTTTAATGCTCAAAAAGCAAATATTGATGATAGTAGCCAAGAAGAGCATAAATTTGAGGTGTTAATTGGGAGGTCAGAGTAAAACATCGACAACCTAGGCAATTATAATTTGAGGATGTCAATGTTGAAGAAGGGAGACTAGAGTCACCCAAGGACATTGAGGATACAAATTTTGTTGACTATAGTATCATTGATGTTGAGGATGCTGAAAGTCTTGAAGTTCATGTGTGTGAGCGCATTGGTCCTCACTCAAAATATTTTTCTACACTATGCTTGGATGATGATATGGAAATAGAGTCATCCGAGCCGATTGAGAAGTCAAGGAATTCGGAACAAGATGCCTACATTCTAGAATTTTTCTTGCCAAAAAGATAGGACTACATACCTCATCTAGAAGCCAAAAAGTGTAGAATAGTACAATGGTTACTTGGGCCAATTAGATTTGTTCCTCCAACACTAGAGCATAGCCGAAAACTTGATGCCAAATTGGGGGTTTAATTCATAAGCTCGAGGTGGAGGAAAAAAGTGATTCGCATCGTGCCACGACGTTAAAATCAAGCGCTAGTTGGGAGGCAACTTGACTTTATTGATTTCCTTTTTTAAAATTACTTTTAATTGTATTATTTTTGTAGTGTCAGTTTTTTATTTTCTAGGAGCATGGAAAACAAAGATATTAGAAGGATGCAACAACAAACCAAATGGCTGCAACTAAGTCTGAGGTACCCGCACAAAGGACCAAGCTTGGGTAGTGCTCCGTCCTTTGGCCTACCAGGGAGTCTCTTTTACCCTTTTATTAGTTATGGTGTGCATTGGGGATAATGCATAATTTTAAGTGTGAGGTGAGGCGATTTTATGGATGACTTTCTATGCTATTTTAATTGTGTTAGTTTAATTGAATAATTTTTTTAAAAAATACAAAAGATTGTACTTTTCCTGATAATGGGTCTATTAGACAATTATTTTGAGGGATTTAAGTCTAAAGAAAAAATAAATAAGAACATTTTCTTTTGTTTGGTAGTGTAGCAATTCCCCCTTGGGTTTTCTTTGTGCCACGGTTCTTTTCCAAGGGTTTTATTTGAATCGGGTGTAGTGTTTTATTTAGGAATAGAAGCCATTATGTTGTGTTTTGAATTGAAGCAATATCTCTTGACTTTGTTATGCCTTGAGAATAGTGAGTACTTTTGGGTTTGACGCTTAGGCTTAGTTTTTGACTCATGTATAAGTTTCTTAAATTTGCTTAACTGCTTTGACTAGAATGTCTTGATGAGTTCAACCTGAGTAAGTTATGTCCCATATGTGTGTAAGGATCTGTTATATTCTGTGCATTGCGTTCGATGCCTAGAACTTGCCATGTGTGTTTGCAAAGCGAAATAGTAGTTTTGTTTAGTCTTGGAAGTGATATAGGCATTTCTTTGTTGAGCCAGATATGTATATTTTACCCACCTAGCTGTTATGTATCGTAGTTAACCTCTTTGAGCCTGTAACCTTGTTTCTTTGGCAACCACATTATGAGCCTTACCCATTTGTTTGAATTAACTATCTATTTGAACCATTGTAACCTCTCATGAGCACTTGAATGTTTTATGAACTTTATAAAGGTTAAAGTGTGGGGTGGTTGGTTTAGCTTTTGAGTGGAACTAATTAAATAAGGAGAAATGTGCACTGCTTTGAAAAAGTAAGAGCCACTAGAATTGAGAAAAAACAAATTTAAAACAATTGTTGGATTGTTGTGAAAAGAAGTTCCTTCATAAGTGGTGGCTCTTGATGTATGTGAGCTTAAAGAAGAATGGGTTAATATACGTTGATGTAAGATGGAGTTTTGGTTTGACATAAGTATGGGGTTTGAATGTTAAAGTAAATGTATTAAAGTGCTTAGGGAGATGTAGTCACTCTTATATCTAATTGTGTCTTACCCGTCTCGTAGCCTATATTAAACCAAATAAAGTCCTAATTGATACTAGATGGAATGAGCTTGATTAGTGGAGTAATACACTACGGGCAAGCTTATGGTGCATCTTTTGTGGCATATGAATGTTATTTCTGAGAATGAGTAAATTCTTTCTATCTTGAGTTCCTAGTGCTCTTAAATTTCATTGTGTGGAACTACTCTCTTTTGTTGTGTAATGGAACTTGATTCATGAAGGAAAGGTAATGTCATTGCCTCTATGTTAGAGTAAGTGGGTGAGTTGTGAATAATGCGTGGTACTTGTGAGTCAAATCTTGAGGTGAAGATGTTACGCTTTTGTACTTAGTCTATTTTAAATACTCTTGTAGTGATGAGTTAGGAGAATTGTGTTAAAATGTCGTGTCTATAAAAAAGTATATTTTGATTGCTCGAGTATGAGAAATGGTTTTTAGTGTGGGGTGTTGATGATAGGCTATAATTATGTATTTTTTTCGCTTATTACACTCAAATTTACTGCACTTTAATTGAGTTTGAGTTTTAATTGGTAGTATCTTGCACTAATTGTGTTTTTATGCCTTGTAGGAGTGATTCCGAGCTATGTTTATGTTGTGGAATGAATTCAAATGAATTGGAGCTTTGAATTCCGATTAAAATCCCAAGTAATTAAGCTGGGATCGTATTCCGGGATCAACGGATGATAGAGAAACAAAACGAAGAATCGAGTAGGCATATTGTGTACTCTCTAGTAAAATATTGGACTCCACAATATACTATTGGAAGGCTAGCTCAAAGGGATAAAAATTCCATGCTTTACGTTTTTCCAAATTCTAAACGGAACAGGGTGAAAAACGCAGTCAAAACCGCGACCGCGGACCTGAGGCGGGCTGAGGTAGTACACTAGGAAAGTATCGTGCCCGTACTGCGCTCGGGCCACGGCCGCGGACAACCAGGTCTAGAAACTTGTCCTTTTTTTGCGTAGGAGAAGGTATAATAGTTAGGGCCTGACCCTACTTGGTATATATATATACATGGGAAATTGGTATATTGATGAAAAGAGACCAAATTTTGACACAGATTCGACCTAAGGAGGCAGAGACACAATAGGAGCATGATGGAGAATTCTTCTATGAGTTTTTCCTTCCTCTTCCTATTTTTTCATTGTTGGTTATGACTTTTAGTATTGTTGTTTTACATACTATTATGAATAGTTAATTTGTTATCTAGGGTTTTGATAGAACCTTTTGTAGGATAAATTTTTGTTATGTTTTTATATAATTGAGCCGTTGGATTTCTCTACTTGTACAACTACGTGTTTGTTGTTGTTATTGAATGGCCATCAATTGACTATGCCTATTTAGTGTATAGCGCTCAAGAGATAGCACATTTTTAGGTAGTTGTTGGACAACGTCACTCCTAACATACGTGAGAAATCAATACAGTGGGTTTAAAGGCAGGTTTAACGAAGCCTTGACATGGTCATAATGGGCGGTTAGATAAAGCCAACTAGCGTAGTTCAAGAGAATATGTCTAGTAAATTGTTGTAGTTGCTCGAGAGAATTACGACATCTAATGTGCTCACGATAAGTGGAGAATACATTGGCAAAATTGTAGGGAACATTGCTATAAGGATTTTGACAATTGGGGAAATCATATCTCTAGATCTCCTTAATTTAGTCTCCAACCCTTTGTTTCGTTAGTTGATAATTTTACCATTTTCTTGTATTTGCTAGTTAATTAGTTAAAAATATAAATCTCAATCTTTATAATTTAGAAAATTGTTAAAACTTGACTTTTTAGTAATATTAAACAGATATCGCTAAGCCTTAGTTCTCTGTGAGATTCGACTCCGGACTTTTGGACCGGATTATATTGCAATTATCACTTATCCTTTTTAGGACTAGAGTTGGGCGTGATCACCTGCTAGGGCCATTATCCAAATCTTAGTATAAATACCCATATACTTCCAAACACTCCTTAATCCCAATACGATTGTACCACTCTAAGGTCTAAGAACCATATCTCAACCAATACAAGCAGCCCAAATGATGACTCATCTTGGAAACACACAAATTCTCACACTACACAGCTCGTACACTGAACCAACAATAATTCAATTACGTAACACAAGTAAGGAAAACCAAAGTAGAAGAATCTTCTAACTAGTGTATCATGTGCAACTATGAATATATAGTTTTCATCAAATTTTTCCAGAGAGGAAAAGAAGAACCCCAAATAAAAACAAGGAAATGGTATCTCATATAACATCTGCTGCGGCGTGTAGCCCGCTCTCGAATACTCATCAAGCAAGTATACCACATAACATCTGCTGCGGCGTGCAACCCGTTCCCAAATACTCGTCGAGCCAAAATGCTCGGGCTCATTGATTATATGAATATTGGTATCAAGTACAATATAGTGCACAAATAAAACTGTGGAAAAAAGTGAATAAAAGTAATATGACATAAAATAAACAAGTACAACTGAGGTGCAATGAGCAATTAACATCACAAGGAATATCTCATCCACATCGCCATAAGGCCTGAACAGAATTACAATATGCGTGGAGAATAATCATACCGCCTCACAGCTCATGAGAACATAAGAGAGCAGCATATAACATAGGCCAGAGGCATAAATAAAATCCATTCTGCCAGATGACATAACCAAAATGGCAACCTCACAGGAGCACACAAACTTAACCCGATACAAGATACATATTCTCATTGAGATTCGCATTGCCTCAACCGAATATTGACCCTTCCTAATTAGATTAATATGCCTCAAAAGGATCCACAATAGAGTAATCAGAGTAATCAAGGACATGTATGATGGAGATAAGACTAGGGTTAGGACGGTTGGCGGCGACTCAGACCATTTTCAAATGGTTATGGGGCTCCATCAAGGATCAACGCTTAGCCCTCTCTTGTTTGCCTTGGTGATGGATGCTCTAACCCGACATATTCAAGGGGATGTGCCTTCGTGTATGTTATTTGCTGATGAAATAGTCTTGATAGACGAGACGAGGGTCGGTGTTATTGATAGGTTAGAGGTATGGAGACAGATTCTCGAGTCTAAGGGTTTCAAAATAAGCAGATCTAAGACAGAATACCTGGAGTGCAAGTTTAGCGCCGAGCCGAGAGAAGTAGGCAGGGACGTGATGATTGGATCTCAGGTCATCGCCAAGAGGGACAGTGTCAGATATCTTGGGTTGGTGATTCAGGGGGACGAAGAGATTGACGGGGACGTCACTCATCGTATAGGAGCAGGGTGGTCAAAGTGGAGGCTTGCATCAGGAGTCCTGTGTGACAAGAAAGTTCCACAGAAACTTAAGGGGAAATTTTATAGAGCTGTGGTTAGACCTACTATGCTGTTTGGGGCGGAGTGCTGGCTAGAATGCGGGTTTCCGAGGACATGACCCTTGATAGGAAAGTCTGGAGGTGTAGTATCAGGGTCGTAGGATAGGGGCTCCTAGAGTTTTTCGTACTCCTCACCCGGGGTTGGATGAGGCTTGACAGGGCTATCCATAGATGATGTGTATTAGATTGTGTCTCCCTTATAGTAGTTATTTGGTAGTTATTTATGGTAGTTACTGTCTGATATAATTGCATGCTATTTTAGTTATGGTTCATATGTTTAGATAGTTATTTATGCTGGGGTTACTAATGCTTCTTTGTTTTTGTTTTTGTTTTTCCTTTCCTTCACTGAGTCGATGGTCAATTGGAAACAGCCTCTCTGCCCTTTCGAGTAGGGGTAAGGCCCGTCTATATATTACCCTCCCCAGACCCCACTTTGTGGGACTATACTGGGTTTTTGTTGTTGTTGTTGTTAATCACCATATTCTTTACATTTATTCCAAAATCCGCAAATAGGAAATAGTCCATATATGAGGGTATCTAGCCCCAAACCTTAGGAATACCAAAATTTCCATTCCCAAACTCAACTACGCAAATCAAATGGCTGATACATCACTCACAACCTATCATTCTGCTAAAGCACTCGTATAGAGATTTTGGCCACATAACAAAACATGAACCTCGAAGGCCTCAAATCTGGTAATCACCACGCTACCAGCCACGCGCCCGCAAACCAAACCTCAAGGTCCTTTCCAAAATACACACTCTTAACATATGATAGCCAGTAATGCCAACACTCTATTAATTTTAGAAATTGATTCAGGAGAAAACCGCAATGTACCACATATTCTTTATGCTCGTAGAAGACACCCAACTCAAGCCGTAGTCAAACCATCGAGAACCCTCCGAGATCCGCCCGCACGCAACCAAGCCATCAGAACTGCACCTCCCCATCTTAACCGAGTCGCACAAGCTGTCCAATCCAAGAATGCTACCACAAATGCCAATAGAGAATTCCCATTTAAAAGGACCATTTAGTTCCATTTCCATGCTGAACCAACACAATTGAACTGAGTCATTTCTTTGGATAGTCGATATGCAATAACTACCATAAATCCCCACATACATATGACTCTAGCATGAACCACGCAGCGAGAAACTCATAGACCACATAAGTTTCTCTAAAGCACCCCATTCTGCCTCAGACACGATACCCACGCTGAATAGACCTCTTGCGAATCTGAAGTTGTTCCTCCGACTCCCCTTTATGGTGATATGTCGATCCATTTTTGATGCAGAAATACTGTAAGTCCCAACATTATCTTGTGCAACATCTCAGACCCTGGTCATACCCCAAGTCTGAGAACCTACCAATACAACAAATACACATACCTCAGGCCAAAAATGATATAAATCTGGCTTTGCAGTCCGAATGCCGCAATTGGAATCCTCCACTTGGCGCAAAGCCATGGGAAACAACGTCTGATAATCCACAAAACTACTCTTCACAGCTAGCACAACACAAATGACAAGGTACTTTAATACCACTAACTGCTCCCAATCAACACCCACCTCGTGACCTTGCTAAAAATTGCGATGGCTAGTCAACCAATTAAACCTTCCCAGCTCGCACTCAACAACCAAATGTTAGAAATCGTTGCGCCTCCATACGTTCAACTGAATAGTCTCTCAATACCTTTGGGTCTTCAGTCTGAACAACATGTCGAGACACTACCTGAGCATCTCAGACTCCTTTGTAGCCTACCTGTAGCATCACAAACCACTGGTGCATGGCGAACGCTGAGAGCATAATATCATACACGAGTAGATGTAAAGGAACATAAGTTATATACTTCAAACTAAATCAATATCGCACGATAATAAATGAAAGAATGGGAATTTCCTAATAGTTTTGTAGCCTCTCAAAGATAAGTACAGACATCTCCATATAAATCCGCAAGACTCTACTAAACCTGCTTGTCACTCGTAGAACCCGTGAATCTAGAGCTCTGATACCAACTTGTCACGACCCAAAAATCCCTCGAAGGAGTCGTGATGGCATCTAGTCTCTAAACTATGTAAGACTAACATAAAGTGAATTAACGTTGATGCTTACTGACTTCAAATTAACAAACTCTAAATAAATCAAAATTCCCAAAATCGGTGGTACAAGTCACAAACATATCTAAGAAAAGTTACACAAAAATAACACATCACCGCCCCGAAACAAAAGGAGCAAATGGAAATAAATACAAATGAAGGTGACTCTCAGGCCTGCGAATGCAACAACAGGTTACCGTGAGTCTCTACTGCGATGAACTGCGCAGCTACTATCGATTAATACCTAGATCTATACACAAAAATGTACAGAACAATAGTATGAGCACACCTCGGCGGTGCCCAGTAAGTATCAAGACTAACCTCTGTGGGGTAGTGACGAAAAACTGTTAGGACACCTACTAGTCAAATGAAACGAATAGGATATGATAAATAAACATCAAAGTAAAGATAACGAAGTAATATCAACCGTGGAGAGAAAATCCAAGTACAAACAATATAATCAACAAAGGGAGAACATGGATAGTAACAAACGAAACCAAGTAAATCAGAGAACCCAAGCAATTCAACACTGACATAACAGAGACGAAGAAAAGTCAAAATGTATCCATTAAAGAAAACAATGTCAACTCAATCTATCACATCATGTTTAATACACCATCCCGACCATTCTAATCCTCGATTTCTCATATGATATTCTCAACTTTTGAACTTGCATCACATGTGGCACCTCGTGCCCACATATTTTTCATCTCACTCTTATAACAAAATCCACATGATATACAACACAAAATGTCCTTACAAATGCGCTTAAGATTTTTAAGATGTCATATTTACATAATATAAATTAAATTTTAATTTCTAAATAAGTTTGGAAAAACGGCAAGAAAAGATGAAGTTATGTTTTTTTAAATCATTCGAGTAAGAAAGTACCCCTTTCAATTTAAAATACAACATCAGAAGAATCATTAAGTTTAACAGGGGAGCTGATAATATAAAATTTAGTAGAAATTCCTTCTTAAGAAAAATACAACCTCCGACGGTTTAAGGGGATATAATTGAGAAACGAATTGGATTAAGGATGTAAAATTATTGAAGTTTGAAGTATTGGAACGTATAAATAAATATATACAAATATGGTGAGGTATTGAAAACATTGTGGGTTCTAACACAAAGGATTACAACAATAAAGGAATTAAATAGTCCAAACATTTAAATTGATAAAAACAAACAAACACATCATCAGAAAGTGAACGGCATCACCCTTCGTGCTTTTGCTCTCATTCTCACCATAAGAATCAATATTCACTTTTATTCTTTCTTGTTGTGGCGTGCACCCGATCCCAATCATACATTACTATTGCAGCGTGCAACCCGATCCAAATTATATAATGATGTTGTGCCATGCAACCCGATCCGTATAATATTATTGCGGCGTGCAACCCGATTCATATAATATTATTGCGGCATGTAACCCGATTCATATAATATTGTTGCGGCGTGCAATCCGATCCCAATATACATATCAACACCAATCACGAAAGAATCCCAACAATGGAGTAATAAGGAAACAACAATATCCTGGCAAGGGAGTCAACAACAAGATTAAACACGTCCCGGCAAGGGAACCAACAATAAGAATTAAATATGTCCTGGCAAGGGAATCAGCTATAACCAAACTTGTACCAACAATTAACTTCAGAATGAAACCTCAACTACCCAACAAGACATAATAAACATCTGATAACTATACCGGCAAGCACAACAATTGGACATGTAACCTATTTCCACGAAGTCATAGAAGAACTCCCCACCAAGAAGTATCAAAACAATAAGGAAAGCAATCACTTGAACTAAGGCAATTTAGGGTCAATGTAACACATAAGAATTAGAGGAAAGCTAACTACGTCATATGGAGCATATAGAGGCAATTTAAGCAACTAAAAGACCCAATCATAAGAGTATACTTTCCGCATAAGGACCTATGAACCCTAGAGATAAATTTCCGACAAATAAGTCCGAGCACACGCTCGTCACCTCGCATGCATGGACTACGATTATCATAGAAGACTCAATTCCTAAGGAGAAGTATCCCACACAAGGTTAGGCAAAATACTTACCTCAAAGATGATAACTTAGTACTATAAAATGGACTTCTCGGGCGAAAAGTCTTCCGTACAGCTACTATAACAACTCCAAAACAAACATAAATCAGATAACGAACTATTCTGAATAATAAAGTTTCAATCTTTACAAAAATATAAAAATCGACCCAAAAGTCGACCCCCAGGCCCGCACATCGAAACCCGTTAAACTTTACAATATCCGATCACCCATTCCAAAATGAGTTCAACCATACAAAATTTACTAAATTCCGATGCCATTTGGCCCCCCAAATAATAATTTTTTTCATTTTAAGAATTTTCTTCAAAACCTACATTTTACTCAATCCAATTAACAAATTAAATGATAGAAATGAAGACAAAGTCAAGGAATATAATCTATTCTAAGTGAAGAATACTTACCCAATTATTTTGCTTGAAAAACCCACAAAGAATCACCCAAAACCGAGCTCTAGAACTCCAAAAATGTTGAAAATGGTGTAACCCTCGATTTGGAAATTATATTCTGTCCACCCAGATTTGAGCATGGCGAAAATGGAGGAAATATCGCGTTCGCAAAAATGAAAAGTGAAGATGATCAGATTACTCATCGCGATCGTGACAATGCATCCGCGAACGCGAAGAAGGGAAATCTAATGGCCCAAGGACTGCTCTTCGTGAAAGTGTGAACTAGTATGCGAACGCAAAGAGTGGAACAACATAACTACGTGAACGCAACAGGAGAACGCGAACACGATGAAGGGAAAGACAGAGCTTCGCAAACGCGAAGAAGAATTTCAGATGATCAGCAACAAAGCTTTGCGAATGCGAAAGGCTATTTTCAAACACGAAAGAGGATACTAGAAGCAAAAAACAGCATTTCAAAAACAAGAGAAAATGACCCGTAGCCCACCCGGAACACACCGAGGCCCCCGAGACCCTGTCTAAACACACGAACAAGTAATATAACCTAACATGGACTCGTTCGAGGTCTCAAATTGCATCAAACAATACCAGAAAATAGAATCACACCAAGCATCGAACTTAGGAACTTGCAAACCTTCTAACTTCCAAAACTCGTGCTGAAACCTATCAATTCAACCCGGAATAACACCAATTTTTGCAAACATGTCCAAAATGACATGATAGAGTTGCTCCAACTCTGTGAATCATATTCCGACCTCGATATAACAAAATTCAACTATGGGTCAAACTTCTCCATTTTCCAAACTTCAACTTTTTCAGCTTTCGCCAAAATACCTCAATTTACCCTACAAACCTCTAAATCTGAATTCGGACACGCGTCTAAGTCCGAAGTTATCATACGAAAATGTTGAGATCACCCATGACCCATTCTGGGGTTGTTTACTCAAAAGTCCAATTCCGGTTAAATTTTTACTGTTTAAACTTCCAAAACTAGGTTCCTTCTTCCAATTCAATTCTGATTCATCCAAAAACTAAATCCAACCATGCATACTAGTCGATACACCTAATGCAAAGCTACTTGAGACCTCAAATACCAAAATCGGGTGAAATTGCTCAAAACGACCAGTCGCGTCATTACAATTAATTATACCGCTCGATGAGAAGTTATCCTACGAGGAGGAAC
Source organism: Nicotiana benthamiana (assembly GCA_034376525.1). Taxonomy (NCBI): domain Eukaryota; kingdom Viridiplantae; phylum Streptophyta; class Magnoliopsida; order Solanales; family Solanaceae; genus Nicotiana; species Nicotiana benthamiana. The sequence goes on from CM067335.1 coordinate 25,915,836, forward strand.
CTGGCTATTGCTGATAGGCAAGTAAGAAAGCTACAGTAAAAATAAATATTCTTCGTGAAAGACATATAGAGAAATCATACAGTTGAAGAAGCTACTTGGGAAACAGAAGATGCTATGCGTGTCAAGTACCTCCATTTGTTTCAACTTACAGGTACGTACTTGAGTTAAATTTGGAGACCGAATTTTATAAGGTGGGGAGGATGTAATACCCCATAAATTTCAAACAAGGACATATTAGTCATTTACAAACCAAAAGAAACAAAAAAAAATTAGAATAACTAAAACGAGAGGGCCGAATCTGTTAGATAATACGCTTAACGCTAGAGGGGGGGTGAATAGCGTTATAATAAAAATTAGCATAAACTTGCGGAATTTAAAAATTGCAGGAAATAAATAAGTGCGATAAATTAGAAAGAACGCACCGATGTATTCTGGTTCACCACAACCCGTGGCTAGTCCAGTCCCCGAGAGACTCTCTCGAGATTTCCACTAACTTGTCAAGCTTACGGGTGCTTAACAAACCTTTACAACTTGAGGACACAAGCCTCAACACCTTTGCTCGGAGATACAACACTCCAAGACTTCAACCAAGGAAACACAAGTTCCTTCTTACAACAAGAGAATAACAATTCTCTTCAAGTGTACAATACACTAAGCACTCAAACAAGACACTCCTTAATGAGTAGATATGAGTAAAAGAATACGCTCAAGATCGCAACAACTTTAGACAAGAATTTGGCTCTCAAAAGCTTATGAAATGAATATAAAATGATAAGCAATAAAGTATGCAAGCTTTAGAAATTGTATGATCAGTTGTTGTGTGTTGTTATGCTCAAAAGACTGAATTGAAGCTGTATTTATAGTTGAAAAACCTTGTATTACCGTTGCCTAATTGCCAATTAAGAACTGCTGATTTTACTCTGTGACAATCGATTGTCAAGAAGCCACAATCGATTGTTTGCCAATCGTTCCAAAAATCAATCCCAGATTTTACGCTTAACAATCGATTGTCTAAGATCAACAATCGAATATTGGCAACGTTCAAAAAATCATTTCCAGATTTTACGTAAAACAATCGATTATACAAAATCAATAATCGATTATTCAGCAACGTTCAAAAAATCCTTTCCAGATTTTAATTTCAACAATCGATTATAGAATATCAACAATCGATTACCTGACGGTATTTGAAAATATTTTGGCAACGGTTAGTTATACAATCGATTATACTAAGTTAATAATCGATTATATATCAGACTTGAAAAATCCATTTAGACACTGTCTCGTGACAATCGATTGTTATATATTCACAATCGATTATTTAATAGCTTTGAAAAAGTCTGGAAGACACTGCCTCAACACAATCGATTGTCATATGTGCACAATCGATTATTTTGTGACTTCGAAAAATCTGATGGACACTGTCTCTTCACAATCGATTGTCATTAACTTCACAATCGATTATTTTGAGTGTTGAAAAACTTTGATGTACACTGCCTCAGCACAATCGATTGTCATAAGGTTCACAGTCGATTGTCATGCAGATTTGAAAAATCTGATGCTCACTGCCTTAACACAATCGATTGTCATAAGTTCACAATCGATTGTCAAGCAGCTGACTTAAACATAATCGATTATCATAAGTACATAATCGATTATCTTAGTCCAGATTTTTGAGGCATGTTTAAAAATCATTTTGACTAAGGTAAATATGCATTATTTAAAATCATTTTGCTCTAAATTAAATATGCATGATTTAAAATTATTTTTACGAGAGAAGCCAAGTCTTGAGTTTAAGTTGTCGGATCAAGATCACAATTAAATACCGACTCATATAAAACTTAATCTCGATCTTTGTCTTGTGCTTGAATCTCGTTATATATCAATTTTGTGCTCGTGCTTGGATCTCGTCATATGTCAATTTGCGCATAGTTTGTCATTCATCAAAACCTACGAATATGAACGCACGTTTAGTATAATGCCTTGAGAACGTGTTTCCAACAATTTCCCCCTTTTTGATAATGGCAAACTTTAATCGGGATATGCATATTAAGCAATTCATAATGACGATTCAAGACAAGAAAAGATATGCAACAAGTATATGGATATGCAAGTTGTTCCCCCTCAATATATGAATTCCCCCTCAATTTATGCCAATAAGTATTGAGAGTGCATACCCGTTATCTTCCCCCTTTTGCCATTAGCAAAAAATATGGAATAATTAGAAAAAACCTTGGTTATTTAAAAAGAACGCGATTTCAGACATAATAACACAAATAATGTCAAGACAATCGATTATTGATACTGGATAATCGACTATATAAAAGAGAAATCGATTGTTCTGTGCGTCAAGTTTTATAATTCCCCCTGCCTTTAGGGCGATACCTGCAAAAATACGTTAGACGTCTCCGACGCTCAAGTTAGAAAACATGTGAAAGGGAAAATGCAATGCATGACTTAGATCAACGTGGAGTCAAGGATCCCGAGTTCACTACGAATTCGGAAGAAGGACTCTTTCTCTAAGGGCTTTGTAAAGATGTCCGCCAATTGATCTTTGGTTTCAACAAATTCAATTTCGACATCGCCCTTGAGAACGTGATCTCTTATAAAGTGATGTCTAATTTCAATGTGTTTTGTTCGTGAATGAAGAACGGGGTTCTTCGTCAAACATATGGCACTAGTATTATCACATCTAAGAGGGATATGATCAAGACTTAGGCCATAGTCCAAAAGTTGTTGTTTCATCCAAAGGATTTGAGCGCAACAACTCCCCGCGGCTACATATTCAGCCTCGGTTGTGGACAATGCAACACTTACTTGTTTCTTGCTAAACCAAGAAACGAGAGAGCTACCGAGCAAATGGCAAGTGCCACTAGTGCTCTTGCGGTCCAATTTGCATCCAGCAAAATCGGAATCGGAATAGCCAACAAGTTGGCATGAAGAACCTTTGGGGTACCATAGACCCACATTTACAGTACCAACAAGATACTTCAATATCCGTTTCACCGCAGTTAGGTGAGACTCCTTCGGACACGATTGATAACGAGCGCATAAGCACACGCTATACATGATGTCCGGACGACTAGCAGAAAGATAAAGGAGAGAGCCAATCATACCTCGATACTTTTTGATGTCGACTTCCTTACCTTTCTCATCTTTGTCTAGATGATCGGATGTGCTCATGGGGGTTGCCATTGCTTTTGCATTGGTCATTTCAAATCGTTTCAGTAATTCTTTGCAATATTTCGCTTGGCAAATGAACGTACCTTCTTTCATTTGCTTTACTTGTAATCCCAAAAAGAATGTTAACTCTCCCATCATAGACATCTCAAATTCGCTTGTCATTAAATCGGAAAATTCCTTGCACAAGACATTGTTAGTAGCACCAAATATAATATCATCCACATAGATTTGAACTAATAAAATATCATTGTTTTTATGCTTAACAAAAAGAGTGGTGTCAACTTTCCCCCTAATGAAATCATTTTCCAATAGAAATTTACTCAATCATTCATACCAAGCTCAGGGAGCTTGTTTTAAAACATAAGGAGCCTTTTTGAGTTTGAAAACATGATCGGGAGATTTAAAATCTTCAAAACCGGGGGGTTGTTCAACATAAACTTCTTCTTGAATAACACCATTTAGAAAAGCACTTTTCACATCCATTTGATATAAATTGAAATTCATAGAAGAGGCACAAGCGAGCAATAGACGAATAGCTTCTAATCTAGCTACGGGAGCATATGTTTCTTCATAGTCAGTACCCTCTTCTTGATTATAGCCTTTTGCTACAAGCCTAGCTTTGTTTCTAGTGATTACACCATTTTCATCTAGTTTGTTTCGAAAAACCCACTTCGTACCAATTATGGTATGATTTTCGGGTCTTGGCACCAAATCCCAAACGTCATTCCGTTTGAATTGGTTAAGCTCCTCTTGCATTGCCAAGGTCCAAAATTCATCCCCAATTGCTTTGGAGATGGTTGTTGGTTCAATTTGAGACACAAAAGCAGTATGTCCTAAGGTGTTCTTAAGGGAGTTTCGGGTACTTATCTTTTCTCCGACGTCGCCAATTACCTGTTCGAGAGGTTGATCTTTGATTGTCCTCCATTCGTTAGGCATTTTCGTTTCTTTCTCCAATTGTGGCGTTTCCTCCGTTGATTGTTCCAAGATTTCATCTTGAATTTCCTTAGGAGTTTCCTCTTGTACTTTGTCTTTTAGACTATTTAAAATACCTGCAAGATCAGAACAAGAATCTTTTCTCGCCAAGCGAGCATTACTTTCGGAAAATACAATATGAGGGGATTCCTCCACAGTTTGGGTTCTATTATTAAACACCCTATATGCTTTGCTACGTGACGAATACCCAATAAAAATTCCCTCATCGGATTTGGCATCAAATTTTTCCAATTGATCTTTTCCATTGTTATGAATAAAAACTTTACAACCGAATGCTCTAAAATGGGAGATATTTGGTTTCCTTCCCTTGTAGAGTTCATAAGGGGTCTTCATGAGTATTGGCCTTATGACTACTCTATTTAAGATGTAGCATGCGGTACTCACGGCATCCGCCCAAAAATGTTTGGGAATCTTAGCCTCGTCGAGCATGGTTCGATCCATCTCTTCGAGGCACCTATTTTTCCTTTCCACCACCCCATTTTGTTGTGGTGTTCGTGGAGTGGAAAAGGTATGCTCGATACCGAGTTCGTCACAAAAGTCCGCAAAGAGATTGTGATCAAACTCTCCCCCATGATCACTTCTAATTGAAGTGACGGTTGTTTCCTTTTCGTTTAGAACACGTTTAAGGAAATATTTAAAATTCTTAAAAGCATCACTTTTATGGGCAAGAAATAAAGTCCAAGTAAATCTGGAATAATCATCAACAATAACAAAAGCATAACGATTTCTACCAAGACTTTCAATGCGAGATGGTCCAAACAAATCCATGTGAAGCAATTGCAATGGTCTAGTAGTTGAAACAATATTTTTCGATTTAAAAGATGCTTTTGTTTGCTTCCCTTTTGACAAGAATCACAAATAGAGTCATTTTCAAATTTCAAATTTGGAAGACCAACAACTAAATTTTGTGAAACCAATTTGTTCAAAAGATGCATGTTGATGTGAGCTACTCTACGATGCCATAACCAAGAATCATCCTCTTTGCTCATTAAACAATTCACATAATCGGGTGAAGTGTTTGCAAGATCAACCATATAAATGTTATCCATTCTAAAACCACGAAGGATGATTTTAAAATCGCTACGTCTAAAAACTAGGCATTCATTTGAATCAAATAAAACAAGATTTCCCTTGTCACATAATTGACTTATGCTCAAGAGATTATGTTTTAAACCTTTCACAAGTAATATATGCTTAATGGAAGAGATTTCATCCTTACCGACCGATCCGATGCCAATAATCTTTCTTTGTTGTTATCACCAAAAATAACACTTCCCCCTTCCTTGTGTTCTAGTTGAAGGAATTTGGATTCGTCTCCCGTCATGTGTTTGGAGCATCCACTATCAAGGTACCATAGTACACTTGATCCCTTCAAACACACCTACAAAACAAATTAATGCGTTTTAGGTACCCATGCCATTTTGGGTCCTTGGGGGTTAGGCATATCCTAATGATGTGTTTAAGTGTTATGTCTATGACGTGTAAAGCAAGCAGGAGCAATATGACCAATTTGTCTACAATAATGACAAGTCACGTTAGGATTATACATCCTTCTAGGTTCATAGTAATTGGACGGACGAAAATTGTTTACTCTATTTTCGACACTATGACTATTTCGCATTTCATGAACATTATTTCTCCTACTATTTGTTCTAGGATGTACAGCATTTCTAGAATAATTATTTCTATGTTGGAAGTCATTTCTAGGTGTTCTAGAAGGTTCAAAATTCCTTCTATTGTTTGGCCTAGAATATGCATCATTTCTAGAGTAGTTATTGCTAGGTGGTAAGTCATTTCTAGGTCTTCTAAAGTGTTCAACATTTGGTCTAGCATGCATATTGGTTCTAGGGATGTTATTTCTAGGATGAGCATTTGTTTTATTAATCCTAGGTAGAGCCTTAGGTGGTTGAGGTTTGGCTTCAACCTTTTCTTTAGGCTCATTCTTAAAACCTATGCCATGCTTGGTTGACTTCAAATTAACAAGGACCTCATTCAAATTTTTGTGAGAAGAATTAAACTTATCAAAGGTGCCCTTAAGCCTTTCTACTTCATTTTTGAGATGCATGCAAGAAGTACAATTTCTAATAGAGCTTTCGGGCTTGTCGGCGCTTCTTTTTCCGAAAAACTTGTTTTCCTCTTTCAACTTCTCATTTTCTAAAACCAGTTTTTCCAAATCCTTTTCTTTCAATGAGAGTTGTTTTTGAAAATCTTTTTCTTTAGAAGAAGCATTTTCTTTTATGCTTTTAACAGTTTTTGAAGCTTTAATAAATTCACTATATAACTCATCAAAAGCATTTTGCATTTATTCAAGGGAAAAGAAATTTTTAGAAGAGATTTGACATACCTCATCTTGCTTGTCTTCTTGTGCCGTAAGACAAAGGTTTGCGCTTTCCTCTTCTTCTCCTTGCTTTTTGCCCTTTCGTTCATACTCTTTTCGCACGAACTTTTGAAATCTTTTGATAACGAGTCCAAACTCGTTGTCTCCGTCCTCATCAACTTGCGGTTGGCTTGTGCTTGCCTTCAGAGCGATTCTTTGCCTCCTTTGATCATCAACAAGAGGGTTAACTATAGTAGATTCATAAGTCTTAGGATTACCTCTTAATGCGTCGATGGTGACATTTGAAACGCCAATGGACTCTTGAATCGCGTCGGCCTTTGATCGCCATGCCGGAGTGAGACTTCTAAGAATTTTTCGGACAAGTTCCTTATCCGTGAATGTCTTCTTGAGAGCATGTAAGTCATTTACGATTATTGAAAATCGTTCGAACATCTCATCCACCTTTTCACCTTCCTTCATGTGAAATAATTCATAAGCATGGGTTAGAAAGTCAATTTTAGCTTCCCTTACCTGGTCCGTACCGTCGTACGTAATTTCCAGCTTGTCCCACATTTGCTTCGCCGTTGTGCAACAAGATATCTTCCTGTAATCATCAGCATTTACAGCACAATATAACAAATTAATAGCTTTAACATTATTTTGCACCTTTCGGATATCATCCGCATCGTATTCATCTTCGGACTTTTGTACCCATTCATTTTCAACCTTCTTGGTTGGGATTTGTTCTCCATTTGTTATGACCTTCCAAAGATGAAAACTATTTGATTGCACAAATATTCTCATCCTCTCCTTCCAGTATGTATAATTTGTACCATCGAATAGCAGTGGTCGGGTGGAGCATTGTCCTTCACCTATTCCTGCAAAAGAGTCACAAGTAGAAGCCATGGATGTTTCTCTCAAACGGTTAAGTCTTCAGAGAGTTGGGCTCTGATACCAATTGTTAGATAATACGCTTAACGCTAGAGGGGGGGTGAATAGCGTTATAATAAAAATTAGCGTAAACTTGTGGAATTTAAAAATTGCAGGAAATAAATAAGTGCGATAAATAAGAAAGAACGCACCGATGTATTCTGGTTCACCACAACCCGTGGCTAGTCCAGTCCCCGAGAGACTCTCTCAAGATCTCCACTAACTTGTCAAGCTTACGGGTGCTTAACAAACCTTTACAACTTGAGGACACAAGCCTCAACACCTTTGCTCGGAGATACAACACTCCAAGACTTCAACCAAGGAAACATAAGTTCCTTCTTACAACAAGAGAATAACAATTCTCTTCAAGTGTACAATACACTAAGCACTCAAACAAGACACTCCTTAATGAGTAGATATGAGTAAAAGAATACGCTCAAGATCGCAACAACTTTAGACAAGAATTTGGCTCTCAAAAGCTTATGAAATGAATATAAAATGATAAGCAATAAAGTATGCAAGCTTTAGCAATTGTATGATCAGTTGTTGTGTGTTGTTATGCTCAAAAGACTGAATTGAAGCTGTATTTATAGTTGAAAAACCTTGTATTACCGTTGCCTAATTGCCAATTAAGAAATGCTGATTTTACTCTGTGACAATCGATTGTCAAGAAGCCACAATCGATTGTTTGCCAATCGTTCCAAAAATCAATCCCAGATTTTACACTTAACAATTGATTGTCTAAGATCAACAATCGATTATTGGCAACGTTCAAAAAATCATTTCCAGATTTTACGTAAAACAATCGATTATACAAAATCAATAATCGATTATTCAGCAACGTTCAAAAAATCCTTTCCAGATTTTAATTTCAACAATCGATTATAGAATATCAACAATCGATTACCTGACGGTATTTGAAAATATTTTGGCAACGGTTAGTTATACAATCGATTATACTAAGTTAACAATCGATTATATATCAGACTTGAAAAATCAATTTAGACACTTCCTCGTGACAATCGATTGTTATATATTCACAATTGATTATTTAATAGCTTTGAAAAAGTCTGGATGACACTGCCTCAACACAATCGATTGTCATATGTGCACAATCGATTATTTTGTGACTTTGAAAAATCTGATGGACACTGTCTCTTCACAATCAATTGTCATTAACTTCACAATCGATTATTTTGAGCGTTGAAACACTTTGATGTACACTGCCTCAGCACAATCGATTGTCATAAGGTTCACAATCAATTGTCATGCAGATTTGAAAAATCTGATGCTCACTGCCTTAACACAATCGATTGTCATAAGTTCACAATCGATTGTCAAGCAAGCTGACTTAAACATAATCAATTATCATAAGTACATAATCGATTATCTTAGTCTAGATTTTTGAGGCATGTTTAAAAATCATTTTGACTAAGGTAAATATGCATTATTTAAAATCATTTTGCTCTAAATTAAATATGCATGATTTAAAATTATTTTTACGAGAGAAGCCAAGTCTTGAGTTTAAGTTGTCGGATCAAGATCACAATTAAATACCGACTAATATGAAACTTAATCTCGATCTTTGTCTTGTGCTTGAATCTCGTTATATATCAATTTTGCGCTCGTGCTTGGATCTCGTCATATGTCAATTTGCGCATAGTTTGTTATTCATCAAAACCTACGAATATGAACGCACGTTTAGTATAATGCCTTGAGAATGTGTTTCCAACAGAATCAACCCATGAGAATTAACCTAGCAGAGGTAAGAGTTCTGCAAACATAAGGAGTCAAAAAGAAACTTCGGAGAGGATTGCTTCGCACTAAGCAGTAGAACGTGAAAGAGGACAAAAAATTGTTAAGTAAGAGAAGAGATGGACGCATAAGATCTGATAGTATCTTCCATAGTTTGAGGCCAACTTCGGGAATTTCTTGGTTCAAGTAATTCACCTTCCACCATTGATTTTCCTTCCATGAAGAAGAACAAGCTAATTTGATATTCTACTTACCTTAGATAATTTGTTTAAGATTTTATTCCTTATTACTCAATATATAACATATCCGTCATTGGTTAGTTAATTAATTATAGGTAGACATAAGAAAAAGGAATAGAATGGCTTATGGAATTTCTATCGACAAGATACTTGTAGCAGAATTCTTGTATTCATGAATTCCAGAGAAGAAATTATCAAATTTTGCACCAAAGGATATTATTCTGTTTTCAAATTAGAATGTCAAACCTTCTACCTTTGAGGTGGTAGTATCATCAATATAAGGACAAAAATAGAAATGGGTTATCTCCCTTTTAATTCACGTACACTTACATTAAGTAATTATATATATATATATATATATATATATATATATATCAGACTCCAAGGAATTGGCTCATGATATCCATATCATGTAATTATAGATTGATTGAAGGAATTTGCATGAATTGCTCGAGGTTGAAGCATTTGGTATTTCAGCACGAGTACCGTAAGTAGTAATCTTATTGCAATTTATATTTTCATAACTTACATGATTTACACATTATTTTTAATATGAATATGTTACTAATTATTTTGAGTTGCATGTGGGACAAGTCTTTTACTCGATATGATCCCAAAATAGTTATTTGACATGATTATAGTTGTTTTAAATATTCTTGTTGTCACTATATATGCTTCACCATTACTTAAATTTATTGTTATTGAAATGAAATTACATGATTTGATAAGAATTGAAATGCCCTTTATTGTTTTAAAATATTTTCCTATGAGTATATACGGATAGAGAGACAAATATAAATGGGAGTAGACTTTGATGGATCTCGCATCTAACTGTGGGTTCGTTAGACCTTGGTGCACCTTCTATTTACTAATTATAGAGTATAGTTATAGCCCTCACAAGTTGGGAAGGTAGAACTAGCATACCATTACCGATTTCCCTCTAGTAGGGACTACCGATATATTTGACTTCTTGCGAAGAAGTCCATAGTTATACCGGTTACATAATCCGTTCATTGAAACCTCCGAAATATGAATATTGATATTATATAGTAGTTAGCGAGCTTATTACCGAATTGCTAAATGTATTATACTACAAGAAAAGCATGATGAGACTAAAATTATTTATTATTTTTTAAAGGGCAGTTTTATGTTATTTTCTATTTGATCTACTAGCATGTTTTCTGACTTGTCCCCAACGGTTGTGGTTTCGTGTTATTACTCACTGAGCTAGCAATTCGTTTCCCCCTAATTATTTTTACAGAGACAACATTTGACGCATGCGAGGATTTCGTTACTTAGAGCACACAGATTGATAGTTCTCGGCAAGTCTCGCACTTCTTCAGGTGGGCGGAGATTTTATTTATTTTTATGGTCTTTATTTGAACTCTTAGAGTCACTCCATAGTCAATATTTTAGTTTCATGAGTATTATTTTGTTATTGTAATTTTATGTTGAGTATCGTTCCTTAATATCTAATTTGAAGATAAAGTAGTATTTCTAGTTGTTAGTGGTGGACTATTAAAGGTATATATTTATTTTGGTTAATTGATAAAGTCATTTTCATTTGAATTACTATTAGGATGTTTGGTTGCTGATTTGAGACAGGAAAATTTTTGGGATAGTCCAAAAATAGAAAAACCTTGTCTGATTTTCTGTAAAATACCGAGAGGCTTACTTGGAGGCACTTGCTCCCAAGTGCCGGTCATGATCCTAAATTGGGCCGTGACAGGCAAAGTCACTCTTTACCTATAAATAGAGGGTTCTATTCCATTTTAATTCATCCCAAATCAATAAGAATTTTCTCCCTTTACTTTTCTCTGCAATATTCTTCATCTTCTTTTATTGTTCATAACACGTTATCAGCACGAGACTCTAATCAATTAGTAGAAGCTTTGGGATTGAGCATAATGATTGTCAATTCTTCCATGAACTTCCTTCATGATTAAATTCTGGATTTAAGATAAGTCCTTTACCGCATTTTTCTCTTTTATTCTATAATTTGATTTTAAATACAAGCAAAGACAATAAATTTAATTATAACTCTAATGTAGTTAGTAAGAAATTATAACCACCAGAAGTGATAAAAGTTCTATGTCTTGCCATGATTAAGTCATGTATGATCGTGAACACAAAAAGTGAAAACTCATCCTGTTGAATTTGCTTCATTCTCATTCCCTTAAGAGAATGTGATAGCAATATGTGATAAGTCTGAAAGAAGACAAAATTATCACTGTGAAGGTATCAATGGATGTATACGTGGCAATAAACAAAATTATAATAATCATCATTGTGATAATGAGAATAATACGGATTCTCAGAGCAATCCTTCACTCTATGAAAGTAATATTTGTCATCGATTTGATTAGATTTTATAAAGCACATATAGATGATTATGACCCATTCATGATGTGAATGTGATAACATCTGATTTATGAATATATATTCTATCTTAGAAGAATATGAACGTGCTAGTGGTAGTGAATATACCACACTCACCTCTAGAAGGAGATTTAAGATGATATAAGAAAATAAAATCATTATTATGGCATGAATGGTCATTGGTCACGTACCTATTGCATGCCAAAATATTTTGGTAATATGATTATTAAAGAATAATATTAATGCAAGAAACATATATTGCATATAATTTTTAGCATAACCATAACGGTATAACTTTCTCGTTAAAAGAGAAATTCATCATATGGATATTGATGAATATGTGATAGTAACAAATTATTTTAGAGATTTGGAAGTGCCAATTATTATTGTTTTGGAGGAAACAAATTATCACGATCCGGATTCCCACCATGGGGAGTCGTGATGGCGCCTACTAATAGGAGCTATGCAAGCCAATTAATTTAATACTTCTCTTAACAACATCAACAATATAACGAAAAGCGAGACAATTAAAACAAAAGCGGAAGTCTTAAAACATAAATAACTGAAAGCAAGTGCGGAAGTTCAAATACAAATCTACCCAGATCTCGTGTCACTAGATCACGATCATCTAAAGAGTGCTAAATACAAAGTAAAAAATAAGGTATAACGTTGTTTGTTTCGGCACAAAGAAAACAAACGAAGACAAACTAGAAGAGACTCCGGTCATGCAGACGCCAGCAAGGATACCTCAGGAATCTCTAGACTGAAGTAAGCTCCCAGCGCTCCTACTATGGTCCACAAGCTGCTCCGGCTCCATAATCTCTGCAAAAAAATGCATAGAGTGTAGCATCAGCACAACCGACCCCATGAGCTGGTAAGTGCGTAGCCTAACCTTGGCGAAGTAGTGATGAGGCTAGACCAGACTACCATATGGACATGTACAGTTATGAAATATATTACGGAAAATAAACAGGTAATATGCAGTTCATAAGGGAGGGGGAACATGCTGTGGGGAGACAATAGTCAGAAATAAGAAAACCTAAATTCCAAGATAGAACAACCAACAAAAACATAAATACGGAAATAACACGCTCAATCAATAATTTGTTGCAGTGCGCAATCTGATCCAATCTCATAATAGTAATGTTGCGGCGCGCAACCCGATCCTCAATTATCTGTGTTGCGGCATGCAACCCGAACCATCTATTTATAGTGTTGTTACGCGTGCAACCTGACCCATATCATTTAGTATTGTTGCGGCATGCGACCCCGATCCATATCATTTAGTGTTGTTGCGGCGTGCAACAGATCCATATGTACAAACACAATTTTACCAAGACAATAGCCACAAATAAGGGGTAAGAGAAGTATAACCAGTGAAGGAATCCTGGAAAGGGAACATAACAACATAGCTAAATCCCGGCAAGGGAGAATACCAATAAAACCAATAAAGAGTCCCGGCAAGGGAGTAACCATAAACTCTTCCTCTTTCTTACACGCTTCACTTTATAATTTACTTATCATTCGAGCTATCACCCCAAAGAGTTATTTCATGTCATAGACCTTCTCAATCTGTAACACAACTCGAGCAAGTGATCCACGGAGTTTAGTAAAAATAATCTATTTCTCATTCTCTATATAGTGTATAGAAATCATCAAATAAGCATGAAAGAATCACAACAACTCAGGGTAAATCACAGTACAAAGACTCACGGTCATGCTTGACACCAGTGTATAGATACTCGTCACCATGACTATACACCGTACTCGACAAATAGAAATTAGCAAATACGACTCTACTCCTATTCCCTCAAGCCAAATTTAGACCGAACACTTACCTCGAATGCTCCAAACTCAACTCAAGCCTCTAGTATAGCTTTACCCCTCGAATTTGGCTCCAATTTAGTCAAATCTATAAAATAATGACTTTAAAATATTAATAACAACTAAAAAAAACTAAACCCAACGCCTAAATATGAATTTCTAAGCTTTCTTTCCAAAATTCCAAAAATTGACCCCGGGCCCGCTTGGTCAAAACCCGAAGTTCAAACCAATTCCATGTCACCCATTCCCCCACGAGCCCGAATATACAATTTATTTTCAAATTCGACCCAAAAACGAGGTCTAAATCAAAGAAAAGTTAAAAAGCCCAAACTCTACCCTCCCCCCCCCCATTTTAACCCTAGATTATATGATTTAGCCTTAGAAACTTACTAATTAATGAAGGAAAAATGAAAGAAATTAGTGCGAAATTACTTACCCAAGTGGTATGGAAGAATGGGGGCTTTAATGGAGTCCTAGAGCTTGGGGAGGAAGAGAGCTCGTGAGAAACTTAGGAATAAACCTGTCACAGTTCTGTTTTTGAACTTTAAAAGTCATTGGGAAAAAATGGTCTTCCCGTTCGCGGGAAGGGGTCCGCCTCCGCGAAGGGTAAGCTGGGCAAGTCATCGCAATCGCGTGGAGGCAAACGCAAACGCGTAGAAGAAAAGTGTTGGGTTCTGAAGTTTGGTCTACACGAATGCGATACGAGGTGCTCGAACGGGGATGGATGGAGGATTAAAGCTGCGCAAATGCAGGCTGAAGGCCGCGATCGCGAAGAAGGAAAAAACTATGCAAAATTTGAAGATAATCTGCTACATCTCCTAAGTTGAAAACACCCCGGAACACCTCCGAAACACTCCCGAGTACCCGGGGCTCCTAACCAAACTCACACACTAACTAAACAACCTCATATGAACTTAACCGAGTGATCAAATTTCTAAAATAACATCATAAACGTGGAATCAAACCTCAAAATCAAACTTTTCATTGAAACTTCTTAAATTTCGAGCTTTTGATATTTAGGTCCAAACCACATCAAACAACATCCGATTTTGACCAAATTACACACAAACATCTTAAACCATATGGAAGACATGTACGGGGCACCAGAACCAAAATACGGGCCCGATACAAATACTTTCTAATCCATTTTCATTTCAAATTTTCATAATCAATTAAAAAGAACAATTTCTTTCGAAAATTCATTTCTCAGGCTCGAGACCTCGGATTTCGATTCCGGGAATACGTCCAAGTCCCATATTTTTCTACGGACCCTTTGGGACAGTCGAATCATGGGTCTGGGTCCATTTACATAAAATGTTGGCAAAAGTTAACTTTAATCATTTTAAGGCCACATTTCACAAAATTTAACATATAAGCTTTCCGGTTATGCGCTCGGAATGCGCATGAAAATTGAGGCAACTAAGTGTGAGGTTTTAAAGGCCTCGAAAGCAAAGAATTAATGAGAAAATAGGTGATGACCCTTTGGGTCGTCACATTATCCACCTCTAAAACAACCGTTCGTTCTTGAACGGATAAAGTAAAGAAGTACCTTTGTCGGGAAATAGATGAGGATAACGGCTTCGAATATCATACTCAGACTCCTAGGTCGATGCGTCAGGAGGCTAACCTCTCCACTGAACACGAACACAAGGGAAACTCTTGGATCTTAACGGATGAACCTACTAGTCTAGAATTGCTATCGGCTCCTCCTCATAAATTAGATCCTTGACCAACTGGGCAGTGTTGAAATCCAACACGTGGGTTGGATCGCCGTGATACTTTCGGATCATGGAAACATGAAATACTAGATGCACGACTGACAAGCTAGGCAGAAAGGCAAGTCTATAAGCCACCTCTCCCCCACGGTCTAGAATCTCAAATAGGCCAATAAACCTAGGGCTAAGCTTGCCCTTCTTCCCAAATTTCATCACGCCCTTCATAAGCGACACTCAGAGCAATACTCGCTCACCAATCATGAAACCCACATCTCAAACCTTGCGATATACATATCTCTTCTGCCTGGATTGAGCTGTACGAAGCATATCCTGAATGATCTTGAGCTTATGCAAGGCCTCCTGAACTAGATCTATACCCAATAGCCAAGCCTCTCCCGGTCTCAAACCACCCAACTGGAGATCGACATCTCCTACCATATAATGCCTCATATAGAGCCATATGAATGATGGACTGGTAGTTGTTGTTGTAGGCGAACTCTGCTAAAGCAAAAAATCGGTCTCACGAGCCTCCAAAATAAATGACATAGGCTCGGAGCATATCTTCCAATATCTGAATAGTCCGCTTAGACTATCCATCCATTTGAGGATGAAATGTTGTGTTCAATTCAACTCGGGTGCCCAACTTCTGCTGGACTGCTCTCCAGAAGTGCGAGGTAAACTGCGTACCCCAATCCGAAATTATGGATGTCGGCACCCCATGAAGGTGAACAATCACTCTGAAGTATATCTCATCTAACCTCCCTGATGAATAAGTGGCTGCAACAGGAACAAAATGCGATTAATTGGACACCCTATCAACAATGACCAAAATTGCATCAAACTTCTTCCGAGTTATCAGATGTCCGGTAACAAAAGCCATAGTAATCCTCTCCCACTTCCACTCGAGAAGGTCAATCCTCTGAAATAATCCACCAGATTGCTGATGCTCATACTTAGCCTGCTGACAGTTCATACGTCAAGCTACATAAACAACTATTTCTTTCTTCATTCTACGCCACCAATAGTACTGCTTCAGATCCTGATACATCTTCCCGGCACCCGGATGAATAGAATACCGAGAAGTATGGGCCTATGCTAAGATCAACTCTCGAATCCCATCAACATTAGGTACAAAAACTTGCCCCTGCAATCTCAAAACACCATCATTACCTAAGTTCATCTCTTTGGAATCTCAATGCTGCACCGTGTCTCTTAGGACACACAAATAGGGATCATCAAACTGCCGATTACGAATATGCTCCAATAATGAGGAATGAGCGACCTTGAAAGCTAACACTCGGCTAGGATAAAAAATATCCAATCTCACGAATCGGTTGGCCAAGGCCTGAACATCCAAAGAAAATGTCCTTTGACTGACCGGAATATAAGCAAGACTACCCATGATGGCGGACTTTCTACTCAACGCATCGGTCACCACATTGGCCTTCCTTGGGTGGTACAAGATAATAACATCATAATCCTTTATCAATCCAACCACCTCCTCTGCCTCAAATTCAACTCCTTTTTCTTGAACAATTACTGAAGACTCTTGTGATCAGTGTACACCTCACACGACACCATATAGATAATGCCTCCAAATCTTCAAAGCATGAACAATGGCTGTCAACTCTAGATTATGAACCAGATAATTCTTCTCGTGGATCTTCAACTGCCTTGAAGCATAGACAATGACTCTACCATCCTGCATCAGTACTGCACCAAGACCAATACGGGAAGCATCACAATAGACTATGAAAGACCCTAAACCTTTGGGCAAAACCAACACTGGTGTCGTAGTTAGAATGGTCTTGAGATTCAGAAAGCTCACCTCACACTTTTTCGACCATCTGAACTGGGCACCATTTGGGTCAACCTTGTCATCGGGGCAACAATTGATGAAAACCCGTCCACAAACTGACAGTAGTAACCTGCTAACCCCAAGAAACTCAAACTCTCTGTAGCTGAAGCTGGTCGAGGCCAGTTCTTGGCTGCCTTAATCTTCATCGGGTCCATCTGAATACCCTCTGATGATACAACATGACCCATAAATGAAACCGAACTCAACCAGAACTCGCACTTCGAGAACTTAGCATATAACTGACTATCCTTCAGAGTCTGAAGAACCACTCTGAGGTACTGCTCGTGCTCCTCCTAACTGCGGTAGTATATCAGAAAACAGCTTGCACCCTGAAGCTGGTCGAATAAGTCATCAATCCTTGATAGTGGGTACTTGTTCTTCATTGTCACCTTGTTCAATTGCTGCTAATCAATGCACATCCCCATCGAACCATCTTTCTTCTTCAAAAATAAAACCGGTGCACCCCAAGTTGAAACGCATGGTCTAATGAAACCCT
Source organism: Nicotiana benthamiana (assembly GCA_034376525.1). Taxonomy (NCBI): domain Eukaryota; kingdom Viridiplantae; phylum Streptophyta; class Magnoliopsida; order Solanales; family Solanaceae; genus Nicotiana; species Nicotiana benthamiana. Next base: position 25,933,525 of record CM067335.1, read on the forward strand.
TCTCAAGCAAATCCTGCAACTAATCCTTTAACACCTTCAACTCTGACAGGGATATCTGATATGGCAGGATGGAAATGGGCTGCGTGCCTGGAGCCAGACCGATATAGAAATCAATATCCCTGTCAGGCAGCATATCCGAGAGGTCTGAAGGGAATACCTCGGGGAACACCCGAACAATAGGAACTGAATCAATAGAAGGGACCTCTGCGCTGGAATCACGAACATGCGCCAGATACGCTAAACGCCCCTACTCGATCATGCGTTGAGCTTTCACATATGATATAAAACTACGGGTGGCATGATCTAGGGTCCTTCTCCTCTCTAGTCGGGGCAAATTTGGTAAAGCAAAGGTTACGGTTTTAACGTGATAATCCAAGATAGCACGATACGGGGACAACCAGTCCATCCCAAATATAACGTCGTAATCTACCATGTCTAAGAGCAATAAATCAACAGGGGTCTCAAGACCCTCAAACACTAACACAAAGGAATAATGCACTCAGTCAACTACTATAGAATCACTCACCGGTGTCTACACATAAACAAGAATACTCAATGTATCACTAGACACTAGGTACGATGCAAAATAGGATGACACATACGAATACGTAGACCCAGGGTTAAATAGAACTGAAGCATACGTATCACACACAAGAATAGCACCTATAATAACTACATCGGAAGACTCAAACTATGTCCTGGCCGGAAGAACATAACATCGGAGATGGGTCCCACCTCCCTGAATCATATCTCTGGGACGATCAGCTACTGGTGGACTCTACCTATGGCGGTCTAAGCTCCACCTTTATGATCTCTACCTCCACCTCTTTGACCCCTACCCCCCATCTCTAGCTGGCTGGGCGGCCTTTGGAGCCTCTAGTGCCTGAATCATAGCTTGAGAACCCTGCTGCTATGACTCTGCACCCCTCAACCTCGCCCAAGCCCTCCTGATGTGGCCATACTCACAACACTCATAGCATTCGCTTGACTGCTACATCCAAGAGGACTAAGACTGACCCTTTCGACCTGAATGACAACCTCAGAAGCTCTGAAGTGGTGGTGCACTGATAGGCTGCTGATCAGAATAATGCGGTTGAGAACCATGATCACCCGAAATACCATGAGAGACCTGTAGAGCTGACTGAAAGGGCCTAGGAGGATGGATTCCACCATAAGAATCTCTACCTCCAGATGAGGTACCACTGAATCCGCCTGAGTACCGGGGCCTCTTGTCCGACCCATCTTCACCTCCCCGTGTAAGAGCTATCTCAACTCTACGGATTGTACTGGATGCCTCCTAAAAAGAAATCTCACTCCCGGCTCCCACCGCCATCTGGAGACAGATCAGCTGGATCAACCCATCAATAAACCTCCGCAACCTCTCTCCCTCAGTGGGGAGTATCACAATAGCATGGCGAGCTAGATCAATGAATCGGATCTCATACTACGTGACTGTCATAGATCCCTGATAGAGGCACTCAAACAGCCTGCGAAGAGCCTCTCGCTGAGTAACTGGGAGAAACTTCTACAAAAACAACTCTACAAACTGGTCCCAAGTCAATGATGGCGACCCTGCTGGTCTGGATAAACAATAGCCCCTCCACCAAGTCTTGGCGGATCCTGCTAGTCGAAAGGTGGCGAAGTCGACCCCATTGATCTCCACAATACCTATAGTCTGAAGAACCTCATGGCAGCTAAATATGAAATTTTGTGGATCCTCTAAAGAAGCACCACTGAATGTGGTGGTGAAGAGCTTGGTGAACCTATCAAGTCTCCACAAAGCTCCCGAACATCACCGCACCATCGTCGGTCTGAGTCGCAGTACTCGGCTGAACTGCTACAGTAGGCTCAACCGCTGGAACCTGAGTCTGAGGAGCTAACTACTCCAGAGTGTGTCTAATGGGAGTCTGAACTCCTCCCCCAGCCTGATAAGTGGCTGGTTCTACTGGAAGCAAACCCGCTCTAGTGACGCTCTCCACAAACCCTACCAATCTGACCAAAGAATCCTGAAGAACTAGGTGTCTATGAACTCCTCTGGGACCTGAGCCAGCCCCACCGGAGCTGGTGGGGCTGGAACCTCCTCATCATATTCAATATGAGGCTCCACCTCATGGAATGTTGCCCGGGGCTGAGCTCTGCCCCTACCTTGGCCTCTGACATGGTCTTGGCCTCTGCCCCTTGTAAAAGCTACTGCTGGGGGCTCGGGCTGCTATTCTGTAAAAGAGGAAGCACGTGTTATCACCATCTACGAAAGAACAGAGTGAAAAGTCAATCAGCGTTTGAGAAACAAAATCGCACGACAAGAAAGAATAAAAGTGAAATTTTCCTAACTCTGCAGCCTCTGGGGAATAAATACAGACGCCTCTGTACCGATCCCTTGTACTCTACTAAGTTTATCCGCGAGTTAGGAGACCTATGTAACCTAGTGATCTTATACAATCTTGTCACGGCCAAAATTTCCCACCATCTGGAGTCGTGATGGCACCTACTAATAGGAGATAGGCAAGCCAAATAATTTTATACTTCTCTTAACAACATCAACCATATAACGAAAAGTGAGACAATTAAAACAAAAGCGGAAGTCTTAAAATATAAATAACTGAAAGCAAGTGCAGAAGTTCAAATACAACTCTACCCAGATCTGGTTTCACTAGCTCACGAACATCTAAAGAGTGGAAATACAAAGTCTGAAATAAGGTACAATGCTGTTTGTTCCGGTACAACTAAAACAAATGAAGATAAACTAGAAGAGATTCTGACCATGCAGACTTCAGCAAGGCTACCTCGGGAATCTCTAGACTGAAGTCAGCTCCCAACGCTCATACTGTAGTCCACAAGCTGCTCTAGCTGCGTAATCTGTGCAAAAAGATGCAAAGAGTGTAGCATCAGCACAACCGACCCCATGTTCTGGTAAGTGCCTAGCCTATCCTTAGCGAAGTTGTGACGAGACTAGACAAAACTACCAGATAAACTTGTACAACTATGAAATATATGACGGGAAATAAACAGGAAATAAGCAGTTCATAAGGGAGGTGGAACATGATGTGGGGAGACAATAGTCACAAAAAAGAAAACTTAAATTCCAAGATAACAACAACAACAACAACAACAACTACCAAGTAATGTCCCACAAAGTGGGGTCTGGGGAGGGTAATATGTAGACGAGCCTTACCCCTACCTGAAAGGGTAGAGAGGCTGTTAAGTAAACCTGGGTAGAACATCCAATATAAACCTAAATTCGGAAATAACACGCTCAATCTATAATTTGTTACGGCGCGCAACCCGATCCAATCTCACAATTGTATTGTTGCGGTGCGCAACCCGATCCTCAATTATCAGTATTGCAGCGTGCAACCCGATCCATCTATTAATAGTGTTTTTACGACGTGCAACCCGGCCCATATCATTTAGTATTTTTGCGGCGTGCAATACGATCCATATCATTTAGTGTTGTTGCGGCGTGCAACAGATCCATATGTATATAACACAATTTTACACATACAATAGCCACAAACAAGGGGTAAGTGAAGTATAACAAGTGAAGGAATCCCGACAAGGGAATATAACAACACAACTAAATCTCGGCAAGGGAGAAACCACCAAAACCAATATAACATCCCGGAAAGGGAGTAACCATAAACTCTTCCTCTTTCTTACACGTTCCACTTTATAATTTACTTATCATTCAAAGCCATCTTCCCAAAGAGTTATTTCATATCATAGACCTTATCAATCCATAGCACAACTCGAGCAAATGCTCCACGAAGTTTAGTAAACATAATCTATTTCTCATGCTCTTTATAGTATATAGAAATCATCAAATAAGCATGAAAGAATCATAACAACTCAGGGTAAATCACAGTACAAAGACTCACGGTCATGCTTGACACTAGTGTATAAATATTCGTCACCATGCCTATACACCGTCGACAAATAGCAATTAGCAAATAAGAATCTACTACTATTCCCTCAAGACAAAGTTAGACCAGGCACTTACCTCAAATGCTCCAGACTCAACTCAAGCCTCTAGTATAGAATTACCCCTCGAATTCGACTCCAACTCAGTCAAATCTATGAAATAATGACTTTAGAATATTAATAGTAGCTAAACAAACAAAACCCAACGCCTAAATATGGATTTCTAATATTTCTTTCCAAAATTCAAAAAATCGACCCCCGGCCCGCTTGGTCAAAACCCGAGGTTCGAACCAATTCCATGTCACTGATTCTCCCACGAGCCCGAATATAAAATTTATTTTCAAATTCGACCCCAAAACGAGGTCTAAATCAAAGAAAAATTGGAAAGCCCTAACTTTACCCTTTTCCCCCAATTTCAATCCTAGATTATATGATTTAGGCTTATAAACATACTAATTAATGAAGGAAAAGTGAAAGAAATGAGTGAGAAATTACTTACCCAAGTGGTCTTGAAGAATGGTGGCTTCAATGGAGTCCTAGACCTTGGGGAGGAAGAGAGCTCGTGAGAAAATTAGGACTAAATCCGTCACTGTTATATTTTTTTACTTTAAAAATCACTGGGCAAAAATGCCCTTCGCATTCGTGGGAAGGGGGCCGCATTCGCGAAGGGTAAGCTGGGCAACTCATCGCGATCGCATGGAGGCCAACACGAACGCGTAGAAAAAAAGTGCTGAGGTCCGGAGTTTGGTCTATGCGAATCCGATACAGGGTTTGCGAACGCGATGAAGGGAGGATTAAAGCTACACGAAGGAGGGGACTGAGCTGCCAACATGAAGAAGGGGAATACCAAAGGGACGCGAACGCAGGCTGAAGGCTGGGATCGCGAAGAAGGAAAAAGCTGTGCAAAAATTGCAGAAACTCTGCTACATCTCCTAAGTTCAAAACACCCCGGAACACCTACGAAACACACCCGAGCCCTCGTGGCTCCCAACCAAACTCACACACTAACTAACCAACCTCATATGAACTTAACCGAGCGATCAAATAGCTAAAATAACATTATAAACGAGAAATTAAACCTCAAAATCAATACTTTTCATTCAAACTTCTTAAATTTCCAACTTTTAATATTTAGGTTCGAACCACGTTAAACAACGTCCGATTTTGACCAAATTACAAAAAATATCTTGAGACATATATAAGACCTGTACCGGGCGTTGAAACCAAAATACGGCCCCGATACCAATACTTTCTAATCCATTTTCATTTCAAATTTTCATAATCATTTCAGAAAAACAATTTCTATCAAAAATTCATTTCTCGGGCTCGAGACCTAAGATTTTAATTCCGGGCATACGCCTGAGTCCCATATTTTTCTACGGACTCTCCAAGACCATCAAATTATGGTTCCGAGTCCGTTTACCCAAAATATTGACCAAAGTCAAATTTAATCATTTTAAAGCCACATTTCAACAATTTTCATAGAATTTAACATATAAGCTTTTCAGCTACACGCTCAAGACCTCAGAAGCACGTAATGAATGAGAAAATCGGTGATGACCCTTTGGGTCGTCACAAAAATTGATCATCAATAAGGCATTGTGTTGTAGTAAGTCTCAAAGAAACTTAATTGAGTTACGAAAGTATTCGTGAAAGCTTTTGGATATACTGAGACTGTAAATAAAGGAAAGATTTAATATCTTCTATTACTACAACTTGTAGCAGGATAATATGTATGTGAAAAGTTACCCGCTTTATTCTCCAGTTTGTACTACATAAATAAAAGAATGCCATGATAAAATAGAAGTTATTGATATATATACTTAAATCATAATAAACTTAAATTTTTATTGATAATTACACACGTCATGGTGTGAACCTGAACTTTATCAATATTGATAATTTATCCAGTTGGCATAATCAGTTAGGCATATCAATTTTAAGCATGATGTGCAAAACTAAAAGATAATTCACATGGGTAAATATTAAAGAATTAGAAAGTTCTTTATGAATTCTCTTATGTTGATTGTTCTTATTAATTAATAGACCAACTAAAATTGGGATTGAATCCCATGAATGTTGGAAATATTAAAGGTGAATATGGGCCCATTCACCTGCCATGTATACCACATAAGATGCATCTATGAGATAGTTACATACACAAGTATTGTTGAACCGCAACTTGGTGTTGCGAGGTAACTTTCTCAACAATTTAATTTAGAGCATAAATTTTAGATTTTCTATTCAAGATAGTTTATCTTGTTAAGTTGGTTTACATCACAACTGGTTTAGCAAGATGATTTATTGAGTGCCTCCACTTAATAGCTAAATTGTGTCTTATGAGAATAAAATTATCTATATCATTTTGATATACATTTTTATACAAAAGTATATTTCATTCTCCCCTCACAAGTGGTTTAGGGTCAGGAACCAAATATTTTCATCTTATTATTATTGATGTGCAGTGTATATTTTGATTAACACCATAACGTACAAAGATGAGTTTTCAAAATTGAGGAAAGAAAGCTAATTTTTGTAACATGAGGGGAAGCTATGATAAACATTCGAGATAAGTTACATGGAATGAATTATCATTTGTATATTTAGATCCTCGAATAACATAACATGAACTTAACGCTCATAAAAAGATAATTCATTTGCAATATATTGCAAAGCATGCCATACGCATTTTCTGACTCAAAGAAAGTAACTATATTCTCATTGCAAATGCAATATTCTTCATCTTCTTCATTTATTGTTCATGACTCTGATGACCCGGCCAGTCTTCACATGAATTACCGCCTTGTTTCCTTATTTTATGCTTCTTCATGGTTTGTTATTGGTATTCGGTGTGATAGGGTTAAATTGGATTTTTCTTGATAGGGAATAAGACATTTAGTCTCTTTAAGGAAGGCTTGTTTTGAAAAAAAAATCGATCGGATGTTGACTTATGAGTTAGAGAGATTGTATGTGATTTTCGGTGATTCAGTTAGCTTTAAAGGATGATTTGTTACTTATTAGCATGATCGGAAGTGGCTTTGGAGGAACAATATAGAATTAGGTTTGGATTAGCGAAGTTAGTTTTTTGGCGATATTCGGTTGGTAGGTGAGAATTTGATCCGAGGGTCAGAAAAGAATTCCAGAGAGTTAATGTAGCTTTGTTTGGTGATTTTGGATGTGTGTGAAAAATTTTAAATCATTCGGAGGTGTTTTAGTTAGGTTTTTAATCAAATGCGAGTTTCAGAAGAATTGGATAAACTTAGGCTTGAATTTGATGTAATTTAATGGTTTGGGTGTTATTTGTGGTATTTTTTTGATTCGAGCAAGTTTGAATAAGGTGTTGGATCATGTTTGTGCTTTTCATTGAGGTCCTGGGGGCCTCCGGGTGATTTCGGATGGCTATCGGGATGATTTTGGACTTGGTACAATTGCTGGTTTTTGCTGTTATCTGGTGTTTCCGCATCTGCGGAAAAAGGGCCTCATATGCGGTTCCGCAAATGCGGGCGATTGGCCGTAGGTGGGAGTTTTGAAGGAAGAGGTTGTTTCCACAGGTGCAGGCTTGGAGCCGCATCAGCGGTGCCGCATATGTTGTTGGTGTATCGCAGAAGTCAACGTAGCTTTTAAATGAAGATCCGCAGAAGCAGTGGTCGCAGAGGCAGAAATAGGATCCGCAGATGCGAAAATCCCTGTTATAAGAAGGGTTTTATTGCTCATTTTTTTCCACGAACTTAAGTTTATTTCCACCATTTTAAGCAACCTTGAGATCTCATGGAATGAATTTGAAGGGGATTTCGACTAGGTGTGATTGAAGGTGAGTTCCGTTGCCAAAATACGTGATTTAATGGTAGAATTTACATTGAAATTTGTGGAAATTCATCAAAAGAGGGTAAATCTAGGGCTTGAGAATTTGGTATTTCAAAGTGGAATTTTAGGGGTCAAATGAACTCCGATTTTTGTAAATTTGATATGTGTAGACTCGTGGCAAGATAAGGAACCTGGTGATGTAAATTTTCTGATTTTTCGAGAAGTGGGCTCGGGGCTCGGGTTTTGCCAACTTTGTGATTTTCGATAGTTTTTAAGTCTTTTCGATTGGGTTATATCCCCTTACCCTTTCCTAATGTATTCCTTGTGGTTTTAACCATATTCGACACTTGGGGAGGTGGATTTGCGAGGCAAAGGAGTAGCAAGCTAGGATTTCGGCCTGCTTGAGGTGAATAATGGTTATAAATGATGTCCTGAGGGTTTTAAACCCTGGATTTGCACCACGTAGTGCTATGTAGAGATGAGACACACCCCGCATGATGAGCGTGGGGTCTGGTATTGTTGGGGATTCGAACTTGGTCCATCCCGATTGATGACTCTTCTGTATTTTGACTGAGACTTAATTAATATCATAGAAGTCTGGGCTAGTTGCCATATTTGGGGCCTTGTGCCGACCTGTAGAACCCTTAGGACATTTTTACTGGTTAACCTTACAATACATGTTAAAACATACCCTCAGCAACGTTCTTCACAGCTAAATATAATATGAACTGGCTTTAGAAATTGATAAATCCTAATGGGAATAACGTGTGGGTTGGGAACCCCGTCTTATCTTAGTGTGTCCAAAAGGCCAAGTCTATATTGACCAAGAGGGGTCGAGAACCCCCTTTTAAGGGTATTTGATATGCTACGGATCGGGCTGTATGCCGCATCGTTATATTATTGGATCGAGCTGCACGTCGCAATAGTATATATTTATATGGATCGAACTGTACGCCTCAGTAGTATAGCGCTTGGGCTGTAAGAGCCCTTCTGGAGTCTGCACACCCCAGTGAGCATAGTCGGCTATTATTATTGGATCGGATCTTCGCGCCCACAACAATATACTATGTGGATCGGGTTACACGTCGCAGCAGTGTCGTTATGAATTCGGTCATCGTGAGAAGTAAATGGTACGAATACTGGCTTAGGGGACTTTTATCTCACCTCTTCATTCAATTGTTGTTTTGATATTCTTACTGTTTTAATATAGAACTGTGTAGTGTTTTTACGAGTTTTCTTTCCGTTAGTCATTATTTATTTCTATTACTCACTGAGTCAGAGTACTCACTTTACTCCCTGCACCATGGGTGCAGATACAAGTATCTCGGAGGTATAGTTTGAGTTTTTTGCTGCTGTCTAGAGTATCAACGGAGTCATCGAGGTAGATGCATGGCATCCGCAGGACCCGATTTCTCCCGCTTATCCTCTTTATTTTCCGCATTCTAGACAACTCTATGTATTGGTTGCTACTCACACTTGTATTAGAGGCTCTTGACTCATGACACCAGATCAGTGGGATATGCATTGATATTCTATGGGTTTTCCACACTCTTTTTATCTACTGATACAGAGTTATAATCATGTTTAATTTGGAATTAAATCCTGTTAATTGATAATAAATTTTACATAAGGGTTTGAGAGTGATGAATTGGTCGGGCTTGCGTAGCATCGTGTTGGGCTCCTTCATGATCGGGGTTGGGGTCGTGACAAGTTGGTATTAGAGCTTAGGTTACTAGGTCTTGCGAGTCTTAATCTGGTTTATTAGAGTCTCACGGATCAATACAGAGATGTGTGTACTTATCCTCAGAAGGCTGCAGAACCTGTTAGGAAAATTCCACATTCTTGAAATTCTTATCATGCGAACTTGTTGATCTAAATGCTAAATTTCTCTTTATTCTATTCTCTCACATATGCTGAGGACACGAGCTACCATACATGACAGACGACCACCAGTACCACCTACTGAGGCTACGAGAGGCTGTAGATACGGTCGTGGTCGAGGTAGAGGCAGAGCAGCAGGGACATCACCTGTGGATCCTTTAGTTGCCCCAGTTCAGGACCAGGCTCCAGCAGCACCAGTGCAGGTACCAACTGTGCTTATTGTGATTCGGGGTCTCCAGGAGAAATTGGCCTAGATATTGACAGTTTGTACGGGCCTGGCTCAGGTGGTTTCAGCAACCACAGCAACAACAACTACTTCACAAGCCGCGGGAGGCAATCAGACCCCCGCTGCTCGCACACCTGAGCAGGTAGTGCAGGGGTTACAGACTGTAAAGGCACCTCCATCTTAGCAAGTGGTACCAGTTCAGAAGTACAGGGTTCCGATAATGCAAGACGATGAGCATCGTCATCTCGAGAGGTTCACTAATCTTCAACCTCCTTCTTTTAGTGGTGCTCAGGGCGAGGATGTCCAGTGTTTTCTCGACAAGTGTCAGTGTGTGCTTCGGGCATCGGTGATTCTTGAGTCCAACGGTATGGATTTTACTACGTTTTAGTTTGCTGGAGAAGACTTCACTTGGTGGGAGGTGTATAAGCGGCGGAGGCCAACAGGTGCAACACCTTTGACTTGGCAGGAGTTCTCCCCTCTCTTCTTGGAGAACTGGATACTGCAGTCTCAAAGGGAGGAGCTGCGTAGACAGTTTGTGTGGCTTTGCCTTAGAGATATGACTATGTCTCAGTATGAGGCGAGATATTTTGAGTTGGCTTGTTATGCCTCATGGATAGTTCCGACTAATAGGGAGAAGATTAAAGGTTTGTGGATGGTCTTAATCATCACCTTCGTATTCTGATGACTCGAGAGAGAGAGTTCTGGGTATTTCCTATAAGGATGTAGTTGATATTCCTCGTGATATTGAGACGGTTCTCCATCAGGAGAGAGAGGAGAGGGTGGCCAACAAGCCTCGAGATTCTGGCAGTTTCAGTGGCGCTCCTTCGAGGGGCTAGTTCGAGCAGGGTCAAGGTCGTTCTTTCAGGCATGCTCAGTCAGCTCGACCTGAGTACAGAGGTGGTTTTTCTGGTCATGGTTTTCAAGGTTCTCAACAGATTCAGCCATCTCACAGCGCTCTTTCAGCACAGAGTTCATCCCGTTCTCCATCTACTCAGGGTTCTTCAATACCGAGTGCATCAGTTAGCCACTCTGCCACGAGGGGTTCCCTTCAATACCGCTCCCCAGCACCCGGGAGTTGCGATGAGTGTGGAGAGTTCAGGTATATGCTGAGGGAGTGTCCTTGTCGTGCTGCTAGCGCATCTCAATAGAGGGGTCAGCCCTCATCTTCTGGCCCAGTTTCTTCAACACTCGTCCCGCCAGTGAGGGGTGACGGTCAGGCAGCCATGGGGAGGCCGATTGGGTGGAGGTCAAGCTCGCTTTTATGCTTTTTAGGGTAGGACATATGTTATTGCCTCGAGTGTTGTTATCATAGCTATTATTTTAGTCTGCCACAAGGATGCCTCAGTCTTTTTTGATCCCGGTTCCACCTATTCCTATGTGTCTTCATATTTTTCTCATCATTTGGGTACGACCCAAGGATGTCTTGCCTTACTTGTTCATGTATCTACCCCCGAGGGTGATACTATTGTTGTAGACCATGTATATCGGTCGTGTTTGGTGACTATTGAGGGTCTAGAGACCCGAGTTGATTAATTGCTATTGAGTATGGTATACTTTGATTTTATTCTGGGCATGGGTTGGCTATATACGTTTCATACTATTCTAGACTGTCATGCTAAGACAGTCACTTTGGCAATGCCGGGTGTTCCGAGGATCGAGTGGCGTGGTGTGACTGATTATGTCCCTAGTAGAGTGATTTCTTTCCTGAAGGCCCAGCGTATGGTTGGGAAAGTTTGTCTGTCATATTTAGCCTTTGTGCAGGATGTCGGTGCCGAGATTCCTAGCATTGATTCTGTTCCCGTTATGAGGGAGTTTTTCGATGTTTTTCCTGCAGACCTGCCGCGCATGCCATCAGATAGATACATTAATTTTGGTATTGATCCGGTGCCGGGCACTTAGCCCATTTCCATTCTGCCGTGTCTATGGCACTAGAAGAGCCGAAGGAGTTGAAGGAGCAACTTCGGGAACTCCTGGATAAGGGGTTCATTCAGCCTGGTGTGTCACCGTGGGATGCACCTGTTCTATTTGTGAAGACGAAATATGGCACAATGAGGATGTGCATTGATTAAAGGCAATTGAACAAAGTAAGAGTGAAGAACAAGTATCCTCTGCCTCGTATTAATGATTTATTCGAAAAACTTCAGGGAGCGAGGGTGTTCTCCAAGATTGATACCCGTTTAGGTTATCACCTGTTGAAGATCCTGGATTCCGATATAATGAAGACTACATTCAAGACTAGATATCGACACTATGAGTTTCTTGTCATGTCTTTTGGGCTGACTAATACCCCAAAAACATTCATGCATTTGATGAATAGTGTATTTCGGGCGTATCTGGATTTATTTGTTATTGTTTTTATTAATGATATTCTGGTTTACTCGCGTAGCTATGAGGAGCACGCATATCATTTGCAAGTTGTATTACAGAGATTGAGGGAGGAGACGCTTTATGCAAAGTTCTCCAAGTGTGAGTTTTGGCTTGGGTCAGTGGCTTTCTTGGGACACGTGATGTCTTGCAAGGGTATTCAAGTCGATCCAAAGAAGATAGTGGTTGTACAGAGTTGGCCTAGACCGACCTCAGCCACAGAGATTCATAGTTTCCTTGGTTTGGCGGGTTATTATCGCCGGTTCGTTCAGGGTTTTTCATCTATTGCCTCGCCCTTGACCAAGTTGACGTAGAAGGGTGATCCATTTTTATGGTCAGACGAGTGCAAGGAGAGCTTTTAGAAGCTCAAGAAAGCTTGGATCACAGCTCCAGTATTGGTGTTACCATCAGCTTCAGGTTCTTATACTGTTTATTGTGATGCTTCGAGAGTCGGGATATCTTGTGTGTTGATGCAGTAGGGTAAAGTAATTGCTTATGCTTCTCGTCAGCTGAAGTCCCACGAGAAGAACTACCATGTTTATGACTTAGAGTTGGCCGCTATAGTTCATGCTTTGAAGATTTGGAGGCACTATTTATATGGCGTATCTTGTGAGGTATTCACCGATCATCGCAGTCTTCAACATTTGTTTAAGCAAAAGGATCTTAATTTGAGGCAGCGAAGGTGGCTTGAGTTACTCAAGGATTATGATATTACTATTTTGTATCACCTAGGGAAGCCCAATGTGGTGGCCGATGCGTTGAACCACAAGGCGGTTAGCATGGGAAGTTTGGCGTACATTCCAGTTGGGGAGAGGCCCTTTGCAGTGGATGTTCAGGATTTGGCCAATCGGAAGGTGAGATTATATATTTCAGAGCCTAGTCGGGTGTTAACTTTTGTGGTTTCTCGGTCTTCCTTGTATGACTGCATCAGAGAGCGCCAGTATGATGATCCACATTTGCTTGTCCTTAAGGACAGGGTTCAGCATAATGCTTCCAAGAATGTGACCATTGATGGTGATGGCGTGTTGAGGATGCAGGGCCGGATTTGCATGACAAATATGGATGGGCTTCGGGAGTTGATATTGGAGGAGGCCCACAGCTCGCGGTATTCCATTCATCTGAGTGCCGCGAAGATGTATCAGGATTTGAGGCAGCACTACTGGTGGAGAAGGATGAAAAAGGATATAGTAAGGCTTGCGGCTCGATGTCTTAACTGTCAGTAGGTAAAGTACGAGCATCAGAGACCATGTGGTGTACTTCAGTGGATGATTATTCCCGAGTGGAAGTGGGAGAGAGTTATTATGGATTTTGTGAGTGGTCTTCCTCGTACATTGAAGAAGTACGATTCGATTTGGGTTATTGTGGACAGGCTGACCAAGTTCGCGCACTTCATTCCAATATGTACTACCTATTCTTCGGAGCGGCTGGCAGGTATCTTTATCCGGGAGATTGTCCGATTGCATAGGTTTCTTGTGTCTATTACCTCAGATAGGATACTCAGTTCACTTCTCAATTTTTGAGGACATTTCAGCGAGAATTGGTACGCAGGTAGATTTGAGCATAGAATTCGACCCTCAGACGGACGGGCAGTCCAAGAGCACTATTCAGATATTCGAGGGTATGTTGCGTGCCTGTGTTATTAATTTTGGGGATTCTTGGGATGAGTTTTTGCCGCTTGCCGAGTTTTCCTACGACAACATTATCAGCCGAACATTGAGATGGCTCCGTGAGGCATTGTATGTGAGGCACTGTAGGTCTTCTGTTGGATGGTTCGAGCGCGACGAGGCTAGGTTATTGGGGGCAGAGATGGTTTAGGATTCCTTAGAGAAGGTGAAGTTGAGTTAGGAGAGGCTTCGTACAACTCAGTCGCGTCAGAAGAGTTATGCGGACCGGAAGGTTCGGGATGTGTCATATATGGTGGGTAAGAAGGTCTTGCTAAAGGTTTCACTCATGAAAGGTGTTATGCGGTTTGGGAAGAAAGGGAAGTTGTGTCCGCGGTTCATTGGGCCTTTTGAGGTACTTAGGAGAATTGGGGAGGTGGCATATGAGCTTGCTTTGCCACCCACCTTGTCGAGCGCTCATCTGGTGTTCCATGTTTCTATGCTTCGAAATTATGTTGGGGACCCGTCTCATGTTTTATACTTCATCACGGTCCAGTTGGATGATGATTTGACCTATGATGTGGAGCTAGTGGCTATTTTGGGTCATTAGGCTCAGAGATTGAGATCAAAGGATATAGCTTCAGTGAAGGTGCAGTGGAGAGGTCGGCCTGTGCAAGAGGCTACTTGGGAGACCGAGCGGGAGATGCGGAGCAGATATCCTCACCTGTTGGAGGTTCCAGATATGTTTCTTGACCTGCTCGAGGACGAGCGTTTGTTTTAGTTGGGGAGGATGTGACGACCTAGCCCACCGACACATGAATAACCGCCATGTTTTCTCCATTATATGCTTTTTCATGGTTCGTTAGCGGCATTCAGTGTGTTAGGGTTAAATCGTATTGGTCTTGATAGGGAATGATACACTTAGTCTCTTTTAGGAAGGCTTGTTTTGAATAAAAAAGTCAACCGGATGTTGTCTTATGAGTTAGAGAGATCAGGTGTAATTTTGGTGATTTGTTTAGCTTCAAGGGATGATTTGTGACGTAAGAGCGTGATCGAAAGTGGTTTTAGAGGACCGATGTAGAATTAGGCTTGAATTGGCGAATTAAGCATTTTGGCGATATCTTGTTGGTAGGTGAGAATTTGATCTGAGGGTCAGAATGGAATTCCGAGAGTTATTGTAGCTTTGTTAGGTTATTTTGGATGTGTGTACAAAATTTCAGATCATTCGGAGGTATTTTGGTTGTGTTTTTTATCAAATGCGAGTTCAGAAGAATTGGATGAACTTAGGCTTGAATTTGATATAATTTGATGGTTTGGGTGTTATTTGTGGTGTTTTGATGATTCAAGCAAGTTTGAATAAGGTGTTGGATCAAGTTTGTGCTTTTTGTTGATGTCTCGGGGGCTCTCCTGGTGATTTCGGATGGCCATCGGGATGAATTTGGACATGGAGAAATTGCTGGTTTTTGCAGGTATTTGGTGTTTCTGCATCTGCGTAAGAAAGGCCGCAAATGTGGTTCCGTAGATACGGGTGATTTCCCGCAGGTGCGAGTTTTGTAGGAAGAGGCTATTTCCACAAGTGCGGTCATCGAACCGCATCTACGGTGGCACAGATGCAGTTGGTGTATCGCAGAAGCGAACGTAGCTTTTAAAAGAAGATTCATAGAATGGGAAAATAACCGCAAAAGCACTGGTCGCAGATGCGAAAATCCCTATTATCAGAAGGGTTTTAATGCTCATTTTGTTACGCGAGCTTAAGTCTATTTCCATCATTTTTAAGCAACCTTGAGAGCTCTTGGACAAAATTTGAAGGGGATTTCAGCTAGGTGTGCTTGGAGGTGAGTTCCTATGCTTAAATATGTGATTTAACGGTAGAATTTATATTGAAAATTTTGGAAATTCATCAAAAGAGTGTAAGGCTAGGGCTTGGGAATTTTGTAGTTCAAAGTGGAATTTGAGGGGTCAAATAAACTCCGATTTTGGTAAATTTGATATGTATAGACTTGTGGCTAGATAAGGAACCTGGTGATGTGAATTTTCTAATTTTTTGAGAAGTGGGCCCGAGCCTCGGGTTTTGCCAACTTCATGAATTTTGACACTTTTCGAGTCTTTTCGATTGGGTTGAATTCCCTTAGCCTATCGTATTTTGACTGAGACTTAATTAATATCATAGAAGTCTGGCTAGTTGCCATGTTTGTGGCCTTGTGCCAACCTGTAGAACCCTTAGGGACATTTGTATTGGTTGACCTCACTGTACATGTTAAAACATACCCTCAACCATGTTCTTCACTCTTAAATATAAAATGAACCAGCTTTAGAAATTGATAAATCCTAATTGGAATAACGTGTGGGTTGGGAACCCCGTCTTATCATAGTGTTCCCGAGAGGCCAAGTCTATGTCTGAGAGGGGTCGAGAACCCTCTTATGAGGGTATTTGATATGCTATAGATCGGGGTTGCGCGTCGCAGTAGTATACTATGTGGATTGGATGCACGTTGTAGCAGTGTAGTTATGAATTCGGTTATCGTGAGAAGTAAATGAGACGAATAGTGTCTTAGGGGAGTTTTAACTGACTTCTTCATTCAGTTGTTGTTTTGATATTCTTATTGTTTTAATGTAGAATTGCGTAGTGTTTTTACGAGTTTTCTTTCCGTCGATCATTATTTATTGCTATTACTTACAGAGTTGGAGTACTAACTTTATTCCCTGCACCGTGTGTGCAGATGTAGGTATCCCGGAGGCATAGTTTGAGTTTTCTGCTGATGTCCAGAGTATCACCGGAGTCATCGAGGTAGCTGTATAGCGTCTGCAGGACCCGATTTCTCCCGCTTATCCTCTTTATTTTTCGCATTCTTGACAACTCTATGTATAGGTTCCTACTCAGACTTATATTAGGGGCTCTCAACTCGTGACACCAAATCGTTGGGATTTGTATTGATATTCTATGGGTTTTCGCACTATTTTTATCTATTGCTATAGAGTTGTAATCATGTTTACTTTGGCATTAAATCATGTTAATTGATAATAAATTCTATATAACGGATTGAGAGTGATGAATTGGTCGGGCTTGCCTAGCATCGTGTTGGGCGCCATCACGACCGGGGTTGGGATCGTGACAATAACATTTACCTAAAAGTCTTCATTCTTAAAATGTAACGACCCGAATTGTTGTTTTACTATTTGGAACCTTGTTCCCTTAAATAAAACTTCCCATGCTTTTCTTAGCTAAATTACGACTTGCGGGGGTGATCAGTTCGGAAGTTAGAGAGTTTTTAGTGAAAACAAACCCAATTATTTCCTTAAGGTTTTCTTAAAAGGCCAAGTTTGACTTCGGTCAAATTTCTTGGGAAACGGACCCAGATTCATAATTTGACGGTCCCGGGAGGTTCGTGGGAAAATATGGGTCCTGGGAGTATGCTTAGAATCAAATTTCGAGGTCCCTAGATCGAGTATGGAACTCTTATGTAAAATTGTTAAATCGAAGTTTTAAGGAATTAAAGAATCGAAATATATAATAAAACCCTAGGTATCGGTTTTGGATTCTAGTTCCGAAATTTGTACAAGTCCAAAATAGCATATAAGACCTACCCGTAAAATTTGGTGTCGATCCGAGTAGTCTAAGGGCGTTTCGACCCGTTGGAAGGAAATTAAGAACCTGAAGTTCATTAAATTTGATCAATTGATTTTGGGGTCCAATTCCTTGATTTAGCATTGTTTTGGGTTCCGAGGGTTCGACTAGGTCCGCCTTGTGATTTCAGACTTGTCGGTATGTTCGGCCACGGCATGGGATCCCCGAGCGTCAAATAGTAGAGGTTTGAGCATAGTCAGAATTCGAAAAGAAGCAAGCTTGCTGCTTCTGTCAAAACCGCTTCTGCAGCTCTTTCACCGCAGAAGCTGTGACCTCATACGCGGCCACCTGGTCGCATAAGCGGAATGGACAAGAGAGGGAAAGACTGCAGAAGCGGCCCTGCGACCGCATAAGCGGTCTTGCCTGTGCGAGAAGTCGACCGCAGAAGCGGTCCGGCCCACAGTACCTCTTAACCGCAAAAGTGGCTATTTTTCCGCAGAAGCGGACACCGCATATGCGGTAATTTGTCCGCATATGCAAAAATCTTTGGGGACATTAAGAGTTCATTAAATACAAACACAAGCCCCTTCTCTCTCATTTTAACACCACTTGGGCGATTTTGAAGGTTCCAAAGAGAGATTTTCTTTCTAATATCACGAGGTAAGTAATCCCCACTCACTCTTAGCTTTAATATATGAACCTTACATAGATTTAACACTAATAATCAAATGAAAATCAAGGGTTATAGCTAGACCAAGAGTTTTGATAAAATTATGATTTAACCACCTAATTAGCTATGTAATGAACTAAAATTTACATATTAGTAATCCTTAAGTTTTAGGGAATATTTTCCTTCGGAAAATCTCGGAATCCGGGCACGTGGTCGGAAATATGGAAACTTACGGGAAAGGTTGGGAAACCTTTTAAATAGTTAGAATTCGACCTTGTAAGCCCTTATTGGCTATTTCCCACATTGTTTATCTAGTTTGTGCACTTTCGACTTCGCCTTGAGGTTTTGAGCTCGTTCTTGGCATTTGGAGGTACGGCTCCGTGAGAGGGAGTTGTTCCTTTAGGACTAATAAATGATAAATTGCTATTAAATGCGGGGGTTGCGTACGTACTAGGTGACGAGAGTCCGTGCGTAGCTACTATAATGTTAATGTTTGGGTAGTTTAGGACCCATATCATGCCTACTTTGAACTTTCCCTTATTTGAACTACATAAATGGTCTTTTATGACTTGCTAGAGACTAGAGGAGAATGAAAAATGAACATATACCTATTTATGAACTTGGAAGGATGCTTCCTTGTATATACATGATGCCTTATTGCGCATTCTTGATATTTGTGGATCGGGTCGATCACCTCGGTGAAATAGATGCATCTATGGTACGGGTCGTTCGACCCACGGCAGTGTGCAAATTTATATTCTGCTGGAGCAAGTCGTCGACCTCGGTGTTGTTGCACATGATTTATATGTTTATGCTTAAGCCTCAAGATTTGTTACTAAAGAAATGAAAGAAGGAAATATGGTAAAGGAAAATATGACTGCAAGCATGATATGACTTCTATGGTAACTGTTATTTAATTATTTTATTCATGATATATATTGCACACCATTATTATGATATTATCTGACCTAGTAGATATCAAGTCGACCTCTCGTCTCTACTTCTCCAATATTAGACAGGATACTTACTAGGTACATATTGTTTATGTACTCATGCTACGCTTCTGTACTTAAATGTATAGGGTCTAAGGGTGATTCATCTTGATACCGTCAGGGTGCGCGCCAGTGAGTGATTGTTGAGACTTCTACAGTGAGCTGCTTTCCTTTCCACATCGATAGACAGCCGAATGGAGTCTTCTTTTGTATATTTGCTGTCTTTCCCTTATTTCAGATAGTAGGGTAGAGATGTGTATATTCTACTAGATGCCCTTACAATGTGATACCACGTCTTGGCACGTACACTTTAGTAGGCAGATCTTTTGGGGTATGTAATATTGTACTACTCGCCGCATTTACTGCTTTAGTTCTAAACCCAAGCTAAATGAGTATTTCATTTAAAATTGAGTACAACTCTATATGATTGTTAGTAATATTCCGCACTTAGCTGACTCGGCAAGGTTGTTGGGCGCCATCATGACCTGTTTTAAAAATGGGTCGTGACATATAGTATAGTATGATATGATAAGAACCACTATACCGTCGTTAGCAACTTCTCTAATAGCTTTTAACTCCGTTAACAAACTAACTAAAATGCTTATTCACAGTCGACCCCCTTAACTCTTCCCTTCTGTGCACTTAAGCCCCCCCCCCCCCCCCCCCCCCCCCCCCCCCCCACAATTGGTAAATAACAAACTAACGGCTTATGCGACTGGCAAACACCGAAATTCATAATTTTAAATACGAGTTTTCCATAATTAGGATGTAAAGTTCAAAAGTAAAAGTGCCGAGTTTGAAATTTAAAACTTTAACGCATTAAATCAAAATCACGTCGATATACTTGTACGTTAATTGTTTGCTTGAATTTTCATGTTAAACCACTCCAAGGGACTTCATCTATAGGCATATGGGCAATTAGTAGTAATACTGTCTCGAAACTCGCCACTAGCAGTTATTTGGTCACCTACTTATTTGGTGATTAGAGGCAGGAAATTTGCCTTTGAGCGTCAAAACGAATTGTAATCTTGCTCATCCAAATAACAAAAACATTCAGCGTCGTCAACCAAATTCCTTGAAAGGGAAAAAATTGAAACTGTGCCGAACAACGTGTCATAATCTTATACAATGATAAGCCAGGAAGCAAAGCAAATTTCATGGAATTTAAATGTGGAATTTGGTTGTCTCAATCAGAACATAACACACATTAATCCTTGCCAGTATTTTACAAAGTGCTGAAGCTCATTTAATTTCCCAATCCAAAAATTCCCACCATTCTTTATCACTTGAATGTATACCAATTTCTTTAAGAGTTGAAGGAATGGTAAATTTCTCTATCTCCCTCTTCAGGGGAAAAAAACAAAGGCAATTTCCTTAGGGGTGGCCCCGGTGGACGAGAAGATGCGGGAAGCGAGGCTGAGGTGGTTCGGGCATGTTCGGAGGAGGGGTCCCGATGCCCCGGTGAGGAGCTGCGAGGGGCTGGAGATTGTTGGAGGTCGGCGAGGTAGAGGGAGGCCTAAGAAGCATTGGGGAGAGGTGATTAGGCAGGACATGACTAGAATGCAGGTTACCGAGGACATGACCCTTGTTAGGGGAGTCTGGAGGTCTAGAATCAGGGTTGTAGGCTAGGGGCTCATAGAGTCCTTCGTACGCCTCACCCGGGGTTGGGTGTGGAATAGTAGGGTTACCCATAGTTGACTAGTGTTTTAGCTTATGTCCCCTTATGGTGTTAGTATGGTAGTTACTGCTTGTTACTATTGCATGCGACTGTATTTATGTTTCTTATGTTTACATAATTATTTACGCTATCTCTGCGGGATTACATATGCTTTATTATTTCGTTTTGTCTTGCTTTGGTTTCTAATTTTGTCTTTGTTTTAATGCAGCTTTTCATTTTATCCTATGCGCCGAGTGTCGATTGGAAACAGCCTCTCTGCCCCTTCGGGTAGGGGTAAGGCTCGTCTACATATTACCCTCCCCAGACCCCACCTGGTGGGAATATACTAGGTAGTTGTTGTTGTTGTTGTTGTTGTACCACATTCCTTTATTGACACCTTCTTGATTGAATTACATACCATTTTTCCATTACATATGCTTTTCAATTCAGGCAAAGACCATAAGTATATTCTTGTCAATTTAGGGAGGACGACGATTCCATCATTTTCATCTGCAATTATTTCCTCTATTTGACTACATGACAGGACATATATTCTCTCAAGATTTTGCATATTTGAGCATAAACCAATTGGATATAGCTTCTTAATACTGTGACATCTCTCGATTCGTATCATTCAAAGGCAAGAAAAGATACCAGCTAGTGAAATTGAATCTCTTAAACTTCTTTCCCATTCATCAAAAATGGCAATGAAACTATGTAATTCGAGGAGATCAAGATGCTCGAGAGAATGAAATAAGATGGATTCTTGTCCCTCTTCTATCCTCATAAGGTACTCTAGTTTGTTGCACCAACGTACTTTGAAGTACTTTTAAATCTATAGAATCATAAAGACGCGGCCAACAATCTGAAAGACAGCCACTGAAGTTATTGCAGCTCTCAATTTGCAGGTGCTCGATGTCCTGTGGAAGCAATAACACTTCATCTTCTTTCCCAAGTCCATAACACTTGACTAATTTATCAGAAAATCTGTTATGATTGAATTGGATTTGTGTCATTGGTCCCAAGCCATCATATTGACCTACTAATATTCTATAAAACCTAAGGCATCCCTCATTTTCTTGAGCTTCAATGAATTTGTTGAGATCTTGAACATTAGAGAACCTACCTTGAAATTCTTCCAACTCTTTTAGCTCCTCTAGTTCCTCCCCTTCTACGTCAATGTGATGCGATAACACTAAGCGTTGGAGAGTGGAGATTTGGGCCAATATCCCCATTGGTATTTTCTCGACCCAACGCATTGCATGCAAATTCAGGCATTTGAGGTTGAACAAAGTCTCAAGGGCTTCAAGCAGAGTTTGAATCGCGGTGCCACTCAAATCCAATTCCTGTAGCGCCTCGAGTTTTTCCAAAGTTGGCAGTGACCTTAGGTTCCAACAAAATGCAAGTAAAAGAGCAGTGAGATTCTCCAAGTCTGATACAGAATCAGGCAACTTCTCAATGCAAGTGTGACTTAAATCCAGAACACGTAACGCCTTCATGTGCTCGAAGAAAGAATCTGGAATTTTCCATAAGTGATAATTCTGCTGCAACATTAAGGTTGTTAGCTTAGGACACATAGCTGATGTTCCTGCTGGAATTTCAGCTATCTTGTTCCTCATTGGAGATACCTGTTAGAAACAAATTTTTCGATGACAAATATTGTTTTTACATTAAGAAAATGACATAAGTGTAAAAGTGTTCTTGAATCCAGGAGTACTAATAAAATTCTTCATTCTTATGGTTATCGATCTTCTAAACCAACGTGTATGAATTTCATAACCAGACGTCTGATTTGGAGACCATAACCCTATTCATAGTTGTGCAGTGTTTCTTTATTTCTGAATTAGCTCATCATTATATTAAAAATAACATCTGTGTATATGTACATAAAAGATCATAGTTTATGCGGTGTCTTAGGCCGATTTACTTTAAACCTTAGCAAATTACTTTTGATTTAGGCAAAACCTTTTAATTATAACAAATAACATACAATTATTATCTCTATATAAAATGTCATGTAAATAAAGTTTTAACAATACCCTGTCCAAATTTTCCAGCCATTCATCTTCCTTTGGTGCATCATTGAGTTGAACTCCAGCTTTTACCATAAACATAGGATTTTCATAAGTGATCCTCATTGCCATGTCTCTAATCAAATTGTGCATTTTCACACATTGATTACCTTTGTTATCTATGGCACTTTCTGACAAACTGATGGATTATAATAAGCAGAAGAAGCAATCCCAGTATCAAAATCACATGTAATCTAAACAACTAGCGTAAACGAGATTTCACGGGTTACCTCTTGAAGCGTGAACATATCTCTTCTACCATGTGAGCCTTCAGTTCCATAACTTCTCAATTGAATCTCCATCACCCGCACAATCGTGATCCTCGAACGTTCCACGGTCTTCTACTGTATACTCAAATAATACCGGAAATAGCAATTTCGTGTGGGCGAAATTTCTAGGAAAACTTGGCTGAAAATTTCAGCCACCATATACCTTTCTTCTAGGTGGAAAACCTTATGTATTTATAGCACAAGTTTTTAGGGATAAGACCCTTTTCTAAAACCTGTTGGGTTTTTTTCCACCAGAAAAAGAATTCCTTTATTTTCATATTATTTGGCAATAGTAGGGACCACATAATTTAATTAACAAGGCTTCCAATTATGGAATTAATGTATAGTTTCCGAAATTAATATCTACCATAATTAATTGCGAATTATTCCACTAAAAATTCATAATTGCACTCCTTATTCAATTTCGAAATTCATCCATTAAATCTTATTTAACTCCTCATGTTAAGATTTAGATACGAATCAATTAAATTAAATTACTGACGATTTAATTTATTTATTATTTCCTTTAGACTTTATTTTAACTTATTTCATATGTCGGATATATAATCCACTGGCCGGGTTTACACATGAAAACTTATAAGCTTTCATAAAGGTGGATACTCAATCTCTAACCGAGACATGGATTCCATCAACTAACTATTACTTCGCCAATGTACATTATTATTATCCAATTTACCAGGCATATTGACCCACGAAAGAATCTCGCCTTTTAATAAATCAAACAATAATACTATACACAGCTAATAATAATTATATCAAGATTAAGAGTATAAGTACATTTAATAGCTAGAGAGTTTATTTCATTAAGTCAGTATAAAATATTTATCTCTACCTAGTCCGTTAAATACATAAAAAATGTACTAGAACAAGAAGCTGGAATTAAACCATTCCCATAATCAAGATAAATGATATTTAATCTTGTGCTACAATCATTCCTGATGGTTTGTCCAATTCCATATTAAATTTTGAACTCAAACTTTATACTTATAAGAACCAATGAATTAATCTTCCGTGTATAAGCTAAACTCCATACACTAAATCATCTACTATATAAGAAAAGGACACAGACTATTATATGATCTATTTAAAACTTTATTAAAACAGAATAAATAATTATTTCATAATAAATACTATAGCTAAACCAAACACATGGTAAATAGTATATATCCCAACAATCTCCCACTTAGACTTTTATCCATAATAATTATTAAAATATACAATATCCAAATGCATGGTTAATAGTATATGCCCCAACAATCTCCCAATTAGACTCATAATCATGCATATACAACTTTCTCACGCATTCTTTTACATAACTATTAAAAGTCTTCACCAAATAAGGTTTTGTTAAAGAATCTTGCCAAATTATATCGGATGCAATGTTTGTCTAGTAGTGCTTTGTCGTAACTATCTAGTTTTGTATTAAACTCTTCAGGGATCCTGTTACAAAAACTATCCTAAGAATGTACACTGAACTATGATTTTATTTAGCTTTCTCCCACTACGACGAAGTATTACTAATATTACCTTCATTACCTCATGACATTGAAATATTAGTAGCTTCTTACTGTAGTGTTCAACGTTCAAATATCACTCCGACTCAATAAAGGCATATCATGTCTATTAACGTTCTCCCACTATTTAAATGTAATGGAACGTCAATTCTGACGTGTGGGTTTTGATGCTCTTGAACATCTAGTTATTTCTTTGCCTAGTTCCTGTAAAAATAGTTTACTTCTAGGAACATATTTTATTAAACAATCCTTATCTAGAAAAATGTAATTGTTTTAACAATTGCCTTATTTTCTTTAGGACAATAAAATAAAGTTCCATTCATTTTCTTGGATATTCGATAAACATGCACCTATCCATTCTTAGTTCCAACTTACATATCTGCTTTCCTTTTCAGCACATATGTGGGACAATCCTATATCTAAACATGCCACAGACCGAGCTTACATTCAGTTCACAGTTCTATAGATGTCCCAGATACTAACTTAGAAGAAACTAAATTCAGAATAAAACTTGCAGTTTTCAGAAATATTCAAAAAACAAATAAGGCAAATTTGAATAACACGTCATTGGTCTATCCATATCCAAAAGACACTTATTTCATCTTTCTACTACACCACTCTATTATGGAGTTTACAGCGTAGTCAATCGAGATGTAATCCCTTATTTTGATATATAACAATAGAACTTTTTAAAGATGTGCTCTCCACTACAATCAAATTGTAGTAACTTAATATATTTCTTTGATGCTTCTCCGTTTCAAGTCTTAAAAATCTTGAATTACTTAATTCATTAAGACTTACAGTGCATCAATAAATATATTAATATTTTGAGTAATCATTTATGAACGTCACAAAATACTCAAAATCTATCTCTTGCGAGTATGTTCATTTAACTATATAAATCAGAAAGGATCCATTCTTACTTATCACTAGTTTTATTTCCTTTTAAAAAGAAACATCTTTTAGTCAAATTTCATTCCAAATAGGATCCACAAGTTGGTAGTGCCTTTAATTTCAATAAACCTTAAATTTCATCCTTGGCCAACTTGAAATCCTATCCAGATTAATATGACTTAGACAAAAGTGCACAGATAAGTTTTACTCAATTTTGAAGAACATATTCTCTTATGAGGTAGACTAATATTATTCTGTTCAGGAGAGACATCAATATACAATAACAAGATCATGCATTCATGTACCACACGAGATAAAATATTTATTAAGCTCAATAAGTCAAGAGTTATTCGAAAAACAAAACAAATATCCATCTCTTATTTTGCCTAGAAACCGGAATTAAATTCCTTCTAAAAGTACATATTGCATCTTTAAAATTAATGCCTTATCACTAAAAAAAATTTAACAAGTAATACGATCGGTTGCGTAAATCATTGTGGAGTTGAGATAAAAATATTAAATAGATCATAATAAGTCAAAACACTAAATAGTAAAATTCAGACTGCATTCAATATTTATATATATACATGCATCTTGAATAATATATTTCGATGGGAAAAAAATCATTCAAGCAAAGTATATTATATAATGCAAGAATTATACAATCCAAAAATAAATAGAACCAACTCAGATGGAGAGCATACTATTATTTTCAGTCAATTGTATATAACTTTCTAATACAAAAATTTTAAACACACTACACATATATGTCATGCATCTTGAATAGCAATTTCGATGGGAAAAGAACTACTCATGCAACATACATATGAAATGCCAGATTATTCACTCTAATAATTAAAAGTGACCCAACTAAGATGGAGAGTATACTGTTAATTTACATCAAGTGAAAATCATTTTTAATAGCTCTAGTTCCATTGATCAAACATGTATACTCAGATGGAGAGTAAGTACACGATATCATAGTATTTCACCTAGTGAGCTTAGAATAAATTTATCCGATATGAAGGAAGACCTAAAGTCAACGCGCAAATTTATTACTCACTTGAAATTAATAGTGAAAGACCATAAAAATATAATTCTATCACCATTTAATCATGATTGGTCTTTAGTTACAAAATTGATTTAAACCTTAAACTCAGATGGAGAGCTAACATAGGTCATCAATAACTACTAACTATATTCAGTGAGTTTATAATAAATTTATCCGGTATGGAGGAAGACCTAATGTCAACGCGTAATTTACTATCTCACTATAAATAATAGTATGAAAACCATAGGGGTTAATTCCTATCACCACTTTATCGCAACCACAAACTTTTCTCTGAGTATTAAGTTCCACAATTTTTAAAAAAAATGCTCAATACCCCATTTAAACAGTCTTAAAATACTAAAATTAATACTTTACACTGCATAGCAGTTATTATTGTTCATTGAACTATTTCTAATAAATCTACTAAATTTCATATCAATCGGAGATCGTTAAAGTCACGATCTCCAAAAGTTGCGACCAAATTTGGAAAATTATCATTTTAAGTATTTTTTAAGAATTTAAATATGACCTGTATTTTTTTATCATATATCAATTCATGTAAATTCAACATGTGTTATCATGTTCCAGATTAGACATAAATAAAATGATAGAAAGAATGACTTTTCGTATGTAAATCACATTTTAATTCGTCAAACCTCCAAAAAACTCATTTAAACGATCCCGAATCAACAAACGGTGTGATTCTCTGCATTGCAGTGAGTTCTTTTTAAATGACTGTTTCCAATGATCCTACTGAATTTCAGGTCATTTGGAGATCGTAAAATTCATGATCGCCAAAACTGGACAAAATTCGAATAAATTATTTTTGGCGTAGTTAGGATTAAACCCATGTGATTTGCATTCTTCATATATATCATATCAAGTTAAATCATATGTTTCAGATTTAATGCAAATATAGCCTATATATAAAGAATAATTTTTCATATTTACAACAAATTCAATTTAATAAATTGCTTGAAAACCCATCTAAACGACCTCAAAATGTCAAAAATTAACAGCAGTGAGTTTTTCTCATTAGATCGTTTTCGATGAATCCACCAAGTTTCAGGTCAATCACAGTCCATCAAGTTTATGACCACCAGCCTGTAACCAAACTCGGAGAATAACCGTTTTAAGCAGTCTCATAAATTAAAATAAATATGATATTGATTTTCATTCTCCTTATAATTACACTATTAGCTCAAGGAATATATTATGTTCTTCCTATTTCTAGGATATATATAATATCTCCTTTTGCAATAAATTTTCCTTTTACTAAACACATAAGAACCTGAGACATAATATTTTCTCCCGTTCGGTGAAAATCCCAATATTTCTTCTAATGGTTGGAGTTAGTTTCACTAGTACCAAAAGATAAAACTCTTTTTCTAGTTAAGAACCTCCACCATTAATGTAGATTTCTCAAGGATAATTTTCACATGGTATATTAAATATATTTCAATGACTCTAATAAATAGACCATTTTGTGGATCGTACTTATTAATTATAATGCTCAATCCATGAATAGATATAATTTCAAATGTACAAATTTACTAAGAACTTTTCATGAGTTCAAATAAACAAACCACTTCAGTGGTAACTATTTATTACTCATAAAATTCTCAATTTATAAGTGAATATATATTAGCTCATAAAATTATTTTATGGTAGACCAT
Source organism: Nicotiana benthamiana (assembly GCA_034376525.1). Lineage (NCBI taxonomy): Eukaryota > Viridiplantae > Streptophyta > Magnoliopsida > Solanales > Solanaceae > Nicotiana > Nicotiana benthamiana. Next base: position 25,961,700 of record CM067335.1, read on the forward strand.
ATCTTAGAAAGCCATACAAACAATATAAAACTTATACAAAATACCGTCATATTTCACTTAATTAGAGCCTCCAATCAGAGAACAAAATTCTTCATAAAAAATCCAAACTAGTAATCACCTAGGGCATGAAAACATAAACTTAAATTTGAGATTTATTTTTATTTTTTATGCACAAATATGCCAAACGCTCCAATCGTTAGTCATCCGGGATATCAAATAGAGAATTTTACTTTCTTACAAAACAATTATATTATCACACAATATCAATTATACCTTGTAAGACCTAGTCAATTAAAATCCTACACATTTATTATTGAATTTAATACAACAACACGTCTATTTACTAATAGCCAATGTGTAAACCTATTATATGACTAGTATTTAATCATGGGGAGTCAACCCCACTATCATTGAATTAAAAGGAATTAAAATTATTAATAAATAAATTTCAGAAAATAGAAAAACGTCCAAAACACAGTGCAAACGACCTCAAAACGCCAAAAAATACAATAGTTCACTGTTAACGGTGAGGTTTTCTCACCACGTTATTTTCAATGGACCCACCAAATGTCAGCTCAATCGGAGTCTGTCAAGTTCGCTGCCCTCTGAAAATACCGGCTATTCGGTAAAAACAGGTTTTGCGTTTTTTTAGGGTTTACCCCAAAAAATTTGGATAATCTCAATCAAATATAAATAAGAAAACAGATATCTCATGATTACAAGAATAATCCAAAAAATTTGCATAGTTAATTCACAAAACAGGAGTGCAGTTTTACAGAAAATCACATATATATGTAATTGCAAAAAAGCACATAAACACCATATTCTTGTTTCATGAAACACGTAGTTATCTAATTAGATGTGAGTGGGCTCTGATACCAATTGATGGATTATAATAAGCAGCAGAAGCAATCTCAGTATCAAAATCACATGTAATCTAGACAACTAAGGTAAACGAGATTTCACGGGTTACCTCTTGAAACGTGAACATATCTCTTCTACCATGTGAGCCTTCAGTTCCATAACTTCTCAATGGAATCTCCATCACCCGCACAATCGTGATTCTCGAACGTTCCACAGTCTTCTAGTGTGTTATCCAAATAATACCGGAAATAGCAATTTCGTGTTGGCGAAATTTCTAGAAAACATGGCTGAAAATTTCAGCCACCATATACCTTCCTTCTAGGTGGAAAACCTTATGTATTTATAGCACGTGTTTTTAGGGATAAGACCATTTTCAAAACTTGTTGGGTTTTTTTCCACCAGAAAAAGAATTCCTTTATTTCATATTATTTTTGCACAGTAGGGACCATATAATTTGATTAACAAGGCTTCCAATTATGGAATTAATGTATACTTTTCGAAATTAATATCTACCATAATTAATTGCGAATTATTCCACTAAAAATTCATAATTTCACTCCTTATTCAATTTCGAAATTCATCCATTAAATCTTATTTAACTCTCCAAGTTAAGATTCAGATACGAATCAATTAAATTAAATTACTGACGCTTTAATTTATTGATTATTTCCTTTAAACTTTCGCTTAATTTATTTCATGTGTCGGATACAAAATCCACCTGCCGGGTTTACACATGAAAACTTATAAGCTTTCATAAAAATGTATTATCAATCTCTAACCGAGACATGGATTCCATCAACTAACTATTATTTCGCTAATGTACATTATTATTATGCAATTTACCAAGCATATTGACCCACGAAAGAATCTCGTCTTTTAATAAATCAAAACAATAATACTATACACAGCTAATAATAATTATATCAAGATTAAGAGTATAAGTACATTTAATGGCTAGAGAGATTATTTTATTATGTCAGTATAAAATATTTATCTCTACCTGGTCCTTTCAATACATACAAAATGTACTAGTACAAGAAGCTAGAATTAAATCATTCCCATAATCAAGATAAATAATATTTAATCTTGTGCTACAATCATTCCTGATAGTTTGTCCAATTCAATCATTAGATTGTGAACTCAAACTTTATACTTATAAGAACCGATGATTTAATCTTCCGTGTATAAGCTAAACTCTATACACTAAACCATCTACATATAAGCAAAGGACACAGACTATTATATGATCTATTTAAAACTTTATTAAAATTAAATAAATAATTATTTCATAATAAATACTATATCTAAACCAAACTCATGATTAATAGTATATATCCCAACACAAACACTTTCCAATTTGTTCAATATCTCATATCCATCCTCCAACTCTGCCTCGCGCGTCCCCTTCGTATCGATTTGCCCCTCAAAAATGAATCTACTTATCAATTGATCCTTTGGAATTTTCTCATTTTCTGGATACAAACAACAATACAAGAAACACGCTTGTACCTTTTGTTCCTTTAAGCAATTAAAACTATATAGCAACATTTGTATAATATCATTGTTTTCCATTTTTAAAGATTCTTGAATAATATTTTCCACGGCCTTTTTCCATTGATTAACACCATCCAATTCCAACCCTTTTAGGCTTTTAACTATTGTAATGATCCTAAGTGGTAGGCCACCACAACTATTTACCAGAGACTTAGCCATTCCTTCTACTTCTTGAGGAATTACTACTTTCTCATTTCCAAGTTTTTCTATAAACAAACTCCAAGATTCCTCTTCTTCTAAGTATTTTCACTCCAAATTTCCTCTGACATCCCATTTTTCGAGACGTTTCGAGCAAACAACTTGTTACTATCAACATTCCCCCTTCAACTTAAAGGATTTCCTAACATCTTTAAAGGTATATCTTCTAATAGATCATCCAATATTAGAACAAATTCCTTTTTCCCTTTGAACGATTCGTGTAATGTGATTGCCCTCTTCTCTTCATCTTCTTCCTCTAAAAGATCCAATCCAATGGCTGCAGCAATATCAGTTTGCAATTCCTTGATGCTAAATTCTTGAGAAATATTTATCCAAAAAACTTGGGATTGAGTTTGATTTTTTGTTGGAGAAGATGATTGATGAGCTTGGCTAAGGTTGTTTTTCCAACTCCTTTAACTCCATATATACCAGTGCTTGTGACTTTGTCTTTCTTTAAGCATCTCCAAATCCTTTCACATGTTTTCTTGGTTTCTTGACCAAATAGTTTTGCTGTGAAAAATGATTCCCCTGCTTCATTTGCTTCCTTTTTGGTCACAAAATCTCCAAATTTACCCTAGGATTAATCAAGAAATTAGCAGTTAGTATATAGGCAGATCCAAGATTTAAACTCGATAGGTTTAATCTTTAATTTTTTTTAGCACTGAGTTAATTGCACTTTTGAAATTATGTGCTTAGAGTTTAATATTTGTTAGAAGTTTCAGTGTAAGTTTCACATATGTGTGCTTCGTGTCGAAAATATTGGATTCAATTGAACTTGCAACGCATAAGCTGCATCCGTTCACTTAAGAAAGGACATTTTCCTAAACAACAGAGTAGCAAGCTGAGTTCAAGAGAAATATGGAAGAGTATAGGAGTAAACTTATAGGAGGTCATGAGTTCTAGACGTGGAAACAACCTCTTGCAGAAATGAAAGGTAAGACCACTTATAATAGACCATTGTGATCCGACCCTTTCCTGGAACCGCACCAAGCTGCCCCTTTCAAGTAAATTTTAAAATACCGCAAATGCTAGCAATTAATAGTTAGTACAATGGAATCGATTTTTTCCCTCGAGGAAATCATAGTTTTCACTTGCTACGACAGAAAACAAGTTTAAGAATATGTTTTTTTTTACCTTTTGACTTATTTTTCTGAAAAAGTATTTTCCAATATTTGGTTCGAAAGTAAAAATATTTTTTGTAATATTTATTAAAAATTAATTAAAATGTATAAGCTAGCTAGAATAGTAATATGGAATTAAGAGTTTGAGGTGGTTGTAACCCTTTGGGTGTAAAATATTTTCCTTAAAACATACTTTCTTACAACTAAATACAATAACATGAATTATTTTTCTGAAGACATTTCTTCGTTAAATATTAAATTCCACACGTGAAATTCCAGGATATTTGAAAAGTGGCTAAGAGCCTGTTTGGCTTAGTAGATTTAGATTAGCTGATAAGCATTAGGTGTTGAAAATCATTTTTAAGTGCTGAAGTTGATTTAAAAAATAAGCAGTTACGTGTTTGGATAAAAGTACTGAAATTGATAATAAGTAGCTGAAGAATTAGGTATACGAAGAGTTGTATTAAAAAAACGTATTTTAGGGATAGAATAGTAAATATTTTGGTCAAACCTAAAGTTCTTATAAGCTGAAATTTGATAAGTTGGTCCCCAATTTATGGCTTTTGGCTTATAAGCACTTAACTTATAAGTATTTTTAATTTTACCAAACGCGTAAATAAGCCAAAAAATACTTATAAGTCAATTTGACCAGCTTATAAGCTTAGCCAAGCACCCTCAAAGACTGGAAGGAAAAGCAAGAAATTCAATCCAGAAAGAGCACTATACCTTAAAACATTTGTTTTGTCTCTGATGCAATCTTTAACTCAAATTGCTAGTACTTCTGGAGGTGGCATCATGTTTTTAAAAGCCAAACACAAACAGAAAGCTAATATCACAAAATAAATGGAAGGAATAATTAAGCAAAGAGGTCAAGAAATTAGACAATATAATCTTCGTCTTGAAAGAGCTGGCCAAGGTAGGCTTATATAAATTTGTGATAAATGAAGTGGAAAATAGTAAATCAAATCAGCCAATTAACAAAATTATACATCATTTATGCAGTAGGGGGTAAGAGTGCAAACTGGCCCGGGCCTGAACTAGCGATCTCGGGCATGTCGGTCCTATAAGTCCGTGACGGGCCGGTCCAGAAGTGAACCGCCAGGCCCGGGCCGCCAGGAGGGCCCAACGGCTTTTTTTTAAGAAAAAAATCAGTAACGGCTCTTTTCAAAAGTAGCCGTTTGGAACTTTGTAAAATAGCCATTTGGTCTCCAAACTTTATATAATTACAATTTTTCCCATATCTCAACTATAAATACCCCCTCATTCTTTCATTTTTATTCACCAATTCATTAATATCTCTCAATCTCTCTTTCAATCTTTCTACTACAATTGCATAATTTATTGTTGAAAATTCATGAAAAATTGTGAAGTTGTTGAATTGAAGTTTTTATGTTTTCAACGATTTTCAATTTTCAAGAAGTTGTTCGGCAATCCGGTAAACTTGTTTCAATTCTTACGTTTTAATAATATATTTTTGTGTTGTTTAGTTTGCATAATTATAATTAGTATGACATTTTCTTTGAAAAAAAATGTTTGGTAAAGGAAAAGGAAAAACCAGTGAAAGTAGTGGCCATAATACTAACCTTCCCCCGGTTCCTCGACCTACAAAAGATAAGCAAGTTGAAAGTAGTCGCCAACCTAGACGTCCTACTCCGCCTCCCGTAATGCTTGATAGTGATCACCCTTATATTTTTTGGTTCCACTAGGCAATCGCCTAGGAAAAGAAAATTACAACAAATAGGAGAAATAATATAAGGCGGATTAACCTATACTGTCACCCATATAACACTGCCGGCATAGACCTTATCTTAGCTATCCTATTGAGGCAAATAAAAGCCTGCTGAACTAGCAAGCGTGTAAAAAGAAAGAGCTCGCAAAAACTAAGAATTGAATGATCATCACAGAGTTTATAACATGCTATGTGATGATATTACACAGAATAATACTAATGTGATGGTAAAATAAAGATGAAGAAGCCATAAAGATGCCCCTTTTTCTCTTTTGTTGTGAAACTTCGATTTGAAGAATGTTGTCTTCTTCCCCATAATTTTTCAAAAAGTCTTCAAAGTTCATGATTTATTCTTAAGGCGATTGGATTTTGGAAGAATTGTTTGAGCAGCCTGTTTTTGTTTTGCATTTCTCATTGGGGGCCTCCTTATGTTTACGTCTTCAAACATCCTGCCGTCACAACTTCTTTCCCTTTGATGATACTTCTTATTTCTTGCACTGTGCAATGGTGACAAATCTCCTTTTGTTGAAGTATCTGCTCGACATTGGATTAAGATATCCCCTTCTTCCCCTTCTTCGTATATATGTCTTCCTGCCAAACTTATATTTGGCAATTCTTGAAAAACGCCTTGAGTTGTTAATTGTGCATTGTTCATGACTGTATTGTCTTTTTTGTTTTTGCAGTTTGTTCCTGCTCATGATAGAACTACCAGCAATAAGGTTAGTATCTGTATTTACCATTGCTTCCAAGAGTTGCCTTTCCTCGGACGAGATTACTGAAGCAGTTGCCTTGCTACTGTGTTGATATCAGGAGAATGAGAGTTAGCTGTAGCTTTCCTTTGCTGCTCCTGATTTGATAGTAGAGTTGGCGTCATGGCATCCGAAAATTTTTTGTCCTCTAAATTAGAGACTGGTTCTGTTGTTGCAACCTTATTCTGGCTAGTTGATGGCAGCAGAGTTGTAATTCGATCACAAACTGAAGCTTCGGCTGGGTTCAGTTGACGATTATGTGTTGTATCATTGTTGTTGTATCACAATTGAGCTAACTGCTTTTGCGTTATTTCTTGGAACAAAAACTGGAGCATTATGGTTTAAACTGCTGTTTGGAGTTGCTGTTTGTTTCACAATTGCACGACAGTTCTTATTTGCATTTTCCTTTGACATTTTTGCTCGACTGAATCATCACTGTCATCTTCAGTACTTTCCTGATCACACTCTTGGTCATCTTCTTCCCATGAAAAACTAGCGAGTCCTTCTCCCCAGCTCTCCTCATCATTGTAATCTCGTTGGTCTTTCCACAATTTTGATTTAATGGCCAATGCCCTCTTATGGGACATAATCCATATTTTGTCATGCATCAGTAGCCAAATTAGGAAGAACCCCAGCCAAGTTTGAGATCACCTGTTTACTGTTAACATTCAAAACAGAAGATGGTTTACACAGTTGTTCAGAATCAGCATTCGACATTGAATGTACTTCTTCAGCTGGAACTCCTGCATCAGCACTCACAATAGGCAGAATCCTTTCACTGCTTCTTGCTATAAGAATAGCATTTAGTTACTCTCTGGCATCACCTCTTAGTTTTATCAAACTGCCCCGGCCTTCAGAATCTCGATCATGTAATGCTTGTTCATTCAATTCATTTGTACTCCAACGACACGATTTTACATCATGACCTTGATGATTACAATACGTGCAGTATTTAGGAAGGTTATCAAAGACGATCCGCTGGTCATATTCGACTATTTTCCCAGATTTGATATCAACTATCTTGATCTTTACTTTCTTTGGGTGTTTGCCAAGCAAATTAATCAAGACTTTTACTCGTGCCGTATTAGGTCTCGTTCGATCGTTAGTAGCCTTATCCACTGCTAGAGGCTTTCCCACTGCAGTAGCAATTGACATTAAGGATTTTTTTGCGAAGAAATTTGCTGGCAGTTCAGAAAGAGAGATCCAAACGACAGCTTTTGACGTTTCTTCACGAGGATTAAATCTCATTGTCCATGGGAATGTCCTAAAGAAGAAGTCGTCTCCTTTTGTCTTAACATAACCAGCTGTTCTTGAAACGACATTTGCGAAATCTTCAAATAGATCCAATCTTACCAGAATATGTCGATATTCTAGCTGTCCTAATTGCAATTACCTTTGACATCGAGTTGCTTCGGTAAAATCTGTCTCAACTCCTGAAGCTCGGGTTTTCCATATGAGAATTTAATCACAACTGCTTGTTGAAGACCCTCCTCCTTTGTGAAAGTATTCATTTCATCTACTGTGAGTAGTAGTGCTGAATTGAGAGTGCTACAGTAAATTGGAAAACAAGATTTAAGATATAGGAAGATTGGCTAAAGATTTGAGGGAAAAATCTATTGGGGATTGCTCGCAAAGAGAAGGGGATGTCTTGACACCAAAATTATGATAATCCACCACCGGATTCCGGCGATTTACTAGATGAATAGTGACGGAATTACTATTCACTAAATAGTGACCGAATGCTGGCAGTAGGTGATTGATTAGATGATGAAATTATGAATGCTCTTTATCCTAATGAACCTATCTTAGAGGAAAATGAGGATGATGTTAGATAATACGCTTAACGCTAGAGAGGTGGGTGAATAGCGTTATAATAAAAATTAGCGTAAACTTGCGAAATTAAAAAATTGCAGGAAATAAATAAGTGCGATAAGTAAACAAATTAGAACAAACGCACCGATGTATCCCGGTTCACCACAACCCGTGGCTAGTCCAGTCCCCGAGAGACTCTCTCGAGATTTCCACTAACTTGTTAAGCTTACGGGTGCTCAACAAACCGTTACAACATGAGGAACAAGCCTTAACAACCTTTGCTCGGAGATACAACACTCCAAGACTTCAACCAAGGAAACACAAGTTCCTTCTTACAACACAAGGGACTAACACTTCCCTTCAAGTGTACAAAAACACTTAGCACTCAAACAAGACACTCCTTTAAGAGTAGATATGAGTAAAAAGAATACGCTCAAGATCGCAACAACTTTCAACAAGAATTTGGCTCTCAAAAGCTTATGTAATGAATATAAAATGATAAGCAATAAAGTATGCAAGCTTTTGCAATTGTATGATCAGTTGTTGTGTGTTGTTGTGCTTAAAAGACTGATTTGAAGCTGTATTTATAGCTGAAAAACTTTGTATTACCGTTGCCTAATTGCCAATTAAGAGTTGCTGATTTTACTCTGTGACAATCGATTGTCAAATTACCACAATCGATTATTTGCCAGTTCTTCCAAAAATCAATCCCAGATTTTACGCATAACAATCGATTATCCAAGATCAATAATCGATTACTGGCAACGTCAAAAAATCATTTCCGGATTTTACTTAAAACAATCGATTATAGGAAATCGATAATCGATTACTCAGCAACGTTCAAAAAATTATTTCCAGATTTTAATTAAAACAATCGATTGTAGGAAATCAATAATCGATTACCTGACGGTATTTGAAAACTTTTGGCAACGGTTAGTTAAACAATCGATTATACTAAGTTAACAATCGATTATATATCAGTCTTGAAAAATCAATTTAGACACTGCCTCTTGACAATCGATTGTTATAGGTTCACAATCGATTATTTAATAACTTTGAGAAAGTCTGGAAGACACTGCCTCAACACAATCGATTGTCATAAGTTCATAATCGATTATTTTGTTACTTTGAAAAATCTGATGGACACTGTCTCTTCACAATCGATTGTCATTAGCTTCACAATCGATTATTTTGAGCTTTGAAAAACTTTGATGGACACTGCCTCATCACAATCGATTGTCATAAGGTTCACAATCGATTGTCATGCAGATTTGAAAAATCTGATGCTCACTGCCTTAACACAATCGATTGTCATAAGTTCACAATCGATTGTCAAGCAACTGACTTAAACATAATCGATTATCATAAGTACATAATCGATTATCTTAGTCCAGATTTTAGAGGCATGTTTAAAAATCATTTTGACTAAAGTAAATATGCATTATTTAAAATCATTTTGCACTAAATTAAATATGCATGATTTGTTAAAAATATTTTTACGAGAGAAGCCAAGTCTTGAGTTTAAGTTTTCGGATCAAGATCCCAATTAAATACCGACTCATATAAAACTTTAATCTCGATCTTTGTCTTGTGCTTGAATCTCGTTATATATCAATTTTGCACTTGTGCTTGGACCTCGTCATATATCAATTTGCGCATAGTTTGTCATTCATCAAAACCTACAAATATGAACACACGTTTAGTATAATGCCATGAGAACATGTTTCCAACAATTTTCCCCTTTTTGATAATGGCAAACTATAAGCGGGATATGGATACGATTCAAGACAAGAAAAGATATGCAACAAGTATATAGATATGCAATTTTGTCCCCCCTCAATATATGAATTCCCCCTCAATTTATGCCGATAAGTATTGAGAGTGCATACCCGTTATCTTCCCCCTTTTGCCATTAGCAAAAAAATATAGAATAATTAAAAAAACTTGTTTATTTATTAATAAAAAATGGTTACATAACGGGAACAATAAAAACATAAAACAATAGAAAAACAAATAAAGAAATTATTCATCATCATTTCCCGCCTCATCATCCGGCAATGCTTCATAGGGAACAAGACCGACATATGGATAATGAACATGGTCAAAATATCCATGGATCTCATGCGTCAATTGACCGACAGAGGTGGTCAATGAAGCAATTTGGTCGGAAATGGATTGAAGAGTAGGTTCTTGAGGCTGACGCGATTGACGGGTTGGAGGAGGAGCAGGAGCTGCATGATCACCGTCATGGGGAAAGGAGGATTCTGAAATTTCCCACTTCTTGGTGCTCTTTTTGAGAGGACCGATGGAAGTGTTGAACCCGGAAGCTTCAAGAAAATTCATAATAAGGAGGGCATAGGGAAGAGGTCTATCATCTCCGATGGCATCAAGCATGTGAATCTTGACGAACTTACACCAATTGATGTGAGCTCCGATTATAATGGCATGCATGAGCTTAGCGTCCTCTTGGGAAAGAGTGGTATGATTATGCTTCCGAGGCTTGAGGACTCGGGTGATGAAATAGAAAATCAAACGATACTCGGGGAGCATTCCCGTGATAGTAGGATGCCGAGTGGATAGATTAGGATCATAAGATGTAAGACCTATTTGGTATAGGAGAATTTTCTCATCAAATAAGGCGCCGGCCTCTCTAATGTAGCGAGTAATGTTTTTGCCACTTCGAGGAAGACGGGCAATGGAATGCAAGTTTTCATTGGACAAAAGAATTTGAACACCATTAATATTTGACACAAGCTCACCATCGTCATCCTCATGAAGGTTTGAGTAAAATGCTTGAATCAATGGAGGATTAATATAAGGATAGGTAATATATAAGAAGTCAAGAAGTTGACATTTTTTAAGAATGTTTGCAGCGGGGGCATACGATTCAAGATACTTGCTTGTTAAAAAGCGAGGAGGAAGAATGTCGCGCTTTTCGAATTTTGTCAAAAATCTAATAAGCTCGGTTTCAGTATTGAATTATAAAATAGACCCATCTTGATAAGGGAAATTAGGAGGTGGAGGAGCAGAAGAAGATGCACCTTGTCTACCTGAACGGGAACGTTTAGAGTGTCTGCCCGGCATTTTCAAAGAGTAGTAATGAACTTTGTAAGAAACTTGGAAGATTTTTGAAGGTTTGGGAGAAAAGATTGATGCTTGAGTGAATAAAGTTGAAGACTTGTGATGCCTATTTATAATGGGAAGAATGGCATTTCATTTATGATGAAAATCTGCAAAAATTTATGAGCCAAAACAGTCAGAAACGGTAAAAATAAATTGCACTGACCGTTAGACAATCGATTGTTGAAACGAAATAATCGATTGTTGAGCAGATTTTGACTTGAACTCGGAACTAACACAACATCGATTGTAGAACCCAAACGGTAACAAATATTTGAATTACTGACAAAAAATAATCGATTGTTGAATTATGATAATCGATTGGTGTGATACAGTGAGCACGGTGATTTTCTGACTGGGAAAATAATCGATTATATTTATGAAACAATCGATTGTTTTAGAGAAGCAGTACTGAATGGCTGAGACGCTAATCGATTATACAGTTAAAAAATCGATTATTAACCACAAATGCATAATAAGCATCAAACATAAATAATCGATTAGTGATACTTGCTAATCGATTGTCCGCACAGTAAAATAATCGATTATTTGCTGTAACAATCGATTGTTCTATGCCATTTCTTTATAATTCCCCCTGCCTTTAGGGCGATACCTGCAAAAGAGAATTAGACGTCTCCGACGCTCAAGTTAGTAATTTGTAACGAAATAATGCAATGAGAACGTGATCTCTTAAGAAGTGTGTCCTAAGGTGTTCCTAAGAGAGTTTCGGGTACTTACCTTTTCTCCGACGTCGCCAATTACCTGTTTGAGAGGGTGATCTTTGATTGTCCTCCACTCGTTAGGCATTTTCGTTTCTTTCTCCAATTGTGGAGTTTCCTCCGTTGATTGTTCCAAGATTTCATCTTGAATTTCCTTAGGAGTTTCCTCTTGTACTTTGTCTTTTAAACTATTTAAAATACCTGCAAGATCAGAACAAGAATCCTTTCTCGCCAAGCGAGCATTATTTTTGGAAAACACAATATGGGGGGATTCCTCCACAGTTTGTGTTCTATTATTAAATACCCTATATGCTTTGCTACGTGAAGAATACCCAATAAAAATTCCCTCATCGGATTTGGCATCAAATTTCCCAATTGATCTTTTCCATTGTTATGAATAAAATATTTACAACCGAATACTCTAAAATGGGAGATATTTGGTTTCCTTCCCTTGTAGAGTTCATAAGGGGTTTTCATGATTATTGGCCTTATGACTACTCTATTTAAAACGTAGCATGCGGTACTCACGGCATCCGCCCAAAAATGTTTGGGAATCTTAGCCTCTTCGAGCATGGTTCTAGCCATCTCTTCGAGACACCTATTTTTCCTTTCCACCACCCCATTTTGTTGTGGTGTTCGTGGGGCGGAAAAGGTATGCTCGATATCGAGTTCGTCACAAAAGTCCGCAAAGAGATTGTGATCAAACTCTCCCCCATGATCACTTCTGATTGAAGTGACGGTTGTTTCCTTTTCGTTTTGAACACGTTTAAGAAAATATTTAAAATTATGAAAAGCATCACTTTTATGGGCAAGAAATAAAGTCCAACTAAATCTGGAATAATCATCAACAATAACAAAAGCATATCGATTTCTACCAAGACTTTCAATGCGAGATGGTCCAAACAAATCCATGTGAAGCAATTGCAATGGTCTAGTAGTTGAAACAATATTTTTCGATTTAAAAGATGATTTTGTTTGCTTCCCTTTTTGACAAGAATCACAAATAGAGTCATTTTCAAATTCAAATTTGGAAGACCAACAACTAAATTTTGTGAAACCAATTTGTTCAAAAGATGCATGTTGATGTGAGCTACTCTACGATGCCATAACCAAGAATCATCCTCTTTGCTCATTAAACAATTCACATATTCGGGTGAAGAATTTGCAAGATCAACCATATAAATGTTATCCATTCTAAAACCACGAAGGATAATTTAAAAATCGCTACGTCTAAAAACTAAGCATTCATCCGAATCAAATAAAACAAGATTTCCCTTGTCACATAATTGACTTATGCTCAAGAGATTATGTTTTAAACATTTCACAAGTAATATGTGCTTAATGGAAGAAATTTCATCCTTACCGACCGATCCGATGCCGATAATCTTTCCTTTGTTGTTATCACCAAAAATAACACTTCCCCCTTCCATGTGTTCTAGTTGAAGGAATTTGGATTCGTCTCCCGTCATGTGCTTGGAGCATCCACTATCAAGGTACCATGTACACTTGATCCCTTCAAACATACCTACAAAACAGATTAATGAGTTTTAGGTACCCATGCCATTTTGGGTCCTTGGGGGTTAGGCAAATCATAGTGATGTGATTGAGTGTTATGTCTATGTCGTGTAAAACAAGCAGGAGCAATATGTCCAATTCGTCTACAATAATGACAAGTCACGTTAGGATTATGCAACCTTCTAGGTTGATAGTAATTGGACGGACGAAATTCATTTACTCTATTCTTGACAATATAACTATTGCGCAAATCATGAAAATCATTTCTCCTACCATTTGTTCTAGGATATGCATCATTTCTAGAATAGTTGTTTCTAGGTTGGAAGTCATTTCTAGGCGTTCTAAAAGGTTCAAAATTTCTTCTAGTGTTTGGCCTAGAATGTGCATTATTTCTAGCATGATTATTTCTAGGTTGCGATTGATGAAAACCATTTCTAGGTTTGTTGTATCTAGGATGAACATTTGTTTTATTTATCCTAGGTTGAGCCTTAGGTGGTTGGGGGTTGGCTTCAACTTTCTCTTTAGGCTCGTTTCTAAAACCTATGCCATGCTTGGTCGACTTCAAATTAACAAGCACTTCATTAAAATTTTTATGAGAAGAGTTAAACTTATCTAAGGTGCCCTTAAGCCTTTCTACTTCATTTTTGAGATGCATGCAAGAAGTACAATTTCTAGAACTCTCGGGCTTGTCGGCGCTTCTCTTGCCAAAAAATTTGTTTTCCTCTTTCAACTTCTCATTTTCTAAAATCAGTTTTTCCAATTCCTTTTCTTTGAAAGAGGGTTGTTTTTGAAAATCTTTTTCTTTTAAAGAAGCATTTTCTTTTATACTCTTAACAGTTTTTGAAGCTTTAATAAATTCGCTATACAACTCATCAAAAGCATTTTGCATTTCTTCAAGGGAAAAGAAATTTTTGGAAGAAATTTGACATACCTCTTCTTTGTTGTCTTCTTGTGCCATAAGACAAAGATTTGCGGCTTCGTCTTCTTCTTCCTCACTTGACTCGTCACCGGAGTCGCCTCCCCAAGATATGTATGCTCGTTGTTTCTTGAAGGGTTTCTTCTCCTTTTTAGCATTTGGGCAATTTGATTTAATGTGCCCGGTTTCTCCGCACTCATAGTACTTTATTTGATCTCCTTGCTTTTTGCCCTTTCGTTCATACTCTTTTCGCATGAACTTTTGAAATCTCTTGATAACGAGTCCGAACTCGTTGTCTCCGTCCTCATCATTTTGAGGTTGGCTTGTGCTTGCCTTGAGAGCGATTCTTTGCTTCCTTTGATCATCAACAAGAGGGTTAAGTATAGTAGATTCATAAGTTTTAGGATTACCTCTTAATGCGTCGATGGTGACATTTGAAATTCCAATGGATTCTTGAATCGCGTCGGCCTTGGATCGCCATTCCGGAGTGAGACTTCGGAGAATTTTTCGGACAAGTTCCTTATCCGTGAAGGTCTTCTTAAGAGCATGTAAGTCATTTACGATTTTTGAAAATCGTTCAAACATCTCATCGACCTTTTCGCCTTCCTTCATGTGAAACAATTCATATGCATGGGTTAGGAAATCAATTTTGGCTTCCCTTACCTGGTCCGTACCTTCGTACGTAATTTCCAGCTTGTCCCACATTTGCTTTGCAGTTGTGCAACAAGATATCCTCCTGTAATCATCAGCATTTACAGTACAATACAATAAATTAATAGCTTTAGCATTATTTTGCACCTTTCGGATATCATCCGCATCGTATTCATCTTCGGACTTTGGGACCCATTCATTTTCAACCTTCTTGGTTGGAATTTGTTCTCCATTCATTATGACCTTCCAAAGATGAAAACTATTTGATTGTACAAATATTCTCATCCTCTCCTTCCAGTATGTATAATTTGTACCATCGAATAGCGGTGGTCGAGTGGAGCATTGTCCTTCACCTATTCCTGCAAAAGAATCACGAGTAGAAGCCATGGATGTTTCTCTCAAACGGTTAAGTCTACAGAGAGTTGGGCTCTGATACCAATTGTTAGATAATACACTTAACGCTAGAGGGGGGGGGGTGAATAGCGTTATAATAAAAATTAGCGTAAACTTGCGGAATTTAAAAATTGCAGGATATAAATAAGTGCGATAAGTAAATAAATTAGAACAAACGCACCGATGTATCCTGGTTCACCACAACCCGTGGCTAGTCCAGTCCCCGAGAGACTCTCTCGAGATTTCCACTAACTTGTTAAGCTTACAGGTGCTCAACAAATCGTTACAACTTGAGGACACAAGCCTCAACAACCTTTGCTCGGAGATACAACACTCCAAGACTTCAACCAAGGAAACACAAGTTCCTTCTTACAACACAAGGGACCAACACTTCCCTTCAAGTGTACAAAAACACTTAGCACTCAAACACTCCTTTAAGAGTAGATATGAGTAAAAAGAATACGCTCAAGATCGCAACAACTTTCGACAAGAATTTGGCTCTCAAAAGCTTATGTAATGAATATAAAATGATAAGCAATAAAGTATGCAAGCTTTTGCAATTGTATGATCAGTTGTTGTGTGTTGTTGTGCTTAAAAGACTGATTTGAAGCTGTATTTATAGCTGAAAAACTTTGTATTACCGTTGCCTAATTGCCAATTAAGAGTTGCTGATTTTACTCTGTGACAATCGATTGTCAAATTACCACAATCGATTGTTTGCCAGTTCTTCCAAAAATCAATCCCAGATTTTACGCATAACAATCGATTATCCAAGATCAATAATCGATTACTGGCAACGTTCAAAATATTATTTCCGAATTTTATTTAAAACAATCGATTATAGGAAATCAATAATCGATTACTCAGCAACGTTCAAAAAATCCTTTCCAGATTTTAATTAAAACAATCAATTATTGGAAATCAATAATCGATTACCTGACAGTATTTGAAAACTTTTTGGCAACGGTTAGTTAAACAATCGATTATACTAAGTTAACAATCGATTATATATCAGTCTTGAAAAATCAATTTAGACACTGCCTCTTGACAATCGATTGTTATAGGTTCACAATCGATTATTTAATAACTTTGAAAAAGTCTGGAAGACACTGCCTCAACACAATCGATTGTCATAAGTTCACAATCGATTATTTTGTGACTTTGAAAAGTCTGATGGACACTGTCTCTTCACAATCGATTGTCATTAGCTTCACAATCGATTATTTTGAGCTTTGAAAAACATTGATGGACACTGCCTCATCACAATCGATTGTCATAAGGTTCACAATCGATTGTCATGCAGATTTGAAAAATCTGATGCTCACTGCCTTAACACAATCAATTGTCATAAGTTCACAATCGATTGTCAAGCAACTGACTTAAACATAATCGATTATCATAAGTACATAATCGATTATCTTAGTCCTGATTTTTGAGGCATGTTTAAAAATCATTTTGACTAAAGTAAATATGCATTATTTAAAATCATTTTGCTCTAAATTAAATATGCATGATTTGTTAAAAATATTTTTACGAGAGAAGCCAAGTCTTGAGTTTAAGTTGTCAGATCAAGATCACAATTAAATACCGACTCATATAAAACTTTAATCTCGATTTTTGTCTTGTGCTTGAATCTCGTAATATATCAATTTTGCGCTTGTGCTTGGACCTCGTCATATGTCAATTTGCGTATAGTTTGTCATTCATCAAAACCTACAAATATGAACACACGTTTAGTATAATGCCTTGAGAACGTGTTTCCAACAGATGATAATGATGATGATGAAACCCAAGCACCAGATTTAGATGATACACCTACTAGTCCTGTTCATAACTAAAGTAATGCACCAGGACACCCTCCTGTAGAAACTCCAACTTTTAGTAGACAACATGCTAAACGTGCAGAAACATCATTAGTTTGGAATTTTTTTACTCAACTAAGAGAAATAAATAAGGGTAAGTGTAAAACTTGTGGAAAATTACTAGTTCATAAATTTACTGGAGACCGTAGCGGCACAGGTAGTTTGGTTAGGCACATAAAATACACCCTATAGATAGGGCTAGATTTTTTCAAATGCAAGCGCAGCAAGAGGGGACAAGTGTAGATTCTCCGGTTAACCCTAGTACAGGTTCAAATCTAGTTCAATCAGGAATTAACACTATCACCGGAGTTATTTTATATTACGATCCAAATAGAGATCGTGAAGAATTAGCAAAGATGATTACTGTTATGTGTTTACCTTATACTTTTGCTTCTAATCCTAATTGGGTTCATTATGTTAGAAGAGTTTTTAATCCTACTTATAAAGGTTGGCCTCGCGCAACAGTTAAGGCCGATATTTATAAATTCAAACATGAATATGAACAATATTTGCGCTATTTATTTACTCATATACCTAATCGGATTTCTATTACCACTGATATTGGTAGAAGTAATAATGACTGTGATTATCTAACTGTTACAAGTCAGATGACGACTAGACAATGCAAAAACGTATAATTGCATATAGAATAATTAATTCACGTCAAACGGGTATTTGTAGATATTTTTACTTTAGCGATAAAATAACGGCAATTTCTATGGATAATGCTTCTAGTAACCGTAGTGCAATAGGAACGCATACAAAAAAACTAAATCATGCATTTAGTAATATTTTCCATGTTAGATGTATCTGACATATTTATCATTTAATTGTTGGTGATGGTATGCGAATTTTAAACATAGAAATTAAAAAGGTTCGAATGGCTTTTAATTGGCTTTTTTATTCAAATCCTAGAACTAGACTTAGAGAGTATTTTAAAAAATATGATGAATATAGCCTTTGAGAAAGAAAGGTTTCTAAACCTTGCCTGACTAGGTGGAATTGTATGTACAAAAGTTTAGTAGTTGCGTATGAATATAGAAACCCAGTTAATGCAACGTTTAATTCTCGGGTAGGTGGTGAGGGTGATGATGAAATGCTTACTACCCAAGATTGGACGAATGTTAAAATTCATTTAGATTTTTTAGAACATTTTCATGTTGCTACAAATGCATTTTCTAGGCAATATTATCCTACTATTTCAAACTGTTTAGTTTATATTGACGCACTAGCTGATTTGTTTGTTGAATTTGGCGAGGGTGGGGATATTTATGAACCTGCTATAAATGAAATGAAACAAAAATTTAAAAATTATGTTTTCCCTATCCCTCATATTTTTGGTGTTGCGGCAATGTTAAATCCTACAATGAAATTGGGAGGTCCTCATTTTTGGTATTCTAATATTTATAAGGCTTTAGATCTTTCAGATGAGGAAATTGCTACACTTACAGATGCAAAAGCATCAATTAAAATTAATGCTTAAACTGTTTATAATGCCTATAAAGTTGCCTTAGAGCATGCTAGGCCAAATATTCCAACCCCTACTTCGTCTAGCTCACAATGCTGTGGGCTTAACAACTCTTAAATCTTGGACGGAGTTCCTGGGTTCTCAAGGTGATAATTATGATAAAACTTCACATCTAAATGCGCTTCAAGTTTAATTGTCTCAGGGACTTGAAAAGGAGAATCCAGACGACTCTTTCGATCTTTTGGAATGGTGGAACTCAAGGGAAAAATATTTTCCGGTTCTTGCAAGGATGGCTCGGGATATTTCATCAATTCAAGCTTCAACTGTTGCATCGGAGAGCGCTTCTAGTCAAGAAAGACTACAAATCGGTGACCATAGAGCGGCGATGAGGGATACCTTGGAAAAATCGATGCTTTTTAGAGATTGGATTCGCTCGGAAAGAAGAAACTTTGGAATTGCAGAATCACAACCGGTGATAGATGAAGCTTATGAAAAAATGATCGCGGAACTTTCGGAGGATTCGGCTTCGCCGGGAAGTGGTGATGAACAAGTTTCGTTTCCACCACTACCAATACAACCTCCTCCCAACTTTGACGGAGTTATGAGATTTGTTAGAGATATAATGTAGATTATGATGTAACTTGTACATTCGCACATCTTCTTTTAATTTTTTTTCCTTTTAATGGTGGTATTAGTACCTTGTTGTGCTCATTCCATTGGGGGAAGGAAGACTAAGAAAGATATGCCATTTTGGTCAATAAAAATTATACGACATATCCTTGAATATATTTTTGCTCAATATTTCTTTATCTTTACTTCGATATATATATACATATATATATATAACAAAAAATACATACTAAAATAAAATATATACGAGAATATATAAACATAACATACAACCTAAACTACAAGAAAATATATAAATAATAACATATATACATAAGATACAACATATATAAGAGAATATATATACATCATACATAAGAGATACAATATATATACTACAACAAAATATATATACATAATATACAATATATATACTACATGAAATTATATAAGAGAATATATATATACATAAGATACAATATATACTACAAGAAAATATATAGGGAATATACATATATACAAAATATATAATATATACTAATTAGTACAACACAATATACACATAATATATATCAATATATACATAATATACAATATATACTAATTACTACAACACACTATGTACATAATATACAATACATACTAATTACTACAACACAATATATACATAATATACAATATGTACTAATTACTACAACACAATATACAATAAAATATAAATTATATATACTATACTAATAACTACTATACAAGATATTGCCATAAAAAAAAACCCGTCAGACCCGCCAGACCCAGGATCACTGTGGGCTTAGGCCCGTCACGGGCTGGTCTCAACCGTCAGAACCGCCAGGTCCGCCAGGCCCGATATAAAAAGCCCGGGACCACGAAGCCCTGCCCCTCAAGCCCGTTTAGGCCCGGGCCCGGGCCAGAATACACCCCTAGTAGGGGTATATATATTAACAGGGAATCTATGTCCACATGACACATTATTGATAACCCAAAATTTTAAACATGCTCACCACTACAAATTAGTGGGACTTCGATTGTGTTGTGAAATGGTATCCTTGATTATTTTATTTGATTTATTTAAGAAAACGCAAAATTGAGTATTTTGGAAAGAGCCTCTCTATGCAAGGGTAGGGGTAAGGTCTGCGTACGCATTATCTTCCCCAGACCCTACTAAGTGAGATTATACTGGGTGGTTGTTATAGTTTGTAAAATTGAGTATTTTCTGGCAGGCCAATCCTCTGGGCCAGCCTTTTTTTTTTCTTCCAACCAAATTCTTATTTATAGATTATTTTATTATAATCAATAGTATTACGTATACATTGACTCATCTAATTCGGATACGCATAGTAGAGGGTTCATTAAAGATAAGGCGGTCCCTATCAAGAACCTATTGATTCCCAAGGTTCGAACCAAATACATTTAATTAAGGGTAGAGCGATTTTATCCATCCCACCACGTCTCTCGATACTATATATAAAATTTTTTTTTGAAGTATATCTCAATATTGATGCCTAAGTTATTTTACTATTGTGCCCAAACAAGTCACAATCATCAATTCATTATATAGAATACTTATCAAGCACACATGAAAATCAAAATACTCATTCAAGCATTAGAATGTAGTAAAAATAAGGTAATAAAAATCTACTGAAATAATCTAAAACTGTAAGTGAACCCTATCGATTATTGCAAAAATTAATAAATGAGCAAAAGAAAATATATTTGGAGTACATGGGAAATATCGAAATCACAATATTAGTTTAAATGTCTTCTTTTAATTTCTTTTAATTAGAATCCAACGTGACTTCGGTTAAAAGTCTTCTTTTAGTTTCCTTCCTTTTGTTTCACTTTCCTAAATGGCTAAATAGAATCACACATTTATTAGGATTAAACTCTTCGGTTAGTTCACTTTTTCTTGTTTCCTAAATGGCCACACAAAGGCGGAACCAGACTTGAATTTTATGGGTTTTATATTTTAGGATAGTAATATCAGACGAAAGTAATTGGTAGTAAATTTACGTTTTGTATATATTTAATTATTTTAATACAAATATAGAGTTTGGACAAAAGATACTGGGTTCAGTCGAACCCGTATATCGACTTCTAACTCTGTTCCTGATCATATAACCGTGGTTTTTAAGCATCGCTTTGCGAGCCCGACTAGATGTACTTACCGGGACCCGTTGTTTCAATACGTGCACCGCTGTTAGTTTCATGGGGCTCTAGAGAGGCGACCGATTTGTAATGCCTCCAGTGGCCATGCGGGAGTTCGAACTGACGACCTGAATGACTTTGTCCTCATACCTTTACCAACTGAGCTATCCCTATATATATATATATATATATATATATATATATATATATATATATATATATATAGGCTTAGTGAGAAGTACTAAGGGTTCCTAATAAAGCAAAGCCTCCTTTGGGTTGCTTTAGTAGTTGTATTTTCTGGTTTGGAGAATTCATAAGGTAGTGATGCAATCGAATTTGATAAAGAAGTAGTGCAATATTCAATCTTCAATTACCAGATTTTCGAAATTTGCAAAATCGAGCAATATGTCCACTCTTGTCACAGACAAAGTGTCATTTTACAATTTAAACTTGTTGATTCTGTGCTTGGTTGTTTGCACCATTATTCTTCTTGAGAGGTCTACCATAATTTTCTTAAAAGTTTTCTTTTTCGACTCCAACGAAGTATTTTTGTGAGTTTCAGGAGTAATATTATTTGAAGTAATTAAATTTACCTTTGTAGTGACGGGTTGTAGAGTGCTCTCTTGTGATTGCATAAGTGCATCTTGGCCTCTTGCCTCTTCTTCCATGTGAATCTGCATTATCAACGTCTCAAGTTAAATTTCTTCTTATTTGTGCCGCAAATTTTTTTTAAATTCCCTCCATGAAGGTGGTAATTTATCTATTATGACACAAACAATAAGGTTGTCTCCAATTTTCATATCCTTAGATCTGAGCTCTCCAACGATCATTATGAAGTCTTGAGCTTGGTCTACTACAGATTTGTTGTCCACTATTTGAAAACAAAAAAATCTGTTAGCAACATATTTTTTCGCACCTGTCTCCTCGGTATCATACTTACTCTGGGATGCTTTCCAAATTTTCTTGGTAGTTGATCATAAGTTCTATCATAAAATTATCAAATAGACAATTAAGAAGATAATACCCAAACTTGTATAAGTCATCATTGTATCTTTCAATTTTTTCTTGAAGGGAAATTAGCTCATCATCATTCATGGAGGAGTTGTCTACTTTGCTAGGATTCTTCTCAGTTAAAACGTAATAAACTTTGAGAAGACTCAAATAAAAAAGTACTTTACCCTTCTATCTCTTGAAATAAGTATAGTTGAAATGAAATGGCTTATTGAGATCTGCAACCTTGATATCCGCGGATCTTTCAACTGTAGCCAAGTGAATCTCCTTAAAATTGTTGGTGAAAATACAATTACACTTGAAGATAAAATAAAATGAATAAAATATCTTCAGGTTGACGAGCGGATATCTCGCTCTCTTTAAGGAGATTCAAGCCCACTGCAGCAAAGTTTTTCACTGGTCTAGCGGTAATCCTCTCGACCTGTCTCCCCCAGGATACAACAACCCGATCACGTCGTATAGCTCGAACAAACTCTGGACAAGTTGTTGAGTCCAAAGCTCCACCAAGATGAACACCTTCCTTCAACAAAAGTAAAAAAAAAAACTCTCTTCTTTTTTCACAACTTTAACCTCACCATATAGAAACACTCCACAATTATTTTTTTCAATTGACACTATGGAAGAAAGACTCCTATTTATAGGTGTAAAAACTCTTCCTTTATCTAAATTGAAAGAAAGTGGAGTAATAAGTTATGATATTTTGGAGAACATGGGATAATTAGTGGTAGAACATGGGAGAAGAGTTATGACTATTTTCTACTTCATGGAGTAGTGGGAGTTCTAGGAGATGGTCATTTTCTACATCGTGGACAAGTGGGAGTCATAGTAATTTATTTTAATAACAAAATGTAATTACACTAACACATTGTAACATGAATTGCACCCAAAAAATAGAAAATTACACCAACAAGAATTCAGGCTTATCTAAGGAAGCTGACTAAAGGAAAAATAAAACAAAAAAACATGTAGATTTATGGGCAGAAAAAATATTTCATTACCCATTGAGTTGTCTGAAGGGAGCCTAGACGAAACTGGAAAAGTTATTGTCATGTGACCAGAAAATTACGCGTCGAATCGCAAAACTAATCTCTTGTAAAAATACAGGATGAAACTGCATACAATCGACCCTTGTGATGCGGCCTTTTTACGGCTGCCTGCACTTTTATTGAGTTGTATGAATACCTTAGATTTAATCAAGAACACAATACTTACCAATAGTCAACAAAGGGATGAAGTTCATTTCTGGTGCTTGAATTATTCCATTCCAAAGATTCCCACCATTCTTTATCACTTGAATGTATAACAATTTCTTTAAGATTTGAAGGAATGGTGTAACCATTCAAAGGGTCATCACCTGTTTTCTTTCTTATTCAGTATTTTCGAGGCCTTGAAAATCTTATTTTTAGTCACCTTGATTTACGTGCGCAGTCCTGGCACGTAGTCGGAAAGTTTAAATGTGAAATTCCATGAAAATACTCAATTTCGGACCCGGACCCGTAATTTGACTCTCCCGGAGGGTCCATAGAAAAATATGGGACTCAAGCGTACGCCCAGAATAAAAATCTGAGGTCCGAACCCAAGAATGAATTTTTAAAAGAAATTATTTTTCTAAAATTGTTAAGGAAAATAAAAATAAAAATTGATTAGAATGCGTTGGTACCGGGCATGTATTTTGATTCCGGCGTCCGGTACAGGTTTTATATGTGGTTTAGGTACTTTCTGTTAAATTTGGTTTAAAATAGACGTCGGTTGACGTGTTTCAGACTTAAATCTCTAAATTTGAAAATTTATGAAGTTTGATGAAAAACCTAGGGATTTTGAGGTTTGATTCATTAATTTTAATGTTATTTTGGCAATTTGATCGCACGGTTAAGTTTTTAGGATGTTGTTGAGTCAGTACGTTGTTGGTTAAGAGCCCCGAGGGCTCGGGAGTGTTCCGGAGGTCTCCCGGGAGGTTTTAGAACTTAGTAAAGTTGCAGAAAAGTCTGCAACAGGTGCCCAGTCATTTCCTTCTTCGCGATCACACTCTCTCCCGCATACGCGAAGCATCATAATTTCCTTCTCACGTTCGCGTACAATATCTCGCATTCGTGTAAGCCAAATTTGAGACCTCAGTATTTTCCTCTTCGCGTTCGCATTCAACGGTTCGCCAACGCATAGCTTTGCAGCCTTCTTCATCGCGTTCGCGCGGGCCTTCACGCGTTCACATAGGAAAAATCCCTGGACCCACAAATTTTCTCCTTCGTGTTCGCAACCTTCCCCCATCGCGAACGTGATGCCCTGCCCAGTTACCTTTCGCAAACGGGGTCCTCTTTCTGCGAACGTGAAGGGCAAATTTCGCCAAGTTATATTTAATTCCCAAAACAGTGTAGTCGCGGACCATTCATAAAAACACCCAAGTTTCATCTTCTTCAAGGTCTTTAGGCATCTATTGAAGCTTCCTTTCATCAGGACCACTAGGGTTAGTAAATTCCAACTTGTTTTCTTTATTTTCCATCATTAATTAATGAATTCCTAAGCTTAAATAATGCAGTAGAGTGAAGATTGGGGGAATTGGATAGAGTTAGGGCTTTTCTGTTTTTCTTTATTTAGACCTCGTTTTGAGATCGAATTTGATAATAAAATACATACTCTGGCTCGTGGAGGAATGAGTGATATGAATTTGGTCCGAACTTCGTATTTTGACCAAGAGGGCTTGGGGTCAATTCTTTGAATTTTGGAAGAAAGTTTGGGAATCTAAAATTAGGCATTGGGTTTGATTAGTTTAGCACATATTGATGCCATGAAGTAACTTTTGTTTAGATTTGATCGGATTGGAGCCAAACTCGAGAGGGAAAGCGGTTGTTGTGGATTGATTTGCCCGTGGAATTTTGAGGTAACTGTTTGGTCTAACCTTAGCTTGAGGGAATATGAGTTGAGTCTTGTTTGCTACTTGTTAATTTTCGAGTATGGTGTATAGGCACGGTGAAGAGTACCTATACATTGGTGTCTAGCATGACTGTGAGTCCTTAATGCGATTCTCATGAATTCGTTATAATTTCCATGTTTAATTTAGGATTTCTTATAATATTGTAAAGAACATGTGAGAGACATTATGATGATTTGATTCTCTGGAGCGTTGGCTCGAATGATAAGGTGAATTATAAAGTAAGAAATGAAAGAAAGAGATGGTTTATTTGTTATTCCCTTGTTAGGACGTTATGTTGTGAGTTGATTTTCTCCCTTCCCGGGATATTGAGTTTATTGGTATTGTTCCCTTGCGGGGAATAAACTGCTTATGCTATTCCCTTGCCCGGAATAAACTGCTTATTGTATTCCCTTGCTAGGATTTCTTCCACTATTGGTTTATTTTCCTTGCCCCTTATTTGTGGCTATGGTTTTGGTGAAAAAAGTAACATATATATATATATATATAATATATATATATATATATATATATATATATATAATATATATATATAATATATATATATATAGAGAGAGAGAGGGTTGTGTGCCGCAACAATACAAATGATATGGATCGGATTGCACGCCGCAACAATGATATATATAGATCAGGTTGCACGCCGCAATAGTACTATTGTACATTAGGATCGGGTTGCTTGCCGCAATAATTGTTGGTGCTAGTGTGATTACTTTGGGTATTTGTTTCTATTGGCTGCTTCTATATTCGATTGAGATTTTTCTATTGTAACTGTTGACTCCCCAAAACATGTTTCCCCCTCCCTTATCTTACCGTTTACTTCCTGTATTTTGTTCCGTTGCGTATATATATTTGAACTGCACATGTTTAGCTGGCAGTCTGGTCCTAGCCTCATCACTACTTCGTCGAGGTTAGGCTAGACACTTACCAGCACATGGGGTCAGTTGTGCTGATGCTACACTCTGTGCTATTTTTCACATATCCAGGTGTCGGAGCAGCTTACGACGCGTAGCAGTAGCCAGGGAGCATTCCTTCAGTCCACGAGATTCCCGAGGTAGTCCTGCAGGCATGTGCAGGCCCGAAATCTCTTCTACTTTTCTTTCTGCCCTATTTTTCTTGTATCGAGATAGAGTTTATTTTCATTGTTTTCTTCTGTATTTAGAATTCCTAGATAGTCCATGAGATGTTGTGACACTAGGTGCTGGATAGAGACTTATATGGATATTTTTAGACATTGTTCTTATTTTAATTCAGACTTATGTTATTTTGTTAATCGTTGTATTTTAATTGCTTAATTATCAGTTATCTGATGGTTTTAATAATGTAATAAGAGGAGATAGGATAATGTTGCGAATTTTCATGGCTTTTCTTGCTTCCACGAGTAGGCGCCATCACGACTCACGAGGGTGGAGATTCTGATGAGTGGTGATTTTACCACTCATTTTAGCCTCTCTTCCTTAACTTTTTTTGTCCTTTTAATTATACAATGCGGGGTTTTATGGTGGTTATTATTAGATTTTTAGGTAAATGATGCTACGAAGTGGTTTGAATTAAAGTGAAGTAGAATTGAGAAAAAAGAAGACGAAACCATGAAAAACCTCCAGTGATTTACGGTTCTGCGAAAGATTGATCGCATGAGCGACTTCTGCTTTTGCGGATTGTTGACCGCTTCTGCGGATATGGAGGAACAGGCGAGAATCGCTTTTGCGGTTAAAATTCCGCTTCTGCGGAACCGCGAAAGCGCTTTGAAGTCCGCTTATGCGATCACTCGCAAATAGTGAACCTCCTCTTCTGCGTTTGGAATTCCGCCTTTGTGGAACCGCATCTGCGGTTATTGTTCCGCAAATGCAGAGATCGAGCATTAGGCCTGGGGCAGAATAGGCATTTCATATTTTCTCACGCAAAATCATTTTTATACTCTTCCAAGAAGATCGTTTGGAGATCTTTGGCTTATTTTCAGTCCTTAGAGACTAGAGAGAACAAGTTTTGAAGCTAGAGTTTGCACAAACACACTTGGGTCTTAAAGATTAAAGCTTGTGGTTAATATTTTCTTACCTATTTATGTTTGTTTCTACATTTTCTTGCTTTGTATTAAAAATTTAACTGTGTAGTATTTATTTCCAACACTTGAATCTTTTTTATGCAAATATTCATATTTAAAGTGTGGATTAAATACCTTGTTGTGCTTATGTATTGAATTCTTTTTATATATTTATGAAGTGAGTTATTGTTACTTTAATTATTCTTGTTTTTTAATGTTTCCAAAGGGATTAGCTGACCCTAGGACTCGCCCATTAACTCCGAATTAATTTTGGGATAAATAGTTTGGGTTGGGAAAGATTAATTAACAAGAACTTGAGGCATTTACCCTTATTTTATAGATTCTACCTAGAGATAGGATTTAACTACTTGTAGCCTTCCGGGTGTGCTTAACCTTATAATTTGGATTAAGGATAATTCAATTAGGAAGTCTTGTTTGTCTTCGGAAGAAGCTAATTAAGAATTATTACTCGTGGCTAATTAACATAAACTCACTCATATTCGTAAACTCGTGAAATACATCGGATCGTTACTTGAGTGCAATTTTCGATGCATTCATATTTGTATCCATTGATCATTTTACTTGCTTTCTAGGTTAGTTTACATTTTTGCATTTAGATATAAAAAAAAAATTCAACCAAAATTCTTAGTGTTTGGCATTCGCAACTAGCGATAATTTTCTTACATTCCTAATCGCCTACACATTGTTCTCTGTGGGGTTCGACCCCGACTCATAGTTGGGTAAATTATATTGCATGCGACCATGTCAATTGCTTTTTAGCGGTGAATTTGGATGTCGTCAAAATTGGCGCCGTTACCAGAGAACAATTTGGCGTAATTTAGGTTGTTTGGGAAGTAAGCAAAAGTGCTTTGGTCCAAACTTGTGAATATTTGTGTAATTACTTTTTCTAACCTTGGGTCTATTTTTATAGTTTGTTTCTTGTTTATTTTCTTATTCTTGAAAAATGGCATCATATATTGAAAATTTGTCGGATGGTATTTGTTCATACTTTGATGACCCGTGTCCTTATTGTGGAAGACCACACTCGTGGAAAATTATTTGAATTCTCCCAGGGTGGGATTGTGCGCACAATCTCAACCCCATGGACGGAGTATTGTTGGTAAGTGTGGTTGCCAAAATGGTCATTGGGATTATTGTGCATATTTGTCCTTCCCTTCCCCAAGCCCCCACAATGATGAGTTTGCTTTTTGTGATGAGAAGGGCTAGGGAAATGGAAGAAGTTGAGCATGGCCAAAACCAAGAAGAACTCTCAAATGCTGAAAATAAAAAAATAATGCTCATGTTGAAGACCATTCTTGAAAATGAGTAGAAGCACAACTTTGCACTCGAAGACTTGAAATAAAGCTTGGCTCACAATGATGAACACATTCGCACTTTGGAGGATAAAATGCAAATATTGGTTGAGGCTCACTATGCCCAACTACTTGAATGTGCGGAAGAAAGCCAAGAAGAGTCCAATTCCGAGGAAGAAAGTGAGCTTTACTTTGAGGAATCAAGAATTGAACATCCGCCAATCGACTCAATGAGTATTAGTGATGCTAAGGAAAAAATAGAATTAGAGTCAATCAGTGTAAAGGAAATTGACTCTAATCCGGGGGAAAAAGAGGATGTCAAGATAGAAAAATTGCACAGTGAAGGCTTGAAGTCACATTCCAAGCATTTTTCAACGTTGGAATTGTGTGGTGACACGGAAGTTGAACCACATGAATCAATAAAGGACTGCGAGGAGAAAAAACTCAAGCCATACATTTTACAGTTTGAGGAAGCAAGAAAACATAATGACATTCCTCACTTGAGAGCCAAGAAGTGCAAAATGAAGATTTTAACCATTGGCTCGATCATCAACTTACCACCCCTATCGCTCGTGGTCACAAGCTTAATTACAAGCTAGGTGCCTAGTTCATATCATCCAAGTGGCGAGAAAAGTGGTAATGTTGTCTGCATCATGCCACGACATTAAATGCGGCGCTTGGTGGGAGGCAACCCATCATTTTTCAAAAAAAAATCATGATATTTGAAATTTATTTTTTAGAATAGCTTAGAATATTATTTTTAACTAATTTTCCAAGTTTTAGATTTTTTGGAGTTGATTTGAACAGGTCGGAATGGTCCGGAGGGTCAAAACTAGTATCTGCAGCAAACTGTGTAAAAATGTTTTGCTAAAATCGCTTCTGCGACATTTTGACCGCATCTGCTGTCACACAGAAGCGGAAAATCCAAAAGCAAAAGCGACTGCAACCGCTGAAGCGGTCCTCTAGCCGCTTATGCGGAATTACAGAAGCGGGTAATTATCCGCAGAAGCAGAAATCGAGCAAGTTTTAAATTATTAAAATATTTTTAAACGGCCATTTGCCTAAAACAAAATAGCACTGCTCCCCCGTGCCCTAACTCCACAAAAACGAAAATTCTCCAAAAATCAAAGAAGCTTGCTCTTAATTCTTTCCATTGCACAAAGTTCAGGTATTATCTTCCTTATCATCTTCTCAGTGTTCATCTCTCACTTCTCATTCTCTAATGTGCTCAGTTACAACAATTTTTTTTTCCTTCTATTTTGTTTGATGTTATCTTCTTTTTCTTCTTTTGTTTTGGATTCTTAGTGTTGCTTTAGGAAGTGGGGATTTTGTTGAGTGTAGACGTGTGTGTGCTGATTAAATTGAACAAAATTGGGGGAAGTCTTGAGTACCCCATGTTTGTGAAGAAGGGTTCATCCTAACTCGCTCACAAAGTGTTCGACACAATGCTTGAGTAAAAATCTTATGCAAAGTGACACAAATTTAGTCTCATTTGAATCATGTTCTATTAAATTGTTTTGATGCCAAAATTAGATTGAAAGTGAAAAAGAAAAATAAAAATAACGGGGCAGTGAATGTTTCACTAAAGAAGACGCAAAAACCGCATAAGCGGACGGACCTCCATAGAAGCGGAACCGCTTTTGCAGTAGAAAGTACCCAGAAGCAAAATAAATTGAAAATAAAACTTACGGAACCGCCAATGCGACTGGTTGACCACAAAAGTGGAACCGCCTTTGTGGCTCTGGTTCCGCAGAAGCAAACACTGCCCAGTAATTCCAAAACCAGTGTGTTTGCAAAAGTTGCTTCCCAGACTCGTTCAACCTAATATTTTGGTTCAAATGTAGTGTTTTAAATTTCTTAACATGTTTCTACTGTCCAACTAATCTTGTATTGATTCTTTGTAGGTGTTTCAATTTAAAAATGGACCCAAACCCTAGCCGATCGCACCATGAAATTCAAGAAGAAATAGAGGAGATTTATAATGAGTCGCACTTCATGTCTGCTTCATGTGAGCGCCAATATTCGGACGACCTCGTCCATACAAAGATCATTCTTGAAAAGGGAATCTTTGAGGATAAATTGGCCGAAAGGCTTCCTGATTTCCACGCCTGGCTCTATTTATGCGGATGGTCCTGTTTCATCGCCACTCCTTGCGAAGCCAGTGAGATGTGGGTTTGCGAGTTCTACGCCAATCTTAGGTGTACGAACTTTGAAAATACTCAAATCATAATCAGAGGAAAAATGGTGAGGTTTGGAATTGAGCACATCAATGACACCCTTGGAATCCTAATCTATCCCTTGGAGCCAGCGCAAGAGAGAAGTCACTGTGAAAATGGAGTGGCTCGTATCCAAACTCTTCGCTCCACACTTGAGCGAGAAATGGGGAAACAAAAGAAAAGGGCTGAAATCAATTGATTTCACTGTCGAGGCCAAATGGTGGCTGCATATCATTAGCAACACAGTATGTCTGTGTTGAAATGTCTTTGATGTCTCCTACACCCGGGCATTGATCATAGCATGTATTATGGATGGTATTCAGGTGAATCTAGGGTACTTCATCCTTCAGGAGATGAGGCAGTACTTGAGAGAGTACTCGAGAGAGAAGGATGGGGTTTGATATTCCCCTCATTGATTACAAGGCTATGCACCAGAGCAGAGGTTGCCATACATCCCACCGATCGTTGGCTGCCAGCTGACAAACCATTCCATTCCTTGAGAGTGATAGGAGAGGGAACTGTGGTAAAGAGCAAAAAGAGGAAAGTCACTTCCACTGCCACATATTCGGAGTTAGCCCCTCAAGGGCCATTCGGTATACCTAACTCCGAACTTCAATCAATTAAGGAGTTAGTATAGTAGCTTCTGAGTGTGCCCTCATCCTCCCATCCTGGACCTTCTTACTTCTCCATGGAAGATATGCAGAGTTTCTTGGATGCTAAAAAATGCCAGGACGATAACATAAAGAAAATGATAGTATGAGTGACCAAACTGGAGGGAGCTTTTGGCACTTTGGCCAGGGACCATGTTGACCTTCAGTCGGACTTTCAGAAGGAGAAGAAGAAGAACAAGAAAAAGAACTAATTCATGGTCAAGATGTGGAGAGGCATCAAAGCCATCTTCAAGTGGGGAAGATAGGATACAAAGATTCTAGTGGCGGCAGAAGATGATGGTGAGGAGTATTCATTCCTTTCACAATCTGCTAGTGATGGTGGCGATGATGATGATGATAAGGAGAAGACAGAGGATGATGGAGCTGCGAGTGCAACTCAGCATTGATCATCCATTCTCCCACAGTCTGTTAGTCTGATGAAGACCTCATGGAGACTCTCAAACTTTTTATACTTTATATTAGATATTGTGCGGTGAGGACACTGCAATGTTTTAGTTGGGGTTGACATTGTGTACTGTATTCATATTTTGATATTATGTGCCCTTGCCGGGCTTATGTTTATGTTGTGGATACCGTGTGCCCTTGCCGGGCATGGTTTGATTAGTTGTGTTTGTGTTTGTATTTTTTAGCTTACGCTATTTATATTTTTTTTCTTATTAGCTTACATATTATTTTCTTTTTAGTACTATTATATTCTTTTATTTTAGTATACTTTATTGTAGATTTCTTTTCTTTAAATAATATTCCCTTGGGTTTTCTTCATGGTACGGTTCTTTCCCAAGGAATACTTTTGAAGTGAACCGGGTGACTTTTCCCAATGATGGATAGATTGACTACTTTCTTAAGAGAATTAGTCTTGTTTTGATAGGAAGAAGCTTTTGGATTATTTGGTACTAATAATATTAGTCTCTTGTATGCAAATTGTAAATTAAGAATACCCTTCCAAAAATTTGATTCTGTACTTAAACAAGTAAGTGCTTGGTGCAAAATAATACTTGTGATAATGTTTTGGCTCTTTTAGTGACTCTTTACCTACTAATTCAAATATTGCTCTAATTACCATTATAAGATAATAAAATTGATCCATCTTGATTATTTCTTGTGCCATGTGTGTTTGTGTTTGTTCAAATAAATTTTGTGTTTACTTCTATCATCTAGAACTAGCCCGGTTAGTTTTTCAATGCTAATGATAGTATGTTTGGTTGGAGAAATGATCTTAGGCATTCTTTGTTGTATTTACAAAATCTCTTTAGCCTTTCAAGCCTACCTTTGCATAAATAATATCACTAATACCCAATTTGAGCCTATAAACCTTTTCTCTGGCCAACTCATTACAAAACTGTCCCGTTTTGAAAAATAATTCCCTCTCTTGAACCCGTCCCTCTTTGAACATTGAGGATGAGGCTAAAAGCCTATGTTGGGGGTGGTGTCTAAGTGGAGATTGGTAAGGCTGTATGGTGAGTTTAGTACCACATGCCTCAAAAGTGGTTGTTTAAATTATTCAAGCTCCAAAAGAAAAAAAAGAGAAAGATATGTGTATATAAAAAAAAGGAGTAAATATGTGTATGTATATAAAGTATGGAGTCTTGAATTAAAATTATATGAGGTATGTGAAGTGGTTCTATATTGGGAATTAGATGAAAATGAAGCTATGGGGGTTTGAAAAGGAGCAAAGTGCAAAAGAATGGAAAATTGTGAGTAGTGTTCAAGGAGGATGAAGTCACTTGTACCCAAATGTCTATCTAACCCTTCCCTAAAACAACATTAAAAGCTTAAAAAGTCCTTATGCGACCTCCAACTGAGCATTCTTGAATAAGCGATGAATTAAAACAAGGGCAAGCCTATGGTATGAAATGTTGTAACACTTGAAGTTCTTTGTGAGAGTGAGTATTCTTGAAAAAATTTTCCCTTATGTTGTATTGTAAATATAGTGATTTTGGGACTTCTTCCTTGTGAGGGCATATGAATTAGGAAAAGATTGGTGAAATTGAGTAAAGTGAGCATTTTTAGTGAACTAGTGCTTTTGAGTCACTTCTTGAGGCTTATGTTGATCACTTGATTATTTTTGAACTCCCTTGCACATTCTTGAAGTTGTTTTTTTTATGAGGGAGTTTATTTCGGAAAGATGTGCATTCTCGAGCCTAATTGTTAGTACCAACCAAATCCATTAGTATGGTGTTTAAATTGGAGAATGTGTTATGTAAGTAATGGAAATACCACTTATGTTTTCAATGGTGAATCCTCATTGAAGTTTTGGTTTTGATTTGCTTGAGGACAAACAAAAGCTTTAAGATGGGTGTATTGATGAGTGGTTATTTTACCACTCATTCTAGCCTCTTTTCCTTAGCTTTTGTGTCCTTTTAATTATACAATGAGGTTGTTTATGGTGGTTATTGTTAGATTTTCAGGTAAAGAATGCTACAATGTGGATTGAATTGACATGAAGTGGAATTGTGACGACTCAAACAGTCATCACCGTAATTATCCCTTTCCCCGTGCTTCCGATTCCTTGAAAACCTCGCTTTTAGTTGCCTCAATTTGCATGCGCAGTCCGGGTGCGAAGCCGGGAAATGTTTATGTTAAAATATATGAATTTTGTTTTTAAAACTATGAATTTGGATGATATTAGTTATATGGTTCACTTTGGTCAACATTTTGGATAAACTGACTCGGACCCATGATGTGACTGTCTCGGAGGGTGTGTAGGAAAAATATGGGACTTGGGCGTATTCTCGGAATAGAAATCCGAGGTCCCAGGGTCGAGAAAAGAATTTTTTTGTGAAATTATTTTCTGAAAATGTTTATGGAAAATGAAAATGAAATTTGATCAAAAAGTAATGGTATCGGGCTCGTATTTTGGTTCCGAAGCCCCGGTACAGGTCATATATGTGGTTTATGCGCTTCTTGTATATTTTGGTCGAAATCGGACGTCGTTTGACGTGTTTTGGACCTAGATATCTAAAGTTAAAGGTTGATGAACTTTGAAATGAAAAATGCGGATTTTGGGGTTGATTCATTGAATCTAATGTTATTTTGGCGATTTGATCGCTCGACTAAGTTTGTAGGATGTTATTGAGTTAGTGTGTGAGCTTGGTTGAGAGCCCCGAGGGCTCCAAAGTAATTTCGGGGGTGGTTCAGGATCTTTTTGAACTTAGAAGCATTGCAGGTTTTCTACAATTTCACTGAAGGAAAAACCTTCTTCTCGTTCGCAACAATTGACTGCATTCGCGTACCTTTGGGCTGCCCGTTCATCGCGTTCACGGACATTCCCCGCCTTCGCGAAGCCCAGGTGTTCTTCTCTCCGCGTTCGCGAGTTGAATCTCGCATTCGGGTACAAGACCGTACCAGACCCCAACTCTCTTTGTTCTACGCGTTCGTGTTACCCCCTTCGTGATCGCAAAGCTTTTAACCTAGTTACCTTTCGCGAATGTGTCCCACTCACGCGAACGCGAAGGGAATTTTTTCCCAACGAATTCTCAAGTTTAAAATCAAGAACACTGCATAAGTATTTTCACCACTTTTCACACGAGCTCCTTCCTAAAACCCTTCATTGTCGAAGTTTAAGCTTCATATTCTCCATAACTCTTTGGGTATGTGATCTTAAATTCATCTCTCCATTATTCCTTCATCTAATCATCAATTTCCTTGCACCAAAACATAAAAATCAGGGTACAATTTAGGGGATTTGGGTAGACTTGGGGCTTTTGGGATTTTGGGCAATTCAACATTAATTTGAGGTCGAATCTTATAACAAATTGCATATTTGAACTCATGGGGTTATGTGTGATTGGGTTTTAGTCTGAGCCTCCAGTTTGGACCATGTGGGCCCGGTCGAATTTTTTTGGAAGAATGATAGGAAATTCATTTCTAGGCCATGGAATTGTGTTTTTAAACCATTATTGATATTATTGAACTAATTATGGCTATGTTGTTGTTTCAGAGCTGGATTCTAGAGGAAAGGCAGAGTTAGAGGCTTGATCGCTATTTTCGGACCGAGGTAAGTGTTTGTTCTAACTTTGGCTTGAGGGATTAGGATTAGGATATTATTTTGTACGTGTTAACTGTGGAGTATGCTGTATATGCACGGTGACGGTTATCTATGCACCGGAGTCTAGCATGAGCGTGAGTCGTAATTGCTTTTAAATTTGAAAGATGTGATATAATTGAGTTAATTAATTGATAATTCAATTATGAATTAGTAACTAATAATAAAATGAGTTAAAGGAGGAAGTGTAGCATTTTCCCTTGGTGGGACTTATTTGATGACTTGTTCTCCATTGCCGGGATGTTTAACCTTGTTGTTTATTCCCTTTCCCGATTGGTTGTGACAGTTGATTGGGTGAGGAAGAGCGACTATGCACGAATGGCCATGCCGTGCCATGTTTTGATAATTATGCACGAAGGGTGACTCCGTGCCATGTTTTGAATATTTGAGCACGAAGGGTCATTCCGTGAATTGATATGAGTGTTATGTGAGGAAAGGCACGAAGGATGATGTCGTGCACTATATTCGAGGATTTTGGTAAGAATGAGAGTAAAAGCACAAAGGTTGGTGCCGTGTACTTGTCGATTTACTTGTTCCGTTTTGTTGATGTTATCTATTCAGTTCCACTCTTTGTTCGTTGATCTTATACCTGAATTGTTACACCCCATAGCATGACCCCTACCTATTATCTATTTAAAATTATGTATATTTTTCTACTATTGCACATATATCTGTACAGGTTATTTGTGGTAGGTCCAGTCTAGCCTCGTCACTACCTCGCCAGGGTTAGGCCAGACACTTACTAGCACATGAGGTCGGTTGTGCTGATGCAACACTTCTGTGACCTTTTGTGCTGTGATCTAGGAGAAGCTTACGGACCGCATGAGCAGTAGATTGGGAGCGTACCTTCAGTCCAGAGATTTCTAGGTAGTTTGCTTACGTCCGCAGGCCCTGAGTCTCGTCTGTTTCATTTCTGTTTATTTTAATTGTATCAAAATAGACTTCTTATGTAATTTCTTTCAGAGTCCTATTTGTAGTATTTCATAGTAGTGCGTGAGCATTGTGACACTAAATCTTAGGTAGAGGATGATGAAATATTTTCCGTATTTCTTCCGGTTAATATTAAATTGAGACTTCTGCTTTAGTTTATTGTTTTTATTATCATCTTGTTGATTAAAATTTGAAAATGTATCTTTAAGTTTGCTTGCCTAGCTCCGACAGTAGGCACTATCACGACTCCCGATGGTAGAAAAATCCAGGTTGTGACAAGTTGGTATCAGTGCACTAGGTTACTTAGGTCTCACAACTCACGCCCAAGCTCGGTAGAGTCTGAGGGATCGGTACGAATATGTCCGTGTTTTTCCCCCAGAGGCTACAGAGATAGGAAAATTTCACTTTGTTCATTCTTGTCGAGCGATTTGTTTTCTCAAATATTGATTGTCATTATACTCTCTTCTTTCGCAGATGGCAAATACACATGCTTCTTCTTCTACTGCGCAGTAGCCTGGACCCCAGCAGCAGCTCCCACGAGGGGCAGGGGCTGAGGACGTGGTAGGGGCAAAGCTCAGCCCCAGGAGCAGTTCCAGAGGTGGAGCCTCATATTGATTATGATGACAAGGTTCCAGCCCCAGCAACTCCAGTGGGCCCAGCTCAGATCCCAGGAGGGGTTATGTTTCCCCCGAATCTCCAGGATGCTCTAGTCTGACTGGCAGGCTTTATGGACAGTGTCACTAGAGCGGGTTTGCTGCCAGTAGCACCAGCCACTTCTCAGGCTGGAGGAGGGGTACAGACTCCTGTTACGCGTACTTCGGAGCAAGTAGCTCCCCAGACTCAAGTTCTAGTGGTTTAGCCAGCAGTGGTAGCTCAAATAGGTATTACATATCAGGCCGGTGATGGAGCGGCCATGTCTTCGGATGCTTTGTGGAGACTTGATCGGTTCTCCAAGATTTTGACCACCACTTTCAGCGGTGCCTCATCGGAGGATCCCAAGGATTTTCTATTCAGTTGTCGTGAGATCCTCAGGACTATGGGTATAGTGGAGACCAACAGGGTCGATTTTTGCACCTTCAAGTTTGCAGGATCCGCCAAGACTTGGTGGAGAGATTATTGCCTATCTAGACCAGCAGGGTCTCCAGCTTTGACATGGGATCCGTTCGCGGAGTTATTCTTGGAGAAGTTTCTCCCCGTCACTTAGCGGGAGGCACTTCATAGGCAATTCGAGCGCCTCCAGTAGGGCTCCATGACAGTTACATAGTATGAGACTAGATTTGTTGATTTGGCACGCCATGCAGTTGTGGTACTCCCTACAGAGCGAGAGAGGGTTCGGACATTTATTTATGGATTGATTCATCTGATCCGCCTTCAAATGGCCATGGAAGTTGGTAGTGATATTTCCTTTCAGGAGGCGGCCAATATGGCCCGCCAGGTAGAGATGGCACTTGCACGGGGAGGTAGTCAGGGGTCAGATAAGAGGACTCGTCATTCTGGTAGATTCAGTGGTACCTCATCCGGAGGTAGGGATTCATATGACAAAGGCAACCCTCAGAGGCCCTTTCAGTCAATACTTCATGTCTCTCATGTTACTCCACGCGGTAGTGGTCCTCAATTGTACTACTCAGATCAGCAGTCCTTCAACGCACCACCAGCCCCCATCAGTGCACCACTACTTCATAGCTTCAAAGGAGGACATACAGGTCGATAGGGCCAGCAGTCTCAGTTTTGTGGTGACCCGAGTCACATTGTTAGGTTTTGCCCTCGAGCCTCGAGAAGCTCTCAGCAGCAGGGTCCTTGCCCTATGACTTATGCAGCAGGTGATCCACAGGACGCCCAGCTAGCTAGAGGCGACATAGAGATCATAAAGGTGGAGGGAGAGACCGTAGAGGTGGATCTCGGACCGCCAGAGGCAGGGGTCAGCCAGTAGCCGATCATCTTAGAGACACAGTTCAGGGAGGTGGGGGCCAGCCCCGTTGTTATGCTTTGCCAGCTAGGCCAGAGGCCGAGTCATTAGATACTGTGATTGCAGGTATAATTCTTGTGTTTGATAGGGGTGCTTCTGTGTTATTTGATCCGGGTTCCACGTATTCATATGTGTCGTCCTATTTTGCACCCTATTTGGTTATGCCTAGTAAGGCTTTGGGTATTCCTGTATATGTGTCTACACCGGTTGGTGATTCAATAGTGGTCAACTGAGTGCCTCGTTCATTTGTGGTAGTATTTGAGGGTCTGGAAACCCGTGTCGACCTATTGCTCTTAGATATGGTGGACTTCGATGTTATATTAGGGATGTATTGGTTGTCCCCGTATCATGCTATTTTGGACTGTCACGCCAAGACCGTGACCTTGGCCTTGCCAGATTTTCCCCGACTTGAGTAGAGAGGGACCCCATGTCATGCCACCCGCAGTGTTATTTTGTATGTCAAGGCTCGACGTATGGTCGAGAAGGGGTGTCTAGCATATCTGGCGTATGTTCGAGAGTTCAGCGCAGAGGTTCCATCTATTGGTTCCTATTGTTCGGGAGTTCCCTGAGGTTTTCCCTTCAGACCTGCCCAGTATGCCTCTTGACAAGGATATAGATTTCTTTACTGATCAGGCTCCTGGCACTGATCCTATTTCCATTCTGCAGTATCGCATGGCCTCGCCAGAGTTGAAAGAGTTGAAGGAGCAGCTTCAGGACTTGCTTGATAAGGGTTTCATTAGACCTAGTGTATCGCCTTGGGGTGCACCAGTGTTATTTGTGAAGAAAAAGGATGGGTCGATAAGGATGTGCGTTGATTACCGGCAGCTGAACAAGGTGACGATAAAGAACAAGTATCTACTGCCGATGATTGATGATTTATTTGACCAGCTTCAGGGTGCTAGGGTGTTCTCGAAGATAGATTTGAGATCTGGTTATCAACAGCTGAGGATTAGGGCGTATGATGTCCCTAAGACAGCATTTCGTACTTGGTATTGGCATTATGAGGTTTTGGTCTTGTCATTTGGGTTGACCAATGCCCAGGCATCATTTATGGAGTTGATAAATCGAGTGTTCATGCCTTATCTAGATTTGTTCATGATTGTACTCATTGATGACATTTTTATATACTCCCACAGTCAGGAGGAGCATGAGCAGCACCTCAGAGTGGTTCTTCAGGCTCTGAAGGATAGTCAGTTGTACGCCAAGTTTTCGAAGTGGAAGTTTTGGTTGAGTTTAGTTGCATTCTTTGGTCAGTTAGTTCAGGAAAGCTATGTCTAACATGGGAAGGAACTTATCGAATTCGCGAAATTGCGGGCAAATAAGCATACGAGCTAGAGACAATGGAAGGCAAGGTTCTACCTTCACATTGGAATGTCGTTCATTTAAAGTGGACCCGAAGAAGATAGAGGCAGTCAAAAACTGGCCTCGACCAGCTTCAGCTACAGAGATCCAGAGGTTCTTGGGGTTAGATGGTTACTAGCGACGTTTCGTGGAGGGGTTTTCATCCATTGCAGCCCCGATGACTAGATTAACCCAGAAGCGTGCCCAGTTCAGGTGGTTAGATGAATGGAGGCGGGCTTCCAGAAGCTTAAGAAAGCCTTGACTATGGCACCGGTATTGTTTTTTCCTACGTGATTTGGGCCTTATACTGTTTATTGTGATACATTCTGTATCGTGCTTGGCACAATGTTGATGCAGAATGGCAGGGTCATTGCATATTCTTCGAGGCAGTTGAAGATCCGTGAGAAGAATTATCCAGTTCATGACCTAGAGTTGGTAGCCATTGTTCATGCCTTAAATATCTGGAGGCATTATTTATATGGTGTGACATGTGAGGTGTACACGGATCACAAGAGCCTTCAGTTCTTGCTCAAATAGAAGGAGTTGAATTTGTGGCACCAGAGGTGGTTGGAGTTGTTGAATTACTATGATGTTTCTATCTTATACCACTCGGGGAAGCTAATGTGGTGGCCGATGCATTGAGTAGGAAGTCCGCAAGTGTGGGTAGTCTTGCCTATATCCCGGTTGGCCAGAGAACGCTTGATTTGGATGTTCAGTCCTTGGCCAATCAATTCGTAATATTGGATATTTTTGAGCCTAGCAAGGTGATAGCTTGCAGGTTTGCTCGTTCGTCGTGGATGGAGCGTATCCGTGAGTAGCAGTTTGATGATCCCCATTTATGTGTCTTGAGAGACATGGTACAACAGGGAGGTGCCAGGAAAATTACCTAGGGAGATGATGGTGTATTCAGATTGCAAGGGAGAGTTTGTGTGCGCAATGTTGATGGTATTCGGGAGTCGATCTTAGCGGAGGCCCACAGTTCTCGGTATTCTATTCATTCGAGCACTGTGAAGATGTATCAGGATTTTAGGCAGCATTATTGGTGGCGTAGAATGAAGAAAGATATTGTCGCATATATGGCTCGTTGTTAGAATTGTCAGCAGGTTAAGTACGAGCATCAGAGGGCCAGTGGTTTATTTCAGAGTATTGAACTTCCCAAGTGGAAGTGGGAGAGAATTACCATGGATTTTGTTACTAACCTTCCGATGACTCGGAAGAAGTTTAATGCTATATGGGTTATTGTTGATAGGATGACCAAGTCAGTGCATTTTATTCCAGTTGCCACCACCTATTCGTACGAGAGATATGCTGAGATTTATATCAGAGAGATCATTTGCCTTTATGGGGTGCCTATATCTATTATTTCGGATAGGGGTCCGTAGTATACCTCACATTTCTAGAAAGCGGTACAGTAGGATTTTGGCACCCAGGTTCAGTTGAGTACAACATTTCATCCCCAAACGGACTGTAAGTCTAAGAGGACTATTCAGATCTTGAGGATACGCTCCGAGCCTACGTTATTGATTTTGGAGACTCGTGGGACCTGTCCTTGCATTTAGCAGAGTTTTCCTACAACAACAGGTACTACTCCAGCATTCAGATGGCTCCGTATGAGGCGTTGTATGGCAGGCGGTGTCGGTCCCTAGTTGGATGGTTTGAGCCAGGAGAGGCACGATTTTTGGGTACAAATTTAGTACAGGAGGCCTTGGATAAGGTCAAGATCATTCAAGACAGACTTCGGTCAGCTCAGTATAGGCAGAAAAGTTATGCAGATTGCAAGGTCAGGGATGTTGCTTTCATGGTTCGTGAGCGATTATTGCTCCATGATCGCCTATCAAGGGCGTGATGAGATTTGGGAAGAAGGGAAAGCTTAGACCAAGGTTTATTGGCCCATTTGAGATTCTCTATCGCGTGGGAAATGTGGCTTACATACTTGCCTTTCCGCCTAGATTGTCAGTCGTGCATCCGTTTTTTCATGTATCCATGCTTCGAAGGTATCACGGCGATCCCGCTCACATGTTAGATTTCAGTACTGTCCAATTAGACAAGGATCTGTCATATGAGGAGGAGCTGGCGGCTATTTTAGACCGGCAAGTTCGACTGTCGAGGTCGAAGAGTTTTTCTTCAGTGCATGTTCAGTTGAGAGGTCAGCCTCCAGAGGCATCGACCTGGGAGTCCGAGTTTGATATGCAGAGCCGTTATCCCCATCTATTCCCCGACTCAGGTACTTTTTTCTTTTGTCCGTTCGAGGACAAACATTTGTTTTAGAGGTGGAGGATGTGTCGACTCAAAGGGTCATCACCGTAATTATCCCTTTCTTCGTGCTTCTAAGGCCTTGAAAACCTCGCTTTTAGTTTCCTCGATTTGCATGCGCAGTCCGGATGCGAAGCCCGAAAATTATTATGTTATAATATATGAATTTCGTGTTAAAAACTATGAATTTTGATAATAATATTGATATAGATGACATTGGGTAACCGGACATGGACCCATGATGTGATGGTCCCGGAGGGTCCATAGGAAAATATGGGACTCAGGCGTATTCCCGGAATCGAAATCCTAAGTCCCAGGCCTGAGAAAAGAATTTTTTTGTGAAATAGTTTCCTAAAAATGTTTAAGGATAATCAAAATGAAATTTGATAAAAATATATTGGTATCGGGCTCGTATTTTGGTTCTGATGCCAGGTACAAGTCATATATGTGGTTTAAGTGCTTCATGTAAAATTTGGTCGAAATCGGACGTCGTTTGACATGTTTCGGACCTAGATATCTAAAGTTAAAGGTTGATGAACTTTGAAATGAAAAATGAGGATTTTGGGGTTGATTCATTGAGTCTGATGTTATTTTGGCTATTTGAACGCTGGACTATGTTCGTAGGATGCTATTGAGTTAGTGTGTGAGCTTGGTTAAGATCCCAGAGGGCTCGGGGGTGATTTCGGGATGTTTTTGAACTTAGAAGCATTGGAGGTTTTCTGCAATTTCACCGAAGGACAAACCTTCTTCGCGTTCGCAGCAATAGGCCGCATTCATGTACCTTTGGGCTGCCCCTTCATCGCGTTTGCAGACATGCCCCGCGTTCACGAAGCCCAGGTGTTCTTCTCTCCGAGTTCGCGTGCCGTATCTCCGTTCGCGTACTAGACCATACCAGATTCCATCTCCCTTTGTTCTATGCATTCACGTTACCCACTTCGCGATCAGGAAGCTTTGAACCCAGTTACCCTTCGCGAACGTGTCCCACTCATGCCAACGCGAAGGGCATTTTTGCCCAGCGAATTTTTAAGTTGAAAATAAGAACAGTGCACAGGAATTTTCACCACTTTTCACACAAGCACCTTCCTAAAACCCTCCATTGTCAAAATTCAAGCTTCCTGTTCTCCATAACTCTTTGGGTAAATGATCTTAATTTCATCTTTCCATTATTCTTCATCTAATCATCAATTTCCTAGCCCTAAAACATAAAAATCATGGTAGAATTTAGGGGATTTGGGTAGAACTATGGATTTTGGGCTTTTGGGAATTTCAACCTCAATTTGACGTTGAATATTAAAACAAATTGCATATTTGAACTCGTTGGGTTATGGGTGATTGGGTTTTGGTCCGAGCCTCGAGTTTGGACCATGTGGGGATGGGGGCAGATTTTGGTTTTTTTGGAAGAATGATAGGAAATTCATTTCTAGGCTATGGAAGTGTGTTTTTAAGCCATTATTGATAATATTGAACTAATTATGGCTAGATATTGTTGTTTCAGAGTTGGATTATAGAGGAAAGGCGGTGATAGAGGCTTGATTTCTATTTTCGGACCGAGGTAAGTGTTTGTTCTAACTTTGGCTTGAGGGATTAGGATTAGGATACTATTTGCTATGTATTAACTATGGAGTACGGTGTATAGGCATGGTGACGGTTCTCTATGCACTGGAGTCTAGCATGACCATGAGTAGTAATTGATTTTAAATTCGAAAAATGTGATATAATTGAGTTAGTTAATTGATATTTTAATTAGGAAGTGGTAACTGAGAAGCAAATGAGTTAAAGGAGTAAGTGTAGAATTTTCCCTTGTCGGGACTAATTTGATGACTTGTTATCCCTTGCCGGGATGTTTAACCTTGTTGTCTATTCCCTTCCCCGATTCATGTTGACTGTTGATTGGGTGAGGATGAGCGACTATGCACAAAGGGTTATTCCGTGCCATGTTTTTATCATTATGCATGAAGGGTCATTCTGTGCCATGTTTTGAATATTTGAGCATGAGGAGTCATTCTGTGCATTGATATGAGAGTTATGTGAGGAAAGGCATGAAGGGTGATGCCGTGCACTATATTCAACGGTTTTGGTGAGAATGAGAGTAAAAGCACGAAGGTTGGTGCCGTGTAGTTGTTGATTTACTTGTTCTCTTTTATTGATGTTATCTATTCTGTTCCATCTCTTTGTTCGTTGATATTATACCTGAATTGTTACACCCAACATCATGCCCCCTCCCTATTGTCTATTTAAAATTATGTATATTTTTCCGTTATAGCACATATACTTACCAGGACATGGGGTCGGTTGTGCTAATGCTACACTTCTTTGCCCTTTTGTGCACAGATATGGGAGCAGCTTACGGACTGCAGCAGTAGTAGGTTGAGAGCGTACCTTCAGTCTAGAGACTTCTAGGTAGTTTGCTGACGTCCGCGGGCCCTGAGTCTCGTCTATTTCCTTTATGTTTGTTTTCATTGTATCGAAACAGACTTCTTATGTTTGTTCTTTCAGACTCCTGTTTGTAGTATTTCATAGTAGTTCGTGAGCATTGTGACACTAAATCTTTGGTAGAGGA
Organism: Nicotiana benthamiana; assembly: GCA_034376525.1. Classification (NCBI taxonomy): domain Eukaryota; kingdom Viridiplantae; phylum Streptophyta; class Magnoliopsida; order Solanales; family Solanaceae; genus Nicotiana; species Nicotiana benthamiana. The sequence continues at coordinate 26,006,413 of CM067335.1, forward strand.
TGATGTTAACATTTCCTTATTTCTTCTGGTTAATATTAAATTGAGACTTCCGCTTTAATTTACTGTTTTTATTATCATCTTTTTGAGTAAAAGTTGAAAATATATGTTTAAGTTGGCTTGCCTAGCTCTGACAGTAGCGCCATCACGACTCCAGATGGTCGAAAAATCTGGGTCGTGACACGAATTGAGCAAAAAGAAGGTGAAACCATGAAAAATCTCCAGTGATTTCCGCTTTTGCGAACGATTGGTCGCAGGAGCGACTTCCGCTTTTGCGGATTGTTGACCGCTTCTGCGGATATGGAGGAACAGGCGAGAACCGCATTTGCGGTGGAAATTTTGCTTCTGTGGAACCACAAAAGCGCTTTGAAGTCCACTTATGCAATCACTGCAAATAGTGAACCTTCCGCTTCTGCGTTTGGAATTCCTCCATTGCGGAACCGTATCTGCGGTTATTGTTCCGCAAGATGCGGAGATCATGCATTAGGCCCGTGGCAGAATAGGCATTTCACATTTTCTCACCCCAAATTACTTTTATACTCGTCCAAGCAGATATTTTGGAGATATTTGGCTTATTTTTAGTCCTTAGAGACTAGCGAGAACAAGTTTTGAAGTTAGGGTTTGCACAAACACACTTGGGTCTTGAAGATTAAAGCTTGTGGTTAAGATTTCCTTACCCATTTATGTTTGTTTCTTCATTTCCTCTCTTTGTATTGAATATTTAAGTGTGTAGTTTTATTTTCAACACTTCTTGTTTATGAGAATATTCATATTTAAACTGTGGATTAAATACCTTGTTGTGCTTATGTATTGAATGATTTTTATATATTTATGAAGTAAGTTATTGTTACTTTAATTATGCTTGTTCTTTAATGGTTCCAAATGGATTAGCTAACCCTAGGACTCACCTATTAACTCCGAATCAATTTTGGGAAAAAATAGTTTGGGGTTGGGAAACATTAATTAACAAGATATTGAGGCGTTAACCCTCATTTTATAGATTCTACCTTGGGATAGGATTGAACTACTTGTAGCCTTTCGGGTGTGCTTAACCTTCTAATTTGGATTAAGGATAATTCAATTAGGAAGTCTTGTTAGTCTTCGGAAGAAGCTAATTAAGAATTATTATCCGTGGCTAATTAACATAAACTCTCTCATATTAGTAAAATCGTGAAATACATTCGTTTGTTACTTGAGTGTAATTCCCGACGCATTCATATTTGCAGCCATTGATTATTTTACTTTCTTTCTAGGTTAGTTTACATTTTTGCATTTAGATATAAAATCAAATTTTAAACCAAAATTCTTAGTGTTTGGCATTGCGCGACTAGCGATAATTGTCTTACATTCCTAATCGCATACATATTGTTCTCTGTGGGATTCGACCCCAACTCATTGTTGGGTAAATTATATTGCATATGGTTGTATCAATTGTTTTTTAGTGGTGGATTTGGATGTCATTAGATTCCGGATCGTGACAAGTTAGTATCAGAGCACCAGGTTACATAGGTATCACAACTCACGGAAAAACTTGGTAGAGTCTGAGGGATCGATACAGAGACGTCTGTATTTATCCCCCAGAGGCTACAGGTTAGGAAAAACATGACATTTGTTCTTTCTTGTCGTGTGGTTTTGTTTCTCAAATAATGATTGTCTTTCTACTCTGTTCTTTCACAGATGGAAACAACACGCACTTCCTCTTCTACCACGCATCAGCCCGAGCCCCCATCAGCAGCTACTACGAGGGGCAGAGGACGAGGCCGAGGCCGTGCTAGAGGCAGAGCTCATCCCCCAGCAGCAACCCCAGTGACGAAGCTTCAGGTTGATTATGACGTGGAGGTTCCAGCTCCTGCAGCTCTGGTGGGCCCATTTCATGTCCCACAGGGGTTTATAGCCACCCAGTTCTTCAGGATGCTTTAGTCTGATTGGTAGGGCTCATTGAGGGTGTCACCAGAACGGGTTTGCTTCCATTAGCACCAGCCAATTCTCAAGCTCGAGGAGGGGTTAGGACTCCCACTACACTTACTCCGAGTCATATAGCTCCCTAGTTCAGGTTCCAGTAGATCAGCCAGCTGTGGAAGTTCAACTAGGTACAGTGGCTAAGACCGACGATGGAGCGGCTATGTCTGTAGATGCTTTGTGGAGGATGGATAGATTCACCAAGCTCTTCCCTACCACATTCAGCGGTGCTTCTTTACAGGACTCTCAAGATTTCTTATATAGTTGCCACGAGGTTCTTTGGAACATGGGTATTATTGAGGCTAATGGGGTCGACTTTGCCACCTTTCATCTATCTGGATCCGCCAAGGCTTTGTGGAGAGATTATTTCTTAGCCAGACCAGTAGGGTCGCCTTCTTTAACTTGGGAGAAGATCTCAGAGTTGTTCATGGAGACGTTTTTCCCTGTTACTTAGTGAGAGGCTCTTCACAGGCAGTTTGAGCGCCTTCAGTAATGCTCCATGATGGTCACTCAATATGAGACTTGGTTCATCAATCTAGCTCGCCATGCTATTATCATACTCCCTACTGAGAGAGAGAAAGATAGAGAGAGAGGGTGAGGAGGTTTATTGATTGTTTGATTCAGCCGATTCGACTCCAGATAGCTATGGGAGCCAGGAGTGACATCACTTTTTAGGAGGCGGTCAATACGGCCCGCAGAGTTGAGATGCTTTGTCATAGGTAGATTCAGTGGAACCTCGTCTGGAGGTAGAGATTCTTATGGTAGAGGCCATCCTCCTAGGCCCTTTCAATCAGCTCTACAGGTCTCTCATGGTACTTCAGGCGGTTGTGGTTCTTAGCCGCATTATTATGATCACCAGCCTTAGAGAGAACCACCAGCTTCTATCAGTGCACCACCTCTTCAGAGCTTCCGAGGTGGTTATTCAGGTCAACATGTTAAGTCTTAGTTTCCTCAGCTACAGCATTCGGATAGGTGTTATGAGTGTGGTGAGTATAGTCATATCTGGTAGGCCTGCCGGAGGTTGAGGGGTGCTCAGTCGCAGCAGCATGGTCCTCATCCTATGATTCAGGCACCAAGTGTTCCGCAGGCCGCCCAGCCAGCTAGAGAAGGGGGCCGGGATCATAGAGATGGAGGTCGAGGTCATTGAGGTAGAGCTCAGACCGCTAAGGGTAGAGGCTAGCCACCAGCCGATCGTCATAGAGATATGGTTCAGGGAGCTGGGGCCCAGCCCTGATGTTATGCTCTTCCAGATAGACCAGAGGCTGAGTCATCTGATGGTGTCATTATAAGTACTATTCTGGTCTGTGATAGAGTTTCTTCAGCGCTATTTGACCCAGGCTCTACGTATTCGTATGTGTCATCCTATTTTGCATCGTACTTGGTTATTAGGGATGTGCATTCGAATCGGTTTATAGATAAATTGAATCGATTATTTGTTATCAAAATCGAAAAAATCAAAATCCAAAAAATCGAAACCATATTGAAACGATAACGATAAGCATATGTACAAATCGATAATCGATAAGTAATTTTCGATAAGGGTCAAAAGTGAATTGATAAATCGAATGCACACCCCTATGCTGTAGATACTTATAAAATTAGTAATTACCTATTTGTGTAGATTAATATAACATACAGAATATATATATATATATATATATATATATATATATATATATATATATATATATATATATATATATATATATTCCACTACTATTTTGAAAGCGGCTATACAATATCCTTTTTCCCTAATATATACCCTTTCCTTTACCCTAAGTCCCTTACCCTATTATTTCCTTTACCACATTTAGGGAATGATCATATTTAAAGATCAAGGCAATAAAGTTCAAATTAATGAAAAATAAAATTAGACGTGATGATGTATTTTGTTTTATTATACAGTTGGAGTATCGGTGGAATTCATTTGATCCCTTACTTAGTTTTGTTGCATATGCTTGTTGATACAATTTTTTGGTGTTCGTCTTATTTTAGCTTCTTTTTTTTCATATAAGTTACGCGTGTTTGTAGCGATATACTTTCCGTGGAATCCCGCAAATTTTCTTATTGGTGTAATCGATAACAGAATCGATAAGCCCCAGAAATCAAAATATTTAAATCGAAAAAATTGAAACCTTATTGAAACGATAATGATAAGCATATCTACAAATCAATAATCGATAAGTAATTATCGAAAATGGTAGAAATTGAATCTATAAATCGAATGTACATCCCTACTGGTTATGTGTAGTAGTACATTTAAGTATTCATGTTTATGTGTCTACACTGGTAGGTGATTCTATTGTAGCCGACCAAGTTCATCGTTCCTGTGTGGTAGTGTTTGAGGGTCTTATGACCTGTGTTGATTTGTTGCTCTTAGACATAGTCAACTTCGATGTCATATTAGGGATGGATCGGTTTTCCCTGTATCATGCTATCATAGATTGTCACACCAATATTGTGACTTTGGATTTACCGGATTTGCCCCGTTTGGAGTGGAGAGGGACCCCAGGCCATTTCACTCGTAGTGTTATCTCATATGTGAAGGCTCGACGGATGGTCGAGAAGGGGCGTTTGGCTTATTTGGCGTATGTTCGCGATTCTAGCGCAGGGGTCCCTTCTATTGATTTTGTTCCAATTTTTCAGGAGTTCCCTGAGGTATTGCCTTCAGACCTGCCGGGAATGCCACCCGACAGGGATATTCACTTTTGTCTTGATCTAGCTCTAGGCACAGAACCCATTTCTATCTTGGCGTATCGCATGGCCCTGCCAGAGTTGAATGAGTTAAAGGATCAGTTGCAAGATTTTCTTGAGAAGAGTTTCATTAGACCCAACATTTGGCCTTGGGGTGCATCAGTGTTATTTGTGAAGAAAAAGGATGGTTCGATGGGGATGTGCATTGATTACCGGTAGTGAAGCAAATTTACGATCAAGAATAAGTATCTATTTCCGAGGATTAGCGATTTGCTCGACCATCTTTAGGGTGCCATGGTGTTTTTAAAGATAGACTTGAGATCTGGCTACCAACAGTTGAGGATTAGGGTATCCGATGTCCCTAAGGTAGCATTCCGCACTCAATACGGGCATTACAAGTTCGTGGTCATGTCATTTGGGTTAACCAATGGCCCAACAACATTTTTGGAGTTGATAAACCGGTGTTTATGCCTTATTTGGACTTGTTTGTGATAGTCTATGTTGATGATATTCTTATATATTCCCGATGTTAGGAGTAGCACGAGCAGCACCTGAGAGTGGTTCTTCAGACTCTGAATGATAGTCAGTTATATGCTAAGCTCTCGAAGTGTGAGTTTTGGTTGAGTTTGGTTGCATTTCTAGGTCACGTTGTATCAAAAGAGGGTATTTATGTGGACCCAAAAAAGATTGAGGCAGTCAAGAACTGGCCTCGACCAGCTTCTTCTATAGAGATTCATAGTTTCATAAGGTTGGCTGGCTACTATCGTCGGTTCGTGGAGGAGTTTTCATCTATTTCAGCCCCAATTACTAGATTGACCCAGAAGGGTTCCCAGTTCAGATTTTCAGACGAGTGTGAGGCGAGCTTTCAGAAGCTCAAGACAGCTTTGACTATAGCACCGATATTGGTTTTGCCCACAGGTTCAGGGCCTTGTACAGTATATATTATGATGCTTCGCGTATTAGACTTGGTGCAGTATTGATGCAGAACGACAGAGTCATTGCCTATGCTTCGAGGCAATTGAAGATCTACGATAAGAATTATGCAATTCATGATCTAGAGTTGGTAGCCATTATTCAAGCTTTGAATATTTGGAGGCATTATCTACACGAATTACAAGAGCCTTCAATACTTGTTCAAGCAGAAAGAGTTGAATTTGATGCAGAGGAGGTGGTTGGAGTTGTTGAAAGATTATGATGTTACTATCTTGTATCGCCAGGGAAAGGCCAATGTGGTGGCCGTTGCTTTGAGTAGGAAGTCCGCCAGCATGGGGAGTCTTGCTTATATCCCGGTCAGCCGGAGACCTCTTGCTTTGGATGATCAGGCCTTGGCCAATCGATTTGTGAGGTTGGATATTTCTGAGCCTGGCTGAGTGTTAGCTCTCATGGTTGCTTGTTCTTTATTATTGGAGCATATCCGTGATCGATAGTTTGATGATCCCTATTTGTGTGTCCTGAGGGACATAGTGCAGCGTGGAGGTGCCAAGAAGGTGACCTTAGATGATGATGGAATTTAGAGATTGTGGGGGCGAGTTGGTGAGCCCAATGTAGATGGGATTCGAGAGTTGATCTTAGCGGAGGCCCATTTTTCTCAGTATTTATTCATTGTGTCATTGATTTATGTGGCTCATAGGATCAGTTTTTGCCTTTAGCGAAGTTTGCCTACAACAACAACTACCAGTCCAACATTCAGATGGCTCCTTATGAGGTGTTGTATGGTAGGCAATGTTGGTCTCCAATTGGATGGTTTGATACGGGAGAGGCTCGGTTACTGGGTACGGATCTGGTTCAGGAGGCCTTGAGAAAGGTCAAGATCATTCAGGATAGGCTTCGTACAGCTCAGTCTAGGTAGAACTGTTATGCAGACCGCAAGGTTTGAGATATGTCTTTCATGGTTGGTGAGCGGGTATAGCTCCGAGTGTCACCTATGAAGGGTGGTATGAGATTCGGCAAGAAGGTCAAGCATAGCCCTAGGTTCATTGGTCCATTTGATATTATCGATCGTGTGGGAGAGGTGGCTTATAGACTTGCCTTGCCGCCTAGCTTATTAGCCGTGCATCTAGTTTTTCATGTGTCCATGCTTCAGAGGTATCACAGTAATCCAGCCCACATGTTAGATTTCAGCACTACCAGTTGGATAAGGATTTTTCTTATGAGGAGGAGCCAGTATTTATTCTAGATCGGCAGGTTTCGCCAGTTGAGATCCAAGAGTTTCCCTTTTGTTCATGTTCTGTGAAATGGTCAGCCTCCTGAGGCATCAACCTAGGAGTCCGAGTTTGATATGCGGAGCAGTTTTTCTTTTGTCCGTTAGAGGACGAATGGTTGTTTTAGAGGTGGAATGTGACGACCCAAAGGGTCATCACATGTTTTCTTTCTCATTTCATGCTTTAGAGGCCTTGAAAACCTCATTTTTAGTTTCCTCGATTTATGTGCACAATCTGGGCGCTTAGCCGGAAAGCTTAAATGTGAAATTCTGTGAAAAATACTAAATTTTGGTGCTAATATGAGTAGAACTTGACTTCGTTCAATATTTTGGGCAAATGAACCCGTACTCGTAATTTGACAGTCCCGGAGGGTCCGTAAATATTTTTTAGACTCGGGCATATGCCAGGAATCGAAATCCAAGGTCCCGAGCCCAATAAATGATTTTTTGAAAGAAATTGTTTTCCTGAAATTATTAAGGTAAATAAAAATGAAAATTGATTAGAATGCATTGGTATCAGGCCCGTATTTTGGTTCCGGTGTCCGTTACATGTCTTATATGTGGTTTAAGCATTTTCAGTAAAATTTGGTTGAAAACGGACGTCGGTTGATGTGTTTCGGACTTAAAACTCTAAATCTTAAAGTTTATAAAGTTTGATGAAAAACTAGGGATTTTGAGGTTTGATTCATGGATTTTGATGTTATTTTGGCAATTTGATCGAAGGATTAAGTTCGTAGGATGCTGTTAAGTTAGGGTATGTGGTTGGCTAGGAGTCACGAGGGCTCGGGCGTATTTTAGAGGTGTTCCTAGAGGTTTTAGATTTTAGAAAAGTTGCAGAAAAGTGTGCAATAGGTGCCCAGTCATTTCCTTCTTTGCGATCGCACTCTCTCCCATGTTCGCGAAGTATCAGAATTTCCTTCATCACGCTTGCGTGCAATATCTCGCGTTCGCGTAAGCCAAAATTGGGACCCCGATATTTTCCTCTTCGCGTTCACATTCAACGGTTCGCGAATGCGTAGCCATGCAGCCTTCTTCATCGCATTCGCGTGGGCCTTCACGCGTTCGCATAGAATAAATCTCTGGACCCCCAGCTTTCCTTCTTCCGTTCGCATCCTCCCCATCGCAAACGCGATGCCCTGCCCAGTTACCTTCCGCAAACGAGGTCCTCTTCCCGCAAACGCGAAGGGAAAATTTTCGCCCAGTTATATTTAATTTCCAATACAGTATAGTCGCGGACCATTCACAAAAACGCCCGAGTTTCATCTTATCCTAGGTCCTTAGGCATCCATTGAAGCTTCCTTTCATCAAGACAACTTGGGATAGTAAATTCCAACTTGTTTTCTTGATTTTCCATCATTAATTATTGAATTCCAAAGCTTAAATCATGTAGTTTAGGGTGAAAATTGGGGGAATTGGGTAAAGTTAGGGATTTTCAATTTTTCTTGATCTAGACCTCGTTTTTGAGTCAAATTTTAAAATAAAATATATATACTTGGGCTCATGGGGAATGAGTGATATGAATGTGGTCCAAACATCGTGTTTTGACCAAGCAGGCTCGGGGTCGATTTTTGGAATTTTGAGAAGAAAGATTGGAAATCTAAAATTAGGCGTTGGGATTTGTTTGTTTAGCACATATTGATGCCATGAAGTCATTATTGTTTAGATTTGAACGGATTGGAGCCGAATTCAAGAGGGAAAACAGTTTTCGTGGTTTGATTTTCCCATGGAAGTTTGAGGTAAGTGTTTTGTGTCACACCTTCTTTTTACGCACCCGCGAGGGGTGAAGGAGTTTTTTTCCCATTCAAGAGCAATCAAACAGGATTTGTTTATATATTTCAAAGTCTCCACTTGTGAGATTTAGGGTGTCCCAAGTCACCAGTTTTAATCTCGAATTGAGGAAAGTAATTGACTCTTAATTACAGTCTGCGTACCAAATATCCGTTAAGAAATTTTGTAAATCCGGGAGAAGGTATTAGGCATTCCCGAGTTCCACTGTTCTAGAATGGTCGCCGAACTCTTATATTCGGCTTATTTATCTGATTTTAAAAATTATGTACTTAGTGCAAATTAAGGCTCTTTTTACCGCTTTTATTATTATTGTTATAGTTTTTAACAGAAAAATTGCAACATTGTGAAAATGTATCTCGAACCACGTCACAACCAGTGTACACATGGTCGTCAACACATTTTGACTCCGATGAGATTTTGATTTGGGTTACATCAATGTACACCCGAATTTAAGAAGGTAGTTTTATTTAAAGATGCGCCTTAACGACTAGCGTAGTGTTGTTTTGGGAAAGGCTGTGAACTTGGCTAACCGGCCGATCCCGAGTTCTAAGCAAATAATATATACATTTTTTGAGGGACCCGCATTCTATGCATTTTATTTTGCGAGTCTCGTCTCATTTTATTTTTTAAAAGAATATTCCTAAAATGACTACATTTTTCTATTAAATTTGTCTCTAAAATAAAAGAGAAGAATCCAAATTAATTACATGTTTGAAAAAGGGCGTAACTTATTTATTAGACAAACGCAACCGGAAAATTGTAATCGAACTTACGTGAATGGAGATTAATTCATGCCTTATTCTATAAACCAATATTACACAAAAATGGAATTTATAAATAGAACATGAAATTTACAAATAATATCATCAAAATAAACTAATTATCCTTTAACTAAATTAAATCTGACATAGTTAGATAAAGTGAGCCGTTGGAATTAATTGTCTACAACTATTTGAAACTATAATTAACCTTAATTGCTAAGGCTTATTCGAGAATTTATTGAACTTAATTAATAACTTGAAAATTCAATTACATTTAAAAGAACTCAAACACGCCTTGTTCATGTATGTTAAATTGATGATCTTAGTACTGCTTACAAATTTGCTTATCATTGAAATCCTGATTTAGTGGTAAAACATATACTCGTTTTATATTTTAATAGATTAAACAAACAACCAAATTTTCTTAAAACTCTCTTTGCATGCGAGCTTGAACATGCAGTACCATAAAAAGTATTAATTTTCACAACCAACATCTTATTTGAGTACAAATCAAAACAACTGAAGGTCTATCCTAGTATTGAATCTCTTTTTTAAACAGTTTTATGAAATACATGACGGAAATTAGCTAAATGAAAACTACCTAAAGTATTCTACTAACATAACATGAACTTAATTACAACTAACACTCAAATTCAACAATTTACTTTAATCCGAGACATTACAAATGACAACCCAACTAATTCAAACAGTTTCCAGTCCACTTAGCTGTACACAATCTAAAACAGTCCAATTACAGTATGCAATCTCACTAGTATAACTGAAATTCTAGTTTAATTGAATCAGTCACACACAATTTTAAGAATAAACGAATAAAGATAAAACTCAAGTGTAGACATGCATCTCTTTGTCATTTATACTTCAAACATATTTTCTACAAATAGAAGTACTCCTCAGCATCATTCGAGTACTGGAATATACCTGGAAGTAGAAATACAATGAAGGATAAGGAGAGGTCAGCAACAGTCACGAGTAGAAATCAACAGCAACCAGAAATCAATTCGAATAACTCAGGAAGAATTCAAACCACGCATTATCCAAATAAAACCACAGCAACACATAGTCTAGATTCCCAATGAAATTTAGATTACCAGCAGCAAACAAACAGAAAAAGACTGATCGAGAAACACAATGAAACAGTGGATTCTTTTCTTTAACACTCAACTGCTGGGCTTTTCAGGATTCTTAATAGCCAACAAAACTCTCAGACTTAGTCTCAAAACTGAATGCTTAAAGAACTTTTAAAACTATCAGACTACTTATGAAAATTAATCACAACTCAAAACTCCCTTGCTGATTCTTTTTATGATTCAAAAATTAGTCTACTTTTGCTTTCTAACTCTTGAATTCTCTATGCTCAAAATTCAGTTTAATGTCCCAATTTCTAATCTCTCAAAAATTCAGTCCAATATCCTATGTATTTATAGTAACTCCTAAACCTACCCTCTTTGAAAAAATGCACTTATCCCACCAACCACCATAAGAAAATATGCATATTTTCAAACTAAATCCCACTAAAGAAAGGTTTTTCATTATTTTATTCCTTAAATTAAGGCATGATCTAATGATTTATTACCTACTATAATTAAACTAATATATAAGCTTTTGACATATTGGCTTGACTAACAGACCAGTAATTTGGTCAAATCTGACCACTTTCTTTTTCAAAAATACCCTTGTAATCCTACTGTTATTACTGCCCTAATCCAATCTATTCATTCTTGAAGGAAATTAACTAAAACTTAATTTTAATTGATAGCTACAACCAACCTTCCTAACGACTGACTAACTGAGATTAAACAAAAGAACTGAATTTAAATCAAAATCAGACTTATTGCAACACAAAACTTAACAGAATTATTAAAACTGAAACTGAAATTGAATCAAAATCACAAGGATATAGGGATTATACTTAACACAGTTCTAAATCGAATCCTATACAGACTATAGGATCATTGTTAGTAATAATAATGCCCTGAAGATTAACTTTCTAAAATAAGTATATACAACATTCGATCCCAAATTATTTGACGACATTTATGCAGCCAATTATTAAAACTATAACCTGTATTAGTTAATATAAATAGAAATAGAAATAAACGAACGAGGTGACCCGACAGAAGACAATGATTTTATGGAAACTAATTAATCGACGAATCTACGTAGACTATTGCATATAACAATTGACAAGAAACAATCAGGAACAGGTAATCAGGCAATTCAAATGGTTTTTATTTTTAACAGAGACGGGGAGTTATGATATAATTCAACTAATCAACGATATTAGTCGAATTGACTATATACTCTATAATACACACTCAAAGAATAGAAACAATTCGACCAAATAAAAGGTCATTTGAGATAAGAGAAGTGAAAGAAAAATTGGAAAATTTGATAAACTAAACTAAACATGTAAACAATCATAAATTAACAAAAATAAGAAGGAAAGAAAGAAGAAATTACCTTGAAAACGTAAGAACAAAAATTGACCCAGGATCCGAACCAGACTTGACCATTTGAAGTTGAATGGACCTTAATCGGGTGTTCTCAACAGAGAACACTTCAACAAACCCTCTGCTAATTTGGACCAATCCCTCTTCTGGGATTTCTAGGGTTCTTGGGGCTTGGATTAGGAGTTCGAACAGTTTTGCTCTGATTTGAACCAAACCAACTGTGGTTTGGTGACGAGTGAGGTCAGTGAGATGTTTGGTATGATTTGGGTTCGATTGGGTTAGATACAGGTTTGAATCAAATCTTTAAGTGAAGATTCGAGACGATGTGGTTTGATTCGAGCCAGATGGTTAGTGGATTTGTGTTTAGGGGTTCAAGGGGGTTAAAGGGTGTTAATGAGGTGGCCGGCGGAGTTGATGCCGCCGGGTTTCAGGTGAGAGGAGGCTATCGCGGCTAGGGTTTGTCAGGTTCGTCTTTGAGGTGTGAAAGAGATGAGTGAGAGGGGTAGGGTGGCTATGGGGGTGCGGGGTGAGAGAAGAAGGATTATATACGGGGTGGGGAGATATGATCTTGGCCGTTGGATCAAGAGTGATCAATAGCCAAGATCTCTTGGCTAATGGGGAACGACACCGTTCCATTTAAATAAGACTGGATCGATCTCAGACCTTAACAGGTCGGGCATTTGAGGGGCATTGGAGACCGTTAGATTAAATTGTGTTAAGGCTCAGATCCAATGCCTTTGTACGTCGTCGTTTGAGTTAACTTAGGAACTGAATTGGACCGTCTGATCAGTGGGATCAACAGTTAATATTTGAACAATCCAAATGACATCGTTAGGGGGACGTCTAAGAGATCAGAGTCCTGGACTGGGTCATGCATGGAATTGGGCCTGGTCTTTTGGGATTAAAATGAACCCAAGTCGGATTTTCCTTAATTTTCACACTTTTCTTTCCCTTCTTTTAATTAACAAAATTTTAACACATTTCCTAAATAATTTAAAAAATCAAAACAAAACTATACAAATATTAATTGACACTTATAACAATTAACACACAAACAAAATATTTTAAAAAAATAAAATCACACAATGATAAGAAATAAAGATGCATATTTTTGTGATCTTCCTTTAACCAAAATACTGTTAATTATTTTATGAATGCACAATTAATCCCTAAATGAAAGAAACATATATTTTTTGTATTTTTAACTAACCACAAACAAGGTGAGCATTTATGGACTAGCAATAACAAAAAAAACGGTCCCGTAAATTCACAAAATTGCACCCGAAGGTAACTTGTTTTAATTGTTTGATTTCTTTTGGAGTAGTTTCCGTGAAGAAAAAAATCACATGCTCACAGCTGTCCCTCTTTGTCTGAAAACACAAAGAGTTTTCATGCAATGATAAAGTGAGCGGATACGAGCGATTTTTGCCAGTTGGAGTACTACGTGTGAAGCATTTTTTTTAAACAGATTTAGACGAACCTTTGCTTCAAAGGTTTCCTACATATCCCTGGCTAAAAAGGAATCACGTTAATGTAGTTCAGGAAGTTTTAGTAGCTGGGACTACCGAGGAACTGTGGTTCTGCTGTTACTGCTGCTGTACGCCATTACTACTGCTATACCAATCTCCTTATTACACCGTGCTAAAAAGAAAACAAGAAGCTAGGCTAGCCCATGGATCACAAGAGCTTATCTTCAACTTGTTCTTGCTGCCTTGCTTTCTTGTCGGCTTGTTGTTTCTTCCACTGCTTGTTTCTTCCGAAAACTTGGGGATGACATTGGCCCTTTGCTTTTCTGAACATCAGTTTTCACTGTCTTGTTTGGTCCGTTGGGGATGTAGATTCCTTCATTAAGCTTTTGGCGGTTCCTCTGGGATACAACTTTCTTCATCGGATTTGTCGTGCTGGGAACAACTAAGGTTCAAAGTCAGCTTCTTTCGAGCTTTGTCTTATCTTCCTTTTGACTCATGCGCTTGAATTTGCACTGGAACCTCTTGTTGTAACCTTCTACTTTCTGGTGGGTTACTTGTGTCAAGACCTGAAATGTAAAGACTGAAAAATATTCCTCTTGTAGTACAGGTGGGCGCCTATTTATCTAAAGACATGAAAAGTATTCCTCTTATTATACAGGTGGGCGCCTATTTATCTAAGACATAAAAAACTATTACACTTATTATACAGGTGGGCGCCTATCTATCTAATGACATGAAAAATCATTCCACTTATAATACAAGTGGGCGCCTATTTATCTAAGATATGAAAAATATTCCACTTATTATACATGTGGGTGCCTAATTTTGTCTAAAGACATGAAAAATATTCCTCTTATTATACAGGTGGGTGCCTATTTCTTTAAAACATGAAAAATTATTCAACTTATTATACAGGTGGGCGCCTATTAATCTAAAACCTGAAAAATTATTCCACTTATTATACAGGTGGGCGCCTATTTATCTAGGACATGAAATGTATTCCTCTTTTATACAGGTGGGCGCCTATTTATCTAAGACATGAAATGTATTCCTCTTATTGTGCAGGTGGGAGCCTAATTATCTAAATACATGAAAAAGATTCCTCTTATTATACAGGTGGGCGCCTAGTTAACTAAGACATGAAAAGTATTCCTCTAATTATACAGATCGGCGCCTATTTATCTATGACATGAAAAGTATTCCTCTAGTTATACAGGTGGGTGCCTATTTATCTAAGACATAAAAAGTATTCCATTTATTATACAGGTGGACGCCTAATTGTCTAAAGACATGAATAATATTCCACTTATTATATAGGTGGGTGCCTATTTCTTTAAGACATGAAAAATTATTCCACTTATTATACAGGTGGGCGCCTATTTATCTAAAACTAGAAAAATTATTCAATTTGTTATACCGGTGGGCGCCTATTTATCTAAGACATGAAAAGTATTGCTCTTGTTATACAGTTGGGCAATTATTTGTCTAAGACATGAAAAGTATTCCTCTTATTATACAGGTGGGCGCCTAATTTTCTAAAGACTAGAAAAATATTCCTCTAATTATATAGGTGGGCGCCTATTTATCTAAGACATGAAAAGTATACCTCTAATTATACATGTGGGTGCCTATTTATCTAAGACATGAAAAGTATTCCTTTAGTTATACAGGTGAGCGCTTATTTATCTAAGACATGAAAAGTGTTACTCTAGTTATATAGGTGGGCGCATATTTATCTAGAACATGAAAAATTATTCCACATATTATACAGGTGGGTGCCTATTTATCTAAGACACAAAAAGTATTCCTCTTGTTATACAGGTGGGCGCCTATTTGTCTAAGACATGAAAAGTATTCCTCTTATTATACAGGTGGACGTCTAATTATGTAAATAAATGAAAAGTATTCCTCTTATTGTACAGGTGGGCGCCTATTTATCTAAGACATGAAAAGTTTTCCCCTAATTATACATATGGGCGCCTATTTATCTAAGACATGAAAAGTATTCCTCTAGTTATACAAGTGGATGCCTATTTATCCAAAACATGAAAAATTATTCCATTCATTATATAGGTGGGCCTATTTATCTAAGACATGGAAAGTATTCCTCTTGTTATACAAGTGAGCGCCTATTTGTCTAAGACATGAAAAGTATTCCTCTTATTATACAGGTGGGTGCCTATTTATCTAAGGACATGAAAATGTATTTGAATTGTTTTCCTCGTTACTCAAAGAAAATGTTTTGACAACGGCAGAAAATTTTTTGCCCCAGTTTTGGTGACATTTCTTGTCGCTTGTCTTCCTGCCATCATCAACCTTTATTTTCCTTTAAAATGAAAGAAAATCATGTTAGTTTAAAACATGGTGAGTGATCTTGCCACTCCTACCACGGGATGGTTTTTCCTTTCCCTTCTCATTGCTCTGCACTCCCAAGACTGGTTGGGGATAATGTTACTTGCTGGGGATGATATTTCTGCTGGCGATGGTTTTTCCATTTATCCCTTCTCCGCTCTTTTGTTTCAAAACACGTTGGGGGAGTTTTTTTCAACTCCAAAACTACTCCGTTCAAAAGTTTATTTTCCCTCAATACTGCAGGGGACAATATGTTATCATGTGGGGATAACGTTTTTGAGGATAAGATTGCTGGGGTTATTTTGCTGCGGATGAATTCTCCCCTTCTCCTTCCCCTTTTCTGTATTGTCCGACCAACCTGGAACTTGGTCAGTGATCCATCGAAGTTCTTCTGGGGATCCTTTAGGAACTTGGTCCATAAGTTCCTCAACCATTGCTTTCCAGCTTTTCTCTATATTTCCCTTAACTTTCTAGCACAATTTGTCATTTGGTCTTGCAACAAGCGCCTTTTTTCTTATTGCCTTGTCTTTGGCATGTCTTCTTCACATTTCACTTTGTACCATTTTGGCAACTAGTAGTAAACTCTGAAAAATCCTTCTCAAAAACAAATTTCTGGAAAACGTCTTTTAGACAAAGGAATGAAAACATAGAAAAAGAGAATCTTTCTGAACAAATGTTGGGGGGGGGGGGGAAGAACTTATCTGGACGGTATGACTGGTCCCAACGATCATGTTGTGCATTCTAGATTAATTGACCTAGTCTATTTGTACCAATCAATCTTTCTGATGGCCTCATTTGCGAGATAAATAGATGCCAAATTTTTACCACATGTGGATCCTTTCCGCCAATCTCATCTTGTCGCCTCATAGTGCCCTTCGAGGGGTTTTCACTACAAATACTCTCTCCTTTCTCTCAGCTCTCGTCTCTTTATGGAGCCTGTTAAGGTTTTCCCCACAAGATTCTCTCATTTTTGTTTCTCTCAGCTTACGTCGCCTTATGGTTCGTGTGAAGGTTTTCACCGATAAGACTCTCTCATTTTACTTCTCTCAGATTACGTCGCCTTATGGTGTCTGTGAAGGTTTTCACCGATAAGACTCTCTCATTTTACTTTTCTCAGCTTACGTCGCCTTATGGTTCCTGTGAAGGTTTTCACCTATAAGACTCTCTCATTTTACTTCTCAGCTAGGGATTGAGTGTTACCGATAAGATTCTCTCTACTGGGCATTCTCTTGCCTAAATTTCTTCAGCTTGTGACCCTCATCCGGTAGGGAATCAGTGCATTACTCTTGGCTTTCATCTGCCTGACTTGGCACCTTTCAGATAATGATCAGGAGGTCTTTTTGGACGTAAGATGTTGGTTTTGTGTGGTTCAAGAAAGGAAAAAGGTTATGAGGAAATTCAAGATAACTTGATCGGTAAGAGATTACAACTCTTGGAATCAAACTTTTTCAAAATTTAACAAAACATAAATTCTGCCCCAGTTTTCTTGCTTGGGGAACTATTACTTTTCGTGACATTTTGTCATGTTGCGACCGAGCCGTGAGGCGCCTACGTATCCTCTTGGAGGAATCAGGTCAAACGTAGTTCACTGATTCCTTTGTTTTTCTTGCAATTTTTTTTTTCATTTTTTGCGATTGTTTTCTTTTTTTCTTTTCCATTAATGATTCCAAGAGAGGGGTATGAAAGAATAAGTAAGGCTCAAAAGGGGGAAAGCAAAGGTTAAAAGTGTTTGGATAGAATAAAGAATTGCCTCCGTCATTTCATTATCCAGTAAGTACCAAGTACAAACAAACGAATAAATAACTATCATTATCAAAGAAATTACCCAAAATATCTCTTGATTGCATCAGAGTTGATAGCCATGTCGATGCATCTTCCTTCGACATCTGTCAGACGCAAAGCTCCGTTGGATAACACTCTGGTCACAATATAAGGCCCGTGCCAATTTTGGGCGAACTTGCCTTTTGCTTCGACCTGATATGGGAGGATCCGTTTCAATACTTGCTGCCCTACTTCAAATTTTCTGGGGCACACCTTCTTATTGTATGCTCTTGCCATTCTTTTCTGATACAACTGGCCATGACATACTGATTCCAATCACTTTTCATCTATTAAGCTTAACTGCTCCAGTTGAGCTTTGACCCATTCATCAACATCAATCCCGGATTCAGCGACAATCCAGAGGGACAGAATTTCGACCTCAGCTGGTATTACTGCTTCGGTTCCGTATACGAACAAAGAAGGAGTTGCACCAACTGAAGTACGAACAGTAGTGCGATAACTAAACAATGCAAAGGGTACTTTTTTTTTCGCCACTGTCTGGACCCTTCAACCATCTTCCTCAAAATCTTCTTTATGTTTTTGTTGGCTTCCCCAACTGCATCGTTCGCCTTAGGACGATACAAGGTGGAATTATGACGTGTAATCTTGAACTGTTGACATACTTCTTTCATCAAACTTTTGTTAAAATTAGCACCATTGTCTGTGATGATTACCTTTGGGATCCCAAATCTACATATGATATGGGAGTGGACAAAATCCAGCGCTGCCTTCTTGGTCACCGACTTGAAAGTCTTGGCCTCTACCCATTTGGTAAAATAATCAAGGGTTACCAGAATGAACCTATGCCCGTTGGAAGCTGCCGGCTCAATAGGTCCAATGACATCCATGCCCCATGCAACAAATGGCCAAGGTGTTGACATTGTGTGCAATTCTCTTAGCGGAGAATGGATCAAATCTCCGTGTACCTGACACTGATGGAATTTCCGCACAAAGCTGATACAATCACGTTGCATAGTGATCCAATAATATCTTGCTCATAGAATCTTCTTCGCCAATACATATCCACGCATGTGTGGCCCACAAAATCCGGCATGGACCTCTGTCATTACTGTCATGGCTTGACTGGCATCTATACATCTCAGCAATCCCAAATCTGGGATTCTTTTGTACAACACTCCTCCACTAAGGAAAAATCCATTTGCTAATTGTCGAATGGCTCTTTTTTGATCTCCGGTTTCCTATTCCAGGTATATTCCCATCAAGAGGTATTCCTTGACATCATAAAACTATGGCTCGCCATCCATTTCTTCCTTTACCATGCTACAATAAGCGTGTTGCTCAAGAACCTGAATATGCAACGGGTCGACATGAACCTTATCTGGGTGGTGAAACATTAATGCTAAGGTGGCCAACGCATCAGCAACCTCATTGTGAACTCTTGGGATCTGTCTGAACTCCACTGACCGAAATCCCTTGCTCAGATCATGCAAACACTGTCGATATGGTATAAGCTTCAAGTCCTTGACATCATAAAACTATGGCTCGCCATCCATTTCTTCCTTTACCATGCTACAATAAGCGTGTTGCTCAAGAACCTGAATATGCAACGGGTCGACATGAACCTTATCTGGGTGGTGAAACATTAATGCTAAGGTGGCCAACGCATCAGCAACCTCATTGTGAACTCTTGGGATGTGTCTGAACTCCACTGACCGAAATCCCTTGCTCAGATCATGCAAACACTGTCGATATGGTATAAGCTTCAAGTCCTGTGTTTCCCATTCACCCTATATTTGATGTACCAGGAGGTCCGAGTTCTCCAAGACCAAGATGTCCAAGACATCCATGTCTGCAGCTAACTGTAACCCCAAAATGCATGCCTCATATTTAGCCATGTTGTTGGTACAATAGAAATGCAATTGCGCCATAACAGGATAGTGGTGTCCTATTTTTGGAATGAGTACCGCTCATATTCCAACTCCCTTTGAATTCCCGGCTCCATCAAAGAAAATCTTCCATCGTTGTTCCTCAGTCGATTCTACCTCACCTATATGCATCACTTCTTCATCGGGGAAATACGTCCTCAGTGGCTCATATTCTTCATCAACAGGATTCTCGGCTAAGTGGTCAGCCAACGCTTGGGCCTTCATAGCCGTCCTCGTCATATAGACAACGTCAAATTCTATGAGTAATATATGCCACTTCGCTAACCTCTCTATGGGCATAGGCTTCTGGAAAATATACTTCAGTGGATCCAAGCGTGAAATGAGATAAGTAGTATATGATGACAGATAATGTTTCAACTTTGTGCTACCCAAGTTAGGGCACAGCAGGTCTTCTCGAGTCGAGTGTACTTGACCTCATATACTGTAAATTTCTTGATGAGATAATAAATGGCTTGCTCTTTCCTCCATGTACTGTCATGTTGCCCTAGTATGTAACCAAACGAATTCTCCAATACCGTTAGATAGAGAATCAACGGCCTTCCCGGTTCAGGTGGAACCAACACAGGTGGATTGAACAGATACCCCTTGATTTTGTTAATTGCTTCTTGACATTCTTCCGTCCATTCTACCGCAACATCTTTTTTCAGCAGCCGAAATATGGGCTCACAAGTTGCCGTGAGTTGAGAGATGAACCTGTTGATATAATTTAATCTTCCCACCAAGCTCATCACCTCCGTTTTGTTCTTCGGTGGTGGTAAATCCTGGATGGATTTGTTGAAACACGTTTTCAAGTCGCTAAACTAAACGTGTGTTCATATTTGTAGGTTTTGATAACTGACAAACCGACGTGAACGGAACATTGACATATGCCGAAGTCCAAGCACAAGAGAAACAAAGATCAAGATTAAGTAAAGCAACAAAGTGATACATGAGTCGTTCTATAATTGTGATCTTGATCCGACAATTGATTCAAGACTTGGCTTCTCTCGTAAAATCATTTTTATCAAATCATGCATCTTTAATTTAAAGCAAAATGATTTTCAAACATTTCATTTTAACCAAAATGATTTCTAAACATGTCTTTCAAATCTGGACTAACAAAATCGATTATGCACTTTATGATAATCGATTATGTTAAAGCAGTGTACACCGGATTTTACAAAGCTGTAAGATAATCGATTATGTACCTTATTATAATCGATTATGTTAAGGCAGTGTACACCAGATTTTACCAAACTGCAAGATAATCGATTATGTACCTTATGATAATCGATTATGTTAAGGCAGTGTTCACCAGATTTTTCAAAGCTACAAGATAATCGATTATGTGCCTTAGACTAATCGATTATGTTGAGGCAATGAGTATCAGATTTTTCAAAGTAGCAAAATAATCGATTATGGCTTTTCTGGTAATCGATTATATTAAAGACTGTTGCCAAAGTATTTTCAAAAACTGAAAGATAATCGATTATGTACAATCAGACAATCGATT
This sequence comes from Nicotiana benthamiana, assembly GCA_034376525.1. Taxonomy (NCBI): domain Eukaryota; kingdom Viridiplantae; phylum Streptophyta; class Magnoliopsida; order Solanales; family Solanaceae; genus Nicotiana; species Nicotiana benthamiana. Next base: position 26,027,324 of record CM067335.1, read on the forward strand.
ATGTTAAGCATAAAATCGGGGATTGATTTTTGAACGTTGTCAGGTAATCGATTATACGATTTGGATAATCGATTATTCTGCTTAAAATCTGGGAATGATTTTTATACGATTGGCAGATAATCGATTATGCAGAATAAGATAATCGATTATCCTAGCACAAAATCAGCAATTTGTGATTGGCAATTAAGCAACGGTTTTGGGTGTTTTGAGCACTATAAATACAACTCAAATTCACTCTTCTAAGCACATCAACTGATCACATTCTTGCTAAAGCTTACATACTCTCTTTGCAATCATTTTATATTCATTTCATAAGTTTTTGAGAGCCATACTCTTGACGAAGTTGTTGCGTTCTTGAGCGTATTGTTTTTACTCATATCTACTCTATAAAGAGAGTCTTGTCTTGAGTGCTAAGTGTTTGTATACACTTGAAGGGATATTCTAATCCCTTGTTGTAAGAAGGAAAAGTAGTTCCTTGGTTTGAAGTCTTGAGGTGCGGTATCCTCGAGCAGGTTGAAGTCTTGTAGAGTGTATATCTACAAGCAAGTGTAACGGTTTGTTAGGCACCAGTAAGCTTAACGAAGTTAGTGTAAAACTCGAGAGAGTCTCTCGGGGACTGGACTAACCACACGTTGTGGTGAACCAGGATAAAATTTGGTGTGTTCTCTCTCTAGCGTTAAGCATATATTTTAACAATTGGTATCAGAGCCATACTCTCTGAAAGACTTAACAGTTTGAGAGAAACTTTCCATGGCTTCTACTCGTAGTGTTTATGCAGGACTAGGTGAAGGACAATGCTTCACAAGGCCACCACTTTTTGATGGCACCAACTACACTTACTGGAAGGAGAGAATGAGGATTTTTATACTATCAAACAACTTCCAATTGTGGAAAATTATCAAGAACGGAGAACTACAACCCACCAAAAAGGTTGGAGAAGAACTCGTTCCAAAAACGGAGGACGAATACGACGCGGATGATATCAAAAAGGTAGAGATCAACGCAAAGGCAATCAACATGATGTATTGCGCTATGAACCCCGATGACTATCAGAAAATATCATGTTGCACCACTGCCAAGAAAATGTGGGACAAATTAGAAATCACCTACGAAGGTACGGACCAGGTAAGGGAAGCTAAAATTGATTTCCTAAGCCACGAATATTAACTGTTTCGCATGAAGGAAAACGAGAAGATAGATGACATGTTCGAACGATTCTCAAAAATCGTTAATGACCTACACGCCCTCAAAAAGACATTCACGGATAAGGAGCTTGTCCGGAAAATTCTACGAAGCCTCACTCCGGAATGGCGTTCCAAAGCCGACGCTATCCAAGAATCAATCGGCATCACAAACGTCACCATCGACGGACTACGAGGTAATCTTAAAACTTATGAATCAACTATTCTTAACTCTCCTTTGGATGATCAAAGGAAAAGAAAGATTGCGCTCAAAGCATCAACTGCTCAACCTCAAAACGATGAGGAGTCAAGTGATGAAGATGTCGAGCTTGGACTCGTCATTAAGAAATTTCACAAGTTCATGCAAAAGAAGAATGAACGAAAAGGTAAGCAACAAGGCGACCAATTGAAGTGCTATGTATGCGGAGAAATCGGGCATATAAAATCAAATTGTCCGAACATCAAAAAGGAGAAGAAACCATTCAAGAAACAAAGAGCATACATCTCTTGGGGAGGCGACTCCGGAGACGAATCGAGTGATAGAGAAGGAAACGAGACCGCAAACTTGTGTCTTATGGCACACGAAGCAACGCAAAATGAGGTATGTACTTCTTCTAAGAACTATTTCACTTTAGAAGAAATGCAAGATGCATTTGATGAGTTGTATAAAGAGTTTATTAGCGCTTCTAAATCTATAAAAGATTTAAGAAAACAATTTTCTTCAAAAGCAAAGGATTTTGAAAAACATACTCTTGAAAATGAGAAATTAAAAGAGGAAAACAAGTTTTATGGCAAAAGAAGCGCCGATAAACCCGAAAGCTCATATAAGGATTGCATTTCTTGCAAATCTCTAAAGGAAGAAGTAGAAAGTCTTAGAAGCACTTTGCACAAATTCAATTCTTCACACAAAAATCTCAATAATTTGAAATCCACTAAGCACGGTATAGGCTTCAAACACGAGCCAAAAGAAAAAGTTGAGTCCATTCCTAAACCACCTAAGACTCAACTTAGGCCAAACAAAATAAATATCATTGCTCAACCTAGAAATTCTAATCCTAGAATTGCAACTCATCCTAGAACAAATGCTAGAAATATTGGAATGTATAGACCACCTAGACAAGATTTTCGAAAACCACATCAAAACTATTTTCCTAAAAATAGAGTGGATGTTAGAAGAAATGTTGGCATGTATAGACCACCTAGACAAGATTTTCGAAAACTACATCAAAACTATGTTCCTAAAAATAGAGTAAATAAATTTAGACCCCCAAATTACTATCATCCTAGGAGAATGCACAATCCGAATGTCATTTGTCATTATTGCAATAAAATTGGACATATTGCTCCCGCATGCTTCACTAGACATAGACATTTCATTGCAAGACAATCACACCAATATGTTGCACCTAACACACAAGGACCCAAAATGACTTGGGTACCAAAATCTCATTAATTTGTTTTCTAGGTGTGTTTGAAGGGATCAAGTGCACTTTGGTACCTTGATAGTGGATGCTCCAAACATATGACCGGGGATGCATCAAAATTCCTTCAACTAAAACCCAAGAAAGGAGGAAATGTTATTTTTGGAGACAATAACAAAGGAAAAATTATCGGCATTGGATCGGTCGGTAAGGATGAATCCTCCTCCATTAAGCACATTTTGCTTGTTAAAGGTCTTAAACATAATCTCTTGAGCATAAGTCAATTATGCGACAAGGGAAATCTTGTATTGTTTGACTCCGAAGAATGCTTAGTTATCCGTCGTAGTGATTTCAAAATTATTCTTCGTGGTATTGTAAATTGCCTTGTGAGTAAAGAAGACGACATGTGGTTATGGCATCGTAGAGTAGGTCATGTAAATATGAATCTTTTAAACAAACTAGTTTCACAAGATTTAGTACTTGGTCTTCCAAACATGAAATTTGAAAAAGACTCTATTTGTGATTCATGTCAAAAAGGGAAACAAACAAAGGCTTCTTTTAAATCCAAAAATGTTGTTTCAACCACTAGACCTTTACAACTTCTACACATGGACCTTTTCGGACCCTCTAGAATTAAAAGTCATGGTGGTAATCTTTATGCTTTTGTTATTGTTCATGACTATTCTAGATTTACATGGACGTTATTTCTTGCTCATAAAAGTAATGCCTTTCATGCTTTCAAAAGTTTTCTTAAACGTGTTCAAAATGAAAAGAACACAACCGTCACTTCCATAAGAAGTGATCATGGGGGAGAGTTCGATCACAATCTCTTCGCGGACCTTTGTGACGAACTCGGTATTGAACATACCTTTTCGGCTCCACGTACACCACAACAAAATGGAGTGGTAGAACGTAAAAATCGATGTCTCGAAGAGATGGCTAGAACCATGCTCGAAGAGGCCGATATTCCCAAATATTTTTGGGCGGATGCCGTGAGTACCGCAAGCTATGTTTTAAATAGAGCTATCATTAGACCGATACTCATGAAAACTCCCTATGAACTCTACAAGGGAAGGAAACCAAATCTTTCTCATCTTAGAGTCTTCGGTTGTAAATGTTTTATTCACAATAACGGAAAAGATAATTTGGGAAAATTTGATGCAAAGTCCGATGAAGGAATTTTTCTTGGTTACTCATCACGTAGCAAAGCATATAGAGTTTTTAATAATCGAACCAAAACTATTGAGGAATCACCTCATGTAGTATTTTGTGAAAATGATACTCGCTTGGCGAGAAAGGATTCTTGTGTTGATCTTGCAGATGCTTTAAAGAAAATCAATCTTCAAGACAAGGTACAAAAGGAGGATCCAAAGGTAGTTCAAGATGAAGTCATGGAACAACCTTCGGAAGAAGTACCACCACAAGAAGAAGAATCGATGATGCCTAAGGCTTGGAGGACGTCTAAAGACCATCCTCTTGACAAGGTAGTTGGCAACATCGAGAAAGGGGTAAGTACACGAAATCTTCTTAAAGACACCGTAGGGCATATGGCTTTTGTTTCTCAAATTGAACCTAAAACCATTTCCGAAGCAATTGGGGATGAGCATTGGACCTTGGCAATGCAAGAGGAGCTTAACCAATGCAAACGTAATGACGTTTGGGAATTGGTGCCAAGACCCGATAATCACACCATAATTGGTACGAAATGGGTTTTTCAAAATAAATTAGATGAAAATGGCATAATCACTAGAAACAAAGCTAGGCTAGTTGCTAAGGGTTATAATCAAGAAGAAGGAATTGATTATGAAGAAACCTATGCACCCGTTGCACGCCTAGAAGCCATTCGTTTATTACTTGCTTTTTCATCATCTATGAATTTTAAACTATATCAAATGGATGTCAAAAGTGCTTTTCTAAATGGATTCATTCAAGAGGAAGTATATGTTGAACAACCCCCGGGCTTTGAAGATTTTAAATCTCCCGACCATGTCTTCAAGCTTCAAAAAGCTTTATATGGTCTTAAACAAGCTCCTCGAGCTTGGTATGAGCGTCTAAGTAAATTTCTCTTAGACAATGAGTTTGAAAGGGGGAAAGTCGACACTACACTATTTATCAAAAATAAAAACAATGACATTCTATTAGTTCAAATTTGTGTCGATGATATTATATTTGGTGCTACTAATGATTTTTTATGCGAGGAATTTTCTAAGTTAATGACTAGCGAATTCGAAATGTCAATGATGAGTGAGCTCAACTTCTTCTTGGGGCTGCAAGTTAAACAAATGAAAGAAGGAACTTTCATTTGCCAATCCAAATATTGCAAGGAGTTGCTAAACCGTTTTGAAATGAGCAACGCCAAAGCAATGGCCACCCCAATGAGTACATCCGACCATCTTGACAAAGATGAGAAAGGTAAGGAAGTTGACACCAAGAAGTATCGAGGTATGATCGGATCTCTTCTCTATCTTACTGCTAGTAGATCGGACATCATGTTTAGCATGTGTTTATGCGCTCGATATCAATCATGTCCGAAGGAGTCATATTTAACTGCGGTAAAACGGATTATGAAGTATCTTGTTGGAACAATGAATGTGGGACTATGGTATCCCAAAGACTCTTCGTGCCAACTTGTTGGCTATTCCGATTCCGATTTTGCAGGTTGCAAATTGGACCGCAAGAGCACTAGTGGCACTTGCCATTTGCGTTATCCACAACCGAGGCTGAATAAATAACCACGGGGAGTTGTTGTGCACAAATTCTTTGGATGAAGCAACAACTCTTGGACTATGGTCTTAGTATTGATCACGTCCCTCTTCGATGTGACAATACTAGCGCCATAAGCTTGACGAAGAATCCTATTCTTCACTCAAGAACGAAACACATAGAAATTAGACATCACGTTATAAGAGATCACGTTCTCAAGGGCGATGTCGAAATTGAATTTGTTGAAACCAAAAATCAATTGGCCGACATCTTCACAAAGCCTTTTGAGAAAGAGTGCTTTTTCCGCATTCGTAGTGAACTCGGAATTCTTGACTCCACGTTGATCTAATTCATGCATTGCATTTCTTTTTAAACAATTACTAACTTGAGCGTCGGAGGCGCCTAATTCTTTTTTGCAGGTATCGCCCCAAAGACAGTGGGAATTATCAGACACCGGTGCAGAATAATCGATTTCTCTAATGTCAATAATCGATTATTCCTAATTTACGTTTTATGTTTATTATGCTGGAAAATTGACATAATCGATTATAAAACACTACAATCGATTATCTAACAGTTTTGGCTCTGCAGGATTTTAGCTGTTCAATATAAAAATCGATTATCACATTTCCCTAATCGACTATGTTGACATTTATGTTCAGGTGTTAAGTCACTGTGTGACAATAATCGATTACTCAAAACAGTGTAATCGATTTTCCTATTCCGTCTCGGATGTCCGTTACTTCATTTCCGAAAATAATCGATTATCTCAAAAGCACAATCGATTATTCCCCGAGTCAGAAAATCACTGGTCACACTGTGTCAGAATAATCGATTACCATATTTCCATAGTCGATTATTCTCAGTCAGTATTTCAAAATAGTTACCGTTTCTGACCGTTTGCTCCTTAAATTTTTGCAGATTTCTTCACTTTAATGCTCTCTCATTCCTCACATTATAAATAGGTGCATTATATCATCAAATGTCTTCACTCAAACATCAATCTTAGCTTCCAAATTCTCAAAAATCTCTCAAAACTCTTCAAAGGCTATTACTCTTTATTCAAAATGACGGGTAAAACTTCCAAACGATCTCGTTCCGGCAAAAATGTTGCCTCCTCTTCCGTCACTCGTCCACTAGTTCATTGTTATAAAGATGGTCCTTATTTACGATTCAATAGTGCAGCCGAACTTATGCGCTTCATGGAAAAATTTGAAAATCGAGAAATTCTTCCTCCTCGATTTTCCACGGATCATTTCCTTAATCAAAGCGCCCCTCCATCCACAGCAAATATGCTTATACAAAGCCAACTCCTTGAATTCCTATATCTTCACACTCCTTACATTCACCCTCCTCTAATTCGGGCCTTCTATTCAAATCTCGAGAAGGACGAAGATGGTGAAATTTTTTCGAACGTCAATGGAATTTCAATTCCTCTATCTGAGGCAAATATTCAAGCCCTCACTAAACTCCCGCGCAATGGGGAAGACATTTCTCTCTATACTAGGGAAGAAGGTGCGTTATTTGATGAACAACTTCTCTTCACCCAAATTGGCATCGGTGAATTTGTTCCAACTCCGGACCATCGTCGTCCAACCATCACAAACATGCTCCCGGAATATCGTCTAATTTTTTATTTCATCACTCGCGTTCTAAAACCGCGAAAATCCAATCACACAGCTATCTCTCATGAGGATTCAAAACTCATGCATGCCATTACCACTAGGGCTCGCATCAATTGGTGCAAGTTCGTCTTGACTCACTTATATGATGCAATTGGGGAAGATAAGCCACTCCCCTATGCCTTTGTCGTTATGACCATTCTTGTTGCTTCCGGTATCGACACCTCTGCCGGTCCTCCCAAAAAGGCGACAAAACATTGGGAAATCCAAGAATCTTCATTTCCCAATATCGGTGAGCATCCTCCTCCTCCACCTCAAAGACGTCGTCATCCGGCCCCGTCCGATGTATCCCTCCAATCTATTTCCGAGCAACTTGCCTCCATGTCCACATCCATAAATAGTATTGATATGAATGTCAATCGATTGACTCACGAGCTCCATGGATATTTTGATCATGTCAATTATTCGTATGCCCAAATTGTCCTTCGGGAAGATGTACCGGATGTCCAGACGGAAGTCAATGATGAAAATGAATAATGTCTTGTCTCTTTGTTTTTCTAGTTTGCATAATATTCTGTCTTTTATTTTTATGTATTTGCCATATTGTTTAATCAATAAAGAGTTCGTTATTTATTTTTTTTCTAATGTCAAAAGGGGGAAGATATGGGCTATGCACATATATACATATTGGCATAAATTAAGGGGGAATTCATAACTTGAGGGGGAACTTGTTGAACTCGTTGCATATACTTGTCTTGGATCGTCATTATGAATTAATTAATATGCATATCCCGATATTGGTTTGCCATTATCAAAAAGGGGGAAATTTTTGAAACATGTTCTCAAGTCGCTAAACTAAACGTGTGTTCATATTTGTAGGTTTTGATAACTGACAAACCGACGTGAACGGAACATTGACATATGCCGAAGTCCAAGCACAAGAGAAACAAAGATCAAGATTAAGTAAAGCAACAAAGTTATACATGAGTCGTTCTATAATTGTGATCTTGATCCGACAATTTATTCATGACTTGGCTTCTCTCGTAAAATCATTTTTACCAAATCATGCATCTTGAATTTAAAGCAAAATGATTTTCAACATTTCATTTTAACCAAAATGATTTCTAAACATGTCTTTCAAATATGGACTAACAAAATCGATTATGCACTTTATGATAATCGATTATGTTAAAGCAGTGTACACCGTATTTTACAAAGCTGAAAGATAATCGATTATGTACGTTATGATAATCGATTATGTTAAGGCAGTGTACACCAGATTTTACAAAACTGCAAGATAATCGATTATGTACCTTATGATAATCGATTATGTTAAGGCAGTGTTCACCAGATTTTTCAAAGCTACAAGATAATCGATTATGTGCCTTAGACTAATCGATTATGTTGAGGCAGTGAGCATCAGATTTTTCAAAGTAGCAAAATAATCGATTATGGCTTTTCTGGTAATCGATTATATTAAAAACCTTTGCCAAAGTATTTTCAAAAACTGAAAGATAATCGATTATGTACAATCAGACAATCGATTATGTTAAGCATAAAATCGAGGATTGATTTTTAAACGTTGTAAGGTAATCGATTAAACGATTTGGATAATCGATTATTCTGCTTAAAATTTGGGAATGATTTTTATACGATTGGCAGATAATCGACTATGCAGAATAAGATAATCGATTATCCTAGAACAAAATCAGCAATTTGTGATTGGCAATTAAGCAACGTTTTGGGTGTTTTGAGCACTATAAATACAACTCAAATTCACTCTTCTAAGCACAACAAATGATCACATTCTTGCTAAAGCTTACATACTCTATTTGCAATCATTTTATATTCATTTCATAAGTTTTTGAGAGCCAAACTCTTGACGAAGTTGTTGCGTTCTTGAGCGTATTGTTTTTACTCATATCTACTCTATAAAGAGAGTCTTGTCTTGAGTGCTAAGTGTTTGTATGCACTTGAAGGGATATTCTAATCCCTTGTTGTAAGAAGGAAAAGTAGTTCCTTGGTTTGAAGTCTTGAGGTGCGGTATCCTCGAGCAGGTTGAAGTCTTGTAGAGTGTATGTCTACAAGCAAGTGTAACGGTTTGTTAGGCACCCGTAAGCTTAACGAAGTTAGTGTAAAACTCGAGAGAGTCTCTCGGGGACTGGACTAACCACACGTTGTGGTGAACCAGGATAAAATTTGGTGTGTTCTCTCCTTATCTTTTTAATTGTTGCACTTACATTATTCCTACAATTTTTAATTCCGCAAATTTACATTGTTTTTTTTATTATAACGCTATTCACCCCCCCCCCAGCGTTAAGCGTATATTCTAACAGGATTTGATCATTTATGGGTCCAACTCAATACCACGTCGACTAACAATGAATTCTAGCACTTTTCGTGATGGAACCCCAGAGGCACATTTGGTCAGTTGAGCTTAATATCATACCTTCAAAGTCTTTGACTGAAATTCCTTAGGTCTGCTACATGGTCTTCTTGACGCCTAGATTTTATCATTACATCATCCACGTACACTTCAATCTCTTTGTGTATTATGTCATGAAACATTGTTATCATTTCTCTCATGTCTGTTTCCCCATTATTATTCAATCCGGATGGCATTACCCGGTAGCTGTAAGTTCCCCATGGCATAATGAAAGCAGTCTTTTCTGCATCTTCTTCATCCATCAAAATCAGATGATACCCATCATAGCAATCCACAAAGGATCCGATCTCACGCCCGGCGCAATTGTCGATCAAGATATGGATGTTGGGTAGTAGAAAGTTATCCTTAGGGCTTGCCTTGTTCAGATTGCGGTAATCAACACATACTCTGATTTTTCCATCTTTCTTCGACACTGGTACCACATTGGACAACCAATCAGGATATCGAGTGACCCAAATAACTTTTTCCTACAGCTGCTTGGTCACTTCTTCTTTCATCTTCACACTCATATCTGCCTTAAAATTCCTCAATTTTTGCTTGACAGGAGGGCATGTCAGGTCAGTGAGCACTTTGTGAACCACTAGATCGGTGCTTAATCCCGGCATGTAATCATACGACCATTCAAAAACATCTTTGAATTCAACAAGTGTTTTGATTAGTTCTTCCCTGATGCCTTGCTCAATGTGGATGCTTATTTTGGTTTTCTTAACACCGTCGGTATCCCCTAAATTGACAGCTTCAGTGTCGTTCAAATTGGGCGTAGGTTTCTCTTCGAATTGGCCTCATCTTCATCGTATTCTGATTCATAATCAAAATCGTCCTCTTGTGCGATTAAGTCGGATTCATATTGATTATTTAGACTGGGTTGAAGATCCATTGTGCGTGCCATCTCATTAGAACCAGTAAAAAGAGAACTGTTCAGAAAGAGAAAAGAATAAAACAAAATTAAAACAAGATAAGAAGGGAAAATTTTTATTTTATTAATAATGCAGGATAACAGGGTTCACACTTTTCAAAATAAAATGAGATTTGGATTACACCCTGGAATAATCCAGAAACACGAAAGAAAAATCAAAGCCTACTACCAGGATGCCCCTCAAGTAGGAAGGCTAGTAGCCGTCCAATTGTTGATACTGGCCCTAGGCCCCACAAACTGTATGTCTGCTCTATTGGAACTCTCTATAGCGTCTATCACACTGATATCAGCAAACATCCTTTCGAAGCTCTGATTCAAATCCCCATCCATCCCTATTAATGGTCCGAGAATTTTCGGTACCGATGACCTCTTGGCACTTGCTTTAACTAAGGATCCGGAAAAGCACGGAACTGGCTTGGGAAGAACCCAAACTCTTTTCTTCATTTTCTTAGCTCGCTTTACATCTGCCGCAGTAGGTTTGAAACCCAGTATAAAGGTCTCTAAATTCCTGGGCAAGGAGACAGGTTGAGCAATACCCTGAAGCTCGGCCCCCAGATCTTTTCCTGGCACGAACCTATTACCCACCATCTCCAAAACCATCATGACGGTTGTGGGAGATATCTTGGGAGTGAGGGGTTCTCTCCTTCAGAAATTTTATCCACTGGTACCGCGTAGAAAACCTGATACACCTATGGCCCTTTGTCATTGTCAGTCTCTATGAATGGCACAATATCATCACCCAAAATGCTTGTACCGTAATCCCGTGCACCACAATCTCCTGCCTGTCCCATTCAATTTCACCATCTGGTGTAATGTAGAAGGTACTGCTTTGGCAACATGGATCCAAGGTCGCCTGCGTAGAAGATTGTATGATATTGCCACGTCAAACTACTTGGAATTCCATGGTGAATTCCCCTGGACGAATAGTCAATTCCAGTATGATATCGCCCACCATTTCGGTACCACCTCCACCGAAACCTCCGACGCAGAAATTGTTCTTGTGAATCCGGTCATGATCAATTTTAAGCCTATTCAAAGTAGCCAAAGTACAGATGTTGGCACTTGACCTATTACCAACCAATACTCGGGTGACCACCGAGTCTTCACATTTCACGGTCAAATACAAGGCTTTGTTGTGTTCTGTACCCTCTGTCTGCAACTCACCATCAGAAAATGTCACCTGGTTTACGTCAAAGATTTTTTGCACTATCTTCTCTAAGTGATTTACAGAGATTTTATCCAGAACATGAGCCTCGTTAAGGATTTTCATCAGTGCCTGGCAATGATCACTAGAATGAATCAACAAAGACAACAACAAAATTTGTGCTAGAGTCTTTCATAACTGATCCACAATGGAGTAGTCTTGTGTCTTCATTTTCTTCAGAAACTTCTTATCTTCTTCTTCTGTCACCAGCTTCTTTGCCACCGCTGTATTAGACCTTCTTAACTCGATGGGAGCAAAGCATCTCCCCGAACGGGTTAACCCCTGAGCCTCACATATATCTTCTTCCACTAGCTTGCCTTTGTACATTACCACCGCCTTCTCATACTTCTAAGCAAGACCTTGCTGTTAATCATTGGCAGTTGGACTACAGGCTTGATGATGACTGGTTCCCAGCAGACCCCCTTTACAACAAATAGGGGTGCAGATGATGCTCCCGATACTACCACTTTGGATGCTTCTGGTTTCTTTGGAGTAATGGCTGGATCCTTCCCCAATATCACCACAAGTTTGACCTATAACCTCTCCACCTGTACCCTTGCTTCCTTATTGATCGGTTTTTCTTTTGGGGTGGCCCGGATCATCAACACTGTTTGTGGTGGTTTATTTATCTCCCCTCCTTCATGCACAAGCTCTATCATGTGAGCTTCTTGGTGTGCTGACAATGGATTCTAGTTGATGTTAGGCGCCTCTGGTGTCTGGACCTCGATCTTATTGGCATCACTGAATTCTTGTATTGCCCGCTTCAACATCAAACATTTTTTAGTATCATGCCCTAGCACCCCTGAGCAGTACTCACAGCTTATCGATTTTTGGGGCGGGGGATTTGGCAGCCTAGGCTGGACAAGACTCAACAAACTTGACTCCCTCAATTTGTGGAACAAGGAGGTATAGGTTTCTCCCAATTCAGTAAAGGATTTTTGTCTCTGTAGCCTTTCATTTCTAGAAACTTGATTTCCACGAAAACCTTCCCCTGGAGGGTTCCTATACGCCCTTGATGGAGGAAGGCATTTTAGGGTGGTGGGTATGCGTTCTGTGGAGTTGGATATGTGTTCTATATAGGTGCATATGCGTTTTGGGGAGCCGGCGCGCGCCATTTCAGGCGAACCGGAGGCTGAGTGTATATTTGGGCTTGGTGCACGGAGAAGTGTGGTTCTTGAGGTAGATAGTAGTGTTGTGTTGGGTTATAAGGGCAATGTGGATAATTTGGATGGTGGGGTTTGGGTTGGTTGTAGTATGGTTTTCTGGACCTGGACCAGCTACCTCCTTCAACCGTAGCAACTTAGTCTTTCTTTTTCCTCCCAAGCGCACCTCATGTGCGCTCTGAATAGCCTGATTCATGGCCTTATGCACCGAGTAGTTCAGGATTTTATCGGACTTCAGTCCCTCCTCTATCAAAACCCCTTTGTTTACTACTTCATTGAAGGATTTTCCCATTGTCGTCACCAAATGACCAAAGTAATTTGGATCTAGCATTTGTAGGAAGTAGTCCACCATTTCCCCCTCTTTCATGGGAGGATCAACCCTGGCTACTTGTTCTCTCCAGCGGAAACCAAATTTACGGAAGTAATGTGAGACGGCCAGGGACTATCTCGAGATTGTATTGGAAGTGACATGCGAAAGCCTGCGGTAGATCGTCCCAGGTGTACCATTTGTTAGAACGAGTGCTTAACGCTAGAGGGGGGGTGAATAGCGTTTATAAAAATTATGCAGAAATAAAATCAAGTTGCGGAATTAAAAAACTTCAGGAATGAAATAAGTGTGGAAAGTAAATAAGTAAGGAAAGAACACACCGATGTATACTGGTTCGCCACAATCTGTGGTTAGTCCAGTCCCCGAGAGACTCTCTCGAGATTTCTACTAACTTCGTTAAGCTTACGGGTGCTCAACAAATCGTTACAACTGAGAGCTTGAATCACACAAGCCTCGACAAACGTTGCTCGAAGATACCGCACTTCAACACTTCACTGTTAAGCTTTACGGGTGCCTAACAAACCGTTACAACTTGAGAACTTGAATCACACAAGTCTCAAACAACCTTGCTCGAGGATACCTCACCTCAAGACTTCTCTGTTAAGCTTACGGGTGCCTAACAAACCATTACAACCTGAGCACTTGAATCACACAAGTCTCAAACAACCTTGCTCGAGGATACCTCACCCCAAGACTTCACACGAAGGAAAAATATTCCTTCTTACAACAAGGGATTATAGAAATCCCTTCAAGTGTATGAACACTCAATACTCACTTATACAATAGCTCTCTCAAAGAGTGGATATGAGTACAAAATAATCAGCTCAAGAAACACAACAACTTAATCAAAGATTGGCTCTCAAAAATAATGAATTTAAGATTGAATGATTGCAATAATAATATGTAAGATTTATGCTCTGTTGTTGTTAGGAAAAACGTATTTCAGAGGGGTATTAATAGCATTCAAAGAGTATCAGACCATTACCTAATTGTCAAACAAAATCCCTGAATTTGTGCTGCGACAATCGATTGTCAAGACTCAACAATCGATTGTGTGACTAATTTTTCAAAAGACAAATCTTGACTTTAAGTAGAAAATCGATTGTAAGAGATCTTTGTTGGATTCGGTAATTGAACAATCGATTGTCAGATTCGTACTATCGAGTGTGGTTCAAATATTCAAAACATTTCTGACAAAGGTTTGAATATAACAGATTGTGTAATTCATTTTCAACCAACAGATCTTGACTTTAAGAAGAAAATTGATTGTGAAAAATCTGTTTAGGATTTTGTAGTTTCAACAATCGATTGTCAACCTATTACACTCGATTGTTGTTTAAGGTTTCAAAACATTTCCGACAACGGTATGAATATAATCGATTGTTAGACCATGACAATCGATTGTTTTGTTTTATGAAATATTTCGGTAACACACTGCCTCAGTACAATCGATTGTTTACATAACACAATCGATTGTTCTGCTTTTGAAGAATTTATTCAGACACTGCCTCACGAAAATCGATTGTTCCAAGTCAACAATCGATTGTATAACTTATTTGAAAAATTCATTTAGTCACTGACTCATGACAATCGATTGTACCAAGCAGACAATCGATTGTATGACTGTTTTGAAAAATTTGTTTAAACACTGTCTTAATAAAATCGATTGTTTAAAGCATATAATCAATTGTGACATAATATAATCGATTGTTGAAATCAGAAAATCGATTGTTTACTTAATTTTGAAAGTTCCAGTTTTGGCGGTCCTTAGAACAATCGATTGTTGGTTTTAGACAATCGATTGTTGTAGTCCAGATTCAAAAGACATGTTTAAAAATCATATTGGCTAAAATTCAACTCATTTGTTTTATCTTAAAGATGCATGGTTTGATGAAAAATGATTTTATGAGAGAAGCCAATACTTGAATATGTCGTTGAATCAAGATCACAAAATAAAACGACTCAACAATAACTTCATTGCGATTCTTGATCTTGTACTGTTTCTCTTGTACTTTGATTGTTATCGTTCCATCCTCGTTGGTTTGTCATTTATCAAAACCTACATAAATCAACACATGTTTAGTTTGAGAACGTGTTTCAACAATTTCTCCCTTTTTGATAATGGCAAACCTATATCGGGATATGCATATTAATCACAGTTTAAGACAAGTATAGTATGCATATTCCCCATCAGTTTATTCCCCCTTAATTTATGCAAATATATTATAGTATGCATAGCCCGTTTTCTTCCCTCTTTTGACATTAACAAAAAGTGCAAGAAGAAACATTTCATTAAAAGATCAAGAAGTACAACACAAAAAAAAAACTGGGCAGAAAATAAATTACATTATACAAAATAAAACAAGAAATTTTATTCATCATTCTCTTCGTCGTCGACGTTGTCCGGCACTGTTTCATACGGGACAAGACCAGCATATGGATAATTAACATGATCGAAATATCCATGGAGTTCATATGTCAATTGATTGACGGAAGTGGTTAGTGTAGAAAGCTGGTCGGAAATAGATTGAAGAGTGGGATTTTGAGTACGACGTGGTTGAGGACGAGGAGGAGGAGGAGCAGCGTGTTCGCCAACAATGGGAAAGGAAGATGCTGAAGTTTCCCAATGTTTAGTCCCTCTTTTGATCGGACCATTAGAAGTGTTAAAATCGGTAGCTTCAAGAATATTCATTATAAGAATTGCATAAGGAAGGGGTTTATTGTCCCCAACGGCATCGAGCATGTGAAGCTTGACAAACTTGCACCAATTGATGCGAGCTCCGGTGATAATGGCCTGCAGAATTTTTGCGTCCTCTTGTGATATAGTGGTATGGCTGTGCTTTCGGGGTTTTAGGACACGTGTTATGAAGTAGAAAATCAAGCGAAATTCGGGGAGCATGCCCGTGATGGTTGGACGACGAGTGGTAAGATTAGTATCAAATGATCCAAGCCCGATTTGATTTAGGAGGAGTTGTTCATCAAATAATACTCCGCCTTCTAGTATGTACCTAGAGATGTCTTCCCCATTTCGAGGAAGTCGAGAAATCGTTTGAATGTTTTCTTCAGATAAAAGAATTTGAACACCATTTATGTTTGTGACAAGATCACCATCATCGTCCTCCTTAAGATTGGAACAGAAGGCACGAATAAATGGAGGATGAATATGTGGATAGTTAAGAAATAAAAAGTCAATAAGTTTGCTTTCCCGAAGCATATTCGCAGTTGCTGCGGGCGCGCTTGATTCAAGATATTGAATAGTAGAAAAACGAGGAGGTAGAATTTCTCGATTTTCGAATTTGGTTATGAATCTAGTATGTTCTGCTTCAGACCCGAATTTTAGATAGGAACCGTCTTGATAAGGGAAGACGGGAGTAGGAGCAGTAGAGGAAGAGGCAATATTCTTGCCATGACGGGATCGTTTTTGATGTCTGCTTGACATTTTGATGGAATAGTGAGTGCTGATTTAGAGAGTTTTTTGAAAGATTTCAAGAGATTTTTGAAGCTTGAATTGATTTGAAGTGAGAAAGATGTAGAGAGTAACTCCTATTTATAGAGTGGGAAGTAGAGATAGCAATTAAGGGAGATGGTTGGCAGAATTAAAGTCTGAAATGGTAAGATTTTTGAGCCACTGCCGTTACACAATCGATTGTGAAGGAATATTTGAACGGTACTTGGAACTGACAAAAAAATAATCGATTGTGTAAGTGTTTGCAGAAGTCAGAACGGTAAAAAATTTGAATACTACCGTTTGACAATCGATTGTGGAGCCCAAACAATCGATTATTGAATATTTTGAATTATGGTCAGAAGACAAATAATCGATTGTGGAATATTGACAATCGATTGTATGTAGGCAGTGAGTTATAAGGACATAAGTATTCGTTGAACAATCGATTGTAGACATATGACAATCGATTGTATGAAGGCAGTGAGTATTTCATGGTCCAGTGATTTTAAGACAATCGATTATAGATATATGACAATCGATTGTGAAGAGGCAGAGAGGTATAAGGACCTGAATAATTATTGAACAATCGATTATGGACGTTTGACAATCGATTGTGGCGAGGCAGAGAGTTATAAGGACCTAAATAATTATTGAACAATCGATTATGGATGCTTGACAATCGATTGTGGGATAGCAGTGCAAAAACGGACAACACAGATGATAAATGACAATCGATTATGCAAATTTAGCAATCGATTGTATTTCATTAGAAATAAATTCCCCTGTCTTTGGGGCGATACCTGCAAAAATAAATTAAGCGCCTCCGACGCTCAAGTCAGTAATTATTCAAAAGATAATTGCAACCTAAGTGTATGCATTAGATCAACGTAGAGTCAAGAATTCCGAGTTCACTTCGAATACGGAAGAACGACTCTTTATCTAAAGTTTTGGTGAAGATGTCAGCCAATTGATGTTTAGTTTCAACGAACTCAATTTCGACATCACCTTTGAGAACGTGATCTCTTATAAAATGGTGCCTAATTTCTATGTGTTTCGTTCTTGAGTGAAGAATAGGATTCTTCGTCAAGCATATGGCACTAGTATTGTCACATCGAAGAGGGACGTGATCAATACTAAGACCATAGTCCAAGAGTTGTTGCTTCATCCAAAGAATTTGTGCACAACAACTCCCCGTGGTTATTTATTCAGCCTCGGTTGTGGATAACGCAACACTTACTTGTTTCTTACTAAAACCACAAAACTTAATGAGCTACCGAGCAAATGGCAAGTGCCACCAGTGCTCTTGCGGTCCAATCTGCATCCAGCAAAATCGGAATCGGAATAGCCAACAAGTTGGCATGAAGTATCTTTGGGATACCAAAGTCCCACATTTATCGTTCCAACAAGGTACTTCATTATCCGTTTCACCGCAGTTAGGTGAGAATCCTTCGGACATGGTTGATATAGAGCGCATAGACAGACGCTAAACATGATGTCCGGTCTACTAGCAGTAAGGTAAAGTAAGGAATGGTCATACCTTGGTAATTCTTTACCTTTTTCATTTCTGTCAAGATGGTTAAATATATTCATTGAAGTGGCCTTTGCTTTGGCGTTGCTTATTTCAAATTGGTTTAGCAACTCCTTGCAAAATTTTGTTTGACAAATGAAAGTTTCCTCTTTCATTTGCTTAACTTGCAGCTCCAAGAGAAAATTAAGATCATCCATCATTGACATCTCAATTTGCTAGTCATGAGTTTTACAAACTCCTTGCATATAAACACATTAGTAGCTCTAAAAATATCAACATAAATTTATTTTGAAAAATAATATCATAAAAATTATTTTTAAAATCCAAGAAATATCATCAAGATAATATTATCAATAAAATTAATGCAATCTATTTTTCCTTAATGAAAAATTTCCCCTTAAATAAGGCAAACTAGAATGTAAAGACATTCCCCCTTATTTGAAGCATATCGCCTAAACATCTTCTTTTGGCATTTAGCGAGAAGAGAGTATATTAAGGCTACTTCCCTTTTTCGACATTTCCTGAATGTCAAAATAAAATAGGAAGGATATTGAGGAATATACAATATGAAGATTGCTAGAATAATTTTCAAGGCATACCAATTGTTTGAAAAACAAAACATATCAATTTGATATTTTTTAAAATATACCAATTGTTATAAAAACAATGATAAAACCATTTGTTGGAAAACATAACAAATGTATCAAATGTTATTTTATTAACAGTGATACTAATTGTTATTTTTAGCAAAACATATTACCAAAAATATATCAACTGAAAATATCCAACAAAATAGTTTATTAAAAACATGAATCAATTTTGAAAAATATACAAACTATTATTCAGACCAAATGATATATTCATCAAGAGTCAATTTTTAACAGAAATACTTTTATCAACTGTTAAAAACATGAATCATTTATTCCAAGAATATCCCAATTATTTTTCAAGCCAGAAATAGCATTCGAAAAAAAAACATGAGTATAATGTTTTTAACAAAAATATGCTAACAATTAATACACACCAAAAAATTATTTATTTTTCTAGTATATATCAACAGTTATTTAAATCACAAATAACAATTATCAACATCCATAAATGAAATATTTTTATCAGAAGCAAGCTAACTAATACATACCAACTGTTATCAATTGTTGCACAAACATTTCAAAAGTTATTTTGATCAAAAAGATACTAATTGTTAACACATATCAACAATTAGATTCTTATCAAAACAAAACATGGATCAATTATTATTTTTAACAAACATAACTGATACCAATTGTTATTTGAAATAGAAGTATTATCAAAACAAAAAAAAAATAATTGATACCAAAAAATAGTTATCAGAACATGTATCAACAAAGAATAGTTGATATATCAACATATATCAATTAAAAAATTATATTCAACAAACCAAGAATCAATTTTTAACAATAAATGCATTAATGCCAATTTCTAGCACATATCAATATTTCGGTTTTTATCGAAAATGATAACTAACCGAAATTCCCCTTGATGCAATAAGGTGTCGTGCTTGGTGCATCTACTACAATATTGTAGCCTTCAAGCACACCTGCAAAAATACCTAAATATAGGTTTTTGGTACCCAAACACTTTTGGGTCCTTGGGGGTTAGGCAAATAACAGTCATAGCTAGAAGATAAATCCCTATGTTTCGCAAAACATATGGGTGCTATGTGTCCTACCCGGTTGCAGTAGTGACATACCACGTTAGGGTTGTGCCTATGCCTAGGTTGAGCCAAATATGTTCTAGGTGATCTAAAGTCATTCCTAGAAGCGTTGAAATTTCTAGAATCATTTCTAGGTGGTCTAGTATAATTCATTCTAGACTTATCAACAAAAATCCTAGAATCATTTCTAGGCGGTCTAAAGTTATTAATTCTAGATTTATTAAAAAATCTAGTATCGTTTCTAGGTGGTCTAGTCTCATTTCTAGTATTATTTCTAGGTTGCCTAAAATTATTATTTCTAGGCTCATTTGCACAATTCCTAGAATAGTTTCTAGGTGGTCTAAAATTATTAATTCTAGACTCATTAATAATCCTAGATTTGTTTCTAGGTGGTCTAAAAGGGTTAGTTCTAGACTCATTAAAACTCCTAGAATTATTTCTAGGTTGTGCATCACGGTTCTTATTCTTCTTACGCCTTTTGTTTTTCTTAGGCTTTTTCTTCTTAATATCTTCAACTACTTTAGGAATGTCTACACTACGTTTTTCTAATGTGTTCCTAAGTTCTAAGTTTTCTATTTTCAACGAATCACAAGATGAACAATTTGAACTTTTATCAATTGAAGAAGCTTCGTTCATCGCCTTAATCTTATTTCTAAGATCAACATTGTCATTTTTCAAAAACAGATTTTCTTCTTCTAAAACCTTTGTTTTGGCCGTGGCCTCGTTGGCGATTTTTGAGATCTTTTTCAATTCATAAAATAATTCTTCAAAAGCTACTTGCAATTCTTCAAACGAGTAAGAGTTAGAAGTATTTACCTCTTCTTCTTCATTGGCCATGAGGCATCGGGCAGTCGGTTCATTGTATGAGTTGTCCGCTTCTTGAGGCGTACGTTCATACGTGTCCTCAAGATTATCCCACATCTCTTTGGCAGTTTTGTAGTGGGAAATTTTCCGATAGTCCTCCTGATTCAAAGAGCTATACAACATATTGATTGCCTTGGTGTTGTATTCACTTACCATGGCTTTTCCAACTTGTGTCATCATTTGTTCACCATACTTGATGATTTGCCATAGACGAAAGTTGTTCGATTGGATGAAGATTCTCATCCGCTCTTTCCAATATGTGTAATTGCTTCCATCAAATATTGGAGGCAAAAAGGTGCAAAATCCTTCACCTATTCCTGCACAAGCACTACTAGTAGAAGCCATATAAAGATTCTCTCAAACTGTTAAGTCTTACAGAGAGTTAGGCTCTGATACCAATTGTTAGAACGAGTGCTTAACGCTAGAGGGGGGGGTGAATAGCGTTTATAAAAATTATGCAGAAATAAAATCAAGTTGCGGAATTAAAAAACTGCAGGAATGAAATAAGTGTGGAAAGTAAATAAGTAAGGAAAGAACACACCGATGTATACTGGTTCGCCACAATATGTGGTTAGTCCAGTCCCCGAGAGACTCTCTCGAGATTTCTACTAACTTCGTTAAGCTTACGGGTGCTCAACAAACCGTTACAACCTGAGAGCTTGAATCACACAAGCCTCGACAAACGTTGCTCGAAGATACCGCACTTCAAGACTTCACTGTTAAGCTTTACGGGTGCCTAACAAACCGTTACAACTTGAGAACTTGAATCACACAAGTCTCAAACAACCTTGCTCGAGGATACCTCACCTCAAGACTTCTCTGTTAAGCTTACGGGTGCCTAACAAACCGTTACAACCTGAGCACTTGAATCACACAAGTCTCAAACAACCTTGCTCGAGGATACCTCACCCCAAGACTTCACACGAAGGAAAAATATTCCTTCTTACAACAAGGGATTATAGAAATCCCTTCAAGTGTATGAACACTCAATACTCACTTATACAATAGCTCTCTCAAAGAGTTGATATGAGTACAAAATAATCAGCTCAAGAAACACAACAACTTAATCAAAGATTGGCTCTCAAAAATAATGAATTTAAGATTGAATGATTGCAATAATAATATGTAAGATTTATGCTCTGTTGTTGTTAGGAAAAACGTATTTCAGAGGGGTATTAATTGCATTCAAAGAGTATCAGACCGTTGCCTATTGTCAAACAAAATCCCTGAATTTGTGCTGCGACAATCGATTGTCAAGACTCAACAATCGATTGTGTGACTAATTTTTCAAAAGACAAATCTTGACTTTAAGTAGAAAATCGATTGTAAGAGATCTTTGTTGGATTCGGTAATTCAACAATCGATTGTCAGATTCGTACTATCGAGTGTGGTTCAAATATTCAAAACATTTCTGACAAAGGTTTGAATATAACAGATTGTGTAATTCATTTTCAACCAACAGATCTTGACTTTAAGAAGAAAATTGATTGTGAAAAATCTGTTTAGTTTTGTAGTTTCAACAATCGATTGTCAACCTATTACAATCGATTGTTGTTTAAGGTTTCAAAACATTTCCGACAACGGTATGAATATAATCGATTGTTAGACCATGACAATCGATCGTTTTGTTTTATGAAATATTTCGGTAACACACTGCCTCAGTACAATTGATTGTTTACATAACACAATCGATTGTTCTGCTTTTGAAGAATTTATTTAGACACTGCCTCACGACAATCGATTGTTCCAAGTCAACAATCGATTGTATAACTTATATGAAAAATTCATTTAGTCACTGACTCATGACAATCGATTGTACCAAGCAGACAATCGATTGTATGACTATTTTGAAAAATTTGTTTAAACACTGTCTTAATAAAATCGATTGTTTAAAGCATATAATCGATTGTGACATAATATAATCGATTGTTGAAATCAGAAAATCGATTGTTTACTTAATTTTGAAAGTTCCAGTTTTGGCGGTCCTTAGAACAATCGATTGTTGGTTTTAGACAATCGATTGTTGTAGTCCAGATTCAAAAGACATGTTTAAAAATCATTTTGGCTAAAATGCAACTCATTTGTTTTAACTTAAAGATGCATGGGATGAAAAATGATTTTATGAGAGAAGCCAATACTTGAATATGTCGTTGAATCAAGATCACAAAATAAAACGACTCAACAATAAACTCAACAATAACTTCATTGCGATTCTTGATCTTGTACTGTTTCTCTTGTACTTTGACTGTTATCGCTCCATCCTCGTTGGTTTGTCATTTATCAAAACATACATAAATCAACACATGTTTAGTTTGAGAACGTGTTTCAACACCATTTGCTGGGACCTTGTCTGATATACCATTCAAGTGCCGATCCACTTAAGCGTTGGCCAAAGTAAGCTATCAGTAGCTCATCTTTGAACCCCCCCCCCCTCATTTTGCTACAAAAGCCACGTAAATGTGCCATAGGATCGTCGTGCCCCTCGTATAAATCATATTTGGGCATTTTGTACCCTGCTGCTAATTAGACGTCGGGGAAAGGGCATAGTTCTTTATAGGCCATGCTGACCTGATTGCCCAACCCATGCATGCTCCTGAAGGATTGCTCCAGGCTTTTGAACTTCCTCATTACCTCATCTTGCTCCGGGACTTTACCTGGCTTTTCAATCTCCGCGGGGACTTCCAAGTGGGGATAATAGGTATGGGGCTCTGGTGCATTGAGTGTGGGTTTAGGGGGACAGTATTGTGCATCGTGAACATGAAACAACGGATCACTAGCTGATCTTTGCAGCGTGGCTGTTGGGGCCCCCATAAAAACGGGAACATTTGGTGGTGGGAAATGTTGATGGGGTGGTGGAGCTTGGGTATCATAGGGGCTTCTCCCCTTATAATAGTGGTGATTCCGGAGGCTTGTTGATGGGCCAGGGTGAGGGTATTCTGGCATATGCCCTAATGTAGGAGCAACGGGTAATTCAGGCCCCTTTTGTGTTTTAGCCAAGGCTAACTGCATTTCATTCATTTCCAACCTCATCTTTTCCATTTTTTCCATGGCCTCCTTTAACATTTGACTTGTCGTCTTTTCCAACTCAACACTGTTATCTGATGCAGTCATGCTTTCTAGTATGGGCCCTTTTGATCTTGTCTAATAATGGTGCAATGCCAGTATACTCTAATAAACTAACTGGAATTAGATTGAGAAAACAACAAACTTGTTAGCGTTAGAGTTTCAACAAATGTCATAATTGCACGTTGAGGGATGCAATGCTCTTAGGCAGTAAACCATTTCTAATATGCTTTTGCTCAGACCGCATGCATCATCCTGACTTACTTTATTCGTGCCTTTAAAGTGTTTCGGGAACCCTACATTTCCCTCTTTTTTTTTCTTTTATCCCTTTTTTCTTTTTAGTGGTGGCCGAATCTTATGTGGATTGCCTACGTATCACGTCCCCGCGTGAATCAGATCAGGCGTAGTTCTGCCACAAATGTAAATGTGAAAAATAAATACATTATTTCAAACCTTAAATTTCTATTACCAAAATATTACAAAGCAACAACTTTTTTTTTGAATAGAAAATTTGAACACACCATAGACTTTAACCAAATATTGATTAGAGCGGACAAACAGACTCAAAAGTACGAAAAATACAAATTCCAAAGTGCTTAACATGACTTGATAAACATAACACATGGGAAGACAACAAAATCATAAAGACAGCAAACAACATGTTAAAACTAGGGATATATTAAAGCTTTCAGTTTAGGTGCCCGCGAGGCATCGTTCGTCCTTTTCACGGGCTTTGGTGCTAGACCCCTTCGTAAGCTATTCAATTCATCCATGATATGGTGGACGTAACCCATGACGAAGGAGAAGAGGGTATCTAGGGGCATTTACTCACATGTTAGGCACCTCATGTAGATGCAGTGCCCAATCTCATCAATATTACCCCGGATGCCATCCCTTTCTCTGAGAAATTACTCTATTCGTCGGTTTTTTAGTCCAAGTAATTGAGCATTGTCGACGAGTTGATCCTGGAACATTTCCATTTGTTCTTCCATTCGTCCCATTATATCATAGCAGTGTATTCTGTCTATTTTGGCAACTCGGGCTTGTTGAAAGACCCGTTCCTGGAGAGTGGAATTGGTTTCCCTTAATTGCCCAATGCTTATTTCACAATCCCTTATAACTTGCTGCAGATGCTTTCTCCATGCCATTGTACCTTTTGCCCATCTGACCTGCATTCTTGCCATGCAAGCCTCAGATATTTCCAAACCTTATCGGTTTTTGCTGCCTTGATCCCTCAAACCTGCTATCAACCTTTCGTTGGAGCAACATTTCTGTCGGTCGTTGTCATTCTTACTGTCTTGGCGAATTCGGGCTCTCCGGGCCTGGTTTTCTTTAGTCAATTTATTTTTCTCCCCCGTATCAACATCCATTTGCAAGATGCTTTGATATTTCAACCCCTCAATTTGTTGTTTCAGTTTGCTAATCTCGACCCGATATTCTCTCTCCTTTTCCAACCAACCCAGTTGTGCTTGTGATGCTTCTGCAAAGTTTTGGACGTGGGCCATCTTAGCCGGTCTCTGGGGTGTTCAAGTTCTCTTCTATACCATGCGATGTATTCTGGCATTACTTCTCCTTTGGCCCGGTCTTGTACTCGAGTATCCACTTTCTGAAGGCCGAGAAAGTCCCCCATAAAATTAATACACCTATGTCTTTCCCATATCAGTTGATTTTCTCCACTGCAGATTTTACCCTCGGGATTGTTGAACCCACCAAAATGACCGTATATATCATATATGAATGCCAGACTACAAAACCCTTCTGTTAACTCTGGGTTATGTACAGCTCTGCGGGTCTTCACAGAGTCCAAGAATTTGTGCATGGTCATGGTCCTTGGTGCAATGAGATACTACTCTCTCATAGGGATTTTAGGACCCCCGATGCACCGTGCCAATTCTTCCGGTGTTGGTGTGAGCTCAAAGTTGGAGAAATGAAATACATTGTGCGTTGGGTCCCATAATGAAATTAGCGCCCTTATAATGTCCCATCTTGGATCAATATTCAGTAACCGACCAAGTCTCCCAGGTATATCTTGACCATATTTTGCTCTGATTCTCCTAAGTCATTCCACCACATGCGTAAGCCCAAAGGGATCCTGTTTATAATAGCTTCAGGTGAATTCCTACTTGTGCTCATTCTTCACATTTATTAAGGCAATTTAGACAAAAGCAAAACCTTTATTTGACTGAAAAACTAAAATTTTTCATTTTTCCTTTAATCTTGAGAGAAGAAAAACTAATTTTCCAAATACCACCTTTCAACACTTCAGCGATGAAGATTTGAAGGCTGTAAGGTTAACCAGCCAAAAGTAATGGGAATGATCAAAAGTGGCCATTTATGAAAAATCAGCCTTCGGCCGTCTTTTTCGGAAACATTCGGCTATTTTTGACAAATAACAGAATCTAATTTATTCATGAATCTTTCCTAAAAATTTAAAGCAAATGACCCAATTTTGTAAGCATGGCCTTTCAATGTCTCGAGGACGAAGGTTTTAAGGCTGTGAGGATCAAAAAATCAAATCTATTAAAAAGCGACCGTTTATGCAATATCAGCCTTCCGGCGTCCTTTTAGGGGACATTCGGCTTTTTTGCAACAAATGGCATTGCCTGAATCTTTTATGAAAACAATAAAATTTTTGTCATTTTCTGGTTACTTTTGCAAAATGGGAAAGTTGGATCCGATGCCTACGTATCCCACATCCGGTGAGACTCAAACCGACGTAGTTCGGGCAATGAAACTAATTTAAATTAAAACAAGACCCTATTACTTCTTTATTTTTCTTCAAGTAAAAACACCCAATTTTTTTCCTTTTTCAAAAAATCAAAATTTTACAGAGTTTTGACACTACTTGGACATGGTTTTCCTCTAAAAATTAGTAGTTATATTTCTGCTATTTTTCCTCTCCTTTTTTCACAATTTTCCGGATTCCCAATTTTACAAGCCGGTCAACATGTAAGTTTGAAGCAAAATAAATGCGCAAAACAAGCAAGATGTAGCAGGATGGTCTTTTTGTTTTCAGGTTGCTATTCTTAATGGGTCCAACCCCTGTGTTGAGCTCCCTAAGTCAGATGCAACGCGATGCAAATAAGCGTTTTCTACTAGGGATCTGGCATGAAGTTTTGTTATTCTATGATTCAAACTTGGGCTTTGTTCTAGACTTGGCTAACCTGAGCGGACAACTCGGGCGAGGAGGGGGCAACTTACCGGGAACTCGCGGGATCATCCGGCTTGGTAACTTTTCCTAGCCTCTTTCTTATTGGGTAACACTAACAGAATGGGGAGTCTCAAACCAGTGAGCAGCATCCCCAGAAGTAAGAAGAGAAAGGGTTCGGCACAGTTTATATACATAGTCAAACAATATCAAAGCGGTAATAAAATATCATTTTGCACCTTAAGCATGTATCATATGAAAATATCAGATAATAAAGCCAAAATATAACAATTCATCATAAGCTCGAATTTCTAACCCAGAACCAGTGATTATGGGTTTGCTGTCGCCAGAGCTGTCACACCTCCTTTTTACGCCCCCGTGAGGGGTGAAGGAGTTTTTTTCAAATTAAATGACAATCGAACGGGATTTGTTTATTTATTTTTGAGTCGCCACTTGGGAGATTTAGGGTGTCCCAAGTCACCAGTTTTAATTCCGAATCGAGGAAAGTAATTGAACCTAAATTACAATCTACGTACCAGATATCCGGATAAGGAATTCTTTTAACCGGGGAGAAGGTGTTAGGCATTCCCGAGTTCCGTGGTTCTAGCATGGTCGCTCAACTCTTATATTCGGCTTATTTATTTTATTTTAACAATTATGCACTTAGTGCAAATTAAGGCTCTTTTTACCGCTTTTATTATTATTGTTATCATTTTTTAACAGAAAAATTACAACATTGTGAAAATATATCTCGAACCACACCACAACCAGTGTAAACATGGTCGTCAACACATTTTGACACCATTGAGATTTGGATTTGGGTTACATCAATGAACACCCAAATTTAAGAAGGTAATTTTATTTAAAGACGCGTCCTAAGCGACTAGTGTAGTGTTGTTTTGGGCAAGGCCGTGAACTTCGCTAAGCGGCCGATCCCGAGTTCTAAGAAATTAATATATACATTTTCGAGGGTCCCGAAATCTATGTATTTTATTTGGCGAGGCTCGTCTCATTTTTTTTTTAAAAGGATATTCCTAAGTTCCTACATTTTTCTATTAAATTTGTCTCTAAAATAAAAGAGAAAAATCCTAATTAATTACATGTTTGAACGAGGGCGTAACTTATTCGTTAGTTATTGGATTAAGACAAACGCAACCGAAAAATTGTAATCAAACTTACGTGAATGGAGATTAATTCATGCCTTATTCCATAAGCCAAATATTACACAAAACTGGAATTTATAAATTGAACATGAAATTTACAAATAATATCATCAAAATAAACTAATTATCTTTTAACTAAATTAAATCGACATTGTTAGATAAATTGAGTCGTTGGAATTAATTGTCTACAATTATTTGAAACTAGAATTAACCTTAATTGCTAAGGCTTATTCGAGAATTTGTTTAACTTAAATATTAACTTGAAAATACTATTACATTTAAAAGAACTCTAACACGCCTTGTTCATGAATATTAAATTGATGATCTTAGTACTGCTTACAAATTTTCTTATCACTGATATCCTGATTTTATGGTAAAACATGTATTCGTTTTATATTTGAACAAATTAAATTAATAACCAAATTTGCTTAAAACTCTCTTTGCATGCGAGCTTGAACATGCAGCACCATAACAAGTATTAATTTTCACAACCAACAAATAGAAGTACTCCTCAGCATCATTCGAGTAGTGGAATATACCCGGAAGTAGAAATACAATGAAGGATAAGGAGAGGTCAGCAACAGTCACGAGCATATATCAACAGCAACCAGAAATCGATTCGAATAACCCAGGAAGAATTCAAACCACGCAAAATCCAAATAAACCACAGCAACACACAGTCCAGATTCCCAATGAAATTTGGATTACAACCAGCTAATAAACAGAAATAGACTGACCGAGAAACGCAATAAAACAGTGGATTCTTTTCTTTAACACTCAACTGCTGGGCTTTTCAGGATTCTTAATAGCCAGCAAAACTCTCAGACTTAGTCTCAAAACTGAATGCTTAAGAACTCTTAAAACTCTCAGAATACTTATGAAAACTGATCAGAACTCTAAATTCCCTTACTGATTCTTTTTAGGATTCAAAAATCAGTCTACTTTTGCTTTCTAACTCTGAATTCTCTATGTCCAAAATTTAGTTTAACGTCCCAATTTCTAATCCCTCAAAAAGTCAGTCCAATATCCCATGTATTTATAGTAACTCCTAATCCTACCCTCTTTGAAAAACTGCACTTATCTAACGAACCACCCCAAGAAAATCTATCTATTTTCAAACTAAATCCCAATAATGGAAGGATTTTCCTTATTTTCATCCTTAAATTCAGTTATGACCTTAGGATTTATTACCTACTAGCATTAAACTAATGTATAAGCTTTTTGACTTAATGGTGCTTGACTAACAGACCACTAATTTGGTCAAATCTAACCACTTCCCTTCAGTAGTGAATACTTTTGCTTTCTAACTCTGAATTCTCTATGTCCAAAATTCAATTTAACGTCCCAATTTCTAATCCCTCAAAAAGTCAGTCCAATATCCCATGTATTTATAGTAACTCCTAAACCTACCCTCTTTGAAAAACTGCACTTATCTAACCAACCACCCCAAGAAAATCTACCTATTTTCAAACTAAATCCCAATAATGGAAGGATTTTCCTTATTTTCATCCTTAAATTCAGTTATGACCTTAGGATTTATTACCTACTAGCATTAAACTAATGTATAAGCTTTTTGACTTAATGGTGCTTGACTAACAGACCACTAATTTGGTCAAATCTAACCACTTTCTATTCCCAAAATCTGAATACCCCTGTAATCCTGCTGTTATTACTGCCCTAATCCAATCTATTCACTACTGAAGGAAATTAACTAAAACTTAATTTTAATTGACAGCTACAACCAACCTTCCTAACAACTGACTGACTGAGATTAAACAAAAGAACTGATTTTAAATCAAAATTAGACTTAATGCAACACAAAACATAACAGAATTATTAAAACTGAAATTGAAATTGAATCAAAATCACAAGGATATGGGGATTATACTTAACACAGTTCTAAATCGAATCCTATACAGACAATAGGATCATTGTCAGTATTAATAATTCCATGAAGATTAACTTCCTAAAATCAGTATATACAACATTCGATCCCATATTATTTGACGACATTTATGCAGTCAATTATACAAACTATAACCTGTATTAGTTAACAACAAACAAACAGAAACAGAAATAAACGAACGAGGTGACCCGACAGAAAATAATGAATTTATGGAAACTAATTAATCGACGAATCTATTTAGAAGATTGCATATAACAATTGACAAGAAACAATTAGGAACATGTAATCAGGCAATTCAAATGGTTTTTCTTTTTTAACAGAGACTGGGAGTTATAATATAATTCAACTAATCAACAATATTAGTCGAATCGACTACATACTCTATAATACACACTCAACAAATAGAAACAATTAGACCAAATAAAAGGTCCTTGGAGATGAGAGAAGTGAAAGAAAAATTGGAAAATTTGACAAACTAAACTAAACAAGTAAACAATCATAAATAAACACAAATAAGAAGGAAAGATAGAAGAAATTACCTTGAAAGCTTAAGAACAAAAATTTACCCAGGCTCCGAACTGGACTTGACCATTTGAAGTCGAATGGACCTTAATCGGGTGTTCTCAATGGAGAACACTTTGACTAAGGTCTAATAGACCCCAAACCCTCTGCTAATTTTGACCAATCCCTGCTCTGGGATTTCTAGGGTTCTTGGGGCTCGGATTAGGGGTTCGAACGGTTCTGGTCTGATTCGAACCAAACCAATGTGGTTTGGTGACGAGGGAGGTCAGGGAGATGTCTGGTATGATTTTGGGCTCGGTTGGGTTAGGTCCAGGTTTGACTCAAATCTTTAAGTGAATATTCGAGACGATGTGGTTTGATTCGAGCCAGATGGTTTATGGATTTGTGTATAGGGGGTCAGGGGGGTTGAGGGGTGTTAAGGAGGTGGCAGGCGGTGTTCATGCCGCCGGGTTTCAGGCAAGAGGAGGCTATGGCAGCTAGGGTTTGGTCTCGTTCGTCTCTGAGGTGTGAAAGAGACGAGTGAGAGGGGTAGGGTGGCTATGGGGGGTGCATGGTGAGAGAAGAGGGATTATTTACGGGGTGGGTAGATCTAATCATGGCCGTTGAATTAAGAGTGATCAATGGCCAAGATCTCTTGGCTAATGGGGAACGACACCGTTCCATATAAATGAGACTGGGTCGGTCTTAGACCTTAACGGGTCGAGCATTTGGGGGGGCGTTGGAGACCGTTAGATTAAATTGTGTGAATGTCTCTGATCTAATGCCTGTGTACGACGTTGTTTGAGTTAACTGAGGAACCTAACTGGACCGTTTGATCAGTGGGATCAACGGTTAAGATTTGAACCATCCAAACGACGTCGTTTGGAGGACGTCTGAGAGACCAGGGTCCTGGACTGGGTCATGCATGGAATTGAGCCTGGTCTTTTGGGTTTAAAATGAGCCCAAGTCCAATTTTCCTTAATTTTCACTCTTTTCTTTCACTTCTTTTAATTAAAAAAACTTTAACATATTTCTTAAATAACTTATAAAATCAAAACAAAACTATATAAATATTAATTGACACTTATAACAATTAACACACAAATAAAATATTTTTAAAAAAATAAAATGACACAATGATAAGAAATAAAGATACATATTTTTGTGATTTTCCTTTTAACCAAAATACGGTTAATTGTTCTCTAAATGCACAATTAATCCCTAAATGTAGACAACATATATTTTTGGTATTTTCAATTAACTACAAACAAGGTGAGCATTTATGGACTAGCAATTACCAAAAATTGTCCCGTAAATTCTCAAAATTGCACCCGAAGGTAACTTGTTTTATTTTCTGATTTCTTTTAGAGTAGTTTTCATGAAACAAAAATCACGTGCTCACATTTGGTCTAACCTTAGCTTTAGGGAATAGGAGTTGAGCCTTATTTTCTACTTGTTAATTGTCGAGTACGGTGTATAGGCATGGTGACGAGTATCTATACATTGGTGTCTAGCATGACCATGAGTCCTTAAAATGTGATTATCAAGAATTCGTTGTAATTTCCATGTTTAATTGAGGATTTCTAATATATTGTACAGAACATGTGAGAGACATTATGATGATTTTATTCTTTTAAGCCTTCACTCGAATGATAAGATGAATTGTAAAGTAAGAAACGAAAGAAAGAGATGGTTTATTGGTTATTCCCTTGTCGGGACGTTATGTTGTGAGTTTATTTTCTCCCTTGCGATGATATTGAGTTTAATGGTATTGTTCCCTTGCCGGGAGTAAACTGCTTATGGTATTGCCTTGCCGGGATTTCTTCGACTATTTATTTATTTTCCTTTCCCCTTATTTGTGACAATAGTTTGGATGAGAAAAGTAATATATATATCGGATTGCGCGCCGCAACAATGCCAATGATATGGATAGGGTTGCACTCCGCAAGAATTATATAGATATGGATCGGATTGCATGCTGCAATAATGATATATGTGGATCGGGTCGTATACCGTAATAGTACTGTTGTACACTAGGCTCGTTTGCACGCCGCAACAATTGTTGGTGCTGGTGTGTTTACTTTGGGTATTTTTTTATGTTGGTTTCTTCTATCTTCGATTCTTGTAATTGTTGTCTCCCCACAGCATGTTTCTCCCCTCCGTTATTTGACCGTTTACTTCTTGTATTTATTAATGTAGTGTATACATATTTGAACTGCACAGGTTTATCTAGTAGTCTGGTCCTAGCCTGGTCACTACTTCGTCGTGGTTTGGCTACGCATTTACCAGCACATGGGGTCGGTTGTGTTGATGCTACACTCTGTGCTATTTTACAGAGATCCAAGTTTTGGAGCAGCTTACAGCACGAAGCAATAGCCAGGTGCAGGCATCCGCAGGCCCGAAATCTCTTCTACTTTTCTTCCTGCCCTGTTTCCCTTATATCGAGACAAGTTCATTTATATTGTTTCAGACTTTTGTATTTAGCATTCCCAGATAGTCCGTGAGATGTTTTGACACCAGATGCTGGGTAGAGACTTATATTGATGTTTTTAGACGTTATTCTTATTTTAATTCAGACTTCCGCTATTTTTTTAATCGATATCTTTTAATTGCTTAATAATCAGTTATCTGATGGTTTTAATCATGTAATAAAATGAGATAGGATAATGTTGTGAAGGTTCATGGCTTTCCTAGCTTCCACAAGTAGGCGCCATCATGACTCCCGAGGGTGGTGATTCCGGGTCATGACAAGTTGGTATCAGAGCAATAGGTTACATAGGTCTCACAACTCATGGACAAACTTGGTAGAGTTTGAGGGATCGGTACTGAGACGTCTGTATTTATAGCCCAGAGGCTACCTCTTCTCCCACACTTCCTCTTCTACCACGTAGCAGTTCAATCCCCCAGCAGCAACTCCTACGAGGGGCAGAGGGCAAGGCTTAGTCCGTGCCAGAGGCCGAGGCAAGGGCAGATCGTAGCCCTGAGGAGTATCCCCAATGGTAGAACCTCATATTGATTATGACGAGGTGGTTCTAGCTCCAGCTGCTCTGGTGGGCCCAGCTCTGGTTCTAGAGGGTTTATAGCCACCCCAGTTCTTCAGGATGCTTTGGTCAGATTGGTAGGGCTCATAGAGAGTGTCACCAGAGCGTGTTAGCTTTCAATAGCACCAGCCACTTCTCAGGCTTGAGGAGGGGTTCAGACTCTTACTACACGTATTTCGAAGCAGTTAGCTCCCCAGGTTCAGGTTCCAATGGTTCAACCAGTTGTGGTAGTTCAGCCGGGAATAGTGGCTCAGATCGGTGATGGATTGGCTATGTGCGTAGATGCTTTGTAGAGGGTGGATAGATTCACCAAGCTCTTCACTACCATATTCAGCAGTGCTTCTTCAGAGGACCCCGAGGATTTCTTATATAGTTGCAACGAGGTTCATTTGAACATGAGTATTCTTGAGGCCGATGGGGTCGACTTTGCCACCTTTCATCTATCTGGATCCTCCAAGACTTGGCGGAGAGATTATTGCTTAGCCAGACCAGCAGGGTCACCTTCTTTGACCTGGGTGCAGTTCTTAGAGTTGTTCATGGAAAAGTTTCTCCCTGTTGCTCAGCGAGAGGCTCTTCGTGGGAAGTTTGAGCACCTTCAGCAGGGCTCCATGACGGTCACTCAGAATGAGATCCGGTTCATTGATCTAGCTCGCCATGCAAATGTCATACTCCCCACCGATACAAAGAGAGAGAGGGTGAGGAGGTTTGTTGATGGTTTGATTCAGCCGATTCATATCCAGATGGCTATGGGAGCTGGGAGTGAGATTACTTTTTAGGAGGCGGCCAATGCAGCCCGCAGAGTTGAGATGGCTTTGTCACGGGGAACCCGTCACGGGCTGGATAAGAGGCCCCGTCATTTAGGCAGATTCAGTGGTACCTCGTGTGGAGGTAGAGATTCTTATGGTAGAGGACATCCTCCTAGGCCCTTTTAGTCAGCTCTATAGGTCTCTCATGGTACTTATGGTGGTCGTGGTTCTCAGCCGCATTATTCTGATCAGCAGCCTTACAGTGTACCACTAGCTCCTATCAGTGCACCACCGCTTTAGAGCTTCTGAGGTGGTCATTCAAGTTGACAAGTCTAGTCTCAATTTCCTCAGTTGTAGCATTCGGATGGGTGTTATGAGTAAGGTAAATATGGTCACATCAAGAGGGCTTGCCTGAGGTTGAGCGGTGCTCAGTCGCAGCAGCATGGTCCTCATCCTATGATTCAGGAACGTGGTGTTCCGCAGGCCGCCCAACCAGTTAGAGGAGGGGAATAAGGTCATAGAGGTGGAGGTCGAGGTCATAGAGGTGGAGCTCAGACAGCCAGGGGTAGAGTCCAGCCAGCACCCGATCGTCCTAGAGATATGGTTCAGGGAGGTGGGGCCCAGCCCTGGTGTTATGCTCTTCCAGCCAGACCAAAGGCTGAGTCATCGGATGCCATCATTATAGGTACTATTCTGGTCTATGATACAGATGCTTCAGTGTTATTTTACCCAGGGTCTTTGTATTCATATGTGTTATCCTATTTTTCGTTATACCTAGTTATGCCTAGTGATACATTGAGTATTCATGTATATGTGTTTACACCATATTGTAGTCGACCGAGTTAATCATTCACGTGTGATAGTGTTTGAGAGTCTTGAGACATGTGTTGATTTGTTGCTCTTAGACATGGTCAACTTCGATGTCATATTAGGGATGGATTGGTTGTCCCAGTATCATGCTATCTTGGATTGCCAAGCCTAAACCGTAACCTTTGCTTTACCGGATTTTCCTCATTTGGAGTGGAAAGGGACCCTGGGCCATTCCACTCGCGGTATTATCTCATATGTGAAGGCTCGACGCATTGTCGAGAAAGGGTGTTTGGCTTATTTGGCGTCTGTTCGCGATTCCGACATAAGGGTCCCTTCTATTGATTATGTTCCCATTGTTCGGGAGTTCGTTGAGGTTTTTCCTTCAGATCTGGCGGAATGCCACTCAACAGGGATATTGACTTTTGTATTGATCTGGCTCCGGGCACGCAGCCCATTTTTAGCTCGCCATAACGCATGGGCCCGCCAAAGTTGAAAGAGTTAAACGATCAGTTGCAGGATTTGCTTGAGAAGGGTTTTATTATACCCGGCGTTTCACCCTAGGGTGCGCCAGTGTTATTTATGAAGAAAAAGGATGGTTCGATTAGGATGTGCATTGATTACCGGCAATTGAACAAAGTTACGATCAAGAATAAATATCCGTTGCCAAGGATTGACGATTTGTTCGACATGCTTCAGGGTGCCAAGGTGCTTTGAAAGATAGAGTTTAGATCTGGCTACCATCAGTTGAGGACTAGGGCATCTGATGTCCCTAGGACAACATTCCGCACTCGATACAGGCATTATTAGTTTCTGGTCATGTCATTTAGGTTGACCAATGCCCCAACAACATTTATGGAGTTGATGAACCGAGTGTTCAATCCTTATTTGGACTTGTTCATGATAGTCTTTACTGATGATATTCTAATGTACTCCCGCAGTCAGGAGGATGACGAGTAGCACCTCAAAGTGGTTCTTTCAGACTCTGAAGGATAGTCAGTTATATGCTAGGTTCTCGAAGTGTGATTTCTGGTTGAGTTCAATTGCATTTTTGGGTCACGTTGTATCGGTAGAGGGTATTCAAGTGGACGAAGAAGATTGAGCCAGTCAAGGACTGCCCTCGACCAGTATCAGCTATAGAGATTCAGAGTTTCATAGAGTTGGCAGGCTACTATCATCGGTTCGTGCAGGGGTCTTTATTTATTGCAACCTCGATGACAAGATTGATCCAGAAGGGTGCCCAGTTCAGATGGTCAGACGAGTGTGAGGCAAGCTTTTATAAGCTCAAGACAGCTCTGACTATGACATCGGTATTGGTTTTGCCCACAGGTTCAGGGCCTTATACATTCTATTTTGATGCTTCTCGTATTGGACTTGGTTCAATATTGATGTAGGACGGCAAAGTCATTGCTTATGCTTCGAGGCAATTGAAAATCCACAAGAAGAATTATTCGGTTTATGATCGAGAGTTGGGAGCCATTGTTCATGCTTCGAAGATTTTGAGGCATTATCTATATGTTGTGACATGTGAGGTGTACACAGATCACAAAACCCTTCAATACTTGTTCAAGCAAAAAGAGCTGAATTTGAGGCAGTGGAGGTGGTTAGAGTTGTTGAAAGATTATGATGTTACTATCTTGTATTTCTCAGAAAAGGCCAATGTGGTGGCCGATGCTTTGAGTAGGAAGACATCCAGCATGGTGAGTCTTACTTATATCCCGGTCAGCTAGAGACTGCTTGCTTTGGATGTTCAGGCCCTGGCCAATCGATTTGTGAGATTGGATATTTCTTAGCCTAGCCGAGTGTTAGCTTGCACGGTCGATCGTTCTTCACTATTGGAGCATATCCGTTATCGGTAGTTTGATGGTCCCCACTTGTGTGTCCTGAGGGACACTGTGCACCGCGGATGTGCCAAGAAGTTGATATTAGATGATGATGGCATTTTGAGATTGCAGAGGCAAGTTTGTGTGGCCAATGTTGATGGGATTTGAGAGTTGATCTTAGCGGATGCCCATAGTTCTCTGTATTATGTTCACCCGAGCGTTGCGAAGATGTATCAGGAACTGAGGCAGCATTATTGGTAGCGTAGAATGAAGAAAGAATTGTTGCGTATGTGGCTCGATATGTGAAGTGCTAGCATGTTAAGTATGAGCATCAGAGGTCAGGGGGACTATTTCAGAGGATTGAGCTTCCTGAGTGGAAGTGGGAGAGAATTACCATGGAGTTTGTTACTCGACTTCCGTTGACCTAGAAGAAGTTTGATGCAGTTTGGTTCATTGTTGATAGTATGACCAAGTTAGCACATTTTGTTCCTATTGCAGTCACTTATTTATCCGAGAGGTTAGCTGAGATTTACATCTGGGAGATTGTTCGCCTTTATGGGGTGCCGGTGTTACCTCGCACTTCAAGAGAAGTTCAGCGAGATTTGGGCACCCAGGTTGAGTCGAGAACAACATTTCATCCTCAAATGGATGGACAGTCCAATCGGACTACTCTGATATTGGAGGATATGCTCTGATCCTGTTTCATTGACTTTAGAGGCTCGGTGGATCAGTTTTTGCCTCTAGCGGAGTTTGCCTACAATAATAGCTACCAGTCCAGCATTTAGATGGCTCCTTATGAGGCATTTTATGGTAGGCGATGTCGGTCTCCAGTTGGATGGTATGAGCCGGGAAAGGCTCGGTTATTAGGTACGGATCAGATTCAGGAGGCCATGGACAAGGTCAAGATAATTCAGGATAGGCATCGTACAGCTCAGTCTTGGCGGAAGAGTCATGCAGACCGCAAGTTTTATATGTGGCTTTCATTGTTGGTGAGCGGGTATTGCTCCGAGTGTCGCCTATAAAGGGCTTGATGAGATCCGGGAAGAAGGGAAAGCTTAGTCCTAAGATCATTGGTCCATTTGACATTCTAGATCGTGTGGGAGAGGTGGCTTATTGACTTGCCTTGCCGCCTAGCTTATCAGCCGTGCATCCAATTTTTCATGTGTCCATCCTTCGGAGTTATCACGGTGATCCAGCCCACCTGTTAGATTTCAACACAGTCCAGTTGGACAAGGATCTGTATTATGAGAATGAGCCAATAGCTATTCTAGACTGGCAGGTTCGTCAGTTGAGATCCAAGAGTTTCCCTTATGTTCGTGTTCAGTGGAGAGGTAAGCCTTCTAAGGCATCGACCTGGGAGTCCGAGTCTGACATGTGGATCCGTTATCCTCATCTATTCCCCAACTCAGGTACTTCTTTCTTTTGTCCGTTTGAGGACAAATAGTTGTTTTAGAGGTGGAGAATGTGACGACCCAAAGGGTCATCACATATTTTCTTTCTCAGTTCGTGCTTCTGACGCCTTGAAAACATTATTTTTTGTTGCCTCGATTTGTCTGTATAGTCCGGGTGCGTAGCCGTAAAGCTTAAATGAGAAATTCTCTGAAAAATATTAACTTTTGGTGTTAATATGAGCCAAATTTTGGGACCCCAGTATTTTCCTCTTTGCGTTCACATTAAACAGTTCGCAAACGCGTAACCTTGTAGCCTTCTTCATCGCGTTTGTGTGGGCCTTCATCGCGTTCGTGTGGAACAATGGACCCCCAGCTTTTCTCCTTCGCGTTCGCATCCTTCCCATCGCGAACGCGATTCCCTGCCAAGTTACCTTTCGCTAATGCAGTTCTCTTCCCCCGAACGCGAAGGGAAAATTTCGCCCAGTTATATTTAATTTCCAAAATAATGTAGTCGTGGACCATTCACAACAACACCCGAGGTCCTTAGGCATCCATTGAAGCTTCCTTTCATCAGGACCACTTGGGTTAGTAAATTCCAACTTGTTTCTTCATTTTTCATCATTAATTATTGAATTCCTATGCTTAAATCATGTAGTTTAGGGTGAAAATTGGGAAAATTGGGTAGAGTTAGGCCTTTTCAATTTTCCTTGATTTAGACCTCATTTTGGGGTCGAATTTGAAAATAAATTATATACTCGGGCTTATGGGGAAATGGTTGATATGAATTTTGTCCCAACCTCGTATTTTCACCAAACGGGCCCGGGGTCGATTTCTGGAATTTCTGGAAGAAAGTTTGGAAATCTAAAATTAGGTATTGGGTTTGATTTTTTTAGAACATATTTATGCCATGAAGTCATTATTGTTTATATTTGATCGGATTAGAGCCGAATTTGAGAGGGAAAGCACGGTTGTTGTGGATTGATTTGCCCGTGAAAGTTTGAGGTAAGTGTTTGGTCTAACCTTAGGTTGAGGGAATATGCGTTGAGTCTTGTTTGCTACTTGTTAATTATCGAGTACGGTGCATAGGCATGGTGACGAGTATCTATACATTAGTGTCTGGCATGACCACGAGTCCTTAAATTGCGATTACCATGAATTTGTTGTAAATTTCATATTTAATTGAGGATTTCTTACATATTGTAAATAACATGTAAGAGAGATTCTGATGATTTGGTTCTCTGGAGCGTTGGCTCGAATGATAAGGTGAATTATAAAGTAAGAAACGAAAGAAAGAGATGGTTTATTAGTTATTCCCTTGTCGGGATTGTATGTTGTGAGCTGATTTTCTCCCTTGCCGGGATATTGAGTTTATTGGTATTGTTGCCTTGCCAGGAATAAACTGCTTATGATATTTTCTTGCCGGGATTTCTTTCACTAATTTTTTTTATTTTCCTTGCCCCTTATTTGTGACTGTGGTTTGGGTGATATATATATATATATATATATATATATATATATATATATATATATATATATATATATATATATATATATATATATATATATATATATATATATATATATATATATATATATATATATATATATATATATATACGGATCGGTTTGCGCATCGCAACAATGCTAATGAAATGGATAGGGTTGCGCGCCGCAAAAATTGTTGGTGCTAGTGTGTTTACTTTGAGTATTTGTTTCTGTTGGCTGCTTCTATCTTCGATTTAGATTTGCTATTGTAATTGTTGTCTCCCCACGACATGTTTCTCCCCTCCCTTATTTGACCCTTCACTTTCTGTATTTCTTTCTGTTGTGTATCCATATTTGAACTGCACAGCTTTATCTCGTAGTCTTGTCCTAGCCTCGTCATTACTTCGCCGAGGTTAGGCTAGGCACTTACCAGCATATGGGGTCGGTTGTGTTGATGCTACACTTTGCTATTTTGCACAGATCCAGGTGTCAGAGCAGCTTACGGCACGCAGCAGTAGCCAAGGAGCAATCCTTCAGTCCACAAGATTCTGGGGGTAGTCCTGCAGGCGTCCGCAGGCCCGTAATCTCTTCTAGTTTTCTTCCTGCCCTTTTTCCCTTGTATCGTGACATAGTTTATTTACATTGTTTCAGACTTTTAAATTTATCATTCCTAGATAGTCTGTGAGATGTTGTGACACCAGGTGCTGGGTAAAGACTTATATGGATGTTTTTAGATTTTGTTCTTATTTTAATTCAGACTTCCGCTTTTTTGTTAAACGTTGTCTTTTAATTGTTTAATTATCAGTTATTTGATGGTTTTAATCATGTAATAAAAGGAGATAGGATATGTTGCGAAGGTTCATGGTTTGCCTCGCTTCCACGAGCAGGCGTCATCACGACTTTCGAGGGTGGGGATTCCGGATAGTGACAAATGGTAAATTTTATTTACATCAAAGTTTTAGTAGCCAAAGTCCGATAATTAAGTGTTTTAACTTTTTACCTGTGAAATTTTGAAACTCCACGACGGTGATTATTTTTATTGCATGACTGAAAAATGGCTAACATGCTATTACTACACAATATGTGTATCAAGCCAAGACTATCTTAAAGGAAAAACACGAAATTCCAATAATCTAGAGAGAGCACTATATATTAAAACTTTCGTTTCGTCCCAGATCGAAGGAATTATTAGTCTAAGAGGTCAAGTGAAACAATCCATTTTGTCTTGTGAAAAACAATAAAAATAAGTGAAATTTATGAAGCAAAGAGCATCTTTTTTTTGTTGATTATAAAGTAAAAGGTTTCTCTTCTTAAAAGAGTTGGCCAAGCTAGGTTTATATATAGATTTGTGATAATTGCTGACCACTAAAATCACAGTGGAAAATAGCTAGTCAAATCTGATTAATAAAATAATACATTTGTTACGTAGTAGGTATATGTATAAAATAAATTAACAGGCAATATATGTTTTCATAACACATTGTTGACTACCAAAAAATTTTAAACATGCTGACCACTACCAGTTCGTGGGGTTTCGATTGTGTTGTGAAATGGTATCCTTAATTATTTTACTTTATTTGTTTTTGAAAACTAAACATTGAGCATTCTAAGGCAGGCTAATCTTCTTTGTCCATTAAAAGGTTTTATTGGAGGCCCTCCAAATCGAGTGCGAGTGTGAGTAGGGGCGAAGCTGGGGTCATTAGAAAATTATAAAAATTATTTTTTATGTATCTATTAGCAGATGTTGAATCTCTTTGACTTCTTTATGTATTTATTTTTTTATATTATGAATTTTCTTAGTAAAATATGATTCTGTCAACGTGTGTTTAGTAATTTTATCCATATTAGAGACACACAATTAACATGATAATCGGATTTATATTTCGTAGGAAAGAAAGAATAGAGAGGATCTCAAAAAACATGAAACAAGATAAATCGGCCCAAAAAAAAATTCTACATCAAAATACTTGTCTGCATGTGTATATTTTAAAATAAAATACAATAAGTGAACCCTATCCATTATTCTAAAAATAGATAAATGATAAAAAAAAAATACATTTACGTACTACTACATAACACGGGCAAAAGAAAACATGCTTAACCTATTCATTCATTTAGAAGAAGCCTGGGCACAATTGGAGTACATGGGAAATATCTAAATCACACTATTAATTTAAATGCCTTCTTTTAATTTGCTTTTTCCACTTCTTCTAAGTGACTAATTATAGTTACCTTCCTTTCGTTTATCTTTCTTAATGGCTAAATAGAATCACACATTAATTAGGATTTAAACTCTTATGTTAGTTCACTTTTTCCTAGTTTCCTACCATATATGGACAAGGGATGTCAACTGAATACCTCTTAATTTGCAGAAAAATTATATTATATATAGGATAAAATATTACTTCCTCCATTCATTTTGAATTGTTCAGTATCCTAAAAATAAATTTTTACTTTTACTTGTTACTTTCAGCATATCAAGAGAAAATAATTTCTTTTTTCTTATTATGCCTACAATATTAATTACTCTTTTCAAATTATTTCCCACATTCATTAAAAATATGTATCAATTAATATAGGTATCATGGTAAATTATGCACTTCATTTATTATTTCTTAAGGGGTGTGCAAATTACACAGTGGACAAGTAAAAGTGAACGAAGTGAGTACTTGTTATAGATTAAAAATAGACTTTGAACACCCTTGCATAACCCATTAATATTTGAACATCCTTATTAAATATTCCGGCTTCGCAAATGGCCACACAAAGGCGGTGCTAGAATTTTAATTTGATGGGCTCTGAAATTTAGGATAGCAATATCAGACATTAGTAACTGATTCTGAATTTAATATTTTTATATATTAAATAAATTTTTTAATACAAATATATAATTTGGACAAAAAAAAAATGTCGACTTCTAGCTCCGTTCCCTTTCCCAAAAAAAATTAGGATTAAAAAGGCCAATATGTATAGCTACGAAATTTAGCTCCCATTGGCTTAGTGAGAAGTCATAATGATTCCCCAATAAAACAAAGCCTCTGTTGGGTTGCTTTAGTTGTTGTATTTTTTGGTGTTGGAGAATTTGATAAGGTAGTGATGCAATCGAATTTGATAAAGAAGTAGTGCAATCTTCAATTACTTTAACTCACAAGTTTGAACTCTAAGTGTGACATTTTTGTATATTTTCTTAATCATTTATTTCTTCTTTACGTGTAGTAGTGCAATGCACCAAACGTTTGTATCAAACAATCTCTTTGCTTCCACAAGATAAGAATAATGTCTCTATATTTCATGTTGAATTTCATGAGATACATGTAGTAGTGCAATGTCTCTTTATACAGTGTAATGTGTCCTTTTTTCATATGATGGAAATCAACCTGTTTTGGTTGATTGCGTAAGATTTAAAATAATATGTAGAATATGCCCATTGAAAATACCAGTTAACAACATATACAATTAATTATTTATTTTATTTTGTATACTTGCTTTATAAATTTATTTTACCATGTATAGCTACTTTATAAATTTATTACCATGTATACCTATTGTATACCTAAATAAAATATTGTGTATTCGAAATTAGAATATTATGAATGCTCATTGTATTCCAAATTAGAATACTATAATATATTTGGTATGAATACTATCTTATAAAATAGAATATTGTGGTATGTTCTTTTATGATACTGTAGTCCAAATTAGAATATTATGATTTTTTAATTTCAATAATCTATATCAAATTAGAATCATATTTTGTTTGAATATTGTACTCTTCGTTACAATACTGTGGTATGTTTGGTTTGGATATTATATTGTTCATTAAAATATTGTGGTAATTAAGTTAGGTTTGAATTGTATTCTAAAGTAAAATATTGTGATATGTTACAGAATATATGGAAAAATTTGGAGATAGTGTGTAATATTTTGGGATAGTTGATGTAATTTTAAAATTTAGATATATTTAGAAAGTAGGTTTTACAAATGGATATATTAGGTAACTTCTCCTAAAATTTGCAAATACCCACGTTTAAGCCCATGTAATTGAAACATAGCCAATGTCATGAAGTTCAAATTTTACAGGTGAAAATTCATGAAAATATCATGGATTTTTCACCAATAGTAATGACTAGTGGTGATAAACTGGTTCAAAGAAAATAGTTAACCATCCATATTATCCATAAAAAATGAGTTGCATAATTAACTTTTTAAAAACGGATTAAATATGGATAAGAACCATATTATCCATTTAAAAAATGGATAGCCAATGGATAACTAATGAGTCTAACTTTTACATTTGAAAAGCCTCAAGTTTAAGGTTCCTCAAGTTAGGGATACTAAGAATTCTCTCAAAATTGATCATATGCAAGAAGTCATGGTAACTACCCATATTATCCGCCGGCTAACCCATTTTTTATCCGTCTTAAATATGGTTGGGTCGAATAATTTATCAATTTTTCTATTACCATTTTTGACCCGAACTATATTCTTCATGCATAATTTAGATTTTAACCTCGACGCTTGCTAGTTGCAGGTGCTAGTTCATTCTTCATACGAT
This sequence comes from Nicotiana benthamiana, assembly GCA_034376525.1. Lineage (NCBI taxonomy): Eukaryota > Viridiplantae > Streptophyta > Magnoliopsida > Solanales > Solanaceae > Nicotiana > Nicotiana benthamiana. The sequence continues at coordinate 26,071,470 of CM067335.1, forward strand.
TTTCAGATCAAAACCGGATACACCATGCTTGTGACTTTAGTCATGTCTTGAGCAACTCACATCTTTTATCTACTTTCTCATTTGGATTCACTTCTTGCTTTTCTTTCTTTTCTTTTTTTCCTCTTTTTCTTGTTTGTTCTGGATTGTGACTAACTTCTGTTGATTATCTCGAACTGTTGACTTGCATTCTTGCCGCGAGCTTTTGCTACTTCTGACTGGAATTGAATTCTAAAATGACTTCCCTCGTTCTCCAGGTGAGTGCCTGCTACTAACTTGAAAGGCCCAGAGTAGGAAGTGCTTCTCCTGGGGTGATATGTGATATTCTCAATAGCCTTTGACCAACCAGAATTGGCGCATTACACCTGAAAACTTCAAGCTTTCTTATGAACATAACCTTCAGCCTTGTTTCAGACAAAAAAACTTGTGAGTTTAAAACATGGTGGTTAGTTTGTGGCCGTGATTTTGAGAGCGGTCTCCTTCAATTCCCATGATAACTTTAATTTCAATTTGGAAGACCTTTCTTGTTTATTGACTAACCATTTTCTCTATGACCCTTATCACAAAAATACCTCTAATTCATTCAAACACAATTCCCTTTATCTGTTGTATTGTGCTCATGAATTAACAATTACCGAATCTTTGCATTTTACATGAATCCCAAAGCATGTTGATTGTTACCAACTCAGTGCGTAAATTGTTCTTTCCTGACTTATGCCACTTTGATATGTTAGCCGGACTACACTTTGTGCAATTGGAAAGCTGGTGGTAGTTTTTAAAGTCGTTTCTTTACTTTTTCTGACAAACTAGACTTCAGAGAACTTAAACAAATCAAGAAAAACAGAGTTAAGGGGACAACAGAAAGAGATGACATCTAACAAGAAAATCACTAAGTAGAAAATTGTCAAATGTGGATATCAACTCTAATGACTGTGACATGCATTTTGGATTAAAATGGCCTAATCTGTTAAGAAAGTCTAATGTTCAACTCTTGTTGTGCCTCTAAGATGTGAAACTGGGCTTCAGCACTCCAATTGTGCCATTTGATCCACAATCTTCAGTCTACTTGTAGTGCCCTGAAGGGTTTTCACCATAGAGCCTCTCTCATTTGCTCTTTTTCTCAACTCTCCGTCGTCTTGCGGTGCTCATGAGGGGTTTCACCTATAAGACTCTTTCATTTATCTCTCCCTTTACGAAGAGAATAAGGTATTACTCATGATGTGGGAAGGTCATACTTTCACCACACATTTAATTTGACATCCTCAAATACTTGTCGGAAGGTCTTTCTTTGGACCGTAATGTAGGCTTTTGGACAGGGTTGGAAAGAAAGGGTGGCTTGAAGGCTCAAAATAATTTAAGATGAAAAGGTTAAAAATTATAACTTTCGAAATCAGGTCTTTTGGCAAAATTAAAACTTTTGCCCCAGTTTCTGGAGTCTACGGATTTTTTTTTTCTGGATTTTTGCTTTGATAAAAATTTCTAAGAAATATAGCCCATCATTGACTTTGTGGGATTATGAAATATTTTATTTGGTGCGACCGAACCATAAGGCTGCCTACATATATTGAGGTGTCAAGAATCATGTCGAACGTAGTTCAAACACAAAGTTGTTTTTTTTTCTTTTTCTTTTTTTTCTTCTTCCTTTATTTTTATTCTTTTTTTCTATTTCTTTTTTTTTCAAGTTTCCAACTCTATTTCTGATTCCAAAAGAGTGGTATGAAAGAAAATAGATCAAGGATAAAAAAGGGTAGCAAAAGATAAAAGTGTTTGAGATAGCAGAATAAAATGCCTTCGTCATACCAAACTTTAAAGATTCCAAGTACAAACATGCAGTTTAATATAAGAAAACAAATCACACATAGTATCTATTGATGGCATCAACACCAACAAAAAGTGCTATGGGCAATACCTTTGTCTCAATGAATTATCCTTGCCAGTTTGAATCAAACCTGACTCAACCTTATATTGATGTGGAAGAATGCATTTTAGCACTGATTGATTGTCCTCAAACTGCTTAAGAGACATTTCCTTATTGTATTCTCTTATCAACCTCTTGATTTCCAAACTTACTACCTCAGTTTCACTCAATTTAAACTTTAGTTTATCTCAAAATGCACGAATCTTTAATTGTTTCCTCAAATGCCTCTTTTTATCATGTTCAAAACGGTGTCATTGCTTCAAGATTAAACTAACTTTCAAGACCAGACTGAGAATTATGTGTGCATGTCATGTCACTAGAATCGGGATGAAAAGAACTATAAAAGGAAAAGTAACTTAAACAAAAACTGACCAGAACTAATAAAAAACATGAGACTGCATTAGACAGATGATGAAAAGGGTTTGAACAAAACAAGCAAAATAAACATGGGTTACAACCCTAGAACAATCCTAGATAACACTACACGAGTTACTACCACTAAACGAACTAGGAAAATAAGAAGCAAAAGGGTGTGAGCCAACAAGACAATGTCCGAATTACAACCCTGAAATAACCCAGACAAATAGAAATAACAACAAAACAAAACCACCAAATCTCCTCCATGGCTAGCCAAGAAAGGAGTGTCTTTCCAATTATCAAGCTCGACATATTAGTCACTGGATTGCACATCAAAATTGTTGGGACCTTCACCAATTTCAATCTCATTAACTTCAGTCAGCAAGTTCCCAAGAGGATTCACATACTCCCTATCACCACACATCTTCCCTAAAAAGTGTGCATCATCATGTGCAGGTAAAGGGTTTGATGCAATATTCTAGGTATCAGTGTCCTGGACCACAATTATCCCTTCTTGAATCATTCTTTGTATATCCCTTTTCAAAGCAAGAAAATCTTCAATGGCATGCCCTTGGACATTAGAGTGGTACATTCACTGTATAGTAAGATCAAAACCTTTTGCATATGGGCCCGGAGTATGACCGATGACGGCTCAATCAGGCCTGACTATTTGAACTTTTTAAATAAGCTTGTGTAGGATTCTCCGATTGGAGTGAAAGTCTTTCTCTTTGCTGATACCTTCTCATTTTGTACTCCGTCCTTGGTTGTAACCACTTTCGGGTAGGGGTTGATATGCTTGTAGAAGTGGATAAGACATTTGTGGAGGTGGTGCAAGACGTTGCGGGTTTTGTGACTATGGATCATATGGCGGTGCATTGTGGGTAGAGTATTGGGGAAGTGAGGTATGATTTCGGGGATTTTGTGAAGGAAAGTAGCATTAGTGAGGATTATCTGGAGTATGAAGATATTCATGGGGTCGGTATTGAGGCTGAAAACATTTAGCAAGGTTGTCCACTAGATCATGTAGTTGGCGAGCTTCAACAACATCTTTTCTATCAATCGATAAATGGACCCGAGTAACTTATTCCTTCCATCTTAACCAAAACTCCCTAAAACTTTCCTTGGGTCTCTTTCCTTGGGCATCAAGGACATTGAACGCAGTCTCGCTAGAGGATCGAGGAAGAGTAGCTTGTGGAGGAGCTACGAAAATAGGAGCAGATGTCGGAGCAGGGTATGCAGTTGTTTTGGCTGGTGAGCATGGAAGGTTTGGGAGGAAGTGCCACGGTAATAGTGTTAAGGGGTAAAACCCGATGCATGTTGAGGGGAAAGGTCAATGGTAGTGGGAATATGGGCTTGTGATACTGGTGGGATAGTTACAGGGCTTTCAGCGTAGTTAGTGGGGAATGAAGGTGGAGGATGCCCCCTGACCCAAGTTTGATGCATTTCTGCCATCTATTGTTTCAACCTTTGGACCTCCTCTTTCAATTTAAATTCCGTCTTCTCAATCTCCCTCGACGGGTCAACAACTCTTGTGTCCAAGAATTTGCAAGCCATGACTCTCTTGCGCTTTCTGGTGTTGTATGGACGAATCACCAAAGTACCACAAACTAACCACCCTCTATAATAATAACAATGAAAGAAACAAGGAGGGTCAAAACAAAGGGCTCCTGAGACTGCACTAGAGGTGGGATATAGGTCGGGTTGGCGGGGTACAAAGGTGCCAGGTGCCCACGAGACCAAGCTTGGTACATTTCAGCCATCTGTGATTTCAACTTCCTCATCTCTTCTTTCATAGCACCCACATCATTCACCTCGACCTCTTTTGTAGGGTCCACAATGCTGGAGTCAGATTCTTGTCCTTTCATCTTATCTTTCGACCAGGTGTTGTACGGGTGAGTTGCCAGAATTGCCAATAAACTAACCACCTGCCTGGACTCAACATCAACAACAACTTGGTTAATGGTTAGGGCATGAGCAGATTTGATAACCGCACGTTGGGAATAAATGCACCTAAATAGTTTAACAGATTCTATATGCATTTGCTCACTGCTTGCGTCATCCCGGCTTTTTCCTTATTTCTGATTGCAAAATTCCTCTCTTTTCTTTTCTTCTCTTTTTTTCTTTTTGTTTTTGTTCTTGTCTTTGCCTTATTTTGTTTTTATTATCTCATTCCCTCTTGTTATGCTATTGTTCCTTTTTTATTTCTATTTTCCCTCATTTGTTTTCCTTTCCTCTCTTGTTTTTCACCCTTTTTTTCTCATTTTCTTTCTCGTTTCTCCTCTGTTTTCTTTTTCTCTCTTTTCTTGTTTTTTCCGCTCTTTTTTTGTTTTTTGTTTTGTTATGATTGAATTCTATGTGGATTGCCTACGTATCATGACCCCGTATGAATTAGACCGGACGTAGTTCGTACAAATAAAAGGTAAACAACAATAAAGCATTTCTGAAATTTTCAATTTTCATAATAAAAACAAAACTAAGAAAACTTAACGACGAAGTATAGACTAGAAAATCAAATGACCCACATACTCCAATCAAAAGAAATGAGGACTCGAGAACCAACTGACAAATATTTCCCTTACATGCCAATTTAACCCAAACTCCAAACGGTATTCACTTAACCACTAACTCTTTTCTAGTTTTACAAATTAAAATAAAAGACCCAGTTTTGCAAAAAATGTCCTTTCAGCACTTCGGGGGCAAAGCTTTTAAGGCTGTGTTAGCTAACCGGTAAAAAAACCCAAAAATTGACCCAAAGGCCGCTATTTGTGCAAAGTCATCGTTCTGACGTCCCTTTCGGGACATTCGACTATTTCTGATAAAAACACCATCACCTGATTTATTTACGACTCCTTTTCTTGTTTTTCATATTACGACTCCTTTCAGCGCCTCGGGGACGAAGATTTTAAGGCTGTGAGGGTCAAATATCAAAGCTTGACCAAACGTGGCCATTCTTGCAAAGTCAGCCTTTCGGCGTCCCTTTTGGAGAACATTCGGCTATCTTTGACAAAAACGGCATCACCCAACTTATTTATGATGAACATTAAAATTTTGACATTTTTTGGCTATTTTTGCAAAAGGGAAGGTTGGACCCGATGAGGGATGCCTACGTATCTCACGCCCTGTGAGAATCAAACCATGTGTAGTTCAGGGAAATTAATTGAACTATTTTAAAACATGACTCTTTTTAATTTTCATTTTTGGAAGCAAATAACAAATTCACCTTCAAAGCATGACTCCTTTCATTTTTATTTTTGGCATTTCATATACAAATAAAAAAAGCTATTTTAAAAAACAAAGCCTATTTTTCATTTTCATTTTTTCAGGGCTAGACAAACTATTCTCCTTTTCTATTTTTGAAAACAAAACAAAATAATGACTCTCTTTTTTGGCCTTTTTCATTTTGAACAAAAAAATAAATTAAAACAACCTATTTTTCCAAACTAAAAACAAAGACTCTATTTTTTCCTTTTTCTACAAATAATTAATCAACATATTTTCCAAGCTAAAAATAAAGACACTTTTTTCTTTTTTCAATAAAACAACCTATTTTCTTTTCTGTTGGCAGATAACTATATTGAAAACAAGAAAACCCAAAATAAAGACTCTTTTCTTTTCATTTTCCCGGGCAAAACAGACTATTTTTTCTTTTCTATTTTTTGAGAACAAGACAAAATATAGGCTCTTTTTTCTATTTTCCTTTGCTTGTTTTAGTAAAACAAACTAATAAAACACATTTTTTTAATTTTTCAAAATTTTTGGCGGAGTTTCGACAGCATTTATGCATTGGGGTTTTTCCAAAATAATCAATTAACTCCCTAGCCGTTATTTCTCTCTTTTTTCCTTTTCCTCAATTTTACAATATTCCCAATATTCAAAAACCGGTCAGCATGCAGGCCTTGGACAAACAAAAGCACGGAAAATAAATAGGATGCATCAGGATGGTCTTTTCATTTCAGGTTGCTAGTCCTACACGGACCCAATCCCTATGTTGAGTCGCCTAAGTCAAATGCAACATAATGCAAATAACCGTTCCTACTAGAAATCCGGCATGAAGTCACATTATTCTATGTTCAAAACCGGGTCGGTGTTCTAGACTGTGTACCCGAGCTGACAACTCGAGCCGAGGAGGGGAACCTTTCCAGGAACCAAAAGGCCATCCGGCTTCGTAACTTATCCGAGCCTCTTTCTTATTTCAGGGAATGATACTAACAGAATAGAAAGTCTCAACCAGTAAGCACATCCCCGGAGGTGAGAGAGAAGGGTGTCGACACAGTTTATATACATAAGCTCGAATTCTGAATCCTGAATAAAATGTTCTAAGTTCTTGTCCCCAGCAGAGTCGCCAGAGCTGTCACACCTCCTTTTTAACCTACACCCACAAGGGTGTAAAGGAGTTTTTCCACTTAAAGGATAATCGGAACGAGATTTAGTTATTTATTATTCAGAGTCGCTACTTGGGAAATAATGGTGTCCCAAGTCACCCGTTTTATCCCGAACCGAGGAAAGATATGACTCTGTACTACAGTCTGCGAACAAGAAATCCGGATAAGGAATTCTGTTAACCCGGGAGAAGGTGTTAGGCATTCTCAGGTTCCTTGGTTCTAGCACGGTCGTTCAACTATTGTCTTTGATTTTATCTGATTTTAATACAGGTTATCTTATGTGCCTATTGTTTGTGAAACCACTTTTTATCATTATTTATTTTAAAAGAATTGCGACATCGTGAAAATGCATTTCGAACCACGTCGCAATCAATGCACTCGTGGTTGTCGACACATTTCGACTTCGTCGAGTTTTGGATTTGGGTCGCATTAATGCGCACCCGAGTTTAAGAAAGTAATATTATTAACTTACGCGCCTAAAGTAATTTCGCATTCGCAATTTGCGAGGGCCATGTAATTTAGATAAATGGCACGCCTTGGAATGTAAGGATCAATTCAAGATTAATAAATTAAACAAATGAAAGATATTCATATTTAAAGTTAGGTCGAAATTTAATACCACAACTACGTCACAGTAACCATATCCATAGCCGTGATAAGTTAATTACCTGCCTAAATCATTTTCTACAAATATTCATAAATAATTTGTAACTCATCTAAGTAAATCAAAATAATTCCTAAGTATGGAACTGGAAAAAATATAAGCCATCAAAGTTAAAATGCCAGCAATCCAAGGATAAATGATACCTCACAACGGTAGTATATGTGATGATCCAAAGGATCATCACCCTAATTCCCCCTTTCCCCTCCTATTTGGTTGTCTCGATTTGTGTGCACAGTCCGGTACGAAGCCAAAAAATTCTTATGTGAAAATATTTGAATTATGTGTTAAGAACTATGAATTCTGATAATAATAATGCTATAGTTGACTTTGGTCAATGTTATGGGTAAACGGACCACAACCGTGATGTGACGGTCCTGGAGGGTCTGTAAGAAAATTTGGGACCCGGGCATATTCCCGGAATCAAAATCCGAGGTCCCAAGCCCGAGTACGGAGCTTTTAAGTGAAATTGTTTTCTAAAAATGCTTAAGGAAAAATTAAAATGAAAAATTGATCAAACATAATGGTATCGGGCTCGTATTTTGGTTCCGACGCCCGGTACAAGTCTTAATTAAATGGGCATTGAGCGCTAGCTAAAAAGTTTGGTTGAAAACGAACGTCATTTAACGTGTTTCGGACTAAAAATGGAAATTTTGAAAGTTTTGAACTTTGGGATGAAAATCATGAGTTTGAGGGTTGATTCTTTGATTTTGATGTTATTTGGCGATTTGATCGCTCGAGCAATTTCGTAGGATGATATTGAGTTAGTGTGTGTGGTTGGTTGGGAGCCTCAAGGGCTCGGGGTGTTTTTGGGGTGTTTCGGGCTGTTTTAGAACTTAGGAAATACCAGATTTTTCAAAAAAACTGTTGCAGAGCCTTTTTCCTCTTCGCGAACACGACACTCAACTCGTGTTCGCATAGTCCCCATCCCGAACGTGATGCCTTATCAGACTTCCTTCATCGCGAACGCGGCCCAGGTGTCGCGATCGCGAAGCACAAAACGCTTCAGTGATATATTTAATTCTTGCACTATTCATTACGGGATTTATTCAATTTCTCACACGAGCTCTCCTCCTACACTCTCCATTGAGGAACTTCAAGCTTATACTTCACCATAACTCTTTGGGTAAGTTATTCCAACCTCGTTCTTCCATTATTCCTTCATCTAATCATCAATTTTCTAGCCCTAAATCATAGAATCATGGTAGAAATTATGGCTTTTTGGGTAGAGTTAGGTTTTGAGAATTTTGGGCTGCGATTCAAATTCAATTTGGGGTCAAATCTTAAAGCAAATCATACATTTGGACTCGTGGGGTTATGAGTTATTGGAGTTTGGTTCGAGCCTCGAGTTTGGACCATGTGGGCCAGGTGTCGAATTTAGGTATTTTTGGAAGAAATTTAGAAAATGCATTTCTAAGCTAGGAAATTGTATCTTGGTGCTATTATTGATAATATTGAATCAATTTATGTTATATATTGTTGGTTCGGGGTCGAATTCTAGAGGAAAGACGATTGTTGAGCTTTGAGTTGTTATTTTTGGATTCGAGGTAAGTGTTTGATCTAACTTTGGCTTGAGATAATAGGATTAGATTAATATTTGTTATGTGCTATGTGGGGTCGGTGTATAGGTATGGTGACAGCTACCTATGCGCGCGAGCCTAGCATGACTGTGAGTCATAATTGTTACCAAAATTTCGAAAGAAGTGAACAAATGTGATAACTACTTGCTAAGTGAGCTATGAAGTGATAGTTGAGAAGCAAATGAACTAAAAAGGAAATTTTGGCACATTTCCCTTGCCGGGATTTATTGTGGAGTTATTTTCCATTGCCAGGATACTTTTTCTTGTTCTACATTCCTTTCCCGTTTGGTCGTGACCATTGATTGGGTGAGGAAGAGAGAGTAAAATCACGAAGGGTGATGCCGTGCACTATGTATTTGAGAGTAAAAGCACAAAGGGTGATGTCGTGCACTGTATATTAAGAGTAAAAGCATGAAGGGTAATGTCGTGCATTATATTTGACCGTTTTGGTGAGAAATGAGAGTAAAAGCACGAAGGGTGATGTCGTGCAGTTGTTGATTTACCGGCTTTATATACTTATTATAACATATTCAGTTCCATTTCCTGTTTGTTGAAGTTATAATCGAACGGTTACTCCCCCAGCATGTCCCCTCCCCATTATCTGTTTAAATTCTTGTTCTCCTCATGTTATTACACATATATCTGTACAGGTTAATTGTGGTAGGTCCGGTTTAGCCTCGTCACTGCCTCGCCGAGGTTAGGCTGGGCACTTACCAGCACATCGGGTCGATTGTGCTGATACTACGCTTCTGTGCCTTTTTGTGCACAGGTCAGGACACAGCCTACAGACCACAGCAGTAGTTAGGGTGTGATCCTTTAGTCCAGAGACTCTGAGGTAATTTGCTGGCGTTCGCGGGCCTTATGTCTCCTCTATCTTTTCCTGTTTTTTTTGTATCAAACAGACATGTTATGTATTTCTTTCAAACTGTTGTTTTTAGTATTCTATTAGTCGTCCGTGAGTAGTGACACAAGATAATTGATAGAGACATGTTGGTAATTTCCGCACTATATCATTTCTATTATTGCTAAAAGTCTTCCGCGTTGTTTTAATTAATTAATGCAGCATTATATTGTTTTAGATTAAGTTTTTGGTGAAAATGAATAAAAGGGGTTGGCTTGCCTAGCATCGACAGTAGGCGCCATCACGACTCACGATGGTGGGAAAATCCGGGTCGTGACAAGTTGGTTTCAGAGCACTAGGTTACTTGGGTCACACAACTCAAAGACAAGCTTGATAGAGTCTAAGGGATCGGTACAGAGACGTCTGTATTTATCCCCCAGAGGCTACAGAGTTAGGAAAAATTTTCACTTTGTTCATTCTTGTCGTGCGATTCTGTTTCTCAAATATTGATTTTCGTTCTACTCTGTTCTTTTGCAGATGGCGAGAACATGTGCGTCTTCTTCTTCCGCGCAGCAGCCCGAGCCCCCAGCAGCAGCTCTCGCAAGGGGCAGGGGCCCAGGCTGTGCTAGAGGCCGTAGAAGGGGCATAGCTCAGCCCCAGGTAGCAGTTCCAGAGGTGGAGCCTCATATTGACTTTGATGAATAGGTTCCAGCTCCACCAGCTCCAGTGGGCCCAGCTCAGGTTCCAGGATGAGTGATGTTTTCCACGGATCTTCAGGACGTTCTTGTCCGCATAGCAGGCTTTATAGACAGTGTCTCTAGAGCGGGTTTGTTGCCAGTAGCACCAGCCACTTCTCAAGCTAGATGAGGGGTTCAGACTCCTGCTACACGCACTCCGAAGCAGGTAGCTCCCCGAACTTAGGTTCCATTGGTTCAGTCCGCATTAGCAGCTCAGACAGGCATTACGGCTCAGGGCGGAGATGGGACGGCCATGTCTTGAGATGCTTTGTGGAGACTTGATCGGTTCTCCAAGCTTTTCACTACTACATTCAGCGGTGCTTCGTCGGAGGATCCCCAGAATTTTCTATTAAGTTGTCGTGAGATCCTCAGGACTATGGGGATAGTAGAGACCAATGGGGTCGACTTTCACACCTTCAGGCTTGCAGGATCCGCCAAGACATGGTGGAGAGATTGTTGCCTATCTAGACCAGCAGGGTCTTTAGCTTTGACATGGGATCAATTTGCGGAGTTATTTTTGGAGAAGTTTCTCCCCGTCACTCAGTGGGAGGCACTTCGCAAACAGTTTGAGCGCCTCCAGCAAGGTTCCATGACAGTTACACAGTATGAGACTAGATTTTTTGACCTGGCCCGCCATGCAGCTGTGATACTCCCTACAGATCGAGAGAGGGTCCAGTGATTTATTGGTGGATTGATTCAGCCGATTCGCCTTGAGATGGCTATGGGAGTTAGCTGTGATATTTCCTTTCAAGAGGCGGCCAATGCGGCCTGCCGGGTAGAGATGGCACTGGTTCGAGGAGGTAGTCAGGTTCAGACAAAAGGCCTCGACATTCTGGCAGATTTAGTGGTACCTCATCCGGAGGTAGGGATTTCCATGACAGAGGCCATTCCTCGAGGCCCTTCCATTCGGCACTTCAAGTTTCTCATGGTACTCCAAGCAGTGGTGGTCCTCAACAATATTATTCTGACCAGCAGTACTTCAGTGCACCACCAGCTCCCATCAGTGCACCGCCTTTTCAGAGCTTCAAGGGAGGACATACCGGTCAACAGGGCCACGTAGTCTCTGCCGGCGAGGGCATGTTATGGTTGTGGTGACATAGGTCATGTTGTCAGATCTTGCCCTCGAGACTCGAGTAGTTCTCAGTAGCAGGGTCCTCGTCCTACGATTCAAGCAACAGGTGATCCACAAGGCGCCCAGCCAGCTAGAGGCAGGGGTAGGGATCATACAGGTGGAGGGAGAGACCGTAGAGGTGGAGCTCGGACAGCCAGAGGCAAGGGTCAGCCCGCAGTAGATCGTCCCAGAGGTACAATTCAGGGAGGTGGGAGCCAGCCCCATTGTTATGCATTGTCGGCCAGGCCAGAGGCCATGTCATATGATGTTGTGATTACCCTATAATGGTCTGTGATAGGGGTGCTTCAGTATTATTTGATCCGGGATCTACTTATTCGTATGTGTCATCTTATTTTGCACCCTATTTGATCATGCCTAGTGAGTCTTTGGGTATTCGTGTATATGTGTCCATAGCGGTTGGCGATTCTATAGTGGTCGACCGAGTGCATCATTCTTTTGTGGTGGTATTTGAGGGTCTTGAAACCCGTGTCGACTTATTGCTTTTAGACATGGTGGACTTTGATGTTATATTGGGGATGGACTAGTTGTCCCCGTATCATGCTGCTAGGATTGTTACGCCAAGACCGTGACTTTGGCCTTTCCAGATTTGCCCCGACTTGAGTGGAGAGGGACCCCTGGTCATACCACCTGTAGTGTTATTTTGTATGTCAAGGCTCGATGTATGGTCGATAAGGGGTGTCTAGCATATTTGGCACATGTTCGCGACTCCAACGCAGAGGTTCCATCTATCGACTCGGTTCCTATTGTTCGGGAGTTCCCCGAAGTTTTCCCTTCAAACCTTTCGGGCATGCCGCCGATAGGGATATTGATTTTTGTATTATATGGCCCGGGGCACTCGGCCTATTTCTATCACATCATATCGTATGGCCCTGCCAGAGTTGAAAGAATTGAAGGAGCAGCTTCAGGACATGCTTGATAAGGGTTTCATTAGACACAATGTATCACCTTAGGGTGCACCGGTGTTGTTTGTGAAGAAAAAGGATGAATCAATGAGGATGTGCATTGTAGTTGAACAAGGTGACAATAAAGAACAAGTATATGCTATGACGTGTGAGGTATACACGGATCACAAGAGCCTTCAGTACTTGTTCAAACAGAAAGAGTTGAATTTGAGACAGCGAAGGTGGTTGGATTTGCTAAAGGACTATGATGTCTTTATTTTATACCACCCGGGGAAGGCCAATGTGGTGGCCGATGCATTAATTAGGAAGTCATCCAGCATGGGTAGTCTTGCCTATATTCCGGTCAGCCAGAGACCGCTTGCCTTGGATGTTCCGGCCTTGGCCAATAGATTTGTGAGATTGGATATTTCCGAGACCAGCAGAGTGTAGCATGCACGGTCGCTCGTTCGCCATTGATGAAGCGTATTCGGGAGTGGAAGTTTGATGATCCCCATTTGTGTGTCCTGAGAGACACAGTGCAGCGGGGAGGTTCTAGGGAGATGACTTTAGGAGATGATGGCGTATTAAGGTTGCAGGGGCGAGTTTGTGTGCCCAATGTTGATGGCATTCGAGAGTAAATCTTAGCAGAGGCCCACAGTTCTCGATATTCTATTTACCCGGGTACCGCGAATAAGTAACGGGATTTGAGACATCATTATTGGTGGCGCAGAATGAAGAAAGACATTGTTGCATATGTGGCTCGTTGTCTGAATTGTCAGCAGGTTAAGTGAGAGCATATGAGAACCAGTGGTTTGTTTCAGAGGAATGAGCTTCCCGAGTGGAAGTGGGAGAGCATCACCATGGATTTTGTTACTGGACTTCCAATGACTCGGAAGAAGTTTGATGCTATTTGGATTATTGTTGATAGGCTGACTAAGTCAGCACTTTATACCAGTTGCCACCACCTATTCATCCTAGAGATATGCTGAGATTTACATCAGAGAGATCGTTCGCCTTCATGGGGTGCCCATATCTATTATTTTGTACCGTGGTCCGCATTTTACCTCGCATCTATGGAGAGCGGTACATCATGAGTTGGGCACTCAGGTCCAGTTGAGTACAACATTTCACCCCCAAACGGACGGTTAGTCTGAAAGGACCATTCAGATTCTTAAGGATATGCTCCGAGCCTGCGTTATTGATTTTGGAGGCTCGTGGGACCAGTTCTTGCCTTTAGCAGAGTTTTCCTACAATAATAGCTACCAGTCCAGTATTCAGATGGCTCCGTATGAGGTGTTGTATGGTAGGCGGTGTCGGTCCCCATCCGGATGGTTTAAACTGGGAGAGGCTCAGTTATTGGGTACAGGAGGCCTTGGATAAGGTCAAGATCATCCAGGACAGACTTCGGTCAGCTCAGTCTAGGTAGAAGAGTTTTGCAGATCGTAAGGTCAGGGATGTTGCTTTCATGGTTGGTGAGCGAGTATTGCTCCGTGTATCTCCTATGAAAGGCGTGATAAGGCTTGGGAAGAAGGGCAAGCTTAGCCCTAGGTATATTCGCCCATTTGAGATTCTGGACCGTGTGGGGGATGTGGCTTATAGACTTGCATTGCCGCCTAGCTTGTCAGCCGTGCACTCGGTTTTACATGTATCCATGCTTCGGAAGTATCACGGTGATCCCACCCACGTGTTAGATTTTAGCACTGTCCAATTGGACAAGGATCTATCATATGAGAAGGAGCCGGTGGCTATTTTAGACCGGCAGGTTCGACAATTGAGGTCGCGAAGTATTCCTTCAGTGCATGTTCAGTTGAGAGGTCAGCCTGCTGACGCATTGACCTAGGAGTGCGAGTCTGATATGCGGAGCCGTTATCCCCATTAATTCCCCGACTCAGGTACTTTTTTCTTTTGTCCGTTCGAGGACGAACTGTTGTTTTAGAGGTGGAGGATGTGACGACCCAAAGGGTCATCACCGTAATTGTCCCTTTCCTTGCGCTTCTGAGGCCTTGAAAATCTATTATTTGGTTGCATCGATTTGTGTGCACAGTCCGGGCGCGAAGCTGGAAAATTCTTATGTGAAAATATTTGAATTATCGATTAAAAATTATAATTTTTATAATCATAATGCTATAGTTGACTTTGGTCAATATTTTGGGTAAACGGACCCAGACCCGTGATGTGACGGTCCCGGAGGGTCCTTAAGGAAATTTGGGACCCGAGCGTATTTCCGGAATCGAAATCCGAGGTCCTAGGCCCGAGTACGGAGCTTTTTTGTGAAATTATTTTCTGAAAATGCTTAAGGAAAAATGAAAATGAAAATAAAAAATTGATCAAAAATAATGGTATCGGGCTCGTATTTTAATTCCAACGCCCGGTACAGGTCTTAAATGGGCGCTAAGCGCTATCTCTAAAGTTTAGTTGAAAACAAATGTTTTTGACGTGTTTCAAACTAAAACAGGAATAATTTGAATGTTTTGAACTTTGAAATGAAAATCATGAGTTTTGAGGGTTGATTCTTTGACTTTGATGTTATTTTGGCGATTTGACCGCTCGAGTAAGTTAGTAGGATGATACTGAGTTAGTGTGTGTGGTTGATTGGGAGCCTCGAGGGCTCGGGGGTGTTTTCGGGGATGTTTTGGGCTGTTTTGTTTTTAGAAAATACCAAAATTTTCAAAAAAAACTATTACAGGGCTTTTTTCCTCTTTGCGAACACGGCACACAGCTCGCGTTCGCATAGCCCAGTTTCTCTTACCCTTCGCGATCACATCTAACGCCACGTGTTCGCGTAGCTGGGCCTTATCCTTCAATGCGTTCGCGAGTCCCTCCTCGCATTCACATAGAGCTACCCCATGACCCCTACTTTTCCTTCTTCGCGTTCGCATAGTCCCTATCGCGAACGCGATGCCTTATCAGACTTCCTTCATCGCGAACGCGACCCAGGTGTCGCGATCGCGAAGCAAAAAATGCTTCAGTGATATATTTAATTCCAGCACTGTTTATTACGGGATTTATTAAATTTCTCACACGAGATCTCCTCCTATTCTCTCCATTGACGAACTTCAAGCCTATACTTAACCATAACTCTTTGGGTAAGTGATTCCAACCTCGTTCTTCCATTATTCCTTCATCAAATCATCAATTTTCTAGCCCTAAATTATAGAATCATGGTAGAAAATTTAGGGCTTTTTGGGTAGAGTTAGATTTTGAGAATTTTGGGCGATTCAACCTCAATTTGGGGTCGAATCTTAAAACAATATCATATATTTGGACTTGTGGGATTATGGGTAATTGGAATTTGGTCCGAGCCTCGAGTTTGGACCATGTGGGTCCGGTGTCGGATTTTGGTATTTTTGGAAGAAAATTAGAGAATGCATGTCTAAGCTAGGAAATTGTATCCTGGTGTTATTATTGATAATATTTAATCAATTTATGTTAGATATTGTTGGTTTGGGGTCGAATTCTAGAGGAAAGACGATTGTTGAACTTTGAGTTGCTATTTTCGGATTCGAGCTAAGTGTTTGATCTAACTTTGGCTTGAGGGAATAGGATTAGATTAATATTTGCTATGTGCTATGTGGATCGGTGTATAGGTATGGTGACGGTTACATATGCGCCCGAGTCTAGCATGACCGTGAGTACTAATTTCTATTAAAATTTCGAAAGAAGTGAGCAAATGTGATAACTACTTGCTAAATGAACTATGAAGTGATAGTTGGGAAGCAAATGAACTAAAAAGGAAATTTTGGCACCTTTCCCTTGTCGGGATTTATTGTGGAGTTATTTTCCCTTGCCGGGATATTTTGTCTTGTTATACATTCCTTTCCCATTTGGTCGTGACCATTGATTGGGTGAGGAAGAGAGAGTAAAAGCACGAAATGTGATGTCGTGCACTATGTATTTGAGAGTAAAATCAGGAAGGATGATGTCGTGCACTGTATATTGAGAGTAAAAGAACGAAGGGTGATGCCGTGCATTATATTTGACTGTTTTGGTGAGAAATGAGAGTAAAAGCACGAAGGGTGACGCTGTGCAGTTGTTGATTTACTGGCTTTCTTTACTTAGTATTACATATCCAGTTCCATTTCCTGTTTGTTGAAGTTATAATCGAATTGTTACTCCCCCAGCATGTCCCATCCCTATTATCTGTTTAAATTCTTGTTCTCCTCCTATTATTACACATATATATGTACAGGTTAATTGTGGTAGGTCCGGTTTAGCCTCGTGACTATCTCGCCGAGGTTAGGCTGGGCATTTACCAACACATGGGGTCGGTTGTGCTTATACTACGCTTCTGTGCCTTTTTGTGCACATGTCAGGACACAGCCTACGGACCGTAGCAGTAGTTAGGGGGCGATCCTTCAGTCCAGAGACTCTGAGATAGTTTGCTGACGTTCGCGGGCCCTGAATCTCCTCTATCTTTTCCAGTTTATTTTTATTGTATCAAACATACATGTTATGTATTTCTTTCAGACTGTTGTTTTTAGTACTCTGTTAATCGTTCGTGAATAGTGACACCAGATACTGGGTAGAGACATGTTGCTAATTTCCGCACTATATCATTTCTATTATTGCTGAAAGTCTTTTACATGGTTTTAATTAATTAATGCAGCATTATATTGTTTTAGATTAAGGTTTTTGGTTATAATGAATAAAAGGGGTTGGTTTGCCTAGCTTTGACAGTAGGCGCTATCACAACTCCGATGATGGAATTACCATACAAAGTTTCACAATTAATACTTTTCAAAAATAAAATTTTCAAGAAAGAATGAACAAGAAGCGGAAAGACTACTCTAAACTAAACATTTATTAAAAAACAATTCTTAATTCCAACAGAAATAAGAACGATTCACGTTCTTCAAAGAGCAATTGGACGTAAAATTAATAACTAAAAAAACTCAAAACATTCAGTACATATTTCCTTGTGGCAAAAGAATATCATGATTTCAATTTCAACAAACTTAAAACATTTCCAAAAAGCTAATCATTAAATGAACTAAATACAGAATAAAAGAAATTCAATCCCATTTTTCACATATCACCCAAATACAAAACTCATCCAAACTCTATTTCTGAAACCAAACTGAAATCGGGAAGGAAGGAGCAGAAACGTATCTACCCTTTTTAATTTTTTTTTTTTTTTTGAAATCTTGATGCTAACTTTCCATTCTTCTTGTTGTTGAGGGAGGGTTGAGATGGCAGAAGCTCTTTTCTTTTAATTGGATTCAAAGTTTGTGAAGGAGTCTTTTGTGATATTTGGTATCTCTTTTCTTTTTTGGGGAAGATCAGATCCGAAAAGGGTGTTGCGGCTGACTAGGGGTGTAGAGTCTAGGAATTAAAAAACTTGGGATAGGATTTTTGTAATTGGGTATTTATATATGAAAGTGGGAAGGGATGATGGTCATTGGAATAGAAACAAATAGATGGCTAGGATTAAGTCTTGCACTTGAATGAGCTAATAAATTGGTAAGAGTGGGCTAAGGGTAATTGAGTTGGACCATGTCTTTTTGGTTATTTTTTAATTTCTTTTTAATTAAAAAGATGAATTAAAAATAACTTTATAAAGATACTACCATATTTAAGAAAATAAAAATATTTAAAGAAGACATATAATTACTATATTAAAAAAATTTAAATACTACTCAATATATACTAAAATGTAAAATATTATTGAGCTTTTTCTTCTTATCCTTTTTTATGGAAAATAAATGCCAAGACTTTTTTTGTCTTTTTTTTTTCAAAAATAAAGCTAATTAGACCAAATATCAACTAGCTAGATTAAGGGAAATTATTATTTTTTTAGATAAAATAAAGTAAAGAGAGCGATACTAAATTTAAAGTAAATATTTATGCTAAAATATAAAAAAAACTCGGGGAGGGTCAAAAATCACATGTCTACAAAGCAGTAACGACCTGACTGATCATTTTGAGCAATTGTGCCCGATTCGGTAGTTTGATGTCTCGAGCATCTTCGCATTAGGTATATCGACTTGTTTGCATGGTTGGATTTGTTTCCAGATGAATCGGAATTGAATTGGGAGAAGGAACCTAGTTTTAGAAGTTTAAACAGTAAAAATTTACCCGAAATTGGACATTTGATTAAACGGCCCCGGAATAGGTCATGTGTGATCCAAACAGCTTTGTAAGGTGATTTTGGACTTAGGTGCGCATCCCTATTTGGATTTAGAGGTCCGTAGGGTAAGTTGAGGCATTTCGGCGAAAGTTGGAAAAGTTGAAGTTTGAAAAATGGACAAGTTTGACTCATAGTTGACTTTTGTGATATCGGGATCGGAATGTGATTCCGATAGTTGGAACAGCTCCGCCATGTCATTTTGGATTTCTCTGCAAAATTTGGCATCATTCCGGGTTGAATTGATAGGCTTTGGCACTAGCTTTGGAAGTTAGAAGGTTTGAAAGTTCCTATGTACGATTCTTGGTGTGATTCAATGTTTTAGCGTTGTTTGATTTGATTTGAGACCTCGAGCAAGTCCGTGTTAGGTTATATGACTAGTTTGTATGTTTGGACGGGGTCCCGGGGGACCTTAGGAGTGCTTCGAGTGGGCTACGAGTCATTTTCCCTTGTTTTTGAAATGCTATATCAGCTTCTGGTATTCCTCTTTCATGATCGCGAACCACCTTCCGCGTTCGCGTAGCTTTGTTGCTGACCAGCTGGAGTTCCTTCTTCGTGTTTGCGTTAAAAGAGTCGCGTTTGTGAAGCTTTGTCTCATCCTTTAGCGCGTTCACATCCATCGATCGTGTTCGCGTACAAGTTCACGCGTTCGTGAAGAGAAGTCTTTGAGCCATTCGATTTTACTTCTTCACGTTCGCGGATGCACTGTTGCATTTGCGATGTGTAACCTGGGCAGCCTTCATCTTTCTTCTTCACGAATGCGATACTTCCTCAGCGTTCGCAATGCTTTAAGTCCTGGGCAGAATAAATAGTGCCTTATTCTGAGGGTTTGCCATTTTCACCATTTTGGAGTTCTAGAGCTCAGTTTAGGCAGATTCCTTGTGGAATTTTCTAGCAAAACGATTGGGTAAGTGTTCTTAACTTAGAATTGATTATACTCCATGAATTTGTCTCCATTTTTATCATTTAATTTGAGATGTAAGTAGAGGAAAATGTTGGTTTTTGAAGAAAATTCCTAAAATGAAAAATCATGATTTGAGGGACCAAATGGTATTGAAATTAAGTAAAGTTTGTATGATTGAACTCATTTTGTAATGGGTGATCGAATTTTTGTAAAATTTGACGGGTTCCGAGGCACGGGCCCGAGGGTCGGCTTTTGTGTCGATTTTTATATCTTTGTAAAGATTGAAACTTTATGATTCGGAATAGTTTCTTGTGCGTTTTATTTGTGCCTTGAAGCTAGTTTGATTAGATTTGGGCCGTATGGAGGTCTTTTCACCCGAGAAGTACGTTTTAGAGTATTGTTTTGTCGAGTTTGAGGTAAGTATCTTGCCTAGCCTTTTGTGGAGGACTTCCACTTAGAAATTTAGTCTTCTATGTTAATTGTAGTCCATGCATGCGAGGTGACGAGTGTGTGCTCGAACTTATTTGTGGAAAATTTGCCTCGTGAGTTCTTAGGTCCTCATGTGGAAAGTATCATGTTATGATTGGGTTTCCTAGTTGCTTAAATTGCCTCTATATGCTCCATATGACGTTGTTAGCTTTCCTCTAATTGTTACGTGTTACATTGACCCTAAATTGCCTTAATTGAAGTGATTTCCTTCCTTATTGTTTTGATACTTCTTTGTTGTAAGTTCCTCTATGACTTTGTGCAAATATGTTACATGCCCAATTTTTGTGGTTGCCGGTGTAGTTATCACGTGCTTAATATATCTTGTCGTGTGCTTGAGCTTTCATTATGAAGTTAATTGTTGGTACAAGTATTGTTATAGCCAATTTCCTTTCAGGAACATATTTAATCCTTATTGTTGGTTCCCTTGCCCTGGCGTGTTTATCCTTGTTGTTGACTCTCTTGCTGGGATATTGTAATTATTATTCCCTTCCAGGGCATTATTGTTTCCTTATTATTTCCTTGCCTGAATTCTTTTGTAATTGATTATGAGAAATTAAAATGGAAGCTGGCGATACTCCTACCACAAGATATAATAAAATAGAAACGCGTGGTACGCCTACCACAAGATATAATGAAATGGGAGCGGGTGGTATGCCTACCACAAGATATATGAAATGGTAGCGGGTGGTACGCCTACCACAAGATATATGAAATGGGAGCGGGTGGTACGCCTACCACAAGATATTACAAAATGAGAGCGGGTTGTACCCTACCACAAGATATATGAAATGGGAGCAGGTGGTACGCTACCACGAGATAAATAAAAATGGAAGTGAAATTCTGTGTTTGGTTTTTCTTATCCTTGTTAGTGATTGGATTTCGGCGCCGTCCACCTTCGATTCGCTATGTTTAGTTGTTGTTATCAATCCAAATGTTTATACTGTTATTTATATATATATATATATATATATATATATATATATATATATATATATATATATATATATATATATATATATATATATATATATATATATATTGTTGCAAACCGTTCGAGGTTGTATTTTACTTAAAAAGAAATTTCTATTAACTTTTATGTTTTTAACTCCTATGTTATAGGTAATAATTCTTCCGATGTTGTATTTAAAATTTAAAGGAGTATTTTCTTACTCGAATGATTTGTAAAAATAACTTCATCTTTTCTCGTCGATTTCCAAACTTATTTAGAAGTTCAAATTTTATTTATATTATCTAAGTAGGACTTTCTTGAACATCTTAAATGCGTTTGTAAGGACATTCGCTATTGTATATCATGAGGATTTTGTTGTTAACACTGAGATGGAAAATATGTGGGCACGAGGTGCCATATATGCTGAAAGTTCGAAAGTTGAGATTATGTTATGAGAAACCGATGATTGAAATGGTCGGGATGGTTTATTAAACATGATATGATTGATTGAGTTGACATTGTTTTCTTTAGTTGGATACATTCTTACTTTTCTCTGTTACATCTGTGTTGAATTGTTTGGATTATCTGATTTACGTGATTTCTGTTCGTTACTATCGTGTTCTCCCTTTATTGTTTATACTGTTTGTACTTGGATTTTACTCTCCGCAGTTGATGTTGATAATACTTTGTTATCTTTATCTTGATGTTTATTATCATATCCTGTTAATTTTAATTGACTAGTAGGTGTCCTGACTGTTCCTTTTCACTACCGCATCGATGTTAGTCTTGATACTTACTGGGCAGTGCTGTGGTGTGCTCATACTACACTTCTATAAACTTTGTTTGTGTACAAATCCAGGTATATTGATCGATAGTAGCCGTGCGGGTCATCGCAGTGAGACTCATAGTAACCTGCTGCTGCGTTCGTAGGTCTCGGAGTCACCTTTATTTGTAATTATTTCCATTTGCTCTATTGTTTTGATACAGAGATGTATTATTTGTGAAATTACTCTTAGTTGGGCTCGTGACTTGTACTGCCATATTTGGGAGTTGTAGTTTGTTCAGAGTAATGTAATTTAAAGTTAGTAAGCATAAATGTTATTTCAGTTTATGTCAGGCTTACCTATGGGTGATTCCAATAGCTTCGTATGATTATTTTGGATTTAGGCGCACGTCCGAATTTGGATTTGGAGATCCGAAGGATAAATCGAGGCATTACGGTGAAAGCTGGAATAGTTAAAGTTTTGAAAATGGAGAAGTTTGACCCATAGTTGACTTTTGTGATATTGGGGTCGGAATATGATTCAGAGAGTTGCAACAGCTCCGTCATGTCATTTTGGACTTGTCTGCAAAATTTGGCGTCATTCCGGGTCGAATTGATTGGCTTTGGCATGAGTTTTGGAAGTTAGAAGGTTTGAAAGTTTCCAAGTTCGCTTCCTGGTTTGATTCATATTTTGAGCATTGGTTGATATTATTTGAGACCTTGAGTGAGTTTGTGTTACGTTATATGACTTGTTTGTGTGTTTGGAGGGGGTCCCGAGGCCTCGGGTGTGTTTCGGGTGGGCTACAGGTCATTTTCCCTTATTTTTGAACTGTTGTATCTGCTTCTGGTATTCCTCTTTCGCAATCGCGAACCGCCTTCTGCCTTCACAAAGCTTTGTTGCTGACTAGCTGGAATCCCTTCTTCGCGTTCATGTTAAAAGAGTCGGGTTCGCGAAGCTCTTTCTCTTCCATTAGTGCGTTAGCATCCGTCCGCCGCGTTCGCTTATTTATGCCCTCTAACCCTTCGCGTTCACGTACAAGTTTACGCGTTCGCGAAGAGCAGTCTTAGTTTCATTCAATTTTCCTTCTTCGCATTCACGGACGCACTCGCGATGAGTAACCTGGGAAGCCTTCATCTTTCTTTTTCGTGAACGTGATACTTCCTCCACGTTTGCGATGCTTTAAGACCTGGGCAGAATAAGTAGTACCCTATTCCGAGGGTTTGCTATTTTCACCATTTTTGGCGTTCTAGAGCTCGGTTTTGGGAGATTCCTTGTGGGTTTGTAAAGCAAAACGATTGGGTAAGTGTTCTAAACTTTGAATTGATTATATTTCATGAATTTGTCTCCATTGTTATAATTTAATTTGATATTTGAGTTGAGAAAAATGTTGGTTTCTGAAGAAAATTCCTAAAATGAAAAATCATGATTTGATGGACCAAATGGTATCGGAATTTAGTAAATTTTGTATGGTTGTACTCATTTTGGAATGGGTGATCTAAATTTTGTAAAATTTGATGGGTTCCGAGGTGCGGGCCCGGGGTCAACTTTTGCTCCGATTTGTATATCTTTGTAGAGATTGAAACTTTATGATCTGGAATAGTTTATTATGTGTTTTATTTGTGCTTTGAAGTTAATTTGTTTATATTTGGGCCGTACGGAGGTCTTTTAACCCGAGAAGTGCATTTTAGAGTATCGGTTTGTCGCCTTTGAGGTAATTATCTTGCCTAACCTTGTGTGGGGGACTTCCACTTAGGTTTAGTCTTCTATGATAATTGTAGTCCATGTATGCTAGGTGACCAGTGTGTGCTCGTACTTATTTGTGGGAAATTTGGCTCTACAGTTCTTAGGTCCTCATGTGGAAAGTATCCTATTATGATTTGGTTTCCTAGTTGTTTAAATTGACTCTATATGCTCCATATGATGTTGTTAGCTTTCCTCTAATTTTTACGTGTTACATTGACCCTAAATTGCCTTAATTGAAGTGATTTCCTTCCTTATTTTTTTAACTTCTTATTGTGAGTTCCTCTATAACTTCGTGCAAATAGGTTACATGTCTAATTGTTGTGATTGCTGGTATAGTTATCACGTGCTTATTATATCGTTTTGTGTGGTTGAGGTTTTATTGTGAAGTTAATTATTGGTAGAAATTTGGTTATAGTTGATTCCCTTACTATTTAATCCTTACTGTTGGTTCCCATGTCGTGACGTGTTTATCCTTGTTGTTGACTCCCTTGTCGAGATATTTTTGTTCCTTATTATTCCCTTGCTGAGGTATTGTTGTTTCCTTATTATTTCCTTACCGACATTCTTTTGGTATTGATGATGAGAAATTTAAATAGGAGCGGGTGGTACGCCTACCACAAGATATAATAAAATGGGAGCGGGTGGTATGCCTACCACAAGATATATGAAATGGGAGCGGGTGGTACGCCTACCACAAGATATAATGAAATAGGAGCGGGTGATATGCCTACCACAAGATATAATGAAATGGGAGTGGAGATACATGAAATGGGAGCGGGTGGTACGCCTACCAAGAGATATATGAAATGGGAGCGAGTGGTATGCCTACCACAAGATAAGTGAAATAGGAGCGGGTGGCACGCCTACCACAAGATAAGTGAAATAGGAGAGGGTGGCACGCCTGCCACGAGATAAATAAAAATGAAAGTGAAATTCTGTGTTTGTTTTTTCTTATCCTTGTTAGTGATTGGATTTTGGCGCCGTGCACCTTCGGTTCACTATGTTTAGTTGTTTTCAAATGTTTAAACTGTTAAATTCTTTTATTGTTGTGATCCTTGCTTTAGAACCTATAATGTTTTCTATAACTTCAATAATTATTACATCCTCAATTCAATTAGTTTCTCAATTATATCCCCTTAAACCGTCCGAGGTTGTATTTTACTTAAATAGAAATTTCAACTAAGTTTTAAGTTTTCAACTCCGCGGTTAAAGGTAATGATGTGAAAACCCGACCCGTTGTCTAATGTATTTTTTTCTCGTTTTCCCCGGCTTATGCTTCTACATATTTCATTATATGTGTTTGGTGAGTTTAAAGTGATTCAGATAGAGTTTTGTTGGAAATGAGATAATTAGTCTCTTTAAGGAAGGTTTGGTTTGGAAAAGTCAATCAGATATTGACTTGTGAGTTAGAGGGCTCATAATGGATTTTTGATGGTTCGGTTAGTTTCGGAGGATAATTTAAGTCTTAGGAGAGCAATCAAAAGTAATTTTGGAAGCTCGTTATAGAATTAGGCTTGAATTGGCTAAGTTAACATTTTGGCGATATCCGGTTGATAGGTTAGATTTTGATATGAGGGTAGGAATGAAATTCCGAGAGTTGTAGCAGTTCGTTAGGTGATTTGGGATGTGTGTGAAAAATTTTAATCTAATCAGAGGTGTTTAGGTTGGGTTTTTGATCGAATGTGAGTTTTGGATGGATTTGATAAACATAGGCTTTGATTTGGTGAAAGTTGAGGATTTTGGTGTTAATGATAGTGTTTTGATAATTCTGGCAAGTTTGGATAGGGTATAAGATCATGTATGTGCTTTTGGTTGAGGACTTGGGGGCCTCGAGGCGAATTCGGGTGCTTAAACGGAGAGGTTGGAGTTTATTGCATGATTTAGTTTGCTGGTTTTGTCATTTCCGCATCTGCGGAAAAGGGATCGCATAGGCAGTTCTGCAGATGCGGCTAAGTGATCGCAAAAGCGGTCCTTTGAGGCCTGGGCAATGTCCGCAGAAGCGGAGGAGTTTCCGCAAAAGCGGAGATCGCATATGCGATTTTGGACCCGCATAAGCGCTCTGAGCATCTTGGGAGAAACCGCAGAAGCGGTTGGAGAACCGCAAAAGAGGTGACCTTATATGCGGTAATTGGAGCGCAGAAGCGAAAAGACATGGACAGATTTAAGTTAAGTCTTCTTCGCGAATTTTGAAAGAACAAATATTTTGGACTTCGAACCAAGAGAGTTTTGGGAAATTTTTAAAAAGGGTTTCTAGGACTATCGTTAGGTAAGAATTCTTGGAATTAAATGATGACATTATGGTGTATTAACATGGATTAACACTGAAAAACCCAAGGGATTAAAGGTTAAAAATGGAGGTTAGGGCTTGAAACTTAAGAGAGCTAAAATTGATAATTTGAGGGGTCAAATGGGCTCCGATTCTTGTGAACTTAATATGTATAGACTCGTGGTAAAATAAGGATCGTATTGATGTAAAACTTTTTAGATTTTGAGAAGTGGGCCCGGGGCTCGAGTTTTGCTAGTTTTGTAATTTTCGATATTTTTTTATTCTTTTCAATTGGGTTATATTCCCTTATCCTATTGTGATGTATTCGTTATGGTTTTGGCCAGATTCGATGGGCGAGGAGGTCGATTTGAGAGGGAAGGGTATTGCGAGCTAGTCTTTGACCGGCTAGAGGTGAGTAATGCTTGTAATGATGTGTTGAGGGTTTGAAATCCCAGACTTTCACATCATAGCGCTATATTGAGGCATAAAACGCACTCCAAGATTAGTGCGGGGTCGGTTACTATTTGGGATTGTGACTTGGTCCATCCCGAGTGATATTCCTACTAGATTGGTGATTGATACACATACCTTATTGAGTATCATTGGGCTTGTTTCCATGTTTGGGGCCTTGTGGCGACTTGTAGCATCCTTCAAGAATTGGTATTCCTGTTCATGCATGCATTTGCATATCATTTGGTCTCAGACCAATGATTTTATGTTGTTTTGCAAACTCAGCCACATTTCTAAGTTTTGAAACCTCATATGACTTCTTAGATGATATTTCGGGCTGAGTATTACTGTTTCATAATATTTTCTGGACTGATCGTGGATTGGCCTACACACCGCATCAATGACTTGAAACAATGGTAATAATGACACTGTAGGATGAGACTTGAAACAGTGGTGACAATGGCACTGTATGATGTAAATTTGTCAGGTAACATTGGCTGACTGGTCAGGTAACATTGATTCACGAGTATATTAAGTTTGGGCTGTAGGAGCCCCTCCAGAGTTTGTACCCACCTCCAGTGAGCGCCGTTGATGATAAATCTTATGCATGGTTGGCTCGGGCTGCACGCCGCAGCGGGTACTGGATTGTACTGTCATATGCATTGCATTGCATTCATACATTTGCACCTTTTTTTGTTTTTCAGCTGTAAGGTTCACATGTTACTGTATCATTGGAGTTTTAGCTTACCTTGTGTATTTTCTGTGTTTCCTTATCTTCGGAACGTATTTATTTGTATTACTCACTGGGTCTGAGTACTCACTTTACTCCCTGCACCTTGTGTGCAGATCCAGGGCCGTCATAGGCTGAGTTGATCCAGCAGTTTAGCAGATACAACTTTCCGGGAGAATCAAGGTAGTTGCACGGCGTTCGCAGCCATTGACCTTCTCCCTCCCATCCTTATCTATTATTTTTCGCACTTTCAGCTTAGTCAGACTTGGTTTTGGTACGCCATTATGTATTCTAGAGGCTCAGATTCGTGACACCGAGTCCTAGCGGGATTATTTCATGTATTTTTGTTATTTCCGCACTTTTCCGTAAATTCAGACTCGAATTATATTGTTTTATTGCTTCTGAAATCTATTTAAGATTTGTGGGAATTGTGGTAACAAGGTTGTGCTAGGCGCCATCACGACCGGGTTGGGGTCGTGACAAATAATTCTTCCGATATTGTATTTTAAATTTAAAGGGGTATTTTCTTGCTCGAATGATTTCTAAAAATAACTTCATCTTTTCTCACCGATTTTCCAAACTTATTTAAAAGTTCAAATTTTATTTAAGTTGTGTAAATACGACTTCTTGAACATCTTAAATGTGTTTGTAAGGACATTCGATATTATATATCATGGGGATTTTGTTGTGAAAAGTGAGATGGAAAATATGTGGGCACGAGGTGTCATATGTGTTGAAAGTTTGAAAGTTGAGATTATGATATGAGAAATCGAGGATTGAAATGGTCGGGATGGTGTATTAAACATGGTGTGATTGATTGAGTTGACATTGTTTTCTTAGTTTGATATATTCTTACTTGTCTCTGTCTCTGCTACATCAGTGTTGAATTGTTTGGGTTATCTGATTTACGTGATTTCCGTTCGTTACTATCCGTGTTATCTCTTTATTGTTTATATTGTTTGTACTTGGATTTTTCTCTCCGTAGTTGATATTACTTTGTTATCTTTATCTTGATGTTTATTATCATATCCTGTTAATTTTAACTGATTAGCAGGTGTCCTAACTATTTCTCGTCACTACCTCATCGAGGTTAGTCTTGATACTTACTGGGCACCTCCGTGGTATTCTCATACTAAACTTCTGTATATTATTTTTGGTGTACAGATCTAGGTATAATGATTGATAGTAGTTGTGCGGGTTGTCGCAATGGGGACTCACGGTAACCTGTTGTTGCATTCGCATGTCTCGGAGTCGCCTTCATTTGTAATTATTTTCACTTGCTCTATTGTTTTGGGGAAGGGATGTATTATTTGTGAAATTACTCTTAGATGGGCTTGTGACTTGTACCTCCAGTTTTGGGAGCTATAATTTGTTCAGAGTAATGTAATTTAAAGTTATTAAGCATAGATGTTATTCCAATTTATGTTAGGCTTACCTACTTTAGAGATTTGGTGCCATCACAACTCTTTCGGAGGAATTTCTGGGTCGTGACATAAGCAGAGGAAGTATAAGTCAAAGGAGGATGTACATAGTCTGTGAGCTAGATGGAAGCTTAAAAAGGTCTGACTGATCTTCTTGGTGGAACGGGTATAGGTTTAGGGAAAGGAAAGGGAGTAGTAGTGTTAGATAGCAAAAGAGAAAGTGGAGAAGAAGGAGATGAGTGATTCAAGGAAGGTGGTGCTGAATCCATCAGGGAAGGATTAATGAGTGGTTTAGGTGCCGACGAAGAATCAACAAAAGCCTCAAAGAAAGACATGTGTAGACAAACCAGGAGAATACACTGAAGGAAAATTAAGTGGATTCATGGAGGATAGGAACTGAGACTTTTATGTTTAAAAGGAAAGATGTGTTTATTAAAGACAACATCTCTATTTACAAAGAACTTTCCATATTCAATGTGAAGCAGCCTATAACCCTTTTGAGTTGAAGGGTATCCCATAAAAATGGCAGGAGTAGACTTTGGAGAGAATTTGTCACTATAATTGGTCTTTGTGGCATAGCAAATGCACCATATAGTTATCATGTTGCTAAGGGTAGGCGATGAACCATGAAATAGCTCGTAAGGAGACTTTCCTTTCAAAATTACACTAGATAATCTATTGAAAATATATGTAGCTGCTAGAATGCATTCACCCAAGTATTTCAAGGGTATGTGTGCTAGGAATCTTACGGCACTCCCAACTTCAAGAAGATGCCTATGCTTTCTTTTCACCACTCTATTTTATTGTGTAGTATGGACACAACTACTTTTTTGAACGATCCCTTTAGATATGAACAGAGTAGAACAAAGATCATTAAAGAATTCATGACATATTATTAGATCTAAAGGTATTAATAGTGGTAGAAAAATGGTTTTGTAGAAGTTGAATAAAACCATTCAAGACAACAAACACATTACTTTTCAATCTTAACAGAAAAGTCCATGTCATTCTTGAGTAATCATCAACAAAGGTGAGAAAATACCTTAAACCATTATAGGTACAGACACTATATGGTCCCCATACCTCCATGTGTACAAGCGCAAAAGCTTTAGTGGACTTAGTTGTGCTAATAAAAAATCACAATTATTATATGTTGACATATAGTTGTGCTAACCTAATTTGTATAACTAGTGGACACATAGGACAATCACAATTATTGGATGTTGACAATTGAATTTTTATAGTAGGAATTTTTAGTAAAACTATAAAGGTTGCATGCCCCAATCTCTGATGCCACAAAGCAGTAGAGTAAGTTTTGATTGATGAAGACAAGCGTGTTGAAGCAGCAACAGTAGCAGCAAGTGTGAAAGGGTTGAGTATGTACAGTCTACCCTGCAGTCTACCAATCCCCTTCACCATGCCACTGAAGAGAACCTGAAATAGACAAAATCCTGGATAAAAGTGTGTGAACTTTGTAATTGCTTACTGTATTTAGACACTGATAAAAGATTGTATTTAAACAGAGGGATATAAAGAACATTGTACAGAGTTTGGGAATTGGGCATACGACATGACCCTGTATGGTTGAACTTTGTAATTGCTTACTGTATTTAGACACTGATAAAAGATTGTATTTAAACAGAGGGATATAAAGAACATTGTACAGAGTTTGGGAATTGGGCATACGACATGACCCTGTATGGTTGACATTTGTACTATCTCTGTTTGGCAAATGAACAGAGGTAGTACTACAGGAGGAAATAGGTAAGGAATTGGACAAAAATTCTAAGGATGAAACCATATGATTTGAGGCACCTAAATCAATAATCCAATAATCACATTTATCAGTAGATTTAATAGGAAGAAATCCTTTGGTGAAACCTATCCACAACTGCATGTTGCACTGCTAGGCTTACTCCAGTAAAGTAAATAGAACTTTTGCTTCTGTTTGCTTTCAGTCTTGAGACCCTAAAGAACTCCCCGAAGCAGTCGTATAGCATGTGAATAGATATTTCATCACCTATGCATAACAACAGAAGGTCATCAGCAAATACCAGCTGGATTATTTGTAGTTTCTCACACCTTGGCTGGTAATTAAAATTTGGTTTGCATTTCAGGGTTCTCAGCAATCTTCTTAGGTAGTCCATGGCTAATACAAATAGGAATGGAGACAGTGGATGTCCATGTCTCAACCCCTTTTTTTGCTGGGAATGGGCTAGTAGGCCTTCCACATATCAAAATAGAGTAGGAAACAATAGTAATGCACTTAATAATACATTTCACAAAGTAGACTAGAAAGTTCATATTAATCAAAATTTTCTCCAGAAAACACCACCCCAAAGAGTCATTAGCTTTTTGCATGTTTAGCTTAATCATGCATCTTGGATTTATCCTTTTCCTCCCATATCTCTTCACTAGTTCATGACTTAATATGATGTTTTTTGAGATGACTCTTCCTAGGACAAAAGCAGCCTGACAAACATCAATAAGACTATCAATGATTTGCGATCAAAGCTACTAAAGTACAGTTGATTGGCTTGTAAAACTCGTCAATAAAAAAGACTTGTGTTGTTGCATTAATCACATATTCTCCTTTAACAGGCTATGTTTCTTAAAGAAGAAAGCATTGAATCCATCACACCCTGGGCTTTGTTGTCAGTTATATTCCTCACTGTTGTGCATATTTCCTCTATGGTGATTGACTCTATTTGTTTCAGTTGATGTCTCTTGTTAGCATTGGCTCATTTTTTATTATCTCAGGATTTCTCGCGAGCATTTGTTCTACAGCTTTAACCAACGCTTCTCTATAAAACCCACTACTTCCTCTTTCACCTCATGTTATGTTTGCAATAGTTTCTCTGGTTGATTAACAAGGGTTTTGATATAAGTTTGCAATGTTCTATTCTTCAAACAAGCATAGAAGTAATCACTATTTGAATCCTCAAGTTTTAACCACTGGGTTCTTGATTTTTGTCGTACTATACTTTCCTCTATCTATCCCCATTTCTCTAGTTGTACTCTCAACTCCTTCTCAGTTTCAAAAAGAGATGTCTGGTGATATGTTTCCTTCATTTGTTCTTGTGTCTCTTGTAGCTGCCTTCTAATTGTTTTTACTTTCTCATTGACCCCTTTAAATTCCTCAGGATTTGGTTTTCCAATTCCTATTTAACCTTTCAAACTTCAGCTACACTTTTTGCATCCCTTGCAATTTTCAAGGTGTGTTCCATGCATACTCCACACCGTTAGGAATTATGGAATCTCCGCCACATAGTTATCAAAGCGATATGGCTTTGGACCTCCCTGAGCTGTATTGTAATGATCCGGCCGGTCGTTTTTGAAATTTACACCCCGATCCCCATTAACTACTTCCCCTAATTTTATTTCTGCTATTTTAGTTTTACCAGATAGTTCGGTGTCGAGTTTCAGAGAGTTTTGGCATACTTAGTCCCTAAATGAGAGCTTATGTGTTGGAAAGTGGTCCGTAGTTGGAACAGTGTGAAGACAACCTCGGAATGGAAAATCGATGGTTCCGTTAGCTCTGTTAGGCACTTCGGGGTCGTATTCACATTGTTCTGTTTACGGATCATTTTCCAACACTTAAGCTCTCATTTAGAGACTAAGTATCCCAAAACACTCCAAATTCTAACACCGAACGTCCCGACAAACTAAAATAGCAGAAATCAACTTAAGGGAAACAGTAAATGGGGGAGCGAGGCTTAAATTCCAAAGATGACCGACCAGGTAATCACATTATTGAGAGTCTTAATGTTCCAAGCTACTATTTTTATGTCGGATTAAAGAGATTTTGTACTACACCTATGTTCCCACTTCTACTACATTGGCCTCATTCAGCGTGACATTCTTGTTCTGGCATTGGTAATTTCATACTCTGTTTATTCAACACATTGAATCCATTTATTATACTTATACGCCCGTTATCAGTAACATGAGTTGGTTTAGCAGCTAATTTG
This sequence comes from Nicotiana benthamiana, assembly GCA_034376525.1. NCBI lineage: Eukaryota > Viridiplantae > Streptophyta > Magnoliopsida > Solanales > Solanaceae > Nicotiana > Nicotiana benthamiana. The sequence continues at coordinate 26,103,767 of CM067335.1, forward strand.
CCCCCTTACTTCCTTCCAACCTTCAGTAATGTATGACTCTACTTACTTCCATTCCTTTATGTATGATTCTCTTTTCCTGTACTTGAGCAATTGTTTTCCTTTTGCCTGCCACACTTTCTTCTGTACATTGTTCCTCACAACTTTTGAATTTTCCAGTTGTTGTTGGCTCTTTGCAGCAGTGGCCAATCATCAAACAGGTTCCTCATTATTTCGATTTTCATACATATTCTACCTTTTGAACAGATTGTCTTCCATTTGGATCCTTCACCTTGACAGCTTTAGGAAGTGGCACTGTTACATCCATTTGTACAAGTATTCGTGCATAAGAAATCCTTTCCATGTTTGATGTACACTCAAGTGCGTACAATGAAACTCCAAGACCACTGGAAGTCCTGCTCAATGAGTCTACACTCCAACAATGCAAGGGGAGATTTGGAAAGATGACCCACAATGGAATATTTTTCAGAATCTCATCCTTGAAGCTAAAATATGGTGTCCACACCTTTGTGATAATTAGCTTGTTGCCAATTGTATGATGTTAGAGTAACGTATCACATCTCTAGCAACAAAGTTCCACCGGCTAGCAACAAACCTTTCCAAAGCTTCAATACTACATATAGGATGATAGCATTTCTCCATTTCTGTGTTTCCTTCTCAACCTCGCTCTTTGATAATTTCACCACTTTTTCCCATTATGCAAAATAGGAGCAACGAAGTTTAAGTTCATTTCTCTCAGTCCAAATCGGTAATTGCCCACTAGATTTTCCCAGGTCTTATTCTCAGGGTCTTTCACTTGTGGTTCTTCCGGTATCAGCTGCATCTCTGTCCCTTTTCCGTTTTCTTGTGCCTCAATTTCAACATTTGGTTGCTCCCCACTCGCATGCGATGTACCTACTTCCAGTGGTACTGTTTCTTTGTTCTGATTTCCCTTGATCTGCATAATTTCTACTGTAAATGCACCTGAGAATGTGTATTAAGTCCACTCCTTCGATTTGGTAATTTCGGCCAGTATGGTTCATCATCGTTCACTTCGCCCTTTGGGCATTCTCCTGCTACACCTATCCTTTTCGCAATTGCCTCAATGGCCACTGCCGCTTTATTGTTTTGCTTCTTCGCCGGCCTTCCTTTGGCCATTTCCGATGGATGGGCACGGTTCACTATTGTCAATGGTTTCTTAGAAGGAACTCTTTTATTATTGAGAATGGGTACAATTTTATAAGGATTTATTGGTCATTATTAACTTCATGTTAGTGCTCTGCCAAATACACATATGAAAATTGATTTGTCATACACATAAATATTGGTTTTCACGATGACATGATATTAAGAAGTCAAAATAAAAACCAATAAGAAAGTTTCTTGGGTTTTAGTTAAAGAAATGAATGGATAAGGTTTGTCAGATTTTCACACCCTCTAATTGGGTTGTACTTTGAATATTCTTAAATATTTCTTTAAGATGTTAATCCCCCACTAAAATAAAAATAAAAAGAAATAAAGAAAGAATTAATTTAAATAGCAGTTCACCTCACCACTTGAAATAAATAAAAGTAACCGACAGATGTATAATATATATACTATTTAGAATATGTATAAAATTGTGTATAATTAATATATAATCTTTATACATATACCGGTTAGAAAATATAAACAGTCAATCTGACTTGTTATTTGTGCAAAGCAATTGTCTATTAGTGATTGCAAGGCATTTTCTAGGTTCCTTCCAAATGTTATTTTAGCCTTCTCTTTTTATCTGTTTATTTTAGCCAACATGTTACTACGTGATATTTATGCCACAAAGTCGTAAATTTTTAATATTATAATCTCTATATTTTTTTGTTTTCTAATCCATCTTGTCTATATAAAAAACCATAGCTTCTTCTCCTGCCATCAAGTGTTGATGGTTATTCAAAACTTTAACATTTGGATAGCAAAGGTACAATAGTGATTTCTTCTTTTCAATTATGTCTTATTAAGTTTTTTTTTTCGATTTTACAATTTTCACATTGGACATATTATCTGAATATTTTTCATTTTTTCAACTATATGTAGGAAAATTCGAAACAAAATGGGTATGGAGGTTGAAATGGTAGATTCTTTCACCAATCCCACAAGGAACAACCAAGACTGCTTTGAGTACAATTGACGATGCCTTCAAAGCAATCTACAAGTATTAAATGGCATAGCATCAAAATATGAAGCAAGTGAAGGAAGAAGAAAAAAGGAAAAGAAAAAGAGAAGTTGAAAACTGGTATGAAGAAGTTGGGAAAATTAGAAATGAATTTCTGAAATTGCAGAAAGATTGTTTATTAGCAGAAGCACCACAAAAGTATATATCAGAAATTGGAGATTATTTGTGTGTGATTAATGAACGAGTAAGAGGACTTATTGAAGAAAGTCAAAATTTTAGCCAGCTTTTTGTTGATGTTCAGAAAACAGTTTTGGGTAATGATCAGTCATTAACAACAACAACAACAACCCAGTATAATCCCATTTAGTGAGGTCTGGAGAGGATAGTGTGTACGCAGACCTTACCCCTACCCTTGGATAGAGAGGCTGTTTCCCAATAGACCCCCGACATCCTTCCCTCCAAGAACTTCCACCTTGTTTTTGGGGAGACTCGAACTCACAACCTCTTGATTGGAAGTGGGGGTCGCTTACCATCAGAGCAACCTCTCTTGTCATTAACAGTGAACTGAAATAACTTAGTTGTTGGATCAAGTTGAAAACTTCATCTTAGTCTTGGTTTTATGATTTTCTGACAGTACAATTAGGTGCATGTAGTCTTGAGCCGAGGGTCTATCGGAAGCAATTTTTTTATTTTTTCGGAGTATGGGCAAGGTCTGCGTACACACTACCCTCCTCAGACCCCATACCGGACTCGGTAGTGATGGCGGCTCTCGGGAAGACAAGGCCACCTGACACTAACCCTCAATACAATTAACAATTATAATAATTCATAATTAAATCATTAATAAGTGGTAAATCCCAAAATAGAGTAATAGAACAACTGCGGAAGCAAACACAGCCCAACATCGGAGTATCACTAGTCAAACATCTTTCTAAGAGTATGAAAAAGACTACACAGTTTATTACAGAACTAATACAAAGGAAAGCAAGATAAGAGGGAGCGACATTTGACTGCGAACACCAAGCAGCTACCCAGTGAACTCCGAACAGCCTGTTAGCAGGACATGAGACTCCTGAATTTGAACACGGTGTGCAGAGAGTATGTGAATACGCAACTCAGTGAATAATAAAAGTAAAGGTAGTTGAGTGATGAGAAAATACGTAAAACACAGCAAAATACTACAATGAGGCAGTATAAAAACCAATACAATGCAATAACATAGTGAAAGCTCGTAAAACACCTTAGTTAAGTGAAAACATCTTTTACTGGTTTATGAGAGTGAAGGAAAAACAATGAGAACAGATAGAAAAATAATCGGCCCCTTGGGCAAAATACCAACAGAACTAGCCCATCGGGCTACCTCACAATCACTTGTATCAGCCCCTCGGGCAATAACATAGAACAACCTCAGCCCCTCGCGCTATGTCACATATCACACTGGGTTCCCCGCTCATTGGGGGTGTACAGACTCCGGGAGGGACTCCTTACGGCCCAAGCGCAATATCAAGCTAAGCCACCTCATGGCATAATCAAATAGGCTCTCGGCCTCATATCAAGCCACCTTGTGGCATAAAAGCTCAAGCCCTCAGCCTCATAATCATGAATCAGTACAATACCATTGCGGCGCGCGTCCAGCCCCTCGGCCCTACTCATTCAGAAATCTCTAAAAGCCACTCGAGAACAGTAAAATATGATGTTCAGCCCAAAATATCATTTAAGATGTCAAAACAAAGTAAATATGACTGAGTTATAAAAAAAACTAGAATACAGCATGCCTAAGTACACATATGATGTCAAAACAGTAAGGAATTGTAGTAAAAATCTCCTAAGGGTCCATAACAGCTGGCACGAGCCCCAAATATGGCATTAAGCGCAAAACATGATGATAACAAATAATTTTCAATTAAATACGTGGTAAAACAGTCATACGGGACGGACTGTCCAATCATTACTCACCCTATCCAGTCCAATCATTACTCACCTTTATCCGATGTTTCATACCCTCAGGACAACATTTACAATCATTACTCACCTCTATCCGATCCAACCTCTAGCCCGCGATGCCTTGCCCCTCGAACCGGCCTCAACTCGCGTCGAATCTATCCAAAATCAGAATCATGACGTCAAAATATGCTAAGGGAACGAAGCCCATGCAAAAATAATCAAATTACAATATAAATCCCGAAATTAACCAAAACCCGACCTCCGGCCCACATGTCGGTATCCGATAAAAATTACATCAATAAACTTCTTATCCTTCCACGAAGCCATCCATATCAAAAGTACCAAAATCCGACTAAAAACGACACCTAAAACCCTTACTCAAATGTCTCCAATTTCAAGTCCTAGTTTCTTCAATATTTACCTACTAATTTTCATAAAATTTCAAGCCTAATCAATGAAATAATACCATAGGAACGAGTTTCATGATAAAAAATCTTACCTCAATGAAGTTCCCTCTAATTCCTTTTCCAAAATCCCCCCAAAAGCTCCAAAATCGATTTAACAATGGTGAAGAAGGCTCAAAATAGAGAATGAGGGTCTATATACTTTCTGGCCCAGAGTTTTTGCACCCGCGGCCCAAATTCCTCTTCGGCAGTCAAGCGCACTCTGCGGTTTTCACTTAAAACCCCAACTATACACTTGCGTTCGATCACCCGTACCAGCGATAACGTAGGTGCGCTCAAAAAGGCGTTTTTGCGGTTCCAGCCCCCATTGCCATTTCCGCATATCCGACCCACTGGGCACTTTTACGAGCCCACACCTGCAGTCCCCTAGAGGTGCAGTTATGACAATAGACTCAGCTTCAGCTGTAACTTCCCAATTCCTATCTTTCTGTCAACCATCTGAAATTACCCCGAGGTCCTCCGGACCATAACTGAATGCACAAACAAGTCATACACCACTATCCAAACTTATATCAATCTTCAAAACACCTCAAACTACACCGAATCAACAAAATTATATCGAGTTCAAGCCTAAGGCTCCAAAATCTTCTGATTTTCGCTTTTGATCAAAAAGTCTATTAAACTACGTCCGAACGACCTGAATTTTTTTTACACATCCAAAATGACATAATGGAACTACTGCAACATCCGTATTTCCATTCTGACCCCTATATCAAAATCTCACTTATCAACAAGAAACGCCAAAATTTCAATTTCGCCAATTCAAACCTAAATCTACTTGGACCTCCAAAACACGTTTCTATCACACTCCTACAACCCAAATCATCTCCCGAGGCTATCTGAACCATCAAAAATTTACATTCGAGCCCTTTTTTCATATAAGTCAACATCCGATTGACTTTTCCAACTTAAACTCACTCAAAAGAGACTAAGTGTCTCAAACCTTATCAAAACCTTTCAGAACCCGAGCCAACCTACCCGGTAATATATAATACCGACAAACAAAGCAATAAGAAGCAGAAATGGAGGAAAAGGAACGGTAACTCATGAAACGATCGGCCGGGTCGTTACAGCTAGGCCGAATTTTGATAGTATCCGATTCACGTGAACCTAGTAACTACCTTCTGCCCAAAATATATTTATAGATTAAGAAATCTATTAAATATTTATAAATATTTGAATGGAAGTCCGATATCATTATAAGATCCTTTAAATTTTAAATCTTAAATATGCCTCTGCATGTACTTTCAACTTATGCATGTACTTAAACTTTCTCGAAGTATTGTTTTCATATACTCCATGTCCTGTATCTCCATAATATTCTCAAGATATATGCTGAAATTGATTAGGCAAGATGAATGTGAAACTTTTTTTTTTTTTGCGACCGTTCCTAGCTAAGCATCGGTATCTATTTGATCACATTAATTTATGGGATTAGGTTCAAATATTTTTATTTTTAGTAAATTTTTTAATATGTATAAAAAATTTGAACAAAAACTATTAAATTCCATGAAATCGTGACTTATAAGGGGGTAAAGCCTTCCTAATGCGCGTAAGGCTATATCCGGTTCCGGTTCTGGGGCTATTTGGGTTTGCGGTTCCGGTTCTGGCGGTTCCGGTTCTGGTTTTGGAGGTTCCGGTTCTGGTTCTGGTTGTTCTGGCGGTTCTGACGGTTCCGGTTCTGGCGGTTCCGGACCCGGAACCGCTACCATCTGGTTCCGGCGGTTCCCGGCGGTTCTGAATTTTTTTTTTAAAATCAATATCTTGTATAGTAGTCATTAGTATATTGTAGAATATGTTTTATATGGTGTACTATGTTATTAGTATAGTATATATTGTGTTTGGTAATTAGTATATATTGTGTATAAGTAGTGTATATATTGTATATAAGTAGTATATATTGTCTGTAAGTAGTATATATTATATATAAGTAGTGCATATTGTGTTGTAGTTAGTAATTAGTATAAATTGTATATAAGTAGTGTATATTTGATAAAGAAATATTGAGACAAAAGATATTCAAGGATATGATAAAGAGCATATTTATTGACCAAAATGCCATATCTTTCTTAGTCTTCCTTCCCCCAATGGAATGAGCACAACATGGTACTAATACCACCATTAAAAGGAAAAAAAACTAAAAGAAGACATGCCAATGTACAAGTTACATCATAATTTATGTATTATTTCTAACAAATCTCATAAAACCTTCAAGGTTTGGAGGTGGTTGTGTTGGCGGTGGTGGAAATGAAGCTTGTTCATCACCACCTCCGGGTGAAGATGTCTCCTGAGCAAGTTCTGCTAGCATTTCTTCATAGCACTCATCTATTTCTGGTTGTGATTCAGCTAGCCCAAAGTTCCTTCTTTCTGCGCGGATCCAATCTCGAAAAAGCACTGATTTTTCCAAGCTGTCCCGCATCGACGCTCTGTGATCACCTATTTGTAGTCTTGCTTGACTAAAGGCGCTCTCCAATGCAACAGTTGACGCTTGAATCGATAGAATATCCCGAGACATCCTTGCAAGAACGGGAAAATGCTTTTCCCTTGTCTTCCACCAATCCAAAAGGTCGAAAGAGCCGTCTGGATTCTCATTCTCTAGTCCCTGTGACAAATAAACTTGAAGCTCATTTAGATGGGAAATTTCATCTAAATTATCCCCTTGAGTACCCCTGAACTCCGTCCACGATTTAAGAGCTGTTAAGCCTGCAGCTCTTTTAGATGACTGTGATGTAGACGAAGTAGGGGTTGGAATATTAGGCCTAGCATGCTCTAACGCCTGTTTATAAGCATTATAAGTAGTTTGAGCATTAACTTTAATTGATGCTTTCGCATCAGCTAGTGTAGCAATTTCTACTTCTGAAAGATCTAAATATTGATAAATAGTAGAATACCAAAAGTTAGGACCTCCTAATTTCATAGTTGGATTTAACATAGCAGACACACCATATATAGGAGGGATTGGAATAAAATATTTTTTAAACTTCTTTTTCATTTCAGATATTGCAATTTCATAAATTTCCCCTCCCTTGCTAAAATCAACAAACAAATTAGCAAGTGCGGCAATATAAACTAAACAGTTAGAAATAGTTGGATAATATTGGCCAGATAAAGCATTTGTAGCCACATGAAAATGTTTTAAAAAATCTAAAAGAATTTTAACGTTAGTCCATTCTTGTGTAGTTAGCATGTCATTATCGTCCTCACCACAATCCCGAGAATTATACGTAGCGTTAATTGGGTTTCTATATGTTAGAAACACGTTCTCAATGCAATATACTAAACGTGTACTCTTTTGTAGGTTTTGATGAATGACAAACGAAGCAAAAATTGATATATGACAGAATTCAAGTACAAGCGCACAATGGTTGCGAATAAGATTGAAGTTCAAGATATAGCTTTTAATTGTTATTGAGTTGTTCTAAATTGTAATCTCGATCCTATAACTTGACTCATAGTATGGCCTCTCTCATAAAACTATTTTCCAAAATCATGCATATTTAATTCTGTGTCAAAAAGATTTTAAATCATGCATATTTACATTAGACAAAATGTTTTCTAAACATGCCTCAAAAATCTGGGCTAAAATAATCGATTATGTACTTATGATAATCGATTGTTTCTGAGCCAAGACTGCATGACAATCGATTATGAATTAATGGTAATCGATTGTGAGTAAGACAGTGAACATCAGGTTTTTTCAAATCTGCATGATAATCGATTGTGAACAAATGACAATCGATTGTTGTTGAGGTAAAGCTTTTCAATACTCAAAATAATCGATTATGAACTAATGGTGATCGATTGTGTTGAGTTGATGTCTTCCAGTGATTTTAAATTTAATTAAGTAATCGATTATGTCTTTAGATAATCGATTATCACTGAGACAGTAAGTTTTATGATTTTCAGAAAATAACAAGTAATCGATTGTTGACTTTGTGCAATCGATTGTGAAGCTGACCGTTGTCGTAAAGTTTTCAAATACCGTCGGGTAATCGATTATTGATTTTGTATAATCGATTGTTTTGATTAAAATCCGGAAAAGATTTTTTGAACGTTGCCGAGTAATCGATTGTTGATTCTGGACAATCGATTGTTTGTGGTAAAATCTGGAAAGGATTTTTTGAACGTTGCCAGTAATCGATTATGGATTGTAAGTAATCGATTATCAAGCATAAAATCTGGGATTGAATTTTGATCTGACTGGCAGACAATCGATTGTTGGGGTTTGACAATCGATTGTCAGTGAGTAAAATCAGCATCTCTTAATTGGCAATTAGGCAACGGTAATGCCAAGTTTTTCAACTATAAATACAGCTTCATTTCAGTGTTTTAAACAAGAACAACATACACAAACTGATCATTACATTGCTATAAGCTTTCATTCAATTGTTCTTCATTTTCTACTCATTTCATAAAGCTTTTGAGAGCCATATTATTGCTTAAAGTTGTTGTGATCTTGAACATATTCTTTTACTCATATCTACTCAAGAAGGAGTACTTTAGTTAAGTGAGTGTCCAAGTATTTGATATACTTGTAAGAGAATTGCGATTCTCTTGTTTCAAGGAACTTGCGTTTCCTTGGGTGAAGTCTTTGAGATTGCGATCTCCGAGCAACTGTTTGAGGCTTGTGTCCTCAAGTGTGTAACGTTTTGTTGAGCACCCTTAAGCTTATCAAGATAGTGAAAAATCTCGAGAGAGTCTCTCGGGGACTGGACTAACCACGTTGGTGGCCAACCAGTATACATCTTTGTGTAAGTTTATTTTTCTGCATTTATTTTACTTCCTGCAAAGTTTAAATTCCGCAAGAAAACGCTAAATTCTATTAATACGCTATTCACCCCCCCTCTAGCGTAAAGCGTAGTTTCTAACAATTGGTATCAAAGCCCAACTCTCTGAAAACTTAACCGTTTGAGAGAACCATCCATGGCTTCTACTCTTGACTCTTTTGCAGGAATTGAAGAAGGACAATGCTGTACACGACCTCCTCTATTCAACGGCACAAACTACTCATACTGGAAGGAGTGGATGCAAATCTTTGTGCAATCAAATAGCTTTCATTTGTGGAAAGTATTCACCAATGGAAACCAAATCCCAACCAAGAAGGTGGAAGACGAATGGGTTCCAAAGACCGAAGAGGAATATACCGCGGAGGATATTCGTAAGGTCCAAAATAATGCCAAAGCTATAAATTTATTATATTGTGCTGTTAATGCTAACAACTACAGGAAGATATCATGTTGCAAAACAGCAAAAGAAATATGGGATAAGCTTGAAGTGACATACGAAGGAACCGACCAGGTACGAGAAGCTAAAATTGATTTCTTAACTCACACTTATGAACTATTGCACATGAAGGAAGGAGAGAAAGTAGACGAAATGTTTAAGCGATTCTCAATGATCGTGAATGATCTACACGCCCTCAAAAAGACGTTTACAGATAGAGAACTTGTCCGGAAGATCCTCAGAAGTCTCACTCCGGCATGGCGATCAAAGGCCGATGCAATCCAAGAATCCATTGGCATCACAAATGTCACAATTGACGCATTAAGAGGTAATCTCAAAACCTATGAATCAACTATACTTAACCCGTTTGTCGATGATCAAAGAAGGCAAAGGATTGCTTTAAAGGCTAGCCAACCACAAATTGATGAGGAAGGTGACAACGAGTTTGGACTCGTTATCAAAAGGTTTCAAAAATTCATGCGCAAAGAGTATGAACGCAAGAACAAAAAGCAAGGCGATCAACTAAAATGCTATGAATGCGGAGAAACCGGGCACATAAAATCAAATTGCCCTAACATCAAAAAGGAGAAGAAACCCTTCAAAAAGCAACGTGCATACATCTCTTGGGGAGGAGATTCCGGAGATGAAGCAAGCGAAGAAGAAGACGATGAAGCAGCAAATTTATGTCTCATGGCTCAAGAAGACGGCAAAGACGAGGTAAGTCAAATCTCTTCTCAAAATTTCTTTACTCTTGATGAAATGAGAAATGCTTTTGATGAACTATATGCTGAATTTATCAAAGCTTCAAAAACTGTCAAAAGTGTTAAAGAAAGCGCTTCTCTAAAAGAAAAAGATTTTCAAACACAGCTTTCATTAAAAGAAAAAGAATTAGAAAAACTGGTTTTCGAAAATGAGAAGCTAAAAGAGGAAAACAAGTTTTATGGAAAAAGAAGTGCTGATAAACCTGAAGGTTCTACTAGAAACTGTTCTTCTTGTGTGCTTCTTAAGAATGAAGTAGCTAGACTTAAAGGCACATTAGATAAGTTTAATTCTTCGCATAAAAACTTGAATGATGTGCTTGTTAATCTAAAATCAACTAACATGGAATAGGATTCAAGAATGAAGAAAAGGTTGGTGCTAAACCACAACAACCTAGAGCTCAACCTAGGACTAATAACCAAAATGCTTATCCTAGAAGTAGAAATCCTAGAAATAACTTGCATGTTAGACCAAATAGTGAAAATGCTAGAAGACCTAGAAATGATGCATATTTTAGGCCAAACCTTGAACAATTTAGAAGACCAAGAAATGACCCTCCACCTAGAAATAGATATTCTAGAAATGATGCATATTTTAGACAAACTTGTGAACCTCCTAGAGCTCATAATAGGAGAAACAATGGTGTTCAAAGTAGAGTAAGCAACCTTCATTCATCTAGTTACTATGTACCTAGAAAAATGCATAATCCCAACGTGACTTGTCATTATTGTAGACGTATTGGTCATATTGCTCCCGCTTGCTTTACTCGTCATAGACATATAAATCAATTGCATCATTATAACATGCCTAACCCTCAAGGACCCAAGATGGCATGGGTACCTAAAGAACATTAATTTGTTTTGTAGGTGTGCTTGAAGGGATCAAGTGTACTATGGTACCTTGATAGTGGATGCTCCAAACACATGACGGGAGATGAATCCAAATTCCTTCAACTAGAGCACAAAGAAGGAGGAAGTGTCACATTTGGTGATAACAATAAAGGAAAAATCATCGGCATTGGTTCGGTCGGTAAGGACGAAAACTCCTCTATTAAACATATACTACTTGTGAAAGGTTTGAAGTATAATCTCTTGAGCATAAGCCAATTATGTGACAAGGGAAATCTTGCTCTATTTAATTCGGATGAATGTCTTGTATTTAGACTTAGTGATTTAAAGATCATACTTCGTGGTTTTAGAATTGATAATATCTATATGGTTGATCTTGCAAACTCCTCACCCGAATATGTTGATTGTTTAGTAAGCAAAGAGGATAACTCTTGGCTATGGCATCGTAGAGTAGCACACATGAACATGCATCTTTTGAACAAGCTTCTTTCTCAAAACTTAGTAGTTGGTCTTCCCAGTTTAAAGTTTGAAAATGATTCTATTTGCGATTCTTGTCAAAAAGGGAAGCAAACCAAAGCATCTTTTAAATCCAAGAATATTGTTTCAACGTCTAGACCTTTGCAATTACTTCACATGGATTTATTTGGTCCCTCTCGTATTGAAAGTCTTGGTAAAAATAAATATGTTTTTGTAATTGTTGATGACTTTTCTAGATTTACTTGGACTCTATTTCTTGCAAATAAAAGTGATGCTTTTCAAAATTTCAAGTATTTCCTTAAGCGTGTTCAAAACGAAAAGGAATCGACCGTCACTTCAATTAGAAGTGATCATGGGGGAGAGTTTGATCACAATCTCTTTGCGGATTTTTGTGACGAACTCGGAATCGAACACACCTTTTCCGCTCCACGGACACCACAACAAAATGGGGTGGTGGAAAGGAAAAATAGGTGTCTCGAAGAGATGGCTAGAACCATGCTCGACGAAGCTAAGATTCCCAAATACTTTTTGGCGGACGCCGTGAGTACCGCTTGCTATGTTTTAAATAGAGTAGCAATTCGGCCGATACTCATGAAAACCCCATATGAACTTTATAAGGGTAGAAAACCCAACATTTCTCATTTACGTGTTTTTGGTTGTAAATGTTTTGTTCATAATAATGGGAAGGACCAATTGGGTAAGTTTGATGCTAAATCGGATGAAGGTATTTTCATTGGTTATTCCTCACGTAGCAAAGCATATAGGATCTTTAACAAAAGAACCCAAATTGTGGAGGAATCCCCTCATGTTGTGTTTTCCGAAGATAATACTCGCTTGGCGAGAAAGGAATCCGGTTTTGATCTTGCAGGTATCTTGGATAGCTTGAAAGATAAAATCCAAGAAGAACCTTCAAAGGAAAACAAAAATGAAATTGGGGAACAACCAACGGAAGAAGCGCCACAATTAGAAAAAGGAATAAATACGCCTAACGAGTGGAGAACGATCAAGGATCATCCTCTCGAACAGGTAATCGGCGATGTTGGAGAAAAGGTAAGTACCCGAAACTCCCTCAAAAACACTTTAGAACTTACTGCTTTTGTTTCTCAAATTGAACCTAAAACCATCTCCGAAGTAATTGGGGATGAATTTTGGACCTTGGCAATGCAAGAGGAGCTTAACCAATTCGAACGCAATAACGTTTGGGATTTGGTGCCAAGACCCAAAGGTCATTCTATAATTGGTACGAAATGGGTTTTTCGCAATAAACTAGATGAAAATGGTATAATCACTAGAAACAAAGCTAGGCTTGTGGCAAAAGGCTATAGTCAAGAAGAAGGTATTGATTATGAGGAAACGTATGCTCCCTTAGCAAGATTAGAAGCTATTCGTCTATTACTTGCTTTCGCCTCTTCAATGAATTTTATTCTATATCAAATGGATGTGAAAAGTGCTTTTCTAAATGGTTTTATTGAAGAAGAAGTTTATGTCAAACAACCCCCCGGCTTTGAAGATTTTATATGGTGTACTATGTTATTAGTATAGTATATATTGTGTTTGGTAATTAGTATATATTGTGTATAAGTAGTGTATATATTGTATATAAGTAGTATATATTGTCTGTAAGTAGTATATATTATATATAAGTAGTGCATATTGTGTTGTAGTTAGTAATTAGTATAAATTGTATATAAGTAGTGTATATTTGAAAAAGAAATATTGAGACAAAAGATATTCAATGATATGATAAAGAGCATACTTATTGACCAAAATGCCATATCTTTCTTAGTCTTCCTTCCCCCAATGGAATGAGCACAACATGGTACTAATACCACCATTAAAAGGAAAAAAAACTAAAAGAAGACATGCCAATGTACAAGTTACATCATAATTTATGTATTATTTCTAACAAATCTCATAAAACCTTCAAGGTTTGGAGGTGGTTGTGTTGGCGGTGGTGGAAATGAAGCTTGTTCATCACCACCTCCGGGTGAAGATGTCTCCTGAGCAAGTTCTGCTAGCATTTCTTCATAGCACTCATCTATTACTGGTTGTGATTCAGCTAGCCCAAAGTTCCTTCTTTCTGCGCGGATCCAATCTCGAAAAAGCACTGATTTTTCCAAGCTGTCCCGCATCGACGCTCTGTGATCACCTATTTGTAGTCTTGCTTGACTAAAGGCGCTCTCCGATGCAACAGTTGACGCTTGAATCGATAGAATATCCCGAGACATCCTTGCAAGAACGGGAAAATGCTTTTCCCTTGTCTTCCACCAATCCAAAAGGTCGAAAGAGCCGTCTGGATTCTCATTCTCTAGTCCCTGCGACAAATAAACTTGAAGCTCATTTAGATGGGAAATTTCATCTAAATTATCCCCTTGAGTACCCCTGAACTCCGTCCACGATTTAAGAGCTGTTAAGCCTGCAGCTCTTTTAGATGACTGTGATGTAGACGAAGTAGGGGTTGGAATATTAGGCCTAGCATGCTCTAACGCCTGTTTATAAGCATTATAAGTAGTTTGAGCATTAACTTTAATTGATGCTTTCGCATCAGCTAGTGTAGCAATTTCTACTTCTGAAAGATCTAAATATTGATAAATAGTAGAATATTAAAAGTTAGGACCTCCTAATTTCATAGTTGGATTTAACATAGCAGACACACCATATATAGGAGGGATTGGAATAAAATATTTTTTAAACTTCTTTTTCATTTCAGATATTGCAATTTCATAAATTTCCCCTCCCTTGCTAAAATCAACAAACAAATTAGCAAGTGCGGCAATATAAACTAAACAGTTAGAAATAGTTGGATAATATTGGCCAGATAAAGCATTTGTAGCCACATGAAAATGTTTTAAAAAATCTAAAAGAATTTTAACGTTAGTCCATTCTTGTGTAGTTAGCATGTCATTATCGTCCTCACCACAATCCCGAGAATTATACGTAGCATTAATTGGGTTTCTATATGTTAGAAACACGTTCTCAATGCAATATACTAAACGTGTACTCTTTTGTAGGTTTTGATGAATGACAAACGAAGCAAAAATTGATATATGACGGAATTCAAGTACAAGCGCACAATGGTTGCGAATAAGATTGAAGTTCAAGATATAGCTTTTAATTGTTATTGAGTTGTTCTAAATTGTAATCTCGATCCTATAACTTGACTCATAGTATGGCCTCTCTCATAAAACTATTTTCCAAAATCATGCATATTTAATTCTGTGTCAAAAAGATTTTAAATCATGCATATTTACATTAGACAAAATGTTTTCTAAACATGCCTCAAAAATCTGGGCTAAAATAATTGATTATGTACTTATTATAATCGATTGTTTCTGAGCCAAGACTGCATGACAATCGATCATGAATTAATGGTAATCAATTGTGAGTAAGACAGTGAACATCAGGTTTTTCCAAATCTGCATGATAATCGATTGTGAACAAATGACAATCGATTGTTGTTGAGGTAAAGTTTTTCAATACTCAAAATAATCGATTATGAACTAATGGTGATCGATTGTGTTGAGTTGATGTCTTCCAGTGATTTTAAATTTAATTAAGTAATCGATTATGTCTTTAGATAATCGATTATCACTGAGACAGTAAGTTTTATAATTTTCAGAAAATAACAAGTAATCGATTGTTGACTTTGTGCAATCGATTGTGAAGCTGACCGTTGTCGTAAAGTTTTCAAATACCGTCGGGTAATCGATTATTGATTTTGTATAATCGATTGTTTTGATTAAAATCCGGAAAAGATTTTTTGAACGTTGCCGAGTAATCGATTGTTGATTCTGGACAATCGATTGTTTGTGGTAAAATCTGGAAAGGATTTTTTGAACGTTGCCAGTAATCGATTATGGACAGTAAGTAATCGATTATCAAGCGTAAAATCTGGGATTGAATTTTGATCTGACTGGCAGACAATCGATTGTTGGGGTTTGACAATCGATTGTCAGTGAGTAAAATCAGCATCTCTTAATTGGCAATTAGGCAACGGTAATGCCAAGTTTTTCAACTATAAATACAGCTTCATTTCAGTGTTTTAAACAAGAACAACATACACAAACTGATCATTACATTGCTATAAGCTTTCATTCAATTGTTCTTCATTTTCTACTCATTTCATAAAGCTTTTGAGAGCCATATTATTGCTTAAAGTTGTTGTGATCTTGAACATATTCTTTTACTCATATCTACTCAATAAGGAATACTTTAGTTAAGTGAGTGTCCAAGTATTTGATATACTTATAAGAGAATTGCGATTCTCTTGTTTCAAGGAACTTGCGTTTCCTTGGGTGAAGTCTTTGAGATTGCGATCTCCGAGCAACTGTTTGAGGCTTGTGTCCTCAAGTGTGTAACGGTTTGTTGAGCACCCTTAAGCTTAACAAGATAGTGAAAAATCTCGAGAGAGTCTCTCGGGGACTGGACTAACCACTTGGTGGCCAACCAGTATACATCTTTGTGTAAGTTTATTTTTCTGCATTTATTTTACTTCCTGCAAAGTTTAAATTCCGCAAGAAAACGCTAAATTCTATTAATACGCTATTCACCCCCCCTCTAGCGTAAAGCGTAGTTTCTAACACTATATTCGTACGCTACTACTAAACTTTCATACATGTAATTCCACCTAGTCGGGCAAGGTTTAGGAACCTTTCTTTCTCTAAGGCCATATTCGTCACACTTTTTAAAATATTCTCTAAGTCTACTTCTACGGTTTGAATAAAATAGCCAATTAAGAGCCATTTCAACCTTTTCAATTTCTAAGTTTAATATTCTCATACCATCACCAACAATTAAATGATAAATATGATATATACATCTAACATGGAAAATATTAGTAAAAGCAAGATTAAGTGTTCTAGTTAGCATACCTATTGCACTAGTGTTGCTAGAAGCGTTATCCATAGAAATTGACGTTATTTTATCACAAAAACAAAAATATCTGCATACATCTGAAACAGTGTTAGCAATAAACCTACCCGTGTTCCGTGAATTAATTATCCTATATGCAATAATGCGCTTTTGCATTGTCCAGTCTTCGTCTATCCAATGACTGGTTATGGTTAGATAATCACAATCATTATTACTTCTACCAATATCAGTTGTAATAGACATACGATTAGTTATGGGTAAATAAATAGCGCAAGTAATGTTCATATTCATGCTTGTATTTATAAATATCGGCCTTAACTGTGGCGCGAGGCCAACCTTTATACGTAGGATAAAATACTCTTCTAATATAATGAATCCATGCAGGATTAGAAGCAAAAGAATAAGGCAAACACATAACAGTAATCATTTTAGCTAATTCTTCACGATCCTTATTTGGATCGTAATATAATATACCTCCAGTGACTGTATTTATTCCTGGTTGAACTAGATTTGAACTAGTACTTGGGTTAACTGTAGTATCACGACTTGTCCTCCCTCTTAGGTTGTAATCTTATATGCTTATCTAAACTACCCGTACCGCTACGATCTCCAGTATACCTATGAACAAGTAATTTCCCATAAGATTTGCACTTAGCCTTATTTTGTTCTCTTAGTTGAATAAAAAATTGCCAAACGAATAATGTTTATGTACGTTTAGGAGGTTGTCTACTAAAAGTGGGAGTTTGTACTGGTGGGTGTGCCGTTTCATCACCTAAGTTATGAGCAGGACTAGTAGGTGTATCATCTAAATCTACTGGAGCTTGGGTTTCATCATCATCATCATCCTCATTTAACTCTAATATAGGTGCATTAGGATAAAGAGCATTCATAATATCATCGTCTATTCTATCACCAACTGCTACATCATATAGAAAATCAATATCGCTAAATTGAAAATACGGGTGATCACTATCAAGGATTCCGAAGGGTTCATTAGGATTTCTAGGTTGGCTACTACTTTGAACTTGCTTATCTTTTCTAGGTCGGGGAGCCGGGGGAGGGGTAGTATTTTGGCCACTACTTTCACCGGTTTTAGCTTTTCCTTTACCAAACATATTTTTCAACGAAAATGCCATAATAATTATAATTAAGCAAAATAACAATACACAAAAATATTCTTAGCATGTAAGAGTTGAAACGAGTTTACCAGATTGACGAACAACTTGTTGAAAATTGAAAATCGTTGAAATTGAACACTTGAAAACTTCAATTCAACAACTTCACAATATTTCACGAATTTGCAACAATAAATTAAGCACTTGCACTAGAAAGATTGAAAGAGAGCTTGAGAGATATTGAGAGATATTGATGAATTGGTGAATAAAAATGAAAAAATGAGGGGGTATTTATAGTTGAGAAATGAGAAATAGTGTAATTATATAAAGTTTGGGGTAAAATTAAAGTTTAAGGGCCAATATTTTAAACTTCAAAACGGCTACTTTGAAAAAGAGCCGTTTGGAAATTATTTTAAATTTTTTTTTAAAACATTACCGTTACAGAACCGCCGGGAACCGTTTGGATCGCCAGAACCGGTCCGGTTCCGGTTCCGATTCTGGCGGTTCCAACGGGTAGAACCGCCCCGCCACGGTTCCCAAGAACTGCCAGAATCGGAACCGTCGGAACCGGGCTGCCGGAACCGGCAGAACCACCAGGGCCGCGGTTCCGATCCGGTTCCGGTTCGGAACCGCGAAATTTACACCCTTAAATGCGCGACATGAAAATTTCCATGACCAGTGGAGAATCAAGAGACTCCAACTCGCTTGCTGCACTATGGCTTTTCGACCTCCTACGGGTCCATTTATTCACTCCAGCTTATACGGAATTAAGACGGACTAGTGGTTTATTTTCAAAATTAAAGGAAAATCGTTGATGGCATTCACAGGATAACATAAATCCAAAAATAGCTATTGTGTGCCAACACATAGCGCATAATGTAGATTGTAGCACTACTCTTGATTCAATTATGTCAACGCTTTCTTAACCTTTAAATATATATATTTCAGATTCTTTGTGAGACAAAGTATGGTTAAAAAAAAATACTGAAGCAAGGACGAGGAAAAGGCTCAGATATCTTCATACACTGAAAAATTGTTTCCTGGAGAATTTATTTATAAGAATCTATTGTTATATAAAAAGAATTCTCAACAATGCAAGTGGCCATTCATAACACTTGTACATTATTTCTTACAAGGATCTTAATTAAGGAGGTCCTAGTTCGGAAGTGTACTACACAACCCTAACTCCCTAACAGCTTAATATACAATTGAATTAAAATTAAAACAAATATATAACTACTTTCTCAACAAAGAGTGAATGAAGATGCGCACAATTGGCAGCTCAAATTTGGATGGAGTCCACAAGTAGGGCAACAATGTGAGGTTTTAAGACTTTCTCCGGATGAGTATATCCATCTAGATTGTGTATATATGTCACCTCAACAATACGAGCAAGATTGAGAATAGGATTTAAAAACTCTGCAGATACAGGAGTGGGCCTAAGAAGACCTTCATTAAGATCCTTCCATGCTGTCTCAGCCATTTTTTGGAATTTATCCATTGCCTCTTTTGTTGATAGACCATAATCTCTCATGCAACACTCAATTCCTGTTGCAATTTGTCCCCTGCTTTTCTCAACCTAGAAAGGCAAATATATTAGGGGTTAGCTTTTATATTGCCTCAATAGTCATCGCAATACTTTGTTTGTACAAATCTCATATAATGATATAATTTCAAGAGATAATTCATACCTCGTATGTGGCTGTGTCATCAATAACTCGGCATATAATCACACTAGCTTCAAGAATTTTAGGATTCTTTGATAGCCACTCAAAATCCTGCTCCGTAACAGACTTCATACCCAAATATGATGTTGTCGCAAGGTAGTAATATGTAGTAGTTGCCAGTGCATTGCTTAGGTATTCAGAAACAGGTGGCTTATATCCTTCAATAAACCATGTTGACTCGACATTATAATTTCTTACTACTTCTTTCATCTGTGAATACAAAACATATATATTTAAGTGTTGGAAAATTATGATTGAATTATATCAAGTTTCTGACCACTAAAAGACGTACACAAGGTAAAACAAAGTGAGAAATAGAATAAGGAGAAAACGTATTTTGATAGTTAAGTAGCTCAAACATACTCTTTGAATTGCATGGCTGACAATATGAGATCTTCCAGCACTAGACAATTCCTTTTCATAATCGTTGTAAAGATCTAGAATAGCTTTATAGCTGATTTTCATGTAATCAGGAAGCCGATCAATTTCCTTGATATGCCATCTGCAGGATGACAAAATTAAGGTGAACTCATGCATTTTGAAAGAGCACAACTATAATGAGTAGAAGATCGTCTCAATATTTTCACGATGACATTCACTATTAAGGAATATCTGAATAAGTGAATTTAAGAAGTTCATACCTTTGTATGGCATCTGTGTATGCCTCGAGTTCTTTAACTGTACCATAAGCATCAAAGGTGTCATCGACAATCGAAATCATTGATATTGTCTTAACGAGCATGACACGAGCTTGAGAGTATTGAGGCTCAAAATAAACTCCTAATGCCCAAAAGTAGCATTCAACTACTCGATCTCTAGCATATGGAAGTGTTGTTACGAAATCCAAACCTTTCCACCACCTGTAGCATAACAAATTAGCATTAGTACTTGAGATATATATGTTGATGAATCAAAAAGGGTTCGGCGTCGCACCTTGATACTTCAGCAAGTTCTTGTTTGTGCAACATCTGGAGCAAGTTAAAATTCAATTTGGCAAATCGAAGTAACATATTATTCATCAATTTTTCCTTCTCATAGATTGAAGAGATGAAGAATCGGGTCTCGACTCTAGGAACGCTCTTGTGCAAACATTGCTCAAGGGCATGTGTCACTTGCTCCTTTAGTGGAGAATTCAAATGTGGAGTTGCTGATTCAAGATGGATAGTGGAGAAAGCACGTGCGTCTTCCAAGATATCGTCAGCATGAGTTCTTACATGTGAAGCTTCATACAAGTTCAACAATCCTAAGACATCACTGGCAAGAGACTCCTTGAATTTGCCGTTTTCATCTTGGAATTTGCTGAAAATTTCTGATATATTTCAAGAAAGAAAGCTCAAGATTAATTAACCTTGTTGCAGCAAATGGATACTAATTTTAATAACAACATTGAAGGTGTGGTTCATGATGAAGTTACCAGGAGAGATGTTGAAACCATGTTGCCTAAGCAATCGAAATTGAAGTGCAGAAGTGGTGAAATCATCGCAGTTTGAGTTTTGGTTGAAAATATGATCCAAAAGATCATCAATTTCTTTCTCAAAGTGGTAGGATATGCCAAGGCGTTCAATAATGTCAATCAAATTCAATGTATCAGCCAATTTCCTTCCGGTTGCTAACAGCATACTCCTCGTTTGTTCCTTCAATGCTTCAATCTCTTGAGCATACATTTGTGCAACCTATGTATAATAATATTGTATTTGAAAGTTGAAAGAAATTAGCAAAACTAATGTTGTTCAATAACACATAAAGACATGCTTGCAAACTGAATTTACCTGATTGTCAATGGAGAATGAAAGGAACTGATCACCCCAGAGACTAGGGGAGAAGTCGGCGACGGGGCGAACAATCTCTTCTTCATAGTTGGCTACTGCTGCTGAGGCCATTATATTGCTAATAAATTAAAAGATGAGGGTATTGTTTTTGTTCGTTTTAAGGAAGAAGGAAATTAGGAACTCTGAATTGCTGATGATTTGAATGGAAGAGAAGGGACAAGTGTATATATATATATATATAGTTGTGAGAAAAGTGCAGCCAATTATTTAAACAACTAATCATTTCCCAGTTGCCTTACTTGACTTTACACTAACTAGCTAGTCAGCCAACCAGCAGCCTATTAATTCATTCTTGGCGTCTGGGGTCTGTTGATCCAAATTTCCCTATTATTTAAAGTTTATGTACTTTATTTTTCATTTTTTGGTTAAGTGGATAGTATTATTTAAAGTAGCAGTTAAATATTACAATACATGGAAGCCCAATCGGAATTACTATTAGAAGCCGAAATTTTCCTTGCAAAAGTAATTCCTACAATATATTTGTCTACCCTATTTTGTTTGCAAATGTCGAAAATCCTCATAAGAGCTTATGTCATTGTTGCATCATATATTTCAACTTTTAATGCAGAGTCTACTTTGATAGTCTAAAGGTTAGAAATTGGTTTTGTCGAATTGTAGACTTCCGAAAATGCTATGAGGCTTCGCAATTTCTCACAATTCTCTCATTTTAAATAGACAGTTTTACCCAATTATATTTCTAATTGAAATATGATGATACTTTCTTTTTAGATTAGTTTTGTAATACATAAATTATTTTTGATATATTAATAATAGACAATTACTACTGTAATAGAATCACAACTAGCTGATCAATATAGTAGTTTTTGCACAGTCCCTATATATGCATGTATTAAAAAAACTCATTAGATATTTAGGAACTTTTATTGTAAGCGCAGTTACGATCGTTATAGATATTCATAAACTTCAAATTCAAAATCCGCCTTTGTCCATGACTTGCTCCCAGAGATGCATGTATATTCACGTTCACATTGGAAGAGCCCAAACACGTCCATTACAATCATTCGAGCTGACGCTCCATTGAGTTTTCAATTCACAATTCTTTCTCATACTCTCCACATTACATGGTAATCATCAATTAAACAAGGAAGAGTCACATCAAAAATCAGAATAAGCACAAATACGGAGTCACGGTCATGCTAGACACCAGTTTATAGATACTCGTCACCCATGCCTATACGCCGTACTCGAAAATTGCAATTAGCCAGCAATACTCTAATCATATTCCCTCAAGCCAAAGTTAGATCAAACACTTACCTCAACTTCCACAACTAAATCAATCCATAACGACCGCTTTCCCTCTCGAATTCGCCTCAAAAAGAGGGAGAGGGAGAGAGAGAGAGAGAGAGAGAGAGAGAGAGAGAGAGAGAGAGAGAGAGAGAGAGAGAGAGAGAGATTCTCTGTATTTCTTATTAACCGAGTCAAATATATTGTACAATTCTATATTTATACAAGGGAATTAATCAGCTAGTCTAACTTCTTTAACTACCTATCTAATACAAATTAACATATATTGACAACTAATTATTTCCTAACTAATCTTCTTGAAATGTACTTCCTTAAAACGACTTATCTGATATTTTAATTGGATAAAAATAGGCATGTTGCTGATGTCCCAAAGCTTTAGTTAGTATGCCAGTTGGTTCTTCTGGACTGGATACATGTGAGGTTCTGATAAGCCCCTTTTGGATTTTTTCTCTCAAGAAATGACAATCTATCTCTATGTGCTTTGTCCTCTCATGATACATGGGATTAGATACAATATTTAATGTTGCTTTATCATCAAATACAAATCCATAGGTATATGCAAATAGGTATCTGCAATTCTCTCGACAATCCATTAAGCCATACCAGTTCTGCAACTGTATGTGCCATGCTTCTATACTCAGCTTCTGGCAAGCTTCTAGAGATAGTATTATGTTTCTTTACCTTCCAAGAAATGAGAGATTCTCCTAGTTTGATGCAATATCCAGTTATTGATATTCTTGACATTGGGCATGATGCCCAATCTGAGTCACAAAAGGCTTGTATTTGTTGACTGCTTTTGATAGACATTAGAACGCCAAGACATGGTTGTTTCTTTATATATCTCACCATATTTTGTACAACTTCATAGTGAGACTTCTCAGGAGCATGCATAAACTGACTTATGCTTTGGAAAACATATGAGATATCCGCTCCGGTGATAGTGAGGTATAACAACTTCCCAACAAGCTTATGAAATCTCCCCATGTCTTCTAGTATTTTATCAGTAGTATTGGTAGTCACACAATCATCAAAATCCACACTTGTTAGTTTCATATATTTTGCTCCATTGGAGTCTCTTTTTTCTTTGATACTCCCAATCCTACTTCAGAAATCGTCTCAAGATCATATTTCCTTTGTGACATTAAGATGCCTTCAGCATACTTAATAAACTCAATTCCCCAAGGTCCTTCAATTTGAAACTCTGGTGAAGTGTGTCTCTAGCATGTTGAGTTTGTTCCATATCATTCACTGTACCAAGTAGATCATCCACATACACAATTACAAGAACAAACCTATCCTTAGTAAATTAAGTAAACAAAGAGTAGTTATGCTTTCTTTGACAATAACAAAAATTTAGAAAAGCTTGAGTTAGTTTTATATTCCATTGTCGTGATGCCTGTTTTAAGCCATATAGCAATTTAAGTAGCCTACATACCTTAAGATCCCCTTGGCTGCTAAAACCCTATGGAATAATAATGTACACCTCTTCCTCAATATCCCCGTTGAAAAGGAATAGTGGACATCCATCTGATAAACTAGCAAGTGTTTCAGAGCTGCAGTAGCAACAACTGCTCTGACAATAGTGAGTTTAGATATAGGAGAAAAAGTGTCATGAAAATCTAGACCCTCTTGCTGTGTATAGACTTCGACAACTAACCTAGCGTTAATTATTTCTATTGTACCATCTGCATAGTACTCATTTTATACACCCACTTATGCCCTATACTGCCCAAGTGTGATTTTGTTCCAGAGCCTCAATCTCAAGCTTTATTTCTTCAACCCATCTTTCATCCTTAATAGCTTGAGAGAAGGTAAAGGGTTTTGTGTCTGAAGAGATGTAGGCTAGAAACTATTGAAAATGAGCATGTAGGTGTGAATAAGAGACAAACTGATGTATAGGGTAAGCAGAGGAAGTAGAAGTCCAAGGGGATGTACATATCTATGAACTTGATAGAAGGTTAGAGAGGTCTATCTGATCTTCTGGGTGGAGCAGGTATAGGTTCAGGGGAAGGAAATGGAGTAGTAGTGTCAGGTGGCAAAGGAGAAAGTGGAGAAGAAGAAGATTAGTGATTCCGGGAAGGTGGTGCTGAATCCATCAGGGAAGGGAGTTCAGGATTAATGAGGTTCAGGTGCTGATGAAGAATCAACAAAAGTCTAAGAGAAAGAGTCAGGTGTAGACAAAGCAGGAGAAGACACTGAAGGAGAATTAAGTGCGGAATTTGTGGAGGATAGGAACTGAGACTTTAAGTGTCTAAAAGGAAAGATGTGTTCCTTTAATACAACATCTTTATTTACAAAGAACTTCCAAGATTCAATGTCAAGCAACCTGTAACCCTTTTGAGTGGAGGAGTATCCCATAAAATGGCAAGAGTAGACTTTGGAGAGATTTTGTCACTATAATTGGTCTTTGTGGCATAGCAAAGGCACCGTATAGTTCTTATATGGCTAAGGGTAGGTGATGAACCATGGAATAGCTCGTAAGGAGACTTTCCTTTAAAAATGACACTAGTTAATCTGTTGATAATATATGTAGCTGCTAGAATGCATTCACCCCAGTATTTCAAGGGTATGTATGCTTAGAATATTAAGGCCCTCGCAACTTCAAGAAGTTGCCTATGCTTTATTTCCACCACTCTATTTTATTGTGGATTATGGAGACAACTACTTTGATGAACGATTTCTTTAGATATGAAAAGAATAAAAAAATATCATTAAAGAATTCATGACCATTGTCAGATCTAAAGGTCTTAATAGAGGTAGAAAATTGGTTTTGTAGAAGTTGAATAAAATCGTTCAATACAACAAATACATCACTTTTCAATCTTAACTGAAAATTCTATGTCAGTCTTGAGTAATCATCAACAAAAATGAGAAAATATCTAAAACCATTATAGGTACAGACCCTATATGGTCCCCATACCTCCACGTGTACAAGCTCAAAAGTGTTAGTGGACTTAGTTGTGCTAACAGAAAATGGTAACCTAATTTGTTTAACTAGTGGACATATAGGGCAATCATAATTATTGGATGTTGACAATTGATTTTTTATAGTAGGATATTTTTGTAAAATTATGGAGGGTGCAAGCCCCAATATCTGATGCCACAAAGCAGTTGAGTAAGTTTTGATTGAGGAGGGCAAGAATGTTGAAGCAGCAACAGCAGCAGCAGGTGTGAAAGACTTGAGTATGTACAGTCCACCCTACGTCTACCAAGCCCCTTCACTATGCCACTGAAAAGGTCCTGAAATTAACAAAAATATGGACAAAAAGTGAGTGAACATTGTAATTGCTTAGTGTTTTTAGACACTGATAAAATATTATATTTAAACTTAGGGAAATAAAGCACATTTAGCATAGTTTGGGAATTGGATATAAGACAGGACCATTTATGAGTGATATTTGTACCATATCCATTTGGCAACTGAATTGTGGTAGTACTTCTGGAGGAAACAAGTAAGGGATTGGAAAACAATTCTAAGGATGAAACCATATGATTTAAGGCATCTGAATCAATAATTCAATTATCACATTTATCAGTAGATTTAATAGGAAGAAATCCTTTGGTGAAACCAAGTTTATCCACAACAGTATGTTGCACTGCTAGGCTTACTCCATGAAAGTAAATAAAAGTTTTTCTTCTGTTTGCTTTCGGTCTTGAGACACTAGAGAACTCTATGAAGCAGTTGTATAGCATGTGAACAGATATTTTATCACATCTGCAGAACAGCAGAAGGTCATCGGCAAAACCCAGCTGGATTATTTGTAGTTTTCACACCTTGGGTAGTAATTAAGATCTGGTTGGCATTTCAGTGTTCTGAGCAATCTGCTTAGGTAGTCCATAACTAATACAAACAGCAATGGGTACAATGGATCTCCATGTCTGAGCTCCTTTTTTTGCTGGGAATGGGCTGGTAGACCTTCCATTTATCCAATAGAGTAGGAAACAATAGTAATGCACTTCATAATACATTTCACAAAGTAGATTGGAATATTCATATTAATCAGAATTTTCTCTAGAAAATACCACTCCAAAGAGTCATAAGCTTTTTGCAAGTCTAGCTTAATCATGCATCTTGGATTTATTCCTTCTCATATCCCTTCACTAGTTCATGACTTAATATGATGTTATTTGAGCTGATCCTAGGACAAAAGCAGCCTGGCAAACATCGATGAGACTATATATGACCATTTGTAATCTTGGGTGAGCACTTTTGATATTATCTCATACATTATAGTACAAAATAAAATTGGTATGTACTCTTTAACTGAACTTAGGATTTTAACATTTAGGATCAAAGTTACTGAAGTACAGTTGATTGGCTTGTAAAGCCTCAGTGGCAAGGAATTGTGTTGTGGCATTTATCACATCTTCTCCTATAACAAGCCATGCTTTCTTAAAGAAGAAAGCATCAAATTCATCGCACCGTAGAGCTTTGTTGTCAGCGATGTTCCTCACTGTTGTACATATCTCCTTTGTTGTGATTGGCTCTATTAGTTTGAGTTGTTGTTCTCTTGTCAGCATTGGCTCATTTTTTATTATCTCAGGATTTATCACGAGCATTTGTTCTACAGCTTTAACCAACAGCTCTTTATAAAACACCTCTACTTCCTTTTTCACCTCATGTTATGTTTGTAGTAGTTTCTCTGCTTGATTAATAAGGGATTTGACATAATTTTGAAATTTTCTATTCTTCAAACAAGCATAGAAGTACTCACTATTTGAATCCTCAAGTTCTAACCACTGGGTTCTTGATTTATGTCGTACTTGTTGGACAATACGCTTTACGCTAGAGGGGGGGGGGGTGAATAGCGTTTTAAAAATATTAAGCGTTTTAGTACGGAATTTAAAAACTTTGCAGAAATTAAAACAAGTGCAGTAGAATAAACTTACACAATGATGTATTCTGGTTGGCCACAAACGTGGTTAGTCCAGTCCCCGAGAGACTCTCTCGAGATTTCCACTAAACTTGTCAAGCTTACGGGTGCTTAACAAACCGTTACAGCTGAGGACACAAGCCTCACCCAGGTGCTCGGGGATCACAATCCCAAAGACTTCAATTGCTCGGGGATACCAATCCCAAAGACTTCAATTGCTCGGGGATAACAATCCCAAAGACTTCAACTGCTCGGGGATAACAATCCCAAAGACTTCAACTGCTCGGGGATAACAATCCCAAAGACTTCAACTGCTCGGGGATAACAATCCCAAAGACTTCAACTGCTCGGGGATAACAATCCCAAAGACTTCAACCGAGGAATCACAAGTTCCTCAACAAACGAGAATCGCAATTCTCTTACAAACACAAAACACACTCACTTTACAAAGCACTCCTTAATGAGTAGATATGAGTAGAAATAGTACGCTCAAGATCACAACAACTTAGCTCAATAGAATGGCTCTTCAAAAAGCTTTATGGATGAATGGAAAATGATGATCAATGTAAGAAAGCTTTTAGCAATGAAAATACTCAAAGTGTATATGTTGTTGTTGTGAAAACACTGAGTTGAAGCTGTATTTATAGGTGAAAAACTCAGTCTTACCGTTGTCTAATTGCCAATTAAGGATTGCTGAAATTACTCAGTGACAATCGATTGTCAAGACTAAACAATCGATTGTTTGCCTATCAGATTAAAAATTCAATCCCAGATTTTACGTCAACAATCGATTACTTCAAATCAATAGTCGATTATTTATAACGTTAAGAAATCCTTTCCAATTTTTGGCATAAAACATCGATTGTTCGGAAATCAACAATCGATTATTTTAACAACGTTCAGAAAATCTTTTCCAGATTTTAAGCAAAACATCGATTGTTAAATATCAACAATCGATTACCTGAAGGTAATTGAAAATATATGACAACGGTCAGCTTCAACAATCGATTATCAAATGGAATAATCGATTATTAATTAATTTCAAAACTCTCTGTGTCATATATAATCGATTATCAAAAGCCACAATCGATTATCATCTTATTTAAAATCACTGGGAGACATTTTTCTCATTCTAATCGATTACCATTAGTTCATAATCGATTTTTATGAGTTTTGAAAACTTTGCCTCAGTTAACAATCGATTATCATAAGTACACAATCGATTGTTATGCAGTTTGCAAAAACCTGATGTTAACTGACTTACTCACAATCGATTATCATTAATTCACAATCGATTGTCATGCAGTCTTGGCTTAGAGATACTCGATTATCATAAGTACATAATCGATTATCTTAGCCCAGATTTTTGAGGCATGCTTGGAAAACATTTTAACAAATGTAAATATGCATAGTTTAAAATCATTTGACACTTAATTTAAATATGCATGATTTTGGAAAAATAATTTTAGTAGAGAAGCCATGTTAACAAATGTAAATATGCATAGTTTAAAATCATTTGACACTTAATTTAAATATGCATGATTTTGGAAAAATAATTTTAGTAGAGAAGCCATGTTATGAGCCAAGTTGAGGAATCAAGATCACAATTAATATTGACTCAATTATAACATTTCTAAACTTTGTCTTGAGCTTCTTGTAATGCATCCATTTTGTGCTTGTCCTTGAGTACTGCTATATATCGCTTTTTGCTTTGTTTGACATTCATCAAAACCTACAAAAGAACACACGTTTAGTATATTGCATTTGAAACGTGTTTCCAACAATTTCCCCCTTTTTGATAATGGCAAACATAAGCGGGATATATGCAATAATTATTTTGATAATCCAAGACAAGTGTAAAGTATGCAATTTGATGTTCCCCCTCAATTCATGTTCCCCCTCACTTTAAGCATGAATGAAGTTGAGAGTGATATAGCATACTTCTTGATATCCCGTTTCTTCCCCCTTTTGCCATTAGCAAAAATATATACAAGGGAAGAATATGCAAAAAAACATATGAAATAAACAAAAGTTTATTTATTGGAAAATAACATTACATGGGTGGAGCCAAACACAATAAAACGAACAACTAACCAACCAAGGAAAAACAAATCAAAAACAACAATTTCACATCATCAAAAACAACAATTTCATCATTCATCACCCCCATCCCCTTCATCATCATTGGGAGGCGCTTGATATGGCACCACCTGAGCATAGGCATAATGCACGTGATCAAAGTAACCATGGACCTCACGGGTTAATTGAGTAATTTGGTCAGAGATAGTCCGGAGGGTAGGCTCCTGAGGAGGATGAGCACGACGGGCTTGTCGATTTTGAGGAGGAGCGGGAGCATGATCACCATCATGATGAAAGGAAGACTCCGAAATTTCCCAGATTTTGGTGCTCTTTTTGAGAGGACCATTAGCAATATTGACCCCGGAAGCTTCAAGAAATTTCATTATTAAGAGGGCATAGGGAGAGGTATGTCATCTCTGGTGGCATTGAACATATGAGATTGAATAAGCTTGCACCAATTGATTTTAACACCGGTGATAATGGCATGAAGAAATTTGGCATCCTCTTGGGAAATGGTGGTGTGATTGAGTTTACGGGGTTTGAGAACACGAGTGATGAAATAGAGAATGAAACGATAATTCGGGTCCATACCCTTTATGGTGGGACGACGGGAAGAAGACTCATCATAGGCGACTCCGGCTTGGCGGAAGAGATTAGCTTCATCAATCATGTCCCCGGCATCATTTATGTACTGGTAGATGTCTTCACCATCATGCGGAATGCCGGCAATGAGGTGGAGGTTATCTTCAGAAATTAGAATGGAAATGCCGTTAACATTGGTAACGAGTTCACCCTCATCATCTTTGTGAAGGTTGGAGTAAAAAGCTTCAACCAAAGTAATGTTGTAGTAGGGGTGAGTAAGGAGTAGGAAATTGAAAAGTTGGCACTCTCTTAGCATATTCGCGGCTGGAATGAATGGTGCAACAAGAGCGTTTGTTGAAAAGCGAGGAGGGAGAATAAGGCGTTTCTCAAATTTGGTTAAGAAACGGGTGAGCTCTTCATCGGATTCAAAGAATAGAACCGATCCATCTTGATATGGATGGCGAGAAGAAGAAGCACCTTGTTCGGAACGAGCACGTTTGGAGTTGCGGCTTGACATTTTTGAAAAAGATGTGCTAGGAATTTTTCAAAGATAACAAGATAATTTGATGCTTGGGAGGCTTGAGTGAGTATACAAGAGCATATGTGCAGCCTATATATAGAGAAGGAATGAATCTTACACTTATTTGAAAAGATTTGAAGAGATTTGAAGAGCTTTGAAGTCTGAAACGGTAAAAATAAATTCACTGACCGTTCAATAATCGATTGTTTGAATAGAATAATCGATTATCATTAATGAAAATGATCTGACACATCGATTACACGCCAGAACGAAAAAAAAAATTTGAAAAAGATAGTCGATTGTCAAACTTGGTAATCGATTGTTTTTCATATTTATGACCTGACAGGAATCGATTGTAGAGCCAAAACGGTAACATAAGTTTAAAACAGATAATCGATTGTCAATATATAGTAATCGATTATTTCACTCACAGAGAGTTTGGATTTTGGCAAATAATCGATTGGCAGAACAAATAATCGATTGTTTGGAAGGGGGATGCTAAAATGATGAGACTTAATTCTATCAAGCAATGTAAACATTCAACAAGATTTCATGACAAAAAAAATTGAATCAACAAATAATCGATTATTGATACTGATAATCGATTGTAAGCATAAATAATCGATTATGATCGATTTTTCTTGTATCAAGACAATTTATACTTTCCTCTTACCTTTTGGGGGATACCTGCAAAATAGAATTAAACATCTCCGACGCTCAAGTCAGTAATCTATAAATGAAATAATAACTTTGAAACTAGTGTAGTCGGGTGAAAAACGTGAACTCTTAAGAATTTTGTCCTAGGATGTTCTTAAGAGGGTTTAGGGTACTTACCTTCCCTTCGACTTTGCCAATTACCTGATTTTGAACATCCTCCGTTCATTTTGGTCTTTTGGCTCATTCTTCAATTTAAGAAGCTTCTTCCACAATTTTGCCTTTGTCGTCCTTGTATTTTGTCTTTTAAATTTTTCGAAAATACTTCCGATTTTGAAGAAAAATGCCTAAATCGACTTTTCCGTCTCTTCCTCCTTCTTTGTGCTTTAATTTAAGGAATTTTGAATTCGTCTCCCGTCAAGTGTTTGGAGTATCCACTACACTTGATTCCTTCAAGCACACCTGCAAAACAAATCAATGCTCTTTTGGTACCCATGCCATTTTGGGTCCTTGAGGGTTATGCATACTATAATGATATGTTTGAGTAGCATGTCTATGTCTAGTAAAGCATGCGGGAGCAATATGACCAATTCGTCTACAATAATGACATGTCACATTTGGATTATGCATGCGTCTAGGCTCATAGTAGCTAGAATAATGCACATTGTTTACTCTATTTTCATTTCTCCTAATTTGAGCACCATAATCATTTCTAGGTTGAACGTTTCGGGATCTTCTAGCATGATCACTGTTGTGCCTAAAATATGCATCATGTCTATGGTGACGATTGCTAGGCGGAAGGTCATGTCTAGGTCTCCTAATATTTTGTCTAGCATGCATGTTTGTTTTAGGAAAGGCATTTTTGTTATTAATCCTAGATTGAGCTCTAGGTGGTTGGGTTTTTGCATCAACCTCTTCTTCATTTATGAAGCCTATTCCATGCTTGGTTGAATTCAAGTTATCAAGCACCACATTCAAGTTTTTATGAGAGGAGTTGAATTTATCTAGTGTGCCTTTTAATCTACCTACTTCATTCTTAAGGTCTACACAAGAAGCACAATTTTTTGTAGAACTCTCGGGCTTGTCAGAACTTCTTTTCCCATAAAACTTGTTTTGTTCTAGTAGCTTCTCATTTTCCAAAACCAATTTTTCTAATTCTTTTTCTTTTAATGAAAACTGTTTTTGAAAATCTTGTTCTTTTAGAGAAGCACTTTCTCTTAAACTAGTGACGGTTTTTGTAACTTTGAGAAATTCAGCATACAATTCATCAAAGGCATTTCTCATGTCATCAAGAGTGTAAAAATTTTGAGAAGAGATTTGACTTACCTCACTTTGATTTTCTTCCTGTGCCATGAGGCAGAGATTTGCCGCTTCTTCATTTTCTTCTTCACTGGATTCGTCTCCGGAATCTCCTCCCCAAGATATGTATGCTCGTTGCTTCTTGAAGGGTTTCTTCTCCTTTTTAAGATTTGGGCAGTTTGTTTTGATATGCCCTGTTTCACCACATTCATAACATTTAACTTGCTCACCTTGCTTTTTCCCTTTGCGGTCATATTCTTTTCGCATGAATTTTTGGAATTTTTTGATGATGAGTCCGAATTCGCTATCTCCATCCTCTTCAATTGGTGATTGACTTGTGCTTGCCTTTAGAGCAATCTTTTGCCTTCTTTGTTCATCAATAACAGGGTTAAGAATAGTGGATTCATAAGTCTTAAGATTACCTCTAAGAGCGTCTATGGTGACGTTCGTGATTCCAATTGACTCTTGAATCGCATCGGCCTTTGATCGCCATGCCGGTGTTAGACTCCTAAGGATTTTTCGAACTAGTTCTTTGTCTGTGAACGTCTTCTTGAGCGCGTGGAGATCATTCACTATTGATGAGAACCGCTCAAACATCTCGTCTACCTTTTCGCCTTCCTTCATATGGAACAATTCGTAAGCATGAGTTAAAAAGTCAATTTTAGCTTCTCTTACCTGGTCAGTCCCTTCGTAAGTGACCTCAAGCTTGTCCCACATTTCTTTCGCTGTTTTGCAGCAGGAGATTTTCCTGTAATCATTAGCATTAACAGCACAAAGTAATAAATTAATAGCTTTAAAATTATTTTGGACCATTCGATTATCCTCGGCGTTGAATTCCTCTTCTGATTTTGGCACCCATTCTCCTTCCACCTTTTTGACAGGAACCTCATTTCCTTTGGTGTACGCCTTCCACAAGTAAGGGCTGTTTGATCTGACGAATATCTGCATCCTTTCTTTCCAATATGAATAATTAGTCCCGTTAAACAAAGGAGGTCTTGTGGGGCACTGTCCTTCATCAATACCTGCAAAAGAGTCTAGAGTAGAAGCCATGGAAAGATTCTCTCAAACGGTTAAGTCTTTCAGAGAGTATGGCTCTGATACCAATTTTTGGACAATACGCTTTACGCTAGAGGGGGGGGGGGTGAATAGCGTTTTAAAAATATTAAGCGTTTTAGTACGGAATTTAAAAACTTTGCAGAAATTAAAACAAGTGCAGTAGAATAAACTTACACAATGATGTATCCTGGTTGGCCACAAACGTGGTTAGTCCAGTCCCCGAGAGACTCTCTCGAGATTTCCACTAAACTTGTCAAGCTTACGGGTGCTTAACAAACCGTTACAGCTGAGGACACAAGCCTCACCCAGGTGCTCGGGGATCACAATCCCAAAGACTTCAATTGCTCGGGGATACCAATCCCAAAGACTTCAATTGCTCGGGGATAACAATCCCAAAGACTTCAACTGCTCGGGGATAACAATCCCAAAGACTTCAACTGCTCGGGGATAACAATCCCAAAGACTTCAACTGCTCGGGGATAACAATCCCAAAGACTTCAACTGCTCGGGGATAACAATCCCAAAGACTTCAACCGAGGAATCACAAGTTCCTCAACAAACGAGAATCGCAATTCTCTTACAAACACAAAACACACTCACTTTACAAAGCACTCCTTAATGAGTAGATATGAGTAGAAATAGTACGCTCAAGATCACAACAACTTAGCTCAATAGAATGGCTCTTCAAAAAGCTTTATGGATGAATGGAAAATGATGATCAATGTAAGAAAGCTTTTAGCAATGAAAATACTCAAAGTGTATATGTTGTTGTTGTGAAAACACTGAGTTGAAGCTGTATTTATAGGTGAAAAACTCAGTCTTACCGTTGTCTAATTGCCAATTAAGGATTGCTGAAATTACTCAGTGACAATCGATTGTCAAGACTAAACAATCGATTGTTTGCCTATCAGATTAAAAATTCAATCCCAGATTTTACGTCAACAATCGATTACTTCAAATCAATAGTCGATTATTTATAACGTTAAGAAATCCTTTCCAATTTTTGGCATAAAACATCGATTGTCCGGAAATCAACAATCGATTATTTTAACAACGTTCAGAAAATCTTTTCCAGATTTTAAGCAAAACATCGATTGTTAAATATCAACAATCGATTACCTGAAGGTAACTGAAAATATATGACAACGGTCAGCTTCAACAATCGATTATCAAATGGAATAATCGATTATTAATTAATTTCAAAACTCTCTGTCTCATATATAATCGATTATCAAAAGCCACAATCGATTATCATCTTATTTAAAATCACTGGGAGACATTTTTCTCATTCTAATCGATTACCATTAGTTCATAATCAATTTTTATGAGTTTTGAAAACTTTGCCTCAGTTAACAATCGATTATCATAAGTACACAATCGATTGTTATGCAGTTTGCAAAAACCTGATGTTAACTGACTTACTCACAATCGATTATCATTAATTCACAATCGATTGTCATGCAGTCTTGGCTTAGAGATACTCGATTATCATAAGTACATAATCGATTATCTTAGCCCAGATTTTTGAGGCATGCTTGAAAAACATTTTAACAAATGTAAATATGCATAGTTTAAAATCATTTGACACTTAATTTAAATATGCATGATTTTGGAAAAATAATTTTAGTAGAGAAGCCATGTTAATAAATGTAAATATGCATAGTTTAAAATCATTTGACACTTAATTTAAATATGCATGATTTTGGAAAAATAATTTTAGTAGAGAAGCCATGTTATGAGCCAAGTTGAGGAATCAAGATCACAATTAATATTGACTCAATTATAACATTTCTAAACTTTGTCTTGAGCTTCTTGTAATGCATCCATTTTGTGCTTGTCCTTGAGTACTGCTATATATCGCTTTTTGCTTTGTTTGACATTCATCAAAACCTACAAAAGAACACACGTTTAGTATATTGCATTTGAAACGTGTTTCCAACAGTACTATACTTTCCTCTATCGATCCCCATTTCTCTAGTTGTACTCTCAACTCCTTCTCAGTTTCAAAAAGAGTTGTCTGGTGATATGTTTCCTTCATTTGTTCTTGTGTCTCTTGTAGTTGCCTTCTAATTGTTTGTACTTTCTCCTTGACCCCTTTAAATTTCTCAGGATGTAGTATTTTCAATTCCTATTTAACCTTTCAAACTTCAGCCACACTTTCTCCATTTCCTGCAATTTTCTAGGTGTGTTCCATGCATACTCCACCACCTTTAAGAATTATATAATCTTCTCCACATAGTTATAAAAGCGATATGGCTTTGGACCTCCCTGAGCTGTATTGTAATGACCCGACCGGGTATTTTTGGAATTTACGCCCCGATCCCCCATTAACTACTTCCCCTAATTTTATTTTTGCTATTTTAGTTTTACAGGAAAGTTCGCTGTTGAGTTTCAGAGAGTTTTGGGATACATAGTCCTTAAATGAGATCATAAGTGTTGGAAAGTGGTCAGTAGTTGGAACAGTGTGAAGACTACCTTGGAGGAAAATCGATGGTTCTGTTAGCTCCGTTAGGCAATTTCAGGTTAGGAGCGTATT
The DNA here is from genome assembly GCA_034376525.1 of Nicotiana benthamiana. Taxonomy (NCBI): domain Eukaryota; kingdom Viridiplantae; phylum Streptophyta; class Magnoliopsida; order Solanales; family Solanaceae; genus Nicotiana; species Nicotiana benthamiana. Next base: position 26,140,019 of record CM067335.1, read on the forward strand.
CAGAATGTATTTTTGAAGTCCGTAGCTCAATTAGGCTTAAAATACCGAAGTTTGAATTTTTGAAGTTTTCAGTCCAATAATAATTTTTGATCCGAGAGTCAATAAAAATTAAAGTTCTTAGGCTCAAATCCTTGTTAAATTCAAGTTTTCGACGTTGTTTAGGTGGTTTAATGATTGGTACAAGTTTGAATGAGATATTAGGTGTTATTGGTGCTTTTGGTTGAGGTCCCGCAGACCTCAGGATGATTTTAGGTGGTTAACGGGGAATTTTTGAACAGGTTCTGCCTTTCTGGTATTTTGCTTATGCGGCTTGGGAACCGCAGAAGCGGCCTGACCATCCCAGAAGTGATATTTGGCATACCCTCAGTAACTGCAGAAGCGGTCGATATCCCGCAAAAAGGGTATCGCAGAAGCAGTCCCTTGACCATAGAAGCGAAAACTCCTGTTCAAAAACAGAATTTGGAAGGTTTAGTTTTAAAAGTTGGAAAAACCAATTGAGAGCTCGGAAGAGGGTGATTCTTAGTGGGTTTTGAAGAGAAGATCATTGGTTAATGTTTCATTAATCCTTTTTAGTTGTATTCCATCAATACAAAATTAAATCCATCATCTAATTTCGAATTTGGAATCAAAAATTTGGAAAAACTTCTTAGACCAAGCTATTGAGTTTTGAGTGCGAATTTTACCTCCGATTTAGGAGATTTTTATATTGTTATATTTGTGAAAGTACGAGGATTTTGAAAATGTAAAAATTCACCGATTCTGAGACGTTGGTCTGAGGGGCATTTTTGTTATTGTACATATTTTTGCGTAGTAGCTTTAACTTTAATAGTGAAATTAGTTGTTTGCATTATTATTTACTATATGTAATTGAATTGAGTAGATTTGGACCATTTGGAGTCAGATACTCATGGCAAAGGCGTGGTTCCTAGTTGATTATTGAGTCGGTTCGAGGTAAGTGACTTGTCTAACCTTGAGTGGGGGACCGTTCCTCTTAGAATATGTTATTTAATGTTTGAATGCCTTGTACGTGAGGTGATGAGAGCGTACTTGAGCTAATTATTGAAAATTTGTTTTTACTTAGAATATTTAAATTGAGTTGTTTTGCCTACATGATTATTTCAAATGCAAGTTTAACTTGTATTAGTTAGAAAAGCATGCTTAGTTAAATTTGACTGGCTATTTTCTCAAGTTTCCCAATTTGAACTACGTGAAGTACGTTATGCTAGTATTACCTGTTTGCTGGTGTTTTGTACTTGAAGTCTGAATATCCTTTGGTTGTGGTTGCACATTTACATTGGGACTACAGATACGGGATTTCGGTAGCTCCCCCTTATTTGTTTATTTTGGGACTACAGGTTAGATTCCCTGCAGATCCCCCTGCACATTACTAGTTGGACTACGATACAATATCCATGGAGATCCTTCGGACATACATATATGATGGACTAGGGATTGTACCCCGGGAGAATTTGAGAAAGGACTACAGGACGGTATCCTAGGAGATCCATATGACATCATTGGTATTGAGCTGTACCTTTTCGTGGTTATTCTTATCTCGGTTATTTGTTGTTGACTTGTAGATTATGTCTTATTTCGCTGTTGTTTCCATTATTCTACCTACTTTCATACTGTGGATTATTATTATTATGCTTACCTCAGTAGGGCACTGACCTTCCTCGTCACTACCCGACCGAGGTTAGACTTGGCACTTACTGAGTACCGCTATGGTGTACTCACGCCTCATATGCACATGTTTTTCATGTGCATATCCAGGTACGTCCTCTCAGGTGCATTATCAGTGATTAGGGAGAGCTACAAAGACTTGAGGTATATCTACCGCGTCTGCAGACCGAAGAGTCTCCCTCTTAATCTATCTTGTAGTGCTTAGCTTCCTGTCTTTCTTTGACGTAGATGCTTCTGGAATTTAGAGACTTTATTATACATTTCTATCGCATGTGTTTCCCGCGTGTTTCCGGATTTTTGGATTGTTGTTTCAGACTTGTGATGCAGAGTTGTATATTCCTAGTGACACGTATATACAGTTTTCCATAAGTTTTTCCAGTTTTTATTAATTATTTTCGAAAATGATGTTGTTTCCACACTGTCAGGCTTACCTAGTCATAGTGATTAGGTGCCGTCATGATATATTCACGAATGGTGAACTAGGATCGTGACATGTATCTTCAAATAGAATACTCAGAGGAGAATGGTCGGAGATCAATGGATCCATAACTATCAATTATTTTCCACACATGGTTATTTTTCCATGTGAATTTGCTCCTTATATACTTTGGTTTATTCATGTATCTATTCAACGTGAAATTCCTAATGTTCCTTATCTCATCTTCTTGCACTGGATTGCCATTGACTATGTTATCTATCCCCAGTGTTGCATTATAATCCCCTATTGCAATGCATGTATCACGACCCAAACCTGGTCGTGATGGCACCCGGCCCTAAAGCTAGGTAAGCCTAACCATCAATCGCTTCCAATTTTGACACTGAGTCTCAAATCGACAATTTAAGAATATTATAGTAATTTCATAATTATAATACAATAATATTAATAGAGTAATATGGATAAATACAAAAAAAACCGATAACCACACCCATAAAATCTGGGGTCACGAGTCTAGAGCCTCTAAACGACGGAATAATAATAATATCTGAATAACAATATAAAATCCAAAAAAGTATATAGTAATAATAAACTGGAATATGAAGAGCAGTCAGGTCCTGTGAACGTCAAGCAGCTACCTCAACGACTCTGGAAAAAATCCGGAGACTGCGAGTGTCCGCTAAGCCTCCAGTGTACCTGAATCTGCACACAAGGTGCAGAGAGTAGGGGTGAGTATTACCTACTCAATGAATAATAAGCATAGAAAAATGTTTGAAAGTAAGAAATCCGCTAAATGTCACAAAGCAAAGCTAAATCTAATATTCATATTAGCTACGAACTAACAACAAAGCAATAACAATATAATAGTCAAGTATCAGCTAAAGATGCAATGCAATGCACATGAATACGCTGCAGCGTGCAACCCGAGCCATCCATATTTATTTATCGACGACGACACTCACTGGGGTGTGTACTGACTCCGAAGGGGATCCTTCACCCCAAACGCAATATCAATATATCACCGCTGCGGCGTGCAACCCGCCTAGTACTCAGTCCACAGTATGCATGTAAGTCACATAACAAATTCAATCTGATTCTTTGCCAGTTTCCAATTATTAAGGTGAGTATAATTTAATTAATAAATTTTCAAAATAAGGTGACTTAGCTTTTAATAGAGTGATTAAGCACAGGAATGAGATCAATGATTATGAAAATCATGTTATCACATAGATATTCACCCTAGACGGGTACTTCAGATCGGCACAAGGCCCCAAACATGGCATTAAGCCCAATTATCAACAAAACACAATGTGCATATCAGCCGGCAATAATTTATATTCAGCTCTTGGGATGGATCAAGTCACAATCCCCAATAATATACAGTCATGCACCTGCCATGGAGTGCGAGTAACGCCCAAACATAGCATCACGATGTGATAAAACGGGGTTTCAAACCCTCAGACCATCATCTATACAAACTACTCACCTCTAACCGGCCGTAGACTAGCCCGCGATGCCCTTTCCTCTTTAATCGACCTCCTCGCGTGTCGAATCTAGCCAAAACCACAATGAATGTGTTAATATAGGCTAAATAAACATAACCCAGTCGAAATTAATCAATAATCCAATAATAATATTTATCAGTAGATTTATTAGGAAGAAATCCTTTGGTGAAACAACGTTTATCCACAACAGCATGTTGCACTGCTAGGCTTACTCCACCAAAGTAAATAGAATGTTTGCTTCTGTTTTCTTTCGGTCTTGAGACCCTAGAGAACTCTATAAAGCAGTTGTATAGCATGTGAATAGGTATTTTATCACGTCTGCAGAACCGCAGAAGGTCATTGGCAAATCCCAGCTGGATTATTTGTAGTTTTTCACACCTTGGGTGATAATTAAGATCTGGTTGGCATTTAAGTGTTCTGAGCAATCTGCTTAGGTAGTCCATGACTAATACAAACAGGAATGGGGAGAATGGATCTCCCTGTCTGAGCCACTTTTTTTGCTGGGAATGGGCTGGTAGACCTTCCACTTATCCAAATACGGTAGGAAACAATAGTAATGCAATTCATAATACATTTCACAAAGTAGATTGGAGAGTTCATATTAATCAGAATTTGCTCCATAAAACACCACTCCAAAAAGTCATAAGCTTTTTGCATGTCTAGCTTAATCATGCATCTTGGATTTATTCCTTCTCATATCCCTTCACTAGTTCATGACTTAATATGATGTTATTTGAGCTGATCCTAGGACAAAAGCAGCCTGGCAAACATCAATGAGACTATCCATGACCATTTGTAATCTTGGTTGAGCACTTTTGATATTATCTAATACATTACAGTACAAAATAAAATTGGTATGTACTCATTAACTGAACTGAGGCTTTTAACCTTTACGATCAAAGTTACTAAAGTACAGTTAATTGGCTTGTAAAGCTCCTCAGTGGCAAAGAATTGTGTTGTTGCATTTATCACATCTTCTCCCATAACAGGCTATGCTTTCTTAAATAAGAAAGCATTGAATTCATCGCGCCATAGAGCTTTGTTGTCATCTATGTTCCTCACTCTTGTACATATTTCCTCTATGGTGATTGGCTCTATTAGTTTCAGTTGTTGCTCTCTTGTCACCATTGGCTCATTTTTTATTATCCCAGGATTTATCGCGAGTATTTGTTCTACAACTTTAATTAACAACTCTCTATAAAACCCCACTACTTCCTCTTTCACCACATGTTATGTTTGCAATAGTTTCTCTGCTTGATTAACAAGGGATTTTATATAATTTTGCAATGTTATATTCTTCATACAAGCATAGAAGTACTCACTATTTGAATCCTCAAGTTTTAACCACTGGGTTCTTGATTTTTGTCATACTATTCTTTCCTCTACCAATCCCCCTTTCTCTAGTTGTACTCTCAACTCCTTCTCAGTTTCAAAAAGAGATGTCTGGTTTTATGTTTCCTTCATTTGTTCTTGTGTCTCTTGTAGTTGCCTTCTAATTGTTTGAACTTTCTCCTTGACCCCTTTAAATTCCTCAGGATGTAGTATTTTCAATTCCTATTTAACCTTTCAAACTTCAGCCACTACTTTTTGCATCCCCTGCCATTTTCTAGGTATCTTCCATGCATATTCCACCACCTTTAGGAATTATGGAATCTCCGCCACATAGTTATAAAAGCGATTTGCCTTTGACCTCCCTGAGCTGTATTGTAATGACCCAGCCGGTCAGTTTTGGAATTTATGTCCCGATCCCCCATTAACTACTTCCCCTAAGTTTATTTCTGCTATTTTAGTTTTACCGGAAAGTTCTGTGTCGGGTTTCAGAGAGTTTTGGGATACGTAGTCCCTAAATGAGAGCTTAAGTGTTGGAAAGTGGTACGCAGTTGGAACAATGTGAAGACAACCTCGGAATGGAAAATCGATGGTTCCGTTAGCTCTGTTAGGCAATTAGGGGTTAGGAGCGTGTTCGGAATGTATTTTGGAAGTCCGTAGCTCAGTTAGGCTGGAAATGCCGAAGTTTGAATTTTTGAAGTTTCCAGTTCGATAGTGAGTTTTTGATCCGAGAGTCTGATAGAAATTGAAGTTCTTAGGCTCAATCCTTGTTAAATTCAAGTTTTCAGCGTTGTTTTAGGTGGTGTAAGGATTGGTACAAGTTTCAATGAGGTATTAGGTGTTATTGGTGCTTTTGGTTGAGGTCCTAGGGGCCTCGGGATGATTTTGGGTGGTTAATGGAGGAATTTTTGAATTGTTGCAGCAGCTGGTTCTGCCATTCTGGTATTTTTGCTTATGTGCCTTGGGAACCTTAGAAGCGGCCTTGACCATCACAGAAGCGATATTTGGCATCCCCTCAGGAACTGCAGAAGCGGTCGATATCCGGTAAAAAAGATACCGCAGAAGCGGTCCCTTGACCGCAGAAGCAAAAACTCCTGTTCAAAAAAGAGAATTTGGAAGGTTTAGATTCAAAAGTTGGAAAAATCAATTGAGAGCTCGAAAGAGGGTGATTCTGAGTGGGTTTTGAAGAGAAGATCATTGATTAATGTTCCATTAATCCTTTTTAGTTGCATTCCATCAATGCAAAATTTAATCCATCATCTAATTTCGAATTTGGAATCAAAAATTGGGAAAACCTTCTTAGACCAAATTATTTGGTTTTGAGTGGAAATTTGACCTCCGATTTAGGAGATTTTTATATGGTTAGACTTGTGAAAGTACGAGGGTTCTGAAATGTAAAAATTAACTGATTCTGATACGTTGGCTTGAGGGGAATTTTGGTCATTTTACATATTTTTGCATAGTAGCTTTAACTTTAATAGTGAAATCAGTTGTTTGCAATGTTATTTATGATATGTAATTGAATCGAATAGATTTGGGCCATTTGGAGTCAGATACTCGTGGCAAAGGCGTGGTTCCTAGTTGATTATTGAGTCGGTTCGAGGTAAGTGGCTTGTCTAACCTTGAACAGGGGACCGTTCCTCTAAGGATATGTTATTTAACATTTGAATGCCATGTACGTGAGGTGACGAGCGCGTACTTGAGCTAATTATTGAAAATTCGTTTTTACTTAGAATATTTAAATTGAGTTGTTTTGCCAACTTGATCATTTTAAATGCAAGTTTAACCTGCATTAGTTAGAAAAGCATGCTTAATTAAATTTGACTTGCTATTTTCCCAAGTTGCCCAATTTGAACTACGTGAAGTACATTAGGCTAGTATTACCTGTTTGCTGGTGTTTTGTACTTGAAGTATGAATATCCTTTGGTTGTAGTTGCGCATTTACATTGGGGCTACAGATATGGGATTTCAGTATCTCCCCCTTATTTGATTATTTATGCACTACGGGTTAGATTCCCGGCAGATCCCCCTGCACATTGATAGTTGGACTACAGTACAGTATAACTGGAGATCCTTCGGACATACATATATGATGGACTAGGGACGGTACTCCGAGAGAAGTTGAGAAAGGTCTACAGGACGGTATCCTTAGAGATCCTTATGACATCATTGGTATTGAGCAGTACTTTTTCGTGTTTATTCTTATCTCGGTTATTTATTGTTGACTTGTAGGTTATTTCTTATTTCGTTGTTGTTTCCATTATTCTACCTATTTTCATACTATACATTATTATTATTATTCTTACCTCAGTAGGGCCCTGACCTTCCTCGTCACTACCCGACCGAGGTTAGGCATTGCACTTACTGAGTATCGCTATGGTGTACTCACGCCTTTTCCGCGCATGTTTTTCATGTGCAGATCCAGGTACATCCTCTCAAGCGCATTATCAGTTATCAGGGAGAGCTACAGAGACTTGAGGTATATCTAGCGCGTCCGCAGACCAAAGAGTGTCTTTCTTAATCTATCTTGTAGTGCTTAGCTTCCTGTCTTTCTTTGATGTAGATGTTTCTAGAATTTAGAGCCTTTATTATACATTTCAATAACATGTGTTTCCCGTGTGTTTCCGTATTTTGGGATTGTTGTATCAGACTTGTGATGCTGAGTTGTATATTCCTAGCGACACGTATATATAGTTTTCCTTAATTTTATCTAGTTTTTATTACTTATATTCGCAAATAATGTTGTTTCTGCACTGTCAGGCTTACCTAGTCATAGTGATTAGGTGCTGTCATGATATGTTCACGAATGGTGAACTAGAATCGTGACATGTATCTTCAAATTGAATACTCAGAGGAGGATGATCGGATATCAATGGATCCATAACTATCACTTCTATTTGTTTCATTGTTGTCATATATTCTGTATTCACAATGACTGTATCAATTTTGTTCCACACATGGTAATTTTTCCATGTGAATTTCCTCCTTATATACTTTGGTTTATTCATGTTTCTATTCAACATGAAATTCCTAATATCCCTTATCTCATCTTCTTGCACTGGATTGCGATTGACTCTGTTATCACGCACCCGACCCTAAAGCTAGGTTAACCGTCAATCGCTTTCAATGTAACACTAAGTCTCAAACCGACAATTTAAGAATATTTTAGTAATTTCATTATAATAATCCAAAAATATTATAGAGTAATACGGATAAATACAAAAAACCCAATAATCACACCCATAAGATCTGGGGTCACGAGTCTAGAGCCTCTAAACAACGGAATAATAATAATATCTGAATAACAATATAAAATCCGAAAAAGTATATAGTAATAATGAACTGTAATATGAAGAGCAGTCAGGTCCTGCGAACGTCAAGTAGCGACATCAATGACTCTGGGAAATATCTGGAGACTACGAGTGTCCGCTGAGCCTCCAGTGTACCTGAATCTGCACACAAGTTGCAGAGAGTAGGGGTGAGTATTACCGACTCAATGAATAATAAGCATAGAAAAATGTTCGAAAGAAAGAAATCCATGAAATGCCACAAAGCAAAGCTAAATCTAACAATCATATTCCTTAGCTACGAACTAAAAACAAAGCAATAACTATATAACAGTCAAGTATCAGATAAAGATGCAATGCAATGCACATGAATACGCTGCGGCGTGCAGCCCGAGCCATCCATATTTATTTATCATCAACGGCGCTCACTGGGGGTGTGTACATACTCCGGAGGGGCTCCTTTAGCCCAAGCGCAATATCAATATATCACCGCTGCGGCGTGCAGCCCGGCCCAGTACTCAATCCATAGTATGCATGTAAGTCACATATCAGATTCAATCTGATTCATTACCAGTTTCCAATTATTAAGGTGAGTATAATTTAGTTAATAAATTTTAGAAATAAGGTGACTTAGCTTTTAATACAGTGATTAAGCACAGGACTGAGCTTAATGATTATGCAAATCATGTTATCACACAGATATTCACCCTAGACGGGTACTACATATCGACACAAGGCCCCAAACTTGGCATTAAGACCAATTATCAACAACGCAATGTGAATATCAGCCGCCAATAATTTATATTCAACACTTGGGATGGATCAAGTCTCAATCCCCAATCATATACCATCCCGCACCTGCCATGGAGTCCGAGTCACACCCTAACATAGCGTCACGATGTGATAAACCGGGGTTTTAAACCCTCAGGTCATCATCTATACAAACTACTCACCTTTAACCGGCCGTAGACTAGCCCGCGATGCCCTTTCCTAAAAATAGCGTTTTTAAGTCAAGAGACTTACCTCCAATAAATACCCGTTGAAAAGAAGCTTCAAATCTCTCAAATAGCTCCTTTGGTTGCTTAACAATGCAGGAAAATATGTCTAAGTCGCGGGTGAAATACCCTTAAGACGCCCAGTGATTTACTCTATGCGATCTCGACCCAAGGTACGCGATCGCAGAGAAAAAAATTCCAAAACCTCAATAGCAAACTTCTTCACGCGATCGCACTGGCCAAAAATTCGGACCTACGCGATCGCATCCCAAATTACGCGATCGTAGAGAGCAATTTCTACTCTGCAATTTCTGCTGCACTTTTCACTTCAAAAATCCCCATTAGCCATTTGAAATTACCCCTAGGCCCTCAGGACCTCAACCAAAAGGTGAGATACATCTTATTACTTCCTTCAAACTTGCTCGCCACATAAAAATGCAATCATATACATCAAAATCATCAATGTGCCATAGATTCAAGCCTAAGTTAAACTAAAACTTCTGAAAGTTGCATTTGATCCAAAACCCGACCTAAACACCTCCGATTGATGTGAAAATTTGCACGCATATCCAAAATCACCTAACAGGGCTATTGCAACCATCAGAATTCCATTCCGACCTCGTATCAAAATCTCACATATCAACCGGACTTCGCCAAAATTCTAGCTTAGCCAATTCAAGCCTAATGCTACACCGGGCCTCCTATTTCAGTTTTGATTTGGATCCTATGTCACAAATGGCCATCAGAAGCTAGTCGAAACATCAAAAATCCATTCCGAGCCTGTTAACTCATAAGTCAATGTTCGGTTTACTTTTCCAATCTAACCTTCTTATAAAGACACTAATTGTCTCATTTCTACTCAAACTCCATCCGAATTACTTCAAACTCTCCAAGCACCTACAATGGAACATATGAAAACATAAAACGGGAAAAACAGGGGGGAGATATCTGAGACAACACTTCGGGTCGTTACATCCTCCCCAACTTAAACAAACGCTCGTCCTCGAGCGTGCTTAGAGTTGTACTAGGTGCCAACCAATTCTTGAATGACCTTACCAACCATATACCCGGGGTGATCCCACGTCACCTTAACTCACATAGGCCCGATAATACAACAATCTAAAATTTTACAGTCCATCCAGATCATAACCGTAGGACCACATTGCACTTCCGAAACCATGCACAAGATCAAAACCTCACATTTATACTCAGAATAAGCCTGAACCGGCTGTAATAACCCATACCTGCAACCTCAAGTGCACTCACCTGATATACCACATAATCCTAACACTAGTAACGATAATTTATACCATTAGCAGCTCTCCACAACAACCATGTACCGAATAGAAACCCCTTATTAGCTGGAGTCTTATTCCAACAGTGCTATACTCTATCAATGATAATGAACACACAGTAGTCCATAGCCATTTCTCAGATCAACCATTCACGAAGACATTTCATTCCTTTTGACTAATACCACGACAGACCTTCGAGCCAAAACTCGATATTAACCTTCCGACAAGCTGAAACCAAATTTCCATTAATGACCTCAAAGGTCTCTTATGACAAAACACACCGTCCTAGTGACATGACACATCAATACGGCCTAAGCCACAACTTACATAACACCCGTACCAATAAGAGACGGTCTGAACATACTCAAGTCATGAAAATGACTCAAACGGAAGAGATGTACTTTAAGCTCATCAATACCATTACAACACAAGGGTGGGACCCCATCCCATATCATAGAAATAGAATACCTGAATCTTTCCCGAAGGGTCTAATCTCCACGTAGCCTCGCTATAATACATGATCTCATCCAAACACCATTTCACATGAAGCGCCTCAAGTCTCTATACTCAAACTTTGCCACCACACACAGATTGATGTCTGAAACCAAACAATCCATCACACTCTCGGTGAAGCAAGTAGTATATACCATTCAATCCGGAAAGGACACAACCGATGTGATATTCGCCGATCAACTCCCAATACAGACTTTCCTTAGAAACCAGGAAACAAGGCATACGAAGAAACATATGGAAAACTATTCTCAACATCACACTATTGCAGCGCGCAACCCGATCCAAATAATATATCCTGTGGCGGCGTGCCACCCGATCCACTCAAATATCTCACATAGAGAGATGCACCTCGAGCCTAATTGTCTCATTATAACCAAATACCGAGTATCGTTCGTAAGCAGACTAAATGCATAATCATATCTACTTATGGCGGTGTAAGCTACAAAACTCAACTTCCACTATGAATCTCGATAGCACTGCACCATCTGTGCCCATAGTCCGTAAATCATAACGTGGCACAACATAGAAAACAACTCATAGATCACTCCAGATCGCTCATATAATCAACAATGGTCGAGTCAATGTATCCTTCGGAAATACAATTCAGAACCAACCGTGTCGACTCAGACTGGAACACGCATCCGAAAAGTCCCTTAAGGCCGGAACTTAATCACTAGTAGAAACCTCTACACTGCCTCTCGCCTCAAAGGCCTAATTAAGGAAAGCAACTTCTACCAGCAATCTGTTGGTCCTCGAAACACAACCATTCCGCTAGAACATAGTCCGATGCACCTCGCCAGGCAACTTGTGGCATCTTCCGATATAACCCATAGCACAACGGTCTAAAATAATCCAAAACAGAGACAACCAGTCTACACACTGATATCATGTCCAAATCTAACATACCGAGCAAGGAAAGATCCACTCGGGCTTCCAAATCCCAGTAGCCGCTTACGGTGCCAATGCACCCGATATACAACCACTACATAGACTGCAACGTAGGACTCCCAGTCTCCAGCTCCAGATAACATACAAATCACTATACCAGGTCCCACATTCCGCCATATGAATAATCATTACACATCAAGTACCCATTCATTGCACAAAAGATATTCTAAGATTTCCCTGTGCCATCGACGGGCTCAATTGCCAATAGTCGATCTAATAGGAAACTACCGCAATCCCACCAAATTGTTATCAGTTTACATCACCTTCCCCTTTTATTGAACGTACACTCCCGTCAAATTATTAGAATAGTAATACCGTTTTTCTTAATCATCTGAGGGTCGATACTTAAATCACATGCAGCTGCCCGTGCTGCTTAAGAATTTAATGACTTCCCATTCTGAACTTAACCGTACCTTACACACACGAATCCCAATCCTCCACAACAGATCGTGCATACCATACCATATTCGGATATCCTGAGAACTCCATCTTCTTTTTCATAACCACAAGCTAAGCTGTCAGGACTAAATCATTATATCCACTCCAGTCTAGGCAAGTGTCTGAACTCAAAAGCTCTGCCGCCCAATGCCCGTAAGAGCTCACTACCTCGAACATAAACAAGGAATTGATCATATCTTTACCATGCCGATTCGGTCCACTAACAAGCTACTTCATTTGTCTAGATTTCCTTCTGATTCAACTTCAACTGGATATACGCTCTCAAACACTTCCAAAAATACTACTTTCCAAAGTACCCTACTTTGAAGAACTCTTTGCGAATCTAAGTCCGCTACCTTTACTTCCAGATACTGATATATAAAATCCCGTAATATTAACGTAAAAATACCACAAGTCTTGACTTGTTCTAATGAAAACACTGACTTGGTCACATACTCAACCTTAAAACACTTGAGCGCACACATAGAATGTTGAACACATCAAAGTCATCCTCAAGAGACATCCAATCTTATACACACTGAAAATTACTTGACTTAACGAATCAAACCACTCGTGCCTTATCAGCACTCTAACACTACAGGACATGATTTCATTCCGATACAACCAAATCACTTCCTTCTCTATACACTAACCATTCTTTATTAATAACTCAAGACATCCTATTATTTTTCTCACATCTACTAAGCACCATATAGCCATTGTCAAAATTTTGCTTCACTTGTGCCATCCTCGGCTCAATTTCTGCAACCAAAACTTATTCACCCGCATGCATCAAACCGGAACTAACATAGTACATAATCGTACAATCAACTAATCAACAACAACCTCCCCAACTTAGCTTGAAGCCATATATACAACAACACATGTACTCTTTTGCTATCGTAATATCATAGTGAGATTAAACTCACTCTTTCATAAGCTTGTGGAAACACGAATAATCAAACATTTTAACCCTTATGCAATTCTTACATTCATTCACACAACGGTTAATCCCACTCTCTTGGCAACAAAATTTTTACTAAGTCCCAAATTTTCCAAATATTTCGGTAGAATTTCCTTTGTAATTTGGCGTATCCACCTGCCATAGAATCACCCAAACCCATCCTAACAACACGTCCACAACTTGACAAAGCATCACAATGTATATCAACAATATTAATCTCAATACTACATGTATTCTATTATCAAAATTAATATTTGGACATGTGTTGCACCTATTAGAATCATAACACATAGAAAATACCTTTTCAATTACACATGAAATCTTCTCACTATATACATAAGAATCGCATCAATTCAGAACACTCCGCAGGAGATAACCACTTGCTTCACCTCAATATAACATCTCTGCATACCCTCCATCGTCAGACACATTACAAAGCTACTTAGTCTTTCTGAGTCTGAACGTATATTGTATTATGCAGTTTACTTCACTCTAGTAGGAGACTTGAAAAGATTCTTCATGCGCCTATATTCGAGCTACACAGCGAACAACAATAGGAAATGAATCGGTTAACAGTTCATCCATCATCTGGCAGACTTCTTCTTCACTACCAAGTCATATATTTGCATCTCGCAGCACTAGCATAGTCATTGCACGGATACCAAACTGCCATTCTAGCTAATAGCGACAATACCGAACATCTAAGTTTAAAATACTTGCTCACGCGATCAGCACCTCAGTGCTCAAGCCCTAGGCAATATCCGGCCTCAAGTCCTCTAGACTGACCCAACATCAACCTCACGAAGATTACATCTCGCCCCTCGATTAGGGAATCGCAAGCCATCTAAGTACATATAATACGGAGCGCTCATGCGTGAAGGAGAATACGTGGAAGGAACTTCAAGAGTTACTCTTTCAATCTTAATCAAGGACGCATGATAAGATTTCAAGAAGGTGAGGTGTTTTCTAAGAGTTCTGTAGCCTTCTGCTTATAAGTGTGGTGCACGACACACCTATAAACAACACTCTACTAAACCGGCTCATGAGTCGTGAGGCCTAGTAACCTAGGCTTTGATACCAACTTTTCACGACCCAAACCCGGTCGTGATGGCACCCGGCCCTAAATCTAGGTAAGCCTAACCATTAATCGCTTTCAATTTAACACTAAGTCTCAAACCGACAATTTAAGAATATTATAGTAATGTCATAATAATCCAAAAATATTAATAGAGTAATATGGATAAATACACAAAAACCGATAACCACACACATAAGATCCGGGTCACGAGTCTAGAGCCTCTAAATAATAGAATAATAATAATATAAAATCCGAAAAAGTATATAGTAATAATGAACTAGAATAGGAAGAGAAGTCACGTCCTGCGAATGTCAAGCAGCTACCTGAACAACTCTGGAAAATATCTGGAGACTACGAGTCTCCGCTGAGCCTCCGGTGTACCTGAATCTGCACACAAGGTACAGGGAGTAGGGGTGAGTACTACCGACTCAGTGAATACTAAGCATAGAAAAATGTCTGAAAGTAAGAAATCCATGAAATGCCACAAAGCAAAGCTAAATTTAACAGTCCTATTCCTTAGCTACGAACTAACAACAAAGCAATAACAATATAACAGTCAAGTATCAGATAAAGATGCAATGCAATGCACATGAATACGCTGTTGCGTGCAGGGTGTATATAGACTCTGGAGGGTCTCCATCAGCCAAAGCGCAATATCAATATATCACTAATGCGGCGTGCCGCCCGACCCAATACTCAATCCGCAGTATGCATGTAAGTCACATAGCATATTCAGCCGCCAATAATTTATATTTAGCTCTTGGGATAGATCTAGACAAAATCCCCAATCATATACCATCCCACACCTTCCATGGAGTGCAAGTCACGCCCTAACATAGCGTTACGATGCGATAAAGGGTTTCAAACCCTCAGACCATTATCTACATAAACTACTCGCCTCTAACCGATCGTAGACTAGCCCGCGATGCCCTTTCCTATTGAATTGACCTCGTCTCGTGTCGAATCTAGCAAAACCACAATGAATATGTTATTATAGGCTAAATAAAAATAACCCAATTGAAATTATTCGAAAAATGCTAAAAATTGCGAAGTTGGTAAAACCCCAGCTCCGGGCCCACTTCTCGAAAAATTTTGAAAATCACATCTTTTGATTCCTCATCTCGCCACGAGTCCGTACGTATAAAGTTCACCAAAAACGGATTCCGAATGACCTTTCAAATACCCAAAATTCGTTTCTAAAAACTAAGCCCTAGTTCTTCACAATTTCTAAACAATTTCATGGAATTGAGGTTTGATTCTTACCTCTAATCAATACCCGTTGAAAACAAGAAATCGCTCAAATAGCTCCTTTGGTTTCTTAGCAATGGAGGAAAATATGTTTAAGTCGCTGGTAAAATAACCCTTAATATATTCTGTCCACCCAGTGATTTACTCTATGCGATCGCGACCAAGGTACGGGATCCCGGAGAACAAAATCCCAAACCTCAATTTTCCTCTTGCGCGATCGCGGGAATGCCCACGCGATCACGGAACATTGACTCCTACTCCTACGCGATCGCACACAACATCACGCAGCCGCTGAGAGCTACAACTCGCCCCTGCGCGATCGCGAACTTCTTCACGCGATCGCACTGGCCAAAAATCCGGACCTACGTGATCGTATCCCACATTACGCGATCGCATAGAGTAATTTCTGCTGCACTTTTCACTTAAAAATCCCCGTTAGCCATTCGAAATCACCCCGAGGCCCTCGGTACCTCAGCCAAAAGCACATATACATCTTATTACTTTATTCAAACTTGCTCGCAAGATAAAAACACTATCATAAATATCAAAATCATCAATTTACCACAAATTCAAGCCTAAGTTAAACTAAAACTTCTGAAACTTGTTTTTGATCCAAAACCCGACCTAATCACCTCTGAATGATCTAAAAATTTGCACGCATATCCAATATCCCCTAATAGAGCTACTGCAACCGTCGGAATTCTATTCTGATACCCGGATCAAAATCTTACCTATCAACTGGACATCGCCGAAATTCTAACTTAGCCCATTCAAGCCTAATGCTACACCAGACCTCCAACTTCAGTTCTGATTTCATTCCTAAGTCTCAAATGACCATCCGAAACTAGTCGAACCATCAGAAATCCATTCCGAGCCATCCAACTCATAAGTCAATGTTTGGTTGACTTTTTCAACCTAACCTTCTCATAAAGAGACTAATTGTCTCATTTCTACCCAAACTCCATCCGAATTACTTCAAACTCTCCAAACACATATAATGGAACATATGGAAACATAAAACGGGGAAAACGTGTCGAAGATAACTGAGACGACAGGTTGGATCGTTACACCATTATCCATCAGTTCCATTATGAATCAACTCTAATTCATGCCATATTGTTTTCGTGTCTTCAATAGTATGTAGGCCATAAACTACTGTAAAATAGAACTGTAAATTGAGTGCACAAATACACACCTTTCCATGGTTCAACTGATTACTCTTCATCATCTCACTAAATTGTATAATATTTTGAAAACATATCACCTATATCCTTTCTTTACCATTTGCTTCATAGTTAGTAGCCCCGCTCCACCTTGCAACCTTCTTCGATATTTGATTGATATTTGTTTCAGTAAATCTATGTTCTACTATATCTAGTAGCCTAATTTTATTCATCCTAATGAATATACATTACACCTTTTGCTTGAATAGATTATTGAGAGTCCTAATGTTCCAAGCTACTATTTTCTTGTCGGATTAAAGAGATTTTGTACTACCCCTATGTTCCCACGTATACTCCATTGGCCTTTTTCAGCGTGACATTCTTTTTCTAGCATTTGTAATTTCTTACTCTGCTTATTCAACACATCGAATCCATTTATTATACATATACGCCCTTTATCAGTAACATAAGTTTGTTTAGTAGCTGATTTGCTCCTTACTTCTTTCCAACCTTCACTAATGTATGACTCTACTTGCTTCTGTTTCTTGATGTTTGCTCTCACTTGATCATTCTTTTTTCATATACTTGATCAATTGTTCCTTTTGCATGCCACACTATCTTCTGTACATTGTTCCTCACAACTTTTGAATTTCAGTTGTTTTTGGCTCTTTGGAGTAGTGGCCAATCATCAAATAGGTTCCACAATATTTTGGTTTTCATACATATTTTACATTTTGAACAAATTGCCTTCCATTTGGATCCTTCACCTTCACAGCTTCAGGGAGTGGCACTTTTACATCCATTTCTACACGTATTCGTGCATAAGAAGTACTTTCCATGTTTGATGTTCAGTCATCTACGGTCAATGGAACTTTAAGCCCACTTCCACTCATGCTCAATGAGTATTCACTCCAACAATTCAAGGGGAGATTTGGAAAGGTGACCCACAATGGAATATTTTTAAGAATCTCATCCTTGAAGCAAAAGTTTGGTGTGCACACCTTTGTGATAATTTTCTTGTTGCCAATTGTATGAGTTTAGAGTAACGTATCGCACCTCTATCATCCACAGTATTGAATTTTATAGCAAAGCTTAATTGTGAAAGTATACCATATGTTTTCATACAAAGTTCCACTGGCTAGGAACAAACCTTTCTAGAGCTTCAATCGTCAACGTGGTGCCTACTACATAGAGGATGGTAGCATTTCTCTATTTTTGTGTTTCCTTCTCAACCTCGCTCGTTGATAATTCCAACACTTTTTCCCCATTCTGCAAAATAGGAGCAGCGAAGTTTAACTTCATTTCTCTCAGTCCAAATCGGTAATTGCCCACCAGATTTTCCCAGGTCTTATTCTCAGGGCCCTTCACTCGTGGTTCTTCCGGTATCAGTTGCATCTCTGTCCCTTTTCCGTTTCCTTGTGCCTCAATTTCAACGTTTGGTTGCTCTCCACTTGCATGTGATGTACCCACTGCCTGAGGTATTGTTTTCTTGTTCTGATTGTCGTTGATCTGCATAATTCCTATTGTAATTGTACATGAGAGTGGTGTATTAGGTCTACTCCTTCGATTTTGTAATTCGGCCACTCTGGTTCATCATCATTCATTTCGCCCTCTAGGCATTCTCCTCCTACGCCTATCCTTTTCGCAATAGCCTCAGTAGTCACTGCCGCTTTATTATTTTGATTCTACGCCGGCCTTCGTTTGGCCATATATGATGGCTGGTCACTGTATTAGAAAAAATTAAGTTTATATATAGGGCGGAGTGCTGGCCCGTGAAGAACTCCCATGTTCAGAGAATGAAGGTTGCGGAGATGAGGATGCTTAGGTGGATGTGTGGGCACACCAGGCTAGAGAAGATTAAGAATGAAGTTATTCGACAGAAGGTAGGGGTGGCCCCGGTGGATGAGAAGATGCAGGAAGCGAGGCTGAGGTGGTTCGGGCATGTACGGAGGAGGGGTCCCGATGCCCCGGGGAGGAGCTGCGAGCGGCTGGAGATTGTTGGCGGTCGGCGAGGAAGAGGGAGGCCTAAGAAGCATTGGGGAGAGGTGATTAGGCAGGACATGACTAGAATGCAGGTTTCCGAGGACATGACCCTTGATAGGGGAGTCTGGAGGTCTAGAATCAGGGTTGTAGGCTAGGGGCTCATAGAGTTCTTCGTACGCCTCTCCCGGGGTTGGGTGTGGGATAGCAGGGTCACCCATAGATGATTAGTGTTTTAGCTTATGTCCCCTAATGGTTGTTAGTATGGTAGTTACTGTTTGTTATTATTGCATGCGACTGTATTTATGTTTCTTATGTTTACATAATTATTTACGTTATTTCTGCGGGATTTACTAATGCTTTATTGTTTTGTTTTGTCTTGTTTTTGTTTCTAATTGTGTCTTTG
Organism: Nicotiana benthamiana; assembly: GCA_034376525.1. Lineage (NCBI taxonomy): Eukaryota > Viridiplantae > Streptophyta > Magnoliopsida > Solanales > Solanaceae > Nicotiana > Nicotiana benthamiana. Next base: position 26,159,287 of record CM067335.1, read on the forward strand.
TTTTTATTTTAATGCAGCTTTTCATTTTATCCTATGCGCCGAGGGTCGAATGGAAACAGCCTTTCTACCCTTTCGGGTAGGGGTAAGGCTCGTCTACATATTACCCTCCCCAGACCCCACCTGGTGGGAATATACTGGGTAGTTGTTGTTGTTTAAGTTTATATATGGAATTCATTATAAGATGACACATCATGACACGTCGACTAGTCAAAGAAGGAAAGGTGATGAAGAATAATAAAAAAGGTACGAGCTTCAACCGGCACGGGCAGTTGTTCAGGGAAGAAGTAAGGAGAATAGGAGCTCCAACCTTTTTATGATAGAAGGGAATGAATCTGATAGTAAATAAGGTATAAATACGTACTGTTGGGCATTAAGTACAGAAAACATTAAGGAATTTGTATTGAATCAAATATGATTGCTTATTGGAAAGTTACATTTAGCGTCATTAAATGCCATTAATTGACAATAATAGTTCAATTATGGTAGAAACGAAACGTATTGCCTACAAATAGTTATAAAAGGAGAAGATTGATCATTTGCAAGGACACGAAATATCATTGGAATATACTGATTTACTTTGCTTTCTTCTGTTCATCTTATTATTATTAAAGTCAATTTTTTAATTTATTTTATATTTGATTATTAATATCCCGAGTTCTTCTGAAATAAAGCTTTGACCGAAATTCCTATTTTTAATTAAACAGGCACGGTAATATCACTATCGTCAATGGTTTCTTAGAAGGAGCTCTTTTATTATAGAAAATGGGTACATTTTTATAAGGATTTATTGGTCATTATTAACTTCATGTTAGTGCTCTGCCAAATACACATATGAAAATTGATTAGTATTAATCCTAAAGATGTACACATAAATATTGATTTTCACGATGACATGATATTAAGAAGTCAAAATAAAAAATAAGATAGTTTCTTGAGTTTTTATTAAAGAAATTAAAGGATAATGTTTGTCAGATTTTCATGCCCTTTAATTGGGTTGTATTTTGGATATTCTTAAATATTTCTTTAACAAGTTAGACCCCCACTAAAATAAAAAAAAGAAATGAAGAAAGAATTAATCTAAATAGCAGTTTACCTTAACACTTGAAATAAATCAAAGTAGCCGACAAATGTACAATATATGTATAATTTATTTAAAATATGTGTAAAATCGTGTGTGTGTATACATATATATATATATATTAGGAAATATAAACAGTAAATCTAACATGTTATTGATATAAAACAATTATATATTGGTGATTGCAACACATTTTCTCGGTTCCTTCCAAATTCTTACTAAATTTTTTTGCCTTCTCTCTTTATTTGTTTATGTGATGATCACTTGTTATAAAAGTAAATTCTACGTTTCGAGGTGTTAAAAACCTATTTTTGTCTCACCTCTATTTGCATGTGCAGTCCGGATGCATAGCCGGAAAGTCAATATATGAAAACCTATGAAACAAAATGATGAATTTTTACTATAAAATAAATTAAGTTGACTTCGGTCAACATTCTGGATAAACGAATCCTATCACGACCCAAAATCTAACCATGGTCGTGATGGCCCCTATCGTATTACAAGGAAAGCCTATTCCTAAAATATTACAACGAATTTGAGTATGCGAAATTAATAAAGTATTTTATCATTAAATTTTTCATAAACTAAATCAACTCTAAATATAATATAAAAAATACGGAACGAGTTCCAAAGATCGGGGTGTCACTAAGTCATGAGCGTCTAAAACTACAAACTAAGATATATAAATTGTCTAAATGTCCAAAAAAATGACAAAAGGAGTAACAATGTCATGCAGACACTAGCACCTACCTTGCAATCTCCACAGATAGTCGGCCTAAACTCAATGATCACCGCGCACCTGGATTTGCACATAAAGTGCAGGGTGTAGTATGAGTACAACTACCTCAGTACTAACAGAAATAACTAAGGAACTGAGCAGTAGTGACAAGCTAAGTAAACAATCCAATTATTTATTTTCAAAATTGAAAAAAAAATATGAATAAAAGGTAAATTCCATAACTTAGTAAATACCACAAAGAAATTTAACAGATAAATGCAGCAACATCAAATGTAAATGCATCTTCACATCAATGTCACTCCATCACTTAGCACTCGCACTCAACACTCAACACTCAATACACTCCACACTCTACCGCTCACAGGGGGTATGGACAAATTCTAGAGGGGATCTCAAAGCCCAAGCACTAAGCACGGACAACTCACGTGCTACCATAAACATACATGGATCCGCACAGTCAACTCACGTGCTACGCAGATAACTCATGCTCTATGGTATAAGTACCTTGACCCGCACGGTCAACTCACGTACTACGCGAAAAACTCACATGCTATGGTATTAATATCCTCACAACCAGGACATCGGTCTCACTCAATCATGTATCTCACTAGCCTCACCATCATCAACAAATAAGGGGATACAACCCACATCAAGTATCACAATATATTAGTAAATAATAGAGACTGAGGTAAACATGTACAATAATTTCTATGATTGAGTACAAATAATGTGAGCATGAATAAATCCTGACCATGATCTCTAATAAGAAGGTAGTCAAGTTCAACAATAAATAACAACATAACCACAGAGGATGGCCATGAGGCCTCACGGGACAAAACAAGTTCCAATCCCTCGAGATATACACCAACACGCACATCACTTAGCATGGGTATCACCTCCAAACAGTCACATGATATTAAATTCTCCGGGTTTATAGTCTCAAAGCTAGAGTTAAAACTGTTACTTACCTTAACAGCGTAAAATCCTCCTCCGAAGTTCTCTCATCTTTGGACTAGGTCTCCAAAAGTTCCAAATCTAACAATAATCATATTAATACAGTCAGCATGTGCCAAAGAATCGAATTCCACAATAAAAATTACAAAACATGCCAAAAATACAAAATCGATCAAAATGGCCAAAATCCGGCCCCTGGGCCCACATCTCGAAACTAGTCAAAAATGGCAGAATAATAAACCTTGTCCTCTCCTGAGTCTAACCATATAAAAATTATCAAAATCAGACTCTATTTGGTCCCTCAAATCCTCACTTAATACTCTCCAAAACTCAAACCTTGACTCCCTCAATTTCACTCGAAATCAATAATCAAATCCCAAAAACGAAGATGGGTTCATGATATATATTTAAAACCGAGTAAAGAGCACTCACCCTAATCCATATGGTGAAAATCGCCTCCAAAATCGCCCAAATACGAGCTTCCCAACTCAGAATATGACCGAGTGAACAAACCCTGATTTTATATATTATTTTCTACCAGCTATTCTGTCTCGTTTCACATGACAAACGATCACTAAACTTGTATTTTATGACTCCAACGGACTTCTTTTGAAATTTTAGTCAAGTTAGGTTTTTGAATCACTCAATTTGACCTTATAACGAATGAGATATATAGGTTTTAATATTTGAAAATAGTGCAGATTTTTAAATACGCTACTTGTAACAATTTTGTAATTAAACTGAAAAAAATCGGGTAACCTAATTCTTAGTAAAATGACTATAAATTTCTCATACTATGTCCAAATTCGACGATTCTTTTTACTATGGGACCGTAATTACGATACGGATCTAATGCTTCAATAAAAAAGAAATCGGAGCTCATTAGTTCAATATGATATCATTTATGCTTAAAGAAACAACGTCGAAATATAAAATAAATGAGCGCAACATAACCCAAATCTATCCAAAACTCACCCGTGGTCCTCGGACCTTAACCAATAATTTTAAAAAGTCATATATTACTATTCAAACTTAATTGAACCTCCAGAACATCCAAAACAATACCAAAACACAAAATCAACCTCAAATTCAAGCTTAAGAATTTCTAATTCTTCAACTTTTGCCAATTCAAATCTAATTCTACACGGACTTTAAAATTATATTTCGAACACATTCCTAAGTCTAAAATCACCCAACGAAGCTAATCGAATCATATAAATTAAAATCTGAATTCGTTTACTCATAAGTCAAATTCCGATTGACTTTTCTAATTTAACTTTTTAACTAAGAGAATAAGTGTTCACCTCACACCAAAACTACTCAGAACCTAAACCTACCCACTCGATATAACTTAATATAGATGAACAATACATAGAGAAGCATAGATGGGTCAAATGGTGCTATAACTCTCAAAACGATAGGCTGGGTTGTTATAGAGCCAAATCCATGATTTGACGGTCCGAAAGGGTCCTTAGGAAAATATGGGACTTGGGCGTATGCCCGAAATCGAATTTCAAGGTCGAGAAATAAATTTTTAAAGAAAATTATTTTTTCAAATTATTGATGAGATTTGAAAATGAATTGTGATTAAAATTTGATGGTATCAGGCATGTAATTTTGTTACGGAACCCGGCACGATTTTTATATGTGATTTAAGATAAGTCTGTGAAATTTGGTAATAAACGGACTTGAAATGACGTGAATCTGATCATTTTGAGAAAAAATTGGAAATTTAAAGTTCTCGAGAATATTTCAGTATTTTGATGAAAATTTCGTAGTTGTTGATATTATTTTAGTGATTTGAATGCACGAGACGAGTCCGTATGATGTTTTTACGTTGGTGTGCATGTTTGGTTTGGAGCCCCGATGGCTCGGATGAGTTTTGTATAGGCCACAGGGTGAATTTTTGGACTTAAGAACTTTTAGGCTTCAGCTATTTTTGTGCGGGCATGCATGTGAATCCTGGCTCGCGAATGCGAGGGCTTTATCACAATTGCGAAAGTAGCCCAGGCCAGCTCTCCCTCGCAAATGCGATACACCCACTTTTGGGCTTGTTATCGCAAATGTGTCCTCGCTCGCATTTCCGAGCTTGCAAATGTGAGAACCCTTTCGCAAATGCGAACATAGCATATGTCGGGTTTGCAATTCCCATACCTGCAACACGCAATTTTTATACTTTGCCGTAAATCTCCCATTTTTCACACTCTTCCAAAACCAAAATAATCTTGGGTTATTTTAATAAGATAACTTTTCTTCCAAATCTATTGTAAGTCAAATTTAACTCATTTTCTTCAATCATTAACATCTTTTCACATGATTTCAACTCAAAATCAATGATTTTCATGGGGAAATTTGGGCGTTTTGGGTAGAACCTAGGTTATTCAAATATTGTGGATTTGGACCTCGATTTAAGGTCTGATTTCAAAATAAATTATATATTTGGGTTCGTGGGGGGATGGGTAATCGGATTTTGGTTTGAATCTCGGGTTTGGACCATGTGGGCCCGAGGGCAATTTTTGACTATTTGGGTAAAACTTTGGAAAACTTATTTTCATGCATTGGAATTGATTCATTTAGCTTTTATTGATGTAATTAAGTAACTTATGGCTAGATACAACCGAATATGTGGTGGAATCAAGAGGTAAAGTGATAGTAGAGACTTGAATTGTGTTCATGGCATCGAGGTAAGTGTTTGATCTAACCTTAGCTTTAGGGATTGGAAGTCGAGCCTTATTTGCTACATCATATTTGTTGAGTACGACGTATAGGCATGGTGACAAGTATCTAAACGTTGGTGTCAATCATGCCCGTAAGTTTTATATTGTCGTTATAATGACTTCATTGTATTATTCATGCCTTGATTGATGGTTTCTGTTGTTGGGCAAAGTTTGTGGAAGTAATTGTGACACTTGAACTTCGAGGAGCGTTGGCTCAAATTGTATAACGAGATGTGAAAGTATAAGTAATAATTGAACCTTTTACAGCATTGGCTCGAGTTGTGAAGTGAATTGTGAAGTAAAAGTAAGAAAGAGAAAAGATCATTATGTTGCCTCCCTTGCCGGGATATTGTTGCTTTATTTCTTATCTCCCTTGCTGGAATGTTGATGTTCTTGATGTTATTCCCTTGCCAAGACTTAATTGTTGAACCATTGTTCCCTTACTAGGATTCTTATTGTAATTTCATTTTTTCCTTTGCCCTCTTGCTTGTGATTGTTGTTTGGGTGAGGAAGAGTGTTAAAGCATGAAGTGTGATGCCGTGTATTACTTTGTGAGAAAAGAGTGTTAAAGCACGAAGGGTGATGTCGCGTATGCTTTGTGTGGAAAGACTGTAAAGCACGATGGGTGATACCGTGTCGCACGATGTACTATTTCATGCCGATTATATTGTTTATATGGTGAGGATGAGAGTAAAAGCACGAAGGGTGATGTCGTGCACATTTTCATTACTTGATTGCATTGGTGATGAAGAGAGTAAAAGCATCAAGGGAGATGCCGTGCAATTATTGATTTCTAGTTCTTTGTTGATATTTGAGATATGTTGTTCTTTCAAATACTTGTTGTCTTTCTATTCAGAACTGGTATCTTCCTCGCAACATGCTACCCCTCCCATACTTGACTGTTTATTTATGTTTTTCTTTTCTACTATATATAGTTTAATTGCACATGTTTGTTTGGTAGTATGGTCCTCGCCTCGTCACTAATTAGCCGAGGTTAGGCTAGGGAATTACCAGCACATGGCGTCGGTTGTGCTGATACTACACTAAGCACTATGTTCAAATCCTGGAGCAGCTTTTGGATCGTAGAATGGGTGGCTCCCTTCAGTCCACACGGAGATCCATGGTAGACCTACAGGCATCCGCAGGCCCTGGCGTCTCCCTCTTTCCCTTTATTCCTGTTTCATTTCCTTAGTTCAGAAATAATATATCGTTTATTTTCACACTTTGTATGTAGCACTCTTACATTGTTTGTGATACTGTGACACCAGTTCTGGGTGGTTAAGGCTTAAACAGTTATATTAGATTCATATTACATATAGTTTACTGAATTTCTTCCGCTTGTTGAAATTTTCATTATTTACACGTTATTCCTTTAGAGTTGTTAAAAAGTATAAAATGGTTAAAGCAGTAATTTGCTCAAGTAATTGGTTTGCCTAGCTCACATTAATAGGCGCCATTACTACTCGCAATGGTGGAATATTCGGATCGTGATAGTTGATTTTAGCCAGCATGATCTATGCCACAAATTCGTAAATTCTTTACATTATAATCTCTGTATTTTTTTTTGTTTTCTAATCCATCTTGTCTATATAAAAAACCATAGCTTCTTCTCCTGCCATCAAGTGTTGATGGTTAGTCAAAACTTTAACATTTGGATAGCTAAGGTATAATAGTGATTTCTTCTTTTCAATTATGTCTTATTAAGTTTTTTTCGGTTTTTTAATTTTCACATTAGACATGATTATCTGTATTTGTATCCTTTTTCAATTATATGTAAGAAAATTTGAAACAAAATGGGTATGAAGGTTGAAATGGCAGATTCTTTCACAAATCCCACAAGGAATACTACCAAGAAAAGCCTTGAGTACAATTGGCAAAGCCTTCAAAGCAATCTACAAGTATTAAATGGCATAGCATCGAAATATGAAGAACAAGTGAAGGAAGCAGACAAAGAGAAAAGAAAAAGAGAAATTGAAAGCTGGCATGAAGAAGTTGGGAAAATCAGAAATAATTTTATGAAATTGCAGAAATATTATTTATTAGCGAAAACACAACAAAAGTGTATATCAGGAATTGGAGATCATTTGTGTGTGATTAATGAAGGGTCAATAGGACTTATAGAGCAAAGTAAAAATTTTAGCCAGTTTTTTGTTGATATTCAGAAAACAGTTCTGGATAATGATCAGTCATTAGCAGTGAACTCAACTAATGACCGGGTTGATCAAGAATTGCAGCAAGATTTACAAAGAACTTGGGCTTGCTTATGATATTTTATGAGATTAGTGTTGTAGTTGTTGTACAATTAGATGCATGTAGTCTCTTGAACTGAGAGCCTATAGGAAACAACCTCTCTATTTTTTCGAAGTAGGGGTAAGGTCTACATACACACTATCCTTCTCAGACCTCGCCCCTCTTATGAAATTTTACGAAGTTATAGTTGTTGTTGTTGCTGTACAATTAGATACATGTACGCCAGGGTGCATTTAGATTGTATTCGGTTTACGTAAACCAGTAACTACCTTCTACCCAAATCATATTTATATAATAAGAAACTTATAAAGTATTTATCAATATTTGAATGAAAGTCCGATATCCTTATAGAAACCTATGAATGAAAGTCCGATTTCAAACTTATGCATGGACTTAAACTTTCTCGAAGAATTGTTGTGATATGCTCCATGTCATGTATCCATAATGTTCTCAAGATATATATGCTGAAATTGATCTGGCAAGATGAATATAAGACTTCTTTTTTTGCGACCGCTCCTAGCTAGGCATCTGTAATAATAGCTATTGTATGCCAACACATAGCGCATAATGTAGCCTTAAGGAGGTCAATTATGTCAACGCTTTCTTAATTCCTTTAAATATATATATTTCCTTTAGGATTCTTTGATAACCACTTAAAATCTTGCTCCGTAAAAGACTTCATATCCAAATATGATATTGTCGCAACGTAGTAATATGTAGTAATTTTCAGTGCATTGCTTAGGTATTTAGAAATAGGTGGCTTATATCCTTCAATAAACCATGTTGACTCGACATTATAATTTATTTCTACTTCTTTCATCTGTGAATACAAAATATATATATTTAAGTGTTAGAAAATTCATATTGAATAATATCAAGTTTCTGATCACTAAAAGACATACCAAGGTAAAACAAAGTGAGAAATAGATTAAGGAGAAAACGTATTTTGATAGTTAAGTTGCTCAAATATTCTCTTTCAATTGCATGGCGGACAATATGAGATCTTCCAGCACTAGAAAATTCTTTTTCATAATCCTTGTAAAGATCTAGAATAGCTTTATAACTGATTTCATGTAATCTGGAAGCCGATCAATTTCCTTGATATCCCATCTGCAGGATGACAAAATTAAGGTGAACTCAAGCATTTTGAAAGAGCAAAACTATAACGAGTAGAAGTTCGTCTTAATCTTTTCTCGATGACATTCAATATTAAGGAATATTTGAATAAGTGAACTTATGAAGTCCATAGCTTTGTATGGCATCTGTGTATGCCTCAAGTTCTGTAACTGTACCATAAGCATCAAAGGTGTATCGACAATCGAAATCATTGAAATTGCCTTCACGAGCATGACACGAGCTTGAGAGTATTGAGGCTCAAAATAAACTCCTAATGCCCAAAAGTAGCATTCAACTACTCGATCTCTAGCGTATGGAAGGGTTGTTACGAAATTCAAATCTTTCCACCACCTATAGCATAAGAAATTAACATCGGTACTTGAGAAATGATCAACTATAAAGGTTTTATCGTTTAAATTTGCCGCACCTTGGTACTTCAGCGAGTTCTTGTTTGTGCAATATATGGAGCAAGTTGAAGTCCGATTTGGCAAATCGAAGTAACATATTATTCATCGATTTTTCCTTCTCATAGTTGACAACTTCTTCTTAGTCTATAGGTAGTTAGAGAAGTTAGATTAACTGATTAATTCCCTTGTATAAATATAGAATTGTACAATATATTTGACTCGGTTAATAAGAAATACAGAGAATATCTCTCTCTCTCTCTCTCTTGCCCTAATCTTTTTAATTCTCGAGCTCGCTTCTTCTCCATAAACATGCTTGTCTTCCTCAATTAAAACTTACTCTAGTGCTTTGTGGCATCAGAGATTGGGACATGCACCCTCCATAATTTTACAAAAATATCCTACAATAGAAATTCAATTGTCAACATCCAATAATTGTGATTGCCCTATATGTCCACTAGTTAAACAAATTAGGTTACCATTTCCTATTAGAACAACTAAGTCTACTAACACTTTTGAGCTCGTACACGTGGATGTATGGGGACCATATAGAGTCTGTACCAATAATGGTATTAGATATTTTCTCACTTGTTGATGATTACTCAAGAATGACATGGAGTATTATGTTAATATTGAAAAGTGATATGTTTGTTGTCTTGAACGATTTTATTAAACTTCTACAAAACCAACTTTCTACCTCTATTAAGACCTTTAGATCTAACAATGGTCATGAATTCTTTAATGATCTCGTTCTATTCTTTCCATATCTATAGAAATCGTTCACCAAAGTAGTTGTTTCCATACTCCACAATCAAATAATGTGGTGGAAAGAAAGCATAAGCAACTTCAAGAAGGTGCGAGGGCCTTAATATTCTAAGCACACATACCCTTGAAATACTGGGGTGAATGCATTCTAGCAGGTACATATATTATCAACATATTACCTAGTGTCATTTTTAAAGGAAAGTCTCCTTACGAGCTATTCCATGGTTCGTCACCTACATTTATCCATATGAGAATTATACGGTGTCTTTATTATGCCACAAAGACCAATTATAGTGACAAATTCTCTCCAAAGTCTACTCCTGCCATTTTTATGGGATACTCCTCCACTCAAAAGGGTTACAGGTTGCTTGACATTGAATCTTGGAAGTTCTTTGTAAATAAAGATTTGGTCTTTAAGGAACATATCTTTCCTTTTAGACACATAAAGTCTCAGTTCCTATCCTCCACAAATTTCGCACTTAATTCTCTTTCAGTGTCTTCTCCTGCATTGTCTACACCTAACTCTTTCTCCTAGACTTTTGTTGATTCTTCATTAGCACCTGAACCTATCATTAATCTTGAACTCCCTTCCCTGATGGATTCAGCACCACCTTCCCTGAATCACTCATCTCCTTCTTCTCCACTTTCTCCTTTGCCACCTGACACTACTACTCCATTTCCTTCCCCTGAACCTATACCTGATCCACCTAGAAGATCAGATAGACCTCTCTAACCTTCCATCTATTTCCTAGAATATGTATAACCCCCTTTGACTTCTACTTCCTCTGCTTACCCTATACATCAATTTGTTTCCTATTCACACCTACCTGCTCATTTTCAATCTTTTCTAGCCTCCATCTCTTCATACACAGAACCCTCTACCTTCTCTCAAGCTGTTAAGGATGAAAGATGGGTTGAAGCAATAAAGCATGAGATTGAGGCTCTGGAACAAAATCACACTTGGGCAGTATAAGGCATAAATCGGTGTATAAAATAAGTACAATGCAGATGGTATAGTAGAAAAAATTTATGCTAGGTTAGTTGTCAAATTCTATTCACAACAAGAGGATCTACATTTTCATGAAACTTTTTCTCCTATTGCTAAACTCACTACTATCAGAGCAGTTGTTGCTAGTGCAGCTCTGAAACACTTGCTAGTTTATCATATGGATGTCCACAATTCCTTTTTAATGGGGATCTTGAGGGAGAGGTGTACATGATTATTCCATAGGGTTTTAGTAGCCATGGGGATCTTATGGTATGTAGGATACTTAAATTGCTATACGGCTTGAAACAGGCATCACTGCAATGGAATATGAAACTAACTCAAGCTTTTTTAAATTTTGGTTTTTGTCAAAGCAAGCATAACTACTCCTTGATTACTAACATTACTAAGGATAAGTTTGTTCTTGTAATTGTGTATGTGGATGTACTTGTTACAGTGAATGATATGCAACAAATTGAACATGCTAGAGACACACTTCACCAGAGTTCCAAATTGAAGGACCTTGGGAATTGAGATACTTCTTTAGGATTGAGTTTATTAGGTATGCTGAAGGCATCTTAATATCACAAAGGAAATATGATGTTGAGATGATTTCAGAAGTAGGATTGGGAGGATCAAAACCAAAAGAGACTCCAATGGAGAAAAATATAAAACTAACATGTGTGGATTTTTATGCTTGTATGACTACCAGTACTACTAATGAAATACTAGAAGACAGAGGGAGATTACATAAGCTAGTTGGAAAGTTGTTATACCTCACTATCACCGGAACGGATATCTCATATGTTGTCTAAAGCTTAAGTCAGTTTATGCATGCTCCAGAGAAGTCTCACTATGAAGTTGTACTAAATATGGTGAGAAATATAAAGAAACAACCAGGTCTTGGCGTTCTAATGTCTATCAAAAGCAGTCAACAAATACAAGCCTTTTGTGACTCAGATTGGGCATCATGCCCAATGTCAAGAATATCAATAACTGGATATTGCATCAAACTAGGAGAATCTCTCATTTCTTCGAAGGTAAAGAAACATAATAGCTCTAGAAGCTCGCCAGAAGCTGAGTATAGAAGCATGGCACATACAGTTGCAGAACTGGTCTGGCTTAATGGATTGTCGAGAGAATTGCAGATACCTATTTGCATATACCTATGGATTTGTATTTGATGATAAAGCAACATTACAAATTTTATCTAATCCCATGTATCATGAGAGGACAAAGCACATAGAGATAGATTGTCATTTCTTGAGAGAAAAAATCCAAAAGGGGCTTATCAGAACCTCACATGTATCCAGTCCAGAACAACCAACTGGCATACTAACTAAAGCTTTGGGACATCAGCAACATGCCTATTTTTATCCAATTAAAATATCAGATAAGTCGTTTTGAGGAAGTACATTTCTAGAAGATTAGTTAGGAAACAATTAGTTGTCAATATATGTTAATTTGTATTAGATAGGTAGTTAGAGAAGTTAGATTAGCTGATTAATTCCCTTGTATAAATATAGAATTGTACAATATATTTGACTCGGTTAATAAGAAATACAGAGAATCTCTCTCTCTCTCTCTCTCTCTCTCTCTCTCTCTCTCTCTCTCTCTCTCTCTCTCTCTCCCTCTTTTGAGGCGAATTCGAGAGGGAAAGCGGTCGTTGTGGATTGATTTAGCTGTGGAAGTTGAGGTAAGTGTTTGATCTAACTTTGGCGTGAGGGAATATGATTAGAGTATTGCTGGCTAATTGCTAATTTTTGAGTACGGCGTATAGGCATGGTGACGAGTATCTATACACTGGTGTCTAGCATGACCGTGACTCCGTATTTGTGCTTATTCTGATTTTTGATGTGACTCTTCCTTGTTTAATTGATGATTTCCATGTAATGTGGAGAGTATGAGAAAGAATTGTGAATTGAAAACTCTATGGAGCGTCAGCTCGAATGATAAAATAATTATTTGTATGAAATGAAAGAAAGAGAAAGAGACGTGACTACTCCCTTGCCGGGTTGTACTCGTATATTGATTATCTCCCTTGACGGGGTATGAAAGTTGTTGTTGTTATTGTTCCCTTGTCGGGATTTAACTGTTTACTTGTGTTTTTCCTTGCAGGGATCTTTCTATTACTGTTGTCTATGCCCTCGCCCCATTGTTTGTGATTGTCGTTTGGGTGAGGATGAGTGATAAATCACGATGGGTGATGCCGTGCACGACTGTGATGATTACTAATTCTTGAGCTCGCTTTTCTCCATCAATGGAGGTCCCCAGCTTCATTTTAACATAAATTATGGATTCTCCACTAAATTTAATATGAGACTTGGTCTTGTATGCAATCCAGCAAAGGAATATCGTCTATTACCCAATCGTTATTACAATGTATATGGACGTGTATGGGCTCTTCCAATGTGAACGTGAATATACATGCATCTCCGGGAGCAAGTCATGGACAAAGGCGGACTTAGAATTTGAAGTTTATTAATATCTATGACGATCATAACTGCGTTTACAATAAAAAATTCATAAATATCTAATAAGTTTTTTTAATACATGCATATATAGGGACTGTGCAAAAGCTACTACATTGATCAGCTAGTTGTGATTCTATTACAGTAGTAATTGTCTATTATTAATATATCAAAAATAATTTATGTATTACAAAACTAATCTAAAAAGAAAGTATCATCATATTTCAATTAGAAATATAATTGGGTAAAACTGTCTATTTAAAATGAGAGAATTGTGAGAAATTGCGAAGCCTCATAGCATTTTCGGAAGTCTACAATTCGACAAAACCAATTTCTAACCTTTAGACTATCAAAGTAGACTCTGCATTAAAAGTTGAAATATATGATGCAACAATGACATAAGCTCTTATGAGGATTTTCGACATTTGCAAACAAAATAGGGTAGACAAATATATTGTAGGAATTACTTTTGCAAGGAAAATTTCGGCTTCTAATAGTAATTCCGATTGGGCTTCCATGTATTGTAATATTTAACTGCTACTTTAAATAATACTATCCACTTAACCAAAAAATGAAAAATAAAGTACATAAACTTTAAATAATAGGGAAATTTGGATCAACAGACCCCAGACGCCAAGAATGAATTAATAGGCTGCTGGTTGGCTGACTAGCTAGTTAGTGTAAAGTCAAGTAAGGCAACTGGGAAATGATTAGTTGTTTAAATAATTGGCTGCACTTTTCTCACAACTATATATATATATATATACACTTGTCCCTTCTCTTCCATTCAAATCATCAGCAATTCAGAGTTCCTAATTTCCTTCTTCCTTAAAACGAACAAAAACAATACCCTCATCTTTTAATTTATTAGCAATATAATGGCCTCAGCAGCAGTAGCCAACTATGAAGAAGAGATTGTTCGCCCCGTCGCCGACTTCTCCCCTAGTCTCTGGGGTGATCAGTTCCTTTCATTCTCCATTGACAATCAGGTAAATTCAGTTTGCAAGCATGTCTTTATGTGTTATTGAACAACATTAGTTTTGCTAATTTCTTTCAACTTTCAAATACAATATTATTATACATAGGTTGCACAAATGTATGCTCAAGAGATTGAAGCATTGAAGGAACAAACGAGGAGTATGCTGTTAGCAACCGGAAGGAAATTGGCTGATACATTGAATTTGATTGACATTATTGAACGCCTTGGCATATCCTACCACTTTGAGAAAGAAATTGATGATCTTTTGGATCATATTTTCAACCAAAACTCAAACTTCGATGATTTCACCACTTCTGCACTTCAATTTCGATTGCTTAGGCAACATGGTTTCAACATCTCTCCTGGTAACTTCATCATGAACCACACCTTCAATGTTGTTATTAAAATTAGTATCCATTTGCTGCAACAAGGTTAATTAATCTTGAGCTTTCTTTCTTGAAATATATCAGAAATTTTCAGCAAATTCCAAGATGAAAACGGCAAATTCAAGGAGTCTCTTGCCAGTGATGTCTTAGGATTGTTGAACTTGTATGAAGCTTCACATGTAAGAACTCATGCTGACGATATCTTGGAAGACGCACGTGCTTTCTCCACTATCCATCTTGAATCCGCAACTCCACATTTGAATTCTCCACTAAAGGAGCAAGTGACACATGCCCTTGAGCAATGTTTGCACAAGGGCGTTCCTAGAGTCGAGACCCGATTCTTCATCTCTTCAATCTATGAGAAGGAAAAATCGATGAATAATATGTTACTTCGATTTGCCAAATTGGATTTTAACTTGCTCCAGATGTTGCACAAACAAGAACTTGCTGAAGTATCAAGGTGCGACGCCGAACCCTTTTTGATTCATCAACATATATATCTCAAGTACTAATGCTAATTTGTTATGCTACAGGTGGTGGAAAGGTTTGGATTTCGTAACAACACTTTCATATGCTAGAGATCGAGTAGTTGAATGCTACTTTTGGGCATTAGGAGTTTATTTTGAGCCTCAATACTCTCAAGCTCGTGTCATGCTCGTTAAGACAATATCAATGATTTCGATTGTCGATGACACCTTTGATGCTTATGGTACAGTTAAAGAACTCGAGGCATACACAAATGCCATACAAAGGTATGAACTTCTTAAATTCACTTATTCAGATATTCCTTAATAGTGAATGTCATCGTGAAAATATTGAGACGATCTTCTACTCATTATAGTTGTGCTCTTTCAAAATGCATGAGTTCACCTTAATTTTGTCATCCTGCAGATGGCATATCAAGGAAATTGATCGGCTTCCTGATTACATGAAAATCAGCTATAAAGCTATTCTAGATCTTTACAACGATTATGAAAAGGAATTGTCTAGTGCTGGAAGATCTCATATTGTCAGCCATGCAATTCAAAGAGTATGTTTGAGCTACTTAACTATCAAAATACGTTTTCTCCTTATTCTATTTCTCACTTTGTTTTACCTTGAGTACGTCTTTTAGTGGTCAGAAACTTGATATAATTCAATCATAATTTTCCAACACTTAAATATATATGTTTTGTATTCACAGATGAAAGAAGTAGTAAGAAATTACAATGTCGAGTCAACATGGTTTATTGAAGGATATAAGCCACCTGTTTCTGAATACCTAAGCAATGCACTGGCAACTACTACATATTACTACCTTGCGACAACATCATATTTGGGTATTAAGTCTGTTACGGAGCAGGATTTTGAGTGGTTATCAAAGAATCCTAAAATTCTTGAAGCTAGTGTGATTATATGCCGAGTTATTGATGACACAGCCACGTACGAGGTATGAGTTATCTCTTGAAATTATATCATTATATGAGATTTGTACAAACAAAGTATTGCGATGACTATTGAGGCAATATAAAAGCTAACCTCTAATATATTTGCCTTTCTAGGTTGAGAAAAGCAGGGGACAAATTGCAACAGGAATTGAGTGTTGCATGAGAGATTATGGTCTATCAACAAAAGAGGCAATGGATAAATTCCAAAAAATGGCTGAGACAGCATGGAAGGATCTTAATGAAGGTCTTCTTAGGCCCACTCCTGTATCTGCAGAGTTTTTAAATCCTATTCTCAATCTTGCTCGTATTGTTGAGGTGACATATATACACAATCTAGATGGATATACTCATCCGGAGAAAGTCTTAAAACCTCACATTGTTGCCCTACTTGTGGACTCCATCCAAATTTGAGCTGCCAATTGTGCGCATCTTCATTCACTCTTTGTTGAGAAAGTAGTTATATATTTGTTTTAATTTTAATTCAATTGTATATTAAGCTGTTAGGGAGTTAGGGTTGTGTAGTACACTTCCGAACTAGGAGCTCCTTAATTAAGATCCTTGTAAGAAATAATGTACAAGTGTTATGAATGGCCACTTGCATTGTTGAGAATTCTTTTTATATAACAATAGATTCTTATAAATAGATTCTCCTGGAAACAATTTTTCAGTGTCTGAAGAAATCTGAGCCTTTTCCTCGTCCTTGCTTCAGTATTTTTTTTTTAACCATACTTTGTCTCGCAAAGAATCTGAAATATATATATATATTTAAAGGTTAAGAAAGCGTTGACATAATTGAATCAAGAGTAGTGCTACAATCTACATTATGCGCTATGTGTTGGCACACAATAGCTATTTTTGGATTTATGTTATCCTGTGAATGCCATCAACGATTTTCCTTTAATTTTGAAAATAAACCACTATTCCGTCTTAATTCCGTATAAGCTGGAGTGAATAAACGGACCCGTAGGAGGTCGAAAAGCCATAGTGCAGCAAGCGAGTTGGAGTCTCTTGATTCTCCGCTGGTCATAGAAATTCTCATGTCGCGCATTAGGAAGGCTTTACCCCCTTAGTGAAATTTATCGGATTAGTTATTTAGTCGAATAAGTGACAATGGGGTGGCTTTGCAATGGTGCAAATTAAATGCAATTCACCGGATGTGTGAGCATATGATATATGATATCTAGTTGGATTTAGGAGCGGATTTAGCTTATAAGTCACGATTTCATGGAATTTAATAGTTTTTGTTCAAATTTTTTATATATATTAAGAAATTTACTAAATATAAAAATATTTGAACCTAATCCCATAATTAATGTGATCGAATAGATACCGATGCTTAGCCAGGAACGGTCGCAAAAAAAAAGTTTCACATTCATCTTGCCTGATCAATTTCAGCATATATATCTTGAGAGTATTATGGAGATACAGGACATGGAGTATATGACAAAAATACTTCGAGAAAGTTTAAGTACATGCATAAGTTGAAAGTACATGCAAAGGCATATTTAAGATTTAAAATTTATAGGATCTTATAATGATATCGGACTTCTATTCAAATATTTACAAATATTTTATAGATTTCTTAATCTATAAATATATTTTGGGCAGAAGGTAGTTACTAGGTTCACGTGAATCGGATACTATCAAAATTTGGCCTAGCTGTAACGACCCGGCCGATCGTTTCATGAGTTACCGTTCCTTTTCCTCCATTTCTGCTTCTTATTGCTTTGTTTGTCGGTATTATATATTACCGGGTAGGTTGGCTCGGGTTCTGAAAGGTTTTGATAAGGTTTGAGACACTTAGTCTCTTTTGAGTGAGTTTAAGTTGGAAAAGTCAATCGGATGTTGACTTATATGAAAAAAGGGCTCGAATGTAAATTTTTGATGGTTCAGATAGCCTCGGGAGATGATTTGGGTTGTAGGAGTGTGATAAAAACGTGTTTTGGAGGTCCAAGTAGATTTAGGTTTGAATTGGCGAAATTGAAATTTTGGCGTTTCTTGTTGATAAGTGAGATTTTGATATAGGGGTCAGAATGGAAATACGGATGTTGCAGTAGTTCCATTATGTCATTTTGGATGTGTAAAAAAAATTCAGGTCGTTCGAACGTAGTTTAATAGACTTTTTGATCAAAAGCGAAAATCAGAAGATTTTGGAGCCTTAGGCTTGAACTCGATATAATTTTGTTGATTCGGTGTAGTTTGAGGTGTTTTGAAGATTGATATAAGTTTGGATAGTGGTGTATGACTTGTTTGTGCATTCAGTTATGGTCCGGAGGACCTCGGGGTAATTTCAGATGGTTGACAGAAAGATAGGAATTGGGAAGTTACAGCTGAAGCTGAGTCTATTGTCATAACTGCACCTCTAGGGGACTGCAGGTGTGGGCTCGTAAAAGTGCCCAGTGGGTCGGATATGCGGAAATGGCAATGGGGGCTGGAACCGCAAAAACGCCTTTTTAAGCGCACCTACGTTATCGCTGGTACGGGTGATCGAACGCAAGTGTAGAGTTGAGGTTTTAAGTGAAAACCGCAGAGTGCGCTTGACTGCAGAAGAGGAATTTGGGCCGCGGGTGCAAAAACTCTGGGCCAGAAAGTATATAGACCCTCATTCTCTATTTTGAGCCTTCTTCACCATTGTTAAATCGATTTTGGAGCTTTTGGGGGGATTTTGGAAAAGGAATCAGAGGGAACTTCATTGAGGTAAGATTTTTTATCATGAAACTCGTTCCTATGGTATTATTTCATTGATTAGGCTTGAAATTTTATGAAAATTAGTAGGTAAATATTGAAGAAACTAGGACTTGAAATTGGAGACATTTGAGTAAGGGTTTTAGGTGTCATTTTTAGTCGGATTTTGGTACTTTTGATATGGATGGCTTCGTGGAAGGATAAGAAGTTTATTGATGTAATTTTTATCGGATACCGACATGTGGGCCCGAGGTCGGGTTTTGGTTAATTTCGGGATTTATATTGTAATTTGATTATTTTTGCATGGGCTTCGTTCCCTTAGCATATTTTGACGTCATGATTCTGATTTTGGATAGATTCGACGCGAGTTGAGGCCGGTTCGAGGGGCAAGGCATCGCGGGCTAGAGGTTGGATCGGATAGAGGTGAGTAATGATTGTAAATGTTGTCCTGAGGGTATGAAACATCGGATAAAGGTGAGTAATGATTGGACTGGATAGGGTGAGTAATGATTGGACAGTCCGTCCCGTATGACTGTTTTACCACGTATTTAATTGAAAATTATTTGTTATCATCATGTTTTGCGCTTAATGCCATATTTGGGGCTCGTGCCAGCTGTTATGGACCCTTAGGAGATTTTTACTACAATTCCTTACTGTTTTGACATCATATGTGTACTTAGGAATGTTGTATTCTAGTTTTTTTTATAACTCAGTCATATTTACTTTGTTTTGACATCTTAAATGATATTTTGGGCTGAACATCATATTTTACTGTTCTCGAGTGGCTTTTAGAGATTTCTGAATGAGTAGGGCCGAGGGGCTGGACGCGCGCCGCAATGGTATTGTACTGATTCATGATTATGAGGCTGAGGGCTTGAGCTTTTATGCCACAAGGTGGCTTGATATGAGGCCGAGAGCCTATTTGATTATGCCATGAGGTGGCTTAGCTTGATATTGCGCTTGGGCCGTAAGGAGTCCCTCCCGGAGTCTGTACACCCCCAATGAGCGGGGAACCCAGTGTGATATGTGACATAGCGCGAGGGGCTGAGGTTGTTCTATGTTATTGCCCGAGGGGCTGATACAAGTGATTGTGAGGTAGCCCGATGGGCTAGTTCTGTTGGTATTTTGCCCAAGGGGCCGATTATTTTTCTATCTGTTCTCATTGTTTTTCCTTCACTCTCATAAACCAGTAAAAGATGTTTTCACTTAACTAAGGTGTTTTACGAGCTTTCACTATGTTATTGCATTGTATTGGTTTTTATACTGCCTCATTGTAGTATTTTGCTGTGTTTTACGTATTTTCTCATCACTCAACTGCCTTTACTTTTATTATTCACTGAGTTGCGTATTCACATACTCTCTGCACACCGTGTTCAAATTCAGGAGTCTCAAGTCCTGCTAACAGGCTGTTCGGAGTTCACTGGGTAGCTGCTTGGTGTTCGCAGTCAAATGTCGCTCCCTCTTATCTTGCTTTCCTTTGTATTAGTTCTGTAATAAACTGTGTAGTCTTTTTCATACTCTTAGAAAGATGTTTGACTAGTGATACTCCGATGTTGGGCTGTGTTTGCTTCCGCAGTTGTTCTATTACTCTATTTTGGGATTTACCACTTATTAATGATTTAATTATGAATTATTATAATTGTTAATTGTATTGAGGGTTAGTGTCAGGTGGCCTTGTCTTCCCGAGAGCCGCCATCACTACCGAGTCCGGTATGGGGTCTGAGGAGGGTAGTGTGTACGCAGACCTTGCCCATACTCCGAAAAAATAAAAAAATTGCTTCCGATAGACCCTCGGCTCAAGACTACATGCACCTAATTGTACTGTCAGAAAATCATAAAACCAAGACTAAGATGAAGTTTTCAACTTGATCCAACAACTAAGTTATTTCAGTTCACTGTTAATGACAAGAGAGGTTGCTCTGATGGTAAGCGACCCCCACTTCCAATCAAGAGGTTGTGAGTTCGAGTCTCCCCAAAAACAAGGTGGAAGTTCTTGGAGGGAAGGATGTCGGGGGTCTATTGGGAAACAGCCTCTCTATCCAAGGGTAGGGGTAAGGTCTGCGTACACACTATCCTCTCCAGACCTCACTAAATGGGATTATACTGGGTTGTTGTTGTTGTTGTTAATGACTGATCATTACCCAAAACTGTTTTCTGAACATCAACAAAAAGCTGGCTAAAATTTTGACTTTCTTCAATAAGTCCTCTTACTCGTTCATTAATCACACACAAATAATCTCCAATTTCTGATATATACTTTTGTGGTGCTTCTGCTAATAAACAATCTTTCTGCAATTTCAGAAATTCATTTCTAATTTTCCCAACTTCTTCATACCAGTTTTCAACTTCTCTTTTTCTTTTCCTTTTTTCTTCTTCCTTCACTTGCTTCATATTTTGATGCTATGCCATTTAATACTTGTAGATTGCTTTGAAGGCATCGTCAATTGTACTCAAAGCAGTCTTGGTTGTTCCTTGTGGGATTGGTGAAAGAATCTACCATTTCAACCTCCATACCCATTTTGTTTCGAATTTTCCTACATATAGTTGAAAAAATGAAAAATATTCAGATAATATGTCCAATGTGAAAATTGTAAAATCGAAAAAAAAAACTTAATAAGACATAATTGAAAAGAAGAAATCACTATTGTACCTTTGCTATCCAAATGTTAAAGTTTTGAATAACCATCAACACTTGATGGCAGGAGAAGAAGCTATGGTTTTTTATATAGACAAGATGGATTAGAAAACAAAAAAATATAGAGATTATAATATTAAAAATTTACGACTTTGTGGCATAAATATCACGTAGTAACATGTTGGCTAAAATAAACAGATAAAAAGAGAAGGCTAAAATAACATTTGGAAGGAACCTAGAAAATGCCTTGCAATCACTAATAGACAATTGCTTTGCACAAATAACAAGTCAGATTGACTGTTTATATTTTCTAACCGGTATATGTATAAAGATTATATATTAATTATACACAATTTTATACATATTCTAAATAGTATATATATTATACATCTGTCGGTTACTTTTATTTATTTCAAGTGGTGAGGTGAACTGCTATTTAAATTAATTCTTTCTTTATTTCTTTTTATTTTTATTTTAGTGGGGGATTAACATCTTAAAGAAATATTTAAGAATATTCAAAGTACAACCCAATTAGAGGGTGTGAAAATCTGACAAACCTTATCCATTCATTTCTTTAACTAAAACCCAAGAAACTTTCTTATTGGTTTTTATTTTGACTTCTTAATATCATGTCATCGTGAAAACCAATATTTATGTGTATGACAAATCAATTTTCATATGTGTATTTGGCAGAGCACTAACATGAAGTTAATAATGACCAATAAATCCTTATAAAATTGTACCCATTCTCAATAATAAAAGAGTTCCTTCTAAGAAACCATTGACAATAGTGAACCGTGCCCATCCATCGGAAATGGCCAAAGGAAGGCCGGCGAAGAAGCAAAACAATAAAGCGGCAGTGGCCATTGAGGCAATTGCGAAAAGGATAGGTGTAGCAGGAGAATGCCCAAAGGGCGAAGTGAACGATGATGAACCATACTGGCCGAAATTACCAAATCGAAGGAGTGGACTTAATACACATTCTCAGGTGCATTTACAGTAGAAATTATGCAGATCAAGGGAAATCAGAACAAAGAAACAGTACCACTGGAAGTAGGTACATCGCATGCGAGTGGGGAGCAACCAAATGTTGAAATTGAGGCACAAGAAAACGGAAAAGGGACAGAGATGCAGCTGATACCGGAAGAACCACAAGTGAAAGACCCTGAGAATAAGACCTGGGAAAATCTAGTGGGCAATTACCGATTTGGACTGAGAGAAATGAACTTAAACTTCGTTGCTCCTATTTTGCATAATGGGAAAAAGTGGTGAAATTATCAAAGAGCGAGGTTGAGAAGGAAACACAGAAATGGAGAAATGCTATCATCCTATATGTAGTATTGAAGCTTTGGAAAGGTTTGTTGCTAGCCGGTGGAACTTTGTTGCTAGAGATGTGATACGTTACTCTAACATCATACAATTGGCAACAAGCTAATTATCACAAAGGTGTGGACACCATATTTTAGCTTCAAGGATGAGATTCTGAAAAATATTCCATTGTGGGTCATCTTTCCAAATCTCCCCTTGCATTGTTGGAGTGTAGACTCATTGAGCAGGACTTCCAGTGGTCTTGGAGTTTCATTGTACGCACTTGAGTGTACATCAAACATGGAAAGGATTTCTTATGCACGAATACTTGTACAAATGGATGTAACAGTGCCACTTCCTAAAGCTGTCAAGGTGAAGGATCCAAATGGAAGACAATCTGTTCAAAAGGTAGAATATGTATGAAAATCGAAATAATGAGGAACCTGTTTGATGATTGGCCACTGCTGCAAAGAGCCAACAACAACTGGAAAATTCAAAAGTTGTGAGGAACAATGTACAGAAGAAAGTGTGGCAGGCAAAAGGAAAACAATTGCTCAAGTACAGGAAAAGAGAATCATACATAAAGGAATGGAAGTAAGTAGAGTCATACATTACTGAAGGTTGGAAGGAAGTAAGGGGGCAAATTAGCTGCTAAACCAACTCATGTTACTGATAACGGGCGTATAAGTATAATAAATGGATTCAATGTGTTGAATAAACAGAGTATGAAATTACCAATGCCAGAACAAGAATGTCACGCTGAATGAGGCCAATGTAGTAGAAGTGGGAACATAGGTGTAGTACAAAATCTCTTTAATCCGACATAAAAATAGTAGCTTGGAACATTAAGACTCTCAATAATGTGATTACCTGGTCGGTCATCTTTGGAATTTAAGCCTCGCTCCCCCATTTACTGTTTCCCTTAAGTTGATTTCTGCTATTTTAGTTTGTCGGGACGTTCGGTGTTAGAATTTGGAGTGTTTTGGGATACTTAGTCTCTAAATGAGAGCTTAAGTGTTGGAAAATGATCCGTAAACAGAACAATGTGAATACGACCTTGGAATGGGAATTTGATGGTTATGTTAGCTTCGTTAGGTAATTTCGGGATTGAGAGCATGTTCGGTATGTATTTTCGATGTCTGTATCTCATTTAGGCTAGAAATGCTGAAAGTTAGAATTTGGAGGTTTCCGGTCCAATAGGGAATTTTTTATCGGAGGGTCGGAACGAGATTCTGGAAGTTTCTGTAGCACCGTCATGTCATTTGGACGTGCGTGAAAAGTTTCAGGTCAATCGGACGAGTGTTAGTTAGGTTTTCGATTGAATGTATGTTTTGGATGAACTTGAAGTTCTTAGGCTTGAATCTTTGATTTAATCGGGTTTCCTATGTTGTTTTAGATGTTTTAGGGATTGGTGAAAGTTCGAAAAAGGCAATAGATGGAATTGGTGCTTTTGGTTGAGGTCCCGAGGGCCTCAGGGTAATTTTGGATGGCCGACGGGTTGATTTCCTAAAGTGTGCAGCAGCTGAACTTTTCTCTTCTGGTATTTCCGCTTCTGAGGCTTCGGAACTGCAGAAGCGGCGCCACATAAGCGGCCTCATCATCGCATAAGTGATTTCTGGCCATTTCCTCAGTGATCGCAGAAGCGGCCTCTTTTGCGCCTAAGCGGAACCGCAAATGCGATTATATGTCCGCAAAAGCGGACTCTGGCCCTTTAAGTGAAACTGCAAAAAGCGGGACCGTAGAAGTGGTCCTTGGATCGCAAAAGCGGAAACCACTGTTCTGATAAGGGTTTATCCGAGACTTAATTTTAAAAGTTAGAAAACTCAATTTGGAGCTCGGGTAAAGATGATTTTGAGAGGATTTCAAAGAGGAGATTACTGGATATAGTTTCTATGATCATTTCTATTATATCCCATTATTTAATAGTTAAATCCATCTTTTAAATTCAAATTAAGGATCAAAAATGGGAGAATTTTGGTGAAAATTTATTGACTTAATTATTGAGTTTTGAGGGGCCAATTGACCTCTAATTTCGGAGATTTTGGTATGGTTAGACTCATGGGAGTGTGAGTTTTCTAAAAATGTGAAAATTATTCGATTCCGAGCCATTGGACTGAGGGGCATTTTGGTTATTTTACCCATTTTCACGACTTAGCTTTAATTTTAATAGAGAAATTAGTTACATTGCGATGTTATTTATATTATGTAATTGGTTTGAATAGGTTTGGGCCATTCGGAGTCGGATACTCGTGGTAAGGGCATCGTTCCTTAGTGATTTTTGCACCGGTTCGAGGTTAGTGACTTGTCTAACTTGGTGTGAGGGAACTATCCCCTTAGGATCTATTATTTGTTATTTTAAATGCTCGGTACGCGAGGAGGAGAGCGTGTACTGGTTCTAGTTGTTGGAAAATCCATTTTACTTAGAATATTCAATTGTGCTTTCTTGCGAATTTACCTATTCTAAATGCAATTTAACATGTGTTAGCTTAGGATAAGCATGTTTAGATGAATTACTTGCTTAGTTACTTAACTGTATTATCTGCTCTACGTGAAGCATGCTAGACTAGAAATTATGTTAATTATTCTTACTTAGCACTTCATCTTATTTGAATTTTATGGTATTACGAGTTGGGACTACGGGACGGCATTTTGATAACTCCCTTTGTATGTGTTTCGTTCTATGACTGAGAGTGCGGGATCCGAAGAGATCCCAGGCACAAATATGATTATAAAATAGAGGATACAAGGAGATCTTCAGGATACTAAGAGATCCCTTGTGTAAAATGAAGGATACGAAGAGGTCCCTTATGTAAAAATGGAGGATACTAGGAGATCCTTGGGATACTAAGAGATCCCTCGAGTATATGATGAGGATACCAGGAGATCATTGGGATACCAGGAGATCCCCAATGGTAGATACCCGGTGGTGATTTGCTCTTCTACTTACTTACTCTGTAAGTTCCTCTCTTATTTATTACTTTGCTAGATTCTCCCAGTAGATTATATCCATATGGTCTTTTCTTATTCTATTGATTATTATGTTTTTATCTCAGTAGGGTCTCGACCTTTCCTCATCACTACCTGACCGAAGTTAGGCTTGGCACCTACTGAGTACCGTTGTGATGTACTCACGTATTTATGCGCATGTTTTTCATGTGCAAATCCAGGTACCTCTATGCAGGCGCATTATCAGTAGCTATAGGGAGCATTTCGGAGACTTGAGGTATATCTGCCGCATCTGCAGACCGGAGAGTCTCCTTCTCACTCTACCCCTTTAGTCAGTTAGATGCTATATTGTTCTTCCTTGTTATAGACTTTTCCGGATGATTAGAGCAGTGTCATGTATTACTCTTAGCCTGTGTTTTCCCGTGGGTTTCCGGGTCTTTGGGATAGTTTCAGAATGTAAAGTGTTAAAGTGTATTTGCCAATCAGCAACTCTATACATTATTTGTGTTATTTCGATTTTGGATTATAAATTTTGTAAATGCTGTTACTTCCGCAATGTGTTAGGCTTAGCTAGTCGTGAAGACTAGGTGCCGTCGTGACATGTTCACAATTGGTGAACTAGAGTCGTGACAAATAAACTGTTCAAGAAAAAGGAGTTATGGACTAAAGTATATAATGAGGAAATTCACATGGACAAATAGCCGTGTCTGGTGCAAAATTGGATAGAGTCATTGTGAATACAGAATATGTGACAACAATGAAACTAATGGAAGTGATAGTTATGGATCCATTGATCTCCGACCATTCTCCTCTGAGTATTCAATTTGAAGATATAGCTCAGGGAGGTCCAAAGCCATATCGTTTTTATAACTATGTGGCGGAGATTCCAAAATTCCTAAAGGTGGTGGAGTATATATGGAACACACCTAGAAAATGGCAGGGGATGCAAAAAGTGTGGCTAAAGCTTAAAAAGTGTAAATAGAAATTGAAAAAACTACATACTGAGGAATTCAAAGAGGTCAAGGAGAAAGTACAAAAAATTAGAATGCAGATACAAGAGACACAAGAACAAATGAAGGAAACATATCAACATACATATCTTTTTGAAACTGAAAAGAAGTTGAGAGTACAACTAGAGAAATGGGATTGATAAAGGAAAGTTTATGTTAGGATTTATGCCCGTCACTAGAGGGGGGGTGAATAGTGCGGCACGAGAATATTGATAAATATTGCGGAATTAAAATTGCAGGAATAAAATAAATTCGGTAATTAAAATAGTAAGGAAAGAACACACCGAATTTATCCTGGTTCACCACAACGTGTGGTTAGTCCAGTCCCCGAGAGACTCTCTCGAGATTCCACTAACTCCGGTAAGCTTGCGGGTGCCTAACAAACCGTTACACTTGCTCGTAGATGTACACTCTACAAGACTTCAACTTGCTCGAGGATACCGCACCTCAAGACTTCACCTTGCTCGTGGATACCGCACCACAAGACTTCACACACTAAGATTGAGGGTACTTAGCAAACCCGACAATCAATAAGAAGATATGGTCTTCTCAAACACCTTTCTCTTTTACAACAAGAACTCTCTCAAAAGAGTAGATAAAGAGATACAATATTAGCTCTATGAACAACTCAAAGTTGTCTCTCAAATGGCTCAACAAAAGCTCTATAATGATGCACAAATAATATCAATATTCATATGAATAATGAGAGGTGTTGTGTATTTAAAATCAGCTCAAAAGACCTCTATTTATAGGGGTTAGAGGGTGTATGTCCGTTGCTTAATTGACAATCAATTATGCTGATTTTGTACAAGGATAATCGATTGTTGGATTTAGATAATCGATTATTTGCTCTAACGTTCAAAAATCAGAAGCTGATTTTATGCTGGATAATCGATTATCAGATATGCATAATCGATTATTCTGTTACAGTGTTCAAAAACTTGGCAACAGATACAAGATAATCGATTATGTACTTCTGATAATCGATTATTTTGCTGTTTTGTAAATTCCGGTTTACACTGTCTTAACATAATCGATTATCACAATAAGCATAATCGATTATTTCTGTCCAGCTTTGAAAGACATGTTTAAAATTCATTTTGGCTAAAATGAAAATGTTTGAAATTATTTGAAGTATTTGAAATATGATTTGATAAAATGATTTTATGCATATTTATGATGACCTATGTTGAGCCAAAACACGAGATAACTTTAAGCGTTGCTCTTACATTTGTTCTACCTAACGACCTACGCCTTGGGTCTTCGGTCTTGAACTTTTGAGCTCGTCTTTGGCTTGTCTATGCAATTTCGTCATCAATATGCTTCTCGGCATTCAATCTTGATTGTTTGTCATATAATAACATTGTTTGACACTTGACTTCATTGTTTGTCATTCATCGACTTCGTTGTTTGTCATTCATCAAAACCTATACCTGAAAATCATTCTAATACAACCAAAACACACATATCATGGATAGAATGATTTTCTACAGTTTAGTTCGACAAAAATCAAGAACCTAGTGGCTAATTTGAGGATTCAAATAGTGAGTACTTCTATGCTTGTTTGAAAACTAGAACATCGCAAAATAATATCAAATCCCTTGGTAATTAAGCAGGGACACTATTGCAAACAAAACATGAGGTGAAAGAGGACGTAGTGGGGTTTTATAGAGAGCTGTTGGGTAAAGATGCAAAACAAATGCTCGCGATAAATCCAGAGATAATGAAAAATGGGCCAATGCTAACAAAGAGAACATCAACTGAAACTAATAGAGTCAATCACCACAGAGGAAATATGCACAACAGTGAGGAACATAACTGAAAACAAAGCCCAGGGTGCGATGGATTCAATGCTATATTCTTTAAGAAAGCATAGCCTGTTATAGGAGAAGATGTGATTAATGCAACAACACAATTCTTTTCCATTGTCGAGTTTTACAAGCCAATCAACTGTACTTTAGTAGCTTTGATCCCATATCATTGATAGTCTTATTGATGTTTGTCAGGCTGCTTTTGTCCTAGGAAGAATCATCTCAAAAAACATCATATTAAGTCATGAACTAGTGAAGGGATATGGGAGGAAAAGGATAAATCCAAGATGCATGATTAAGCTAAACATGCAAAAAGCTAATGACTCTTTGGAGTGGTGTTTTCTGGAGCAAATTTGATTAATATGAATTTTCCGATCTACTTTGTGAAGTGCATTACTATTGTTCCTACTCTATTTTGATATATGGAAGGCCTACTAGCCCATTCCCAGCAAAAAAAGGGGTTGAGACAGGGACATCCACTGTCTTCATTCCTGTTTGTATTAGCCATGGACTACCTAAGAAGATTGCTCAGAACCCTGAAATGCCAACCAGATTTTAATTACCAGCCAAGGAGTGAGAAACTACAAATAATCCAGCTGTGATTTGCTGATGGCCTTCTGTTGTTCTGCATAGGTGATGAAATATCAATTCACATGCTATATGACTGCTTCGTGGAGTTCTTTAGGGTCTCAAGACTGAAAGCAAATAGAAGCAAAAGTTCTATTTACTTTGCTGGAGTAAGCCTAGAAGTGCAACAGGCTGTTGTGGATAGGTTTCACCAAAGGATTGCTTCCTATTAAATCTACTGATAAATGTGATTATTGGATTATTGATTCAGGAGCCTCAAATCATATGGTTTCATCCTGTTAGAATTTTTGTCCAATCCGTTACCTATTTCCTCCTGTAGTACTACCTCTGTTCATTTGCCAAACAGAGATAGTACAAATGTCAATCATACAGGGTCATGTCGTATGCCCAATTCCCAAACTCTATGCAATGTTCTTAAATATCCCTCAGTTTAAATACAATCTTTTATCAGTGTCTAAATATACTAAGCAATTACAATGTTCACTCACTTTTATCCAAGATTTTGTCTATTTCAGGTCCTCTTCAGTGGCATGGTGGAGGGGATTGGTAGACTGCAAGGTCTACTGTACATACTCAACCTTTTCACACCTGCTGCTTTTGTTGCTGCTTCAACATGCTTGTCTTTCTCAATTAAAACTTATTCTACTGCTTTGTGGCATCAGAGATTGGGGCATGCAACCTCTATAGTTTTACAGAAAAATCCTACTATAAAAACTCAATTGTCAACATCCAATAATTGTGATTGTCCTATATGTCCACTAGTTAAACAAATTAGGTAAGCACAACTATATGCCAACATCCAATAATTGTGATTTTCTATTAGCACAACTAAGTCCACTAACACTTTTGAGCTTGTACACATCGAGGTATGGGGACCATACAGGGTCCGTACCTATAATGGTTTTAGATATTTTCTCACCTTTGTTGATGATTACTCAAGAATGATATGGACTTTTCTGTTAAGATTGAAAAGTGATGTGTTTGTTGTCTTGAATGATTTTATACAACTTCTACAAAACCAATTTTCTACCACTATTAAGACCTTTAGATCTAATAATGGTCGTGAATCCTTTAATGGTCTTTGTTCTACTCTTTTCGTATCTAAAGGAATTGTTCACAAAAGTAGTTGTGTCCATACTACACAATAAAATAGAGTGGTGAAAAGAAAGCGTAGGCATCTTCTTGAAGTTGGGAGTGCCGTAAGAATCCAATCACACATACCCTTGAAATACTTGGGTGAATGCATTCTAGCAGCTACATAAATTTTCAATAGATTATCTAGTGTAATTTTGAAAGGAAAGTCTCCTTACGAGCTATTTCATCGTTCATCGCCTACCCTTAGCAACATGATAACTATAGGGTGCATTTGTTATGCCACAAAGACCAATTATAGTGACAAATTCTCTCCAAAGTCTACTCCTGCCATTTTTATGGGATACTCTTCCACTCAAAAGGGTTATAGGCTGCTTCACATTGAATATGGAAAGTTCTTTGTAAATAGAGATGTTGTCTTTAAGAAACACATCTTTCCTTTTAAACATAAAAGTCTCAGTTCCTATCCTCCACAATTCCACACTTAATTTTCCTTCAATGTATTCTCCTGGTTTGTCTACACCTGTGTTTCTTTGAGGCTTTTGTTGATTCTTCCTCAGCACCTGAACCACTCATTAATCCTTCCCTGATGGATTCAGCACCACCTTCCTTGAATCACTCATCTCCTTCTTCTCTACTTTCTCTTTTGCCATCTAACATTACTACTCCCTTTCCTTCCCCTAAATCTATACCTGATCCACCAAGAAGATCAGTCAGACCTTTTTAAGCTTCCATCTAGCTCACAGACTATGTACATCCTCCTTTGACTTATACTTCCTCTCATTATGTGACGACCCCGAAATTCTTCCGAAAGAGTCGTGATGGCACCTAGTCTCTAAACTAGGTAAGCATAACATAAACTGAAATAACATCTACGCTTACTAACTTTAAATTACATTACTCTGAACAAATTATAACTCCCAAAACTGGAGGTACAAGTCACAAGCCCATCTAAGAGTAATTTTACAAATAATACATCTCTTCCGCAAAACAATAGAGCAAGTGAAAATAATTACAAATGAAGGCGGCTCCGAGACATGCGTACGCAACAGCAGGTTACCGTGAGTCCCCATTGCGACGACCCGCACAGCTACTATCGATCATATTACCTAGATCTGTACACCAAAAATAATATACTGAAGTGTAGTATGAGCACACCACGGCGGTGCCCAGTAAGTATCAAGACTAACCTCGATGAGGTAGTGACGAGAAATAGTCAGGACACCTGCTAATCAATTAATATTAACAGGATATGATAATAAATATAAAGATAAAGATAACAGAGTAATATCAACTACGTAGAGAAAAATCCAAGTACAAACAATATAAACAATAAAGAGAGAACACGGATAGTAACGAACGGAAATCACGTAAATCAGATAACCCAAACAATTCAACACTGATGTAACAGAGACAGAGACAAGTAAGAATATATAAACTAAGAAAACAACGTCAACACAATGAATCACATCATGTTTAATACACCATCCCGACCATTTCAATCCTCGATTTCTCATATCATAATCTCAACTGTCGAACTTTCAACACATATGACACCTCGTGCCCACATATTTTCCATCTCACTCTTAACAACTAAATCCCCATGATATACAATATTGAATGTCCTTACGAACACATTTAAGGTGTTCAAGAAGTCGTATTTAGTCAATTTAAATAAAAATTTGAACTTTTAAATAAGTTTGGAAAATCGTGAGAAAAGATGAAGTTATATTTAGAAATAATTCGAGCAAGAAAATATCCCTTTAAATTTAAAATGCAATATCGAATGAATTATTTGTCACGACCCTAACCCGATCGTGATGGCACCCAGCACGACCTTGTTACAACAATTCCCACAAATCTTAGATAGATTTCAGAAGCAATAACACAATATAATTGGAGTCTGAATTTACTGAAAAGTGCGGAAATAACAAAAAATACATGAAATAATCCCGCTAGGACCTGGTGTCACGAGTCTGAACCTCTAAAATACATAATGTCGTACCGAAACTAAGTTTGACTAAGCTGAAAGTGCAAAAAATAAGAGATAAGGATGGAAGGGAGAAGGTCAATGGATGCGAACGCCGTGCAGCTACCTTGACTCTCCCGGAAAGTTGTATCTGCTAAACTGTTGGATCAACTCAGCATGTGACTACCATGGATCTGCACACAAGGTGCAGGGAGTAAAGTGAGTACTCAGACCCAGTGAGTAATACAAATAAATACGGTCCGAAGATAAGGAAACACATAAAATATACAAGGTAAGCTAAAAATCCAATGATACAGTAATATTTGAACCTTACAGCTGAACAACAAATAAAGGTGCAAATGCATGAACGCAATGCATATGACAGTACAATCCAGTACCCGCTGCGGTGTGTAGCCTGAGCCAACCATGTGTATGATTTATCATCGACGACACTCACTGGGGTGTGTACAGACTCCGGAGGGGCTCCTACAGCCCAAGCGCAATATACTAGTTAATCAATGTTACCTGACCGGTCAGCCAATGATACCTGACAAATTTACATCGTATGGTGCAATTGTCACCACTGTTTCAAGTCAACTCCTACAGTGTCATTATTACCAGTGTTTCAAGTCACTGCTGCGGTGCGTAGCCCGATCCATGATCAGTCCTGAAAATATTATGAAACTGTAATCCTCAGCCTGAAATATCATTTAAGAAGTCATTTGAGTTTTCAAAACTTAGAAATGTAGTTGAGTTTGCAAAACAGTATAAAATCTTTAGACTGAGACCAAATAATATGCAAATGCATGCATGAACAGGAATACCAATTCTTGATGGATTCTACAAGTCTCCACAAGGCCCCAAACATGGAAACAATCCCAATGAATCTTAATAAGGTATGTGTATCAATCACCAATCTAGTAGGAATATCAATCGGAATCGACAAAGTCACAATCCCCAATAGTAACCGACCCTGCACTTATCATGGAATGCGTTTCACGCCTCAATATAGCATTATGATGTGAAAGTCTGGGATTTCAAACCCTCAACAC
The DNA here is from genome assembly GCA_034376525.1 of Nicotiana benthamiana. Taxonomy (NCBI): domain Eukaryota; kingdom Viridiplantae; phylum Streptophyta; class Magnoliopsida; order Solanales; family Solanaceae; genus Nicotiana; species Nicotiana benthamiana. The sequence continues at coordinate 26,192,654 of CM067335.1, forward strand.
ATCACTTACAAGCATTACTCACCTCTAGTCGGTCGAAGACTAGCTCGCAATGCCCGTCCCTCTCAAATCGAACTCCTCGCGCGTCGAATCTAGCCAAAACCATAACGAATACATCACAATAGGATAAGGGAATATAAGCCAATTGAAAATAATCGAAAATCGCAAAATTAGCAAAACCCGAGCCCCAGACCGACTTCTCAGAATCCAAAAATTTCTACATCAATACGATCCTTATCTCGCCACGAGTCTATACATATCAAGTTCAAAAGAATCGGAGCCTATTTGACCCCTCAAATTATCAACTTTAGCTCTCGTAAGTTTCAAGCCCTAACCTCCATTTTGAACCTTTAATACCTCGGGTTTTTCAGTGTTAATCCATGTTTATACACCATAATATCGTCATTTAATTCCAAGAATTCTTACCTAATGATAGTCCTTGAAACCCTCTTTAAAAATTTCCCAAAACCCTCTTGGTTCGAAGTCCAAAATGTTTGTTCTTTCAAAATTTGCAAAGAAGACTTAACTTAAATCTGTCCATGTCTTTTTGCTTCTGCGCTCCAATTACCGCATATACGGTCACCGCTTTTGTGGTTCTCCAACCGCTTCTGCGGTTTCTCCCAAAATGCTCAGACCGCTTCTGCAGGTCCAAAATCGCATATGCGATCTCCGCTTTTGCGGAAACTTCTCCGCTTCTACGGACATTGCCCATGCCTCAAAGGACCGCTTTTGCGACCGCTTAGCCGCATCTCCAGAACCGCCTATGCGATCCCTTTTTCACATATGCAGAAAAGACTGAACCAGCAAACTAAATCATGCAATAAACTCCAACCTCTCCGTTTAACCACCCGAATTCGAGGCCCCCAAGACCTCAACCAAAAGCACATACATGATCTTATACCCTATCCAAACTTGCCAGAATCATCAAAACATTATCGTTAACACCAAAATCCTGAACTTTCACCAAATCAAAGCCTATGTTTATCAAATTCTTCCAAAACTCACATTCGATCAAAAAACCAACCTAAACACCTCTAATTCAATTGAAATTTTGCACACACATCCCAAATCACCTAACGAAACTACTACAACTCTCGGAATTTCATTCCGGCCCTCAGATCAAAATCTTACCTATCAACGGGATATCGCCAAAATGTTAACTTATCCAATTCAAGCCCAATTCTATAAGAAGCTTCCAAAATTACTTTTAATTGCTCTCCTAAGACTTAAATTATCCCCCGAAACTAACCGAACCATCAGAAATTCATTATGAGCCCTCTAACTCACAAGTCAACATCCGATTGACTTTTCCAAACCAAACCTTCCTTAAAGAGACTAATTATCTCATTTCCAACAAAACTCTATCCGAATCACATTAAACTCACCAAACACATATAATGAAATATGTAGAAGCATAAGACGGGAAAAACGAGACAGAAATACATTAGACAACGGGTCGGGTTGCCACATCATTACCTTTAACAGGGGAGTTGAAAACTTAAAACTTAGTCGAAATTTCTATTTAAGTAAAATACAACCTCGGACGGTTTAAGGGATATAATTGAGAAACTAATTGAACTGAGGATGTAATAATTATTGAAGTTATTAAAAACATTATGGGTTCTAAAGCAAGGATCACAAAAATAAAAGAATTTAATAGTTTAAACATTTGAATTTATAACAACAACTAAACATAGTGGACCGAAGGTGCACGGCGCCAAAATCCAATCACTAACAAGGATAAGAAAAACCAAACACAGAATTTCACTTTCATTTTTATTTATCTTGTGGCAGGCATGCCACCCGCTCCTATTTCACTTATCTTGTGGTAGGCGTACCACCCGCTCCCATTTCATATATCTCTTGGTAGGCGTACCACCCGCTCCCATTTCATGTATCTCCACTTCCATTTCATTATATCTTGTGGTAGGCATATCACCCGCTCCTATTGCATTATATCTTGTGGTAGGCGTACCACCCGCTCCCATTTCATATATCTTGTGGTAGGCATACCACCCGCTCCCATTTCATTATATCTTGTGGTAGGCGTACCACCCGCTCCCATTTAAATTTCTCATAATCAATTACAAAAGAATGCCGGCAAGGAAATAATAAGGAAACAACAATACCTCGGCAATTGAATAATAAGGAAACAATATATCTCGCAAGGGAGTCAACAACAAGGATAAACACGTCACGGCATGGGAACCAACATTAAGGATTAAATATGTTCTAGTAAGGGAATCAACTAAAACCAATCTTGTACCAATAATTAACTTCACAATAAAACCTCAACCACACAAAAAGATGTAATAAGCACGTGATAACTATACCAGCAACCACAACAATTAGACATGTAACCTACTTGCACGAAGTTATAGAGGAACTCACAACCAAGAAGTATAAAAAAATAAGGAAGGCAATCACTTCAATTAAGGAAATTTAGGGTCAATGTAACACGTAAAAATTAGAGGAAAGCTAACAACGTCATATGGAGCATATAGAGTCAATTTAAGCAACTAGAAAACCCAATCATAATAGGATACTTTCCACATGAGGATCTAAGAACTCTAGAGGCTAATTTCCCACAAATAAGAATGAGCACACACTCGTCACCTAGCATACATGGACTACAATTATCATAGAAGACTCAATTCCTAAGTGGAAGTCCCCCACACAATGTTAGGCAAGATAATTACCTCAATGGCGACAAACCGATACTCTAAAATACACTTCTCGGGTTAAAAGACCTCCGTACAGCCCAAATATAAACAAATTAACTTAAAATCACAAATAAAACACATAAGAAACTATTCCGGATCATAAAGTTTCAATCTTTACAAAGATATAAAAATCGGCACAAAAGTTGACCCCGGGCCCGCAGCTCGGAATCCATCGAATTTTACAAAAATCAGATCACCCATTCCAAAATGAGTTCAACCATAAAACAAATTACTAAATTCTAATACCATTTGGTCCTTCAAATCATGATTTTTCATTTTAGGAATTTTCTTCAAAAACCAACATTTTCCTCAACTCAAATATCAAATTAAATGATAAAAATGGAGACAAATTCATGGAATATAATCAATTCTAAGTTTAGAACACTTACCCAATCGTTTTGCTTGAAAAACCCACAAGGAATCTCCCAAAACCAAGCTCTAGAACGCCAAAAATTGTGAAAATGGCAAACCCTCAGAATAGGGTACTATTTATTCTGCCCATGTCTTAAAGCATCGCAAACGTGGAGGAAGTATCACGTTCACGAAAAAGAAAGATGAAGGCTACCGAGGCTACTCATCGCGAACGCGATAGTGCGTCTATGAATGCGAAGAAGGAAAATTCAATGGCCCTAAGACTGCTCTTTGTGAACACGTGAACTTGTACGTGAACGCGAAGGGTTAGAGGGCATAAATACGGGAACGCGATGGACGGATGCTAATGCACTGAAGGAAGAGAAAGAGCTTCGCGAACCCGGCTCTTTTAACACGAACGCGAAGAAGGCATTCCATCTAGTCTGCAACAAAGCTTTGTGAAGGCGGAAGGCGGGTCGTGATTGACAAAGAGGAATACCAGAAGCAGATACAACAGTTCAAGAAAAAGAGAAAATGACCCGTAGCCCACCAGAAATACACCCGAGGCCCCCGGGACACCGTCCAAACATACAAACAAGTCACATAACCTAACACAGACTCACTCGTGCTCTCAAATCATATCAAACAATGCTCAAAATATGAATCACACCAGGAATCGAACTTGAAAACTTTCAAACCTTCTAACTTCCAAAACTCATGCCAAAGCCTATCAATTCAATCCGGAATGATGCAAAATTTTGCAGACAAGTCCAAAATGACATGACGGAGCTGTTCCAACTCTCGGAATCATATTGCGACCCCGATATCACAAAAGTCAACTATGGGTCAAACTTGTCCATTTTCCAAACTTCAACTTTTCCAGCTTTCACCGAAATGCCTCGATTTATCCTAAGGACCTCCCAATCCAAATCCGGACATGCGCCTACATCCAAAATAACCATACGAAGCTATTGGAATCACCCATAGGTAAGCCTGACATAAAAATAACATCTATGCTTACTAACTTTAAATTACATTACTCTGAACAAATTACAATTCCCAAAATTGGCGGTACAAGTCACAAGCCCAACTGAGAGTAATTTCACAAATAATACATCTCTGTCTCAAAACAATAAAGCAAATGGAAATAATTACAAATGAAGGTGACTCCGAGCCCTACGAACGCAGAAGAAGGTTACTATGAGTCTCATTGCGATGACCCGCACAGCTACTATCGATCAATATACCTGGATTTGTACAGAGACAAAGTGTATAGAAGTGTAGTATGAGCACACCACAGCAGTGCCTAGTAAGTATCAGGACTAACATCGGTGGGTAGTGAAGAGGAACAGTCAGGACACCTACTAGTCAATTAAAATTAACAGGATATGATAATAAACATCAAGATAAAGATAACAAAGTAATATCAACATCAATGCGGAGAGTAAAATCCAAGTACAAATAGTATAAACAATAAAGGGAGAACACGATAGTAACGAACGGAAATCACGTAAATCAGATAACCCAAACAATTCAACACAGATATAACAGAGACAGGTAAGAATTTATCCAACTAAAGAAAATAATGTCAACTCAATCAATCATATCATGTTTAATAAATCGTCCCGACCATTTCAATCATCGATTTCTCATAACATAATATCAACTTTTGAACTTTCAGCATATATGGTACCTCGTGCCCTCATATTTTCCATCTCAGTGTTAACAACAAAATCCTCATGATATACAATAGTGAATGTCCTTACAAACGCATTTAAGATGTTCAGAAAGTCCTACTTAGATAACCCATCGTTACAACTTTGTAGAAATATGATTTTTTACCCTCCCCAAGATTTTTATATTTTAGCATAAATATTTAGTTTAGATTTAGTATCGCTCTCTTTTTACTTTATTTTATCTAAAAAAAATATTTTCCCTTAATCTGGCTTGTTGATATTTGATCTAGTCAGCTTTTTTTTTGAAAAAAAAAAAGACAAAAAAAATAGTCTTGCCATTTATTTTCCATAAATAGAGTTTGGTTGAGTTTTGTATCTGATTTTCGAGGTCATATTTAGGTCCGGTTCGTTGGTCCTCTTGTTTGGATACGATTTCCTTCTCAACAGTAAGGTTTGGTTTCTTTCCATTATATTCTCAAACCTTTGATTTGGGTGATATGTGAAAAATGGGATTGAAAGTATTTAGTTCATTTAATGATTAGCTTTTTGGAAATGTTTTAAGTTTGTTGAAATTGAAATCATGATATTCTTTTGCCACAAGGAAATATGTACTGAATGTTTGAGTTTTTTTAGTTATTAATTTTACGTCCTATTGCTCTTTGAAGAACGTGAATCGTTCTTATTTCTGTTGGAATTAAGAATTGTTTTTTAATAAATGTTTAGTTTAGAGTAGTCTTTCTGCTTCTTGTTCATTCTTTCTTGAAAATTTTATTTTTGAAAAGTATTAATTGTGAAACTTTGTAGGATAATTTACTCTTTTCTTTATGAATATACTGTCACGAGTCGGACTTTTCCATCATCGGGAGTCGTGATAGCGCCTACTGTCGAAGCTAGGCAAGCCAGCCCCTTTTATTCATTTTCACCAAAAACCTTAATCTAAAACAATATAATGCTGCATTAATTAATTAAAACCCCGCATAAGACTTTTAGCAATAATAGAACTGATATAGTGCGAAAATTAGCAACATGTCTTTACCCAGTATCTGGTATCACTACTCACGGACGATTAATAGAGTACTAAAAACAACAGTGTGAAAGAAATACATAACATGTATGTTTGATACAATTAAAATAAAATGGAAAAGATAGAGGAGACTCAGGGCCCGCAAACGTCAGCAAACTACCTCAGAGTCTCTAGACTGAAGGATCGCCCCCTAACTACTGCTACGATCCATAGGCTGTGTCCTGACATGTGCACAAAAAGGCACAGAAGCGTAGCATCAGCACAACCGACCCCATGTGCTGGTAAATGCCCGGCCTAACCTCGGCGAGGTAGTGAAGAGGCTAAACCGTACCTACCACAATTAACCTGTACAGATATATGTGTAATAACATGAGGAGAACAAGAATCTAAACAGATAATGAGGAGGGGACATACTGGGGGAGTAACAATTCAATTATAACTTCAACAAACAGGAAATGGAACTGAATATGTAATAATAAGTAAAGAAAGCCAGTGAATCAACAACTGCACTGCATCACCCTTCGTGCTTTTACTCTCATTTCTCACCAAAACAGTCAAATATAATGCACGACATCACCCTCGTGTTTTACTCTCAATATACAGCGCACGACATCACCCTTCATGATTTTACTCTCAAATGCATAGTGCACGACATCACATTTCGTGCTTTTACTCTCAATATACAGTGCACGACATCACCCTTCATGATTTTACTCTCAAATACATAGTGCACGACATCACATTTCGTGCTTTTACTCTCTCTTCCTCACCCAATCAATGGTCACGACCAAACGGGAAAGGAATGTATAACAAGACAATTTATCCCGGCAAGGGAAAATAACTCCACAATAAATTCTGGCAAGGGAAAGGTGCCAAAATTTCCTTTTTAGTTCATTTGCTTCTCAACTATAACTTCATAGTTCATTTAGCAAGTAGTTATCACATTTTTATTTCTTTCAAAATTTTAGTAGCAATTATTACTCACGGTCATGATAGACTCGGGCGCATAGGTAACCGTCACCATACCTATACACCTACCCACATAGCACATAGCAAATATTAATCTAATTCTATTCCCTCAAGCCAAAGTTGGATCAAACACTTAGCTCGAATCAGAAAATAGCAAGTCAAAGTTCAACAATCGTCTTTCCTCTAGAATTCGACCCCAAACCAACGATATCTAACATAAATTGATTAAATATTATCAATAACCAGGATACAATTTCCTAGCTTAGAAATGTGTTTTCTAATTTTCTTCCAAAAATACCAAAATCTGACACCGGGCCCACATGGTCCAAACTCGAGGTTCGGACCAAATTCCAATTGCCCATAACCCCACAAGTCCAAATATATGATTTGTTTTAAGATTCGACCCCAAATTGAGGTTGAATCGCCCAAAGTTCTCAAAAACTAACTCTACCCAAAAAGCCCTAATTTCTACGTTAATTCTATAATTTAGGACTAGAAAATTGATGATTTGATGAAGGAATAATGGAAGAACGAGGTTGGAATCACATACCCAAAGAGTAATGATGAAGTATAAGCTTGAAGTTCGTCAATGGAGAGAGTAAGGGGAGAGCTCGTGTGAGAAATTGAATAAATCCCGTAATAAACAGTGCTGGAATTAAATATATCACTGAAGCATTTTGTGCTTCGCGATTGCGACACCTGGGTCGCGTTCGTGATGAAGGATATTAGATTTAGACATGATATCGGTTTGTAGACTGGTTGTCTCTGTGTTGGATTATTTTAGACCGTTGTGCTATGGATTATATCGAAAGATGCCACAGGTTGCATGGCGAGGTGCATCGGACTATGTTCTAGCGGAATGGTTGTGTTCCAAGGACCAAAAGATGGCTGGTAGGATTTTTTCCCTTAATTTGGCCTTTAAGGCGAGAGGCGGTGTAGAGGTTTCTACCAGTGATTCAGTTCCGGCCTTAACGGACTTTTCGGATGCGTGTTCCAATTTGAGTCGACTCCGCTGGTTCTGAATTGTATTTTCGAAGGATACATTGACTTGACCATTGCTAATTTTATCAGCGATCTGGAGTGATCTATGAGTTGTTTTCTATGTTGCGACACGTTATGATTTACGGACTATGGGCACATATGGTGCAGTGCTATCGAGATTCATAGTGGAAGTTGAGTTTTGTAGCTTGCACCGCCATAAATAGATATGCTTATGCATTCAGTGTGCTTACGACCGATACTCGGTATTTGGTTATAATGAGCCAATTCGGCTTGAGGTGCATCTCCCTATGTGAGATATTTGAGCGGATCGGGTGGCACGCCGCCACAGGGTATATTATTTGGATAGGGTTGTGCGCTGAAATAGTGTGATGTTGAGAATAGTTTTCCATATGTTTCTTTGTATGCCTTGTTTCCTGGTTTCTGAGGGAAGTCTGTATTGGGAGTTGCTTGGCGAATAGCACACCGGTTGTGTCCTTTCAGGACTGAATGGTGTATACTACTTGCTTCACCGAATGTGTGATGGATTGCTTGGTTTCAGACACCAATCTGTGAGTGCTGGTCAAGTTCGAGTATAGCGAATTGAGGCGCTTCATGTGAAATGGTGTTTGGATGAGATCGCGTATTATAGCGAGGCTACATGGAGATTAGAACCTTCAGCAAAGATTCATGTATTCTATTTCTATGATGTGGGACAGGGTCCCAGCCTTGTGTTGTAATGGTATTGATGAGCTTAAAGTACAACTCTTTCGTTTGAGTCATTTTTATGACTTGAGTATGTTCAGACCGTCTATTACTGGTATGGTTGTTATGTAAGTTGTGGCTTAGGCCATATTGATGTTTCATGTCACCAGGACGGTTTGTTTGGTTAGAAGAGACCTTTGGGGTCATTAATGGATATGAACGGATTTGGTTTCAGCTGTTCGGAAGGTTAATATCGAGTTTTGGCTCGGAGATATGTTGTGGTATTAGTCAAAAGGTAAGAATGTCATCGTGAATGGTTGATCTGAGAAATGGTTATGGACTACTGAGTGGGGATTTTTGAAGTGAAAAGTGCAACAGAAATTGCTCTCTGCGATCGCGTAATGTGGGATGCGATCGCGTAGGTGCGGATTTTTGGCCAGTGCGTTCGCGTCAAAAAGTTTGCTATCGTGTAGGGGCGAATGGTAGCTCTCTGCGGTCGCGTGATGTTGTATGCGATCGTAGGAGCAGGAGTCAATGTTCCGCGATCGCGTGGGCATTCCCGCGATCACGTATGAGGAAAATTGAGGTTCTGGAATTTTTTCCCCGCGATCGCGTACGTTGGGTCGCGATCGCATAGAGTAAATCACTGGGAGTATAGAATATTTTAAGAGTTATTTCACCCGCGACTTAAATATATTTTCCTCCATTGTTAAGCAACCAAAGGAGCTATTTGAGCTATTTGAAGCTTGTTTTCAATGGGTATTGATTGGAGGTAAGTCTCTTGACTTAAAAACGCCATTTTTAGGAAGAATCAACCCTCAATGCCATGAAATTGTGTAGAAAGTTTGAAGAACTAGGGCTTAGTTCTTAGAAATGAATTTTGGGGATTTGAAAGGTCATCCAGACTCCGTTTTTGATGAACTTTATATGTACGGACTTATGGCGAGACGAGGAATCTAAAGATGTGATTTTAAGATTTTTTCAAGAAGTAGGCCTGGGGCTCGGGTTTTACCAACTTCGTGATTTTTAGCATTTTTCAAATAATTTCAATTGGGTTATGTTTATTTAGCCTATAATAACATATTCATTGTGATTTTTGCTAGATTTGACACGTGAGGAGGTCGATTTAAGAGGAAAGGGCATCGCGGGCTAGTCTAGGGCCGGTTAGAGGTGAGTAGTCTGCATTGATGATAGGGCATCGCGGGCTAGTATTGGGCCGGTTAGAGGTGAGTAGTTTGTATATATGATGGACTGAGGGTTTGAAACCCCGATTTATCATATCGTGACGCTATGTTAGGGCGTGACTCGCACTCCATGGCAGGTGGAGGATGGTATATGATTAGGGATTGTGACTTGATCCATCCCAAGAGCTGAATATAAATTATTGGCGGCTGATATGCACATTGTGTTGTTGATAATTGGGCTTAATGCCATGTTTGGGGCCTTGTGCCGATCTGTAGTACCCGTCTAGGGTGAATATCTGTGTGATAACATGATTTGCATAATCATTGATCTCTGTCCTGTGCTTAATCACTGTATTAAAAGCTAAGTCACCTTATTTCTGAAATTTATTAATTAAATGATACTCACCTTAATAATTCGAAACTCGCAAAGAATCAGATTGAATCTGTTATGTGTTTTACATGCATACTGTGGACTGAGTACTGGGTCGGGCTGCACGCCGCATCGATGATATATTGATATTGCGCTTGGGCTAAAGGAGCCCCTCCGGAGTCTGTACACACCCACAGTGAGCGCCATCGATGATAAATAAATATGGATGGCTCGGGCTGCACGCCGCAGCGTATTCATGTGCGTTGCATTGAATCTTTATCTGATACTTGACTGTTATATTGTTATTGCTTTGTTGTTAGTTCATAGCTAAGGAATATGACTGTTAGATTTAGCTTTGCTTTGTGGCATTTCGCGGATTTCTTACTTTCAGACATTTTTCTATGCTTATTATTCATTGAGTCGGTAATACTCACCCCTACTCTCTGCAACTTGTGTACAGATTCAGGTACACCGGAGGCTAAGAGAACACTCGTAGTCTCCAGATATTTTCCAGAGTCGTTGAGGTAGCTGTTTGACGTTCGCAAGACCTGACTGCTCAACATATTCCAGTTCATTATTACTATATACTTCACCGGATTTTATATTGTTATTCAGATATTATTATTATTTCGTTGTATAGAGGCTCTAGACTCGTGACCCCAGATCTTATGGGTGTTGTTATCTGTTTTTTTGTATTTATCCATATTACTCTATTAATATTTTTGGACTATTATTATGAAATTACTATAATATTCTTAAATTGTCGGCTTGAGACTTAGTGTTAAATTGAAAGCGATTGATGGTTAGGCTTACTTAGCTTTAGGGCCGGGTGCCAGATAACAGAGTCAATGGCATTCAGTGCAAGAAGATGAGATAAGGGACATTAAGACTTTCATGTTGAATAGAAACAGGAATTAACCAAAGTATATAAGGAGGAAATTCACATAAAAAAATAACCATGTGTGGAACAAAATTGATAGAGTCATTGTGAATACAAAATATATGACAAATATGAAACAAATAGAAGTGATAGTTATGGATCCATTGATCTCCGACCATTCTCCTCTGAGTATTCAATTTGAAGATACATGTCACGATCTTAGTTCACCATTCGTGAACATATCATGACGGCACCTAATCACTATGACTAGGTAAGCCTGACAGTGCGGAAACAACATCATTTGCGAAAGTAATTAATAAAAACTGGGTAAACTTAAGGAAAAATGTATATATGTGTCACTAGGAATATACAAATCAGCATCACAAGTCTGAAACAACAATCCCAAAATTCGGAAACACGCGGGAAACACATGCAATAGAAATGTATAATAAAGGCTTTAAATTCCAGAAGCATCTACATCAAAGAAAGACAGGAAGCTAAGCACTACAAGATAGATTAAGAGGGAGACTCTTTGGTCTGCGGACGCTGTAGATATACCTCAAGTCTCTGTAGCTCTCCCTGATCAATGATAATGCGCCTGAGAGGATGTACCTGGATCTGCACATGAAAAACATGCGCAGAAGAGGCGTTAGTACACCATAGCGATACTCAGTAAGTGCCAAGCCTAACCTCGGTCGGGTAATGACGAGGAAGGTCAGGGCCCTACTTAGGTAAGCATAATAATAACAATGTATAGTATGAAAATAGGTAGAATAATGGAAACAGCAGCGAAATAAGACATAATCTACAAGTCAACAACAAATAACCTAGATAAGAATAAACACGAAAAAGTACAGCTCAATACACTTGATGTCATAAGGATCTCCCAGGATACCGTCCTATTGTCCTTTCTCAACTTCTCCCGGGGTATCGTCCCTACTCCATCATATATGTATGTCTGAAGGATCTTCAGGGATACAATACCGTAGTCCAACTATCAATGTGCAGGGGGTTCTGCCGGGAATCTAACTCGTAGTCCCAAAATAAACAAATAAGGGGGAGCTACCGGAATCCCATATCTGTAGTTCCAATGTAAATGCGCAACCACAACCAAAAGATATTCAGACTTCAAGTACAAATCACCAGCAAAAAGGTAATACTAGCCTAACATGCTTCACATAGTTCAAATTGGGAAACTTGAGCAAATAGCTAGTCAAGTTTAACTAAGCATGCTTTTTCTAACTAATACAGGTTAAACTTGCATTTAATATGATCAATTAGGCAAAACGACACAATTTAAATATTCTAACTAAAAACCAATTTTCAATAATTAGCTCAAGTACGCGCTCATCACCTCACGTACAAGGAATTCAAACATTAAATAACATCTCCCAAGAGGAACGGTCCCCCACCCAAGGTTAGACAAGTCACTTACCTCGAACCGACTAATTAATAAACTAGGAAACACACCTTTGCCACGAGTATCTTGTTCCAAATGGCCAAAATCTATTCATTTCAATTACATATCGTAAAAAACATTGCAAACAACTGATTTCACTATTGAAGTTAAAGTTACTACGCAAAAATATGTAAAATGACCAAAATGCCCCTCAGGCCAACGTCTAACAATCGGTTAATTTTTACATTTTCAGAACCCTCGTACTTTCACAAGTCTAACCATATAAAAATCTCCTAAGTCGGAGGTCAAATTCCCACTCAATACCCAATAGTTTGGTCTAAGGAGTTTTTCCCAATTTTTGATTCCAAAATTCGAAATTAGATGATGGATTTAATATTGTATTAATGGAATACAACTAAATAGGAATAATGAAACAATACCCAATGATCTTCTATTCAAAACCCACTCAGAATCACCCTCTTCCGAGCTCTCAATTGATATTTCCAACTTTTGAAACTAAACCTTCCAAATTCTCTTTTTTTTGAAGAGGAGTCTTCGCTTCTGCGGTCAAGGGACCACTTCTACGGTACCGTTTTTGCGGGATATCGACCCCTTTTGCCATTTCATAAGGGGATGCCAAATATCGCTTCTGCGATGGTCAAGGCCGCTTATGCGGTTCTCAAGCCGCATAAGCAAAAATAACAGAAAGGCAGAACCAGCTGCTGCAACACTTCAAAAATTCCTCCATTAACCACCCAAAATCATCCTGAGGCCCCCGGGACCTCAACCAAAAGCACCAATAACACATAATACCTCATTCGAACTTGTACCAATCTTTAAACCACCTAAAACAACGCCGAAAACTTGAATTAAACAAGGATTTGTGCCTAATAAAGACAATTTTAATCGGACTCTCGGATCAAAAACTCACTATCGGACTGGAAACTTCAAAAATTCAAACTTCGGCATTTCATGCCTAATTAAGCTACGCACTTCCAAAATACATTCCAAACACGCTCCTAACCCTGAAATTGCCTAACGGAGCTAACGGAACCATTGATTTTCCATTCCGAGATTGTCTTCATACTGTTCCAATTACGAACCAATATCCAACACTTAAGCTCTCATTTAGGGACTAAGTATCCCAAAACTCTCCGAAACCCGACACCGAACTTTCCGATAAATCAAATATAGCAAAAATAAAATTAGGGGAAGTAGGTAATGGGGTATCGGGGTGTAAATTCCAAAAATGACCGGCCGGGTCATTACAATACAGCTCAGGGAGGTCCAAAGCCATATCGCTTTTATAAATATGTGGCGGTGATTCTATAATTCCTAAAGGTGGTGGAGTATGCATGGAACACACCTAGAAAATTTCAGGGGATGCAAAAAGTGTGGCTGAAGTTTGAACGTTTAATAAGAATTGAAAACACTACATCCTGAGGAATTTAAAGGTGTCAAGGAGAAAGTACAAACAATTAGCAGGCAACTACAAGAGACGCAAGAACAAATGAAGGAAACATATCACCAGACATCTCTTTTTGAAACTGAGAAGGAGTTGAGAGTACAACTAGAGAAATGGGGATTCATAGAGGAAAGTATAGTACGACAAAAATCAAGAAACTAGTGGTTAAAACTTGAGGATTCAAATAGTCAGTACTTCTATGCTTGTTTGAAGAATAGAACATTGCAAAATTATATCAAATCCCTTGTTAATCAAGCAGAGAAACTATTGCAAACATAACATGAAGTGAAAGAGGAAGTAGTGGGGTTTTATAGAGAGATGTTGGTTAAAGTTGTAGAACAAATGCTCGCGATAAATCATGAGATAATTAAAAATGAGCCAATGCTGACAAGAGAACAACAACTGAAACTGATAGAGCCAATCACCACGGAGGAAATATGTACAACAGTGAGGAACATAGCTGACAACAAAGCTCTACCGTGAGGTGGATTCAATGCTTTCTTCTTTAAGAAAGCATAGCATGTTATGGGACAAGATGTGATAAATTCAACAACTCAATTCTTTGCCACTGAGGAGCTTTACAAGCCAATCAACTGTACTTCAGTAACTTTGATCCTAAAGGTTAAAAGCCAAAGTTCAGTTAAAGAGTAGATACCTATTTTATTTTGTACTGCAATGTATGAGATAATATCAAAAGTGTTCACCCAAGATTACAAATGGTCATGGATAGTCTCATTGATGTTTTCAAGGCTGCTTTTGTCCTAGGATCAGCTCAAATAACATCATATTAAGTTATGAACTAGTGAAGGGATATGGGAAGGAATAAATCCAAGATGCATGATTAAGCTAGACATGCAAAAAGCTGATGACTCTTTGGGGTGGTGTTTTCTGGAGCAAATTCTAATTAATATGAACTTTCCAATCTACTTTCTGAAATGGATTATGAAGTGCATTACAATTGTTTCCTACTCTATTTGGATAAATGGAAGGTCTACCAGCCCTTTCCCAGCAATAAAAGTGGCTCAGACAGGGAGGTCCATTGTCCCCATTCCTGTTTGTACTAGTCATGGACTACCTAACTAGATTGCTAAGAACACTGAAATGCCAACCCGATTTTAATTACCACCCAAGGTGTGAAAAACTACAAATAATCCAATTGGGATTTGCCGATGATCTTCTGCAGTTCTGCAGACGTGATAAAATACCTATTCTCTTGCTATACAGCTGCTGCATAAAGTTCTCTAGGGTCTCAAGACCGAAATCAAACAGAAGCAAAACTTCTATTTACTTTGGTGGTGTAAGCCTAGTAGTGCAACATGCAGTTGTGGATAAACTTGGTTTCACCGAAGGATTTCTTCCTATTATATCTACTGATAAATATGATTATTGGATTATTGATTTAGGTGCCTTAAATCATATGGTTTCATCCTTAGAATTGTTTTTCAATCCCTTACATGTTTCCTCCAGTAGTACTACCACTATTCATTTGCCAAATGGAGATAGTACAAATATCACTCATACATGGTCCTGTCTTATATCCAATTCACAAACTATGCACAATGTGGTTTATATCCCTCAGTTTAAATATAATATTTTATCAGTGTCTAAATACACTAAGCAATTACAATGTTCACTCACTTTTTATTCAGATTTTTGTATATTTCAGGACCTTTTCAGTGGCATGGTGAAGGGGCTTGGTAGACTGTAGGGTGGACTGTACATACTCAAGCCTTTCACACCTGCTGCTGCTGTTGCTGCTTCAACATTCTTGTCTTCCTCAATCAAAACTTACTCTACTGCTTTGTGTCATCAGAGATTGTGGCATGCACCCTGCATAATTTTACAAAAATATCCTACTATAAAAAATCAATTGTCAGCATCCAATAATTATGATTGCCCTATATGTCCACTAGTTAAACAAATTAGGTTACCATTTCCTATTAGCACAACTAAGTCCAATAACACTTTTGAGCTTGTGCACGTGGAGGTATGGGGACCATATAGGGTCTGTACCTATAATGGTTTTAGATATTTTCTCACCTTTGTTGATGATTACTCAAGAATGACATGGAGTTTTCTGTTAAGATTTACAAGTGATGTATTTGTTGTCTTGAACGATTTTATTCAACTTCTACAAAACCAATTTTCTACCTCTATTAAGACCTTTAGATCTGACAATGGTCATGAATTCTCTAACGATCCCGTTCTATTCTTTGCATATCTAAAGAAATCCTTCACCAAAGTAGTTGTGTCTATAGTCCAAAATAAAATAGAGTGGTTGAAAGAAAGCATAGGCATTTCTTGAAGCACGCATACCCTTGAAATACTGGGGTGAATGCATTCTAGCAGCTACATATATTATCATCAGATTACCTAGTGTCATTTTTAAAGGAAAGTATCCTTACGAGCTATTCCATGGTTCATCACCTACCCTTAGCCATATAAGAACTATACGGTGCCTTTGCTATGCCACAAAGACAAATTATAGTGACAAATTCTCTCCAAAGTCTACTCCATCCATTTTATGGGATACTCCTCCACTCCAATGGGTTACAGGTTGCTTGACATTGAATCTTGGAAGTTCTTTGTAAATAAAGATGTTTTGTATAAAGAACACATGTTTCCTTTTAGAAACCTAAAGTCTTAGTTCCTATCCTCCACAAATTCTACACTTAATTCTCCTTCAGTGTCTTCTCCTGCTTTGTCTACACCTGACTCTTTCTCTTAGACTCTTGTTGATTCTTCATCAGCACCTGAACCTATCATTAATCCTGAACTCCCTTACCTGATGAATTTAACATCCTCTTCCCTGAATCACTAATCTCCTTCTTCTCCACTTTCTCCTTTGCCACCTGACACTACTACTCCATTTCCTTCCCTTGAACCTATACCTGATCCACCCAGAAGATCAGATAGACCTCTCTAACCTTCCATCTCATTCATAGATATGTACATCCCCCTTGGACTTATACTTCCTCTGCTTACCCTATACATCAGTTTGTTTCTTATTCACACCTACCTGTTCATTTTCAATCTTTTCTAGCCTCCATCTCTTCAGACACAGAACCCCCTACCTTCTCTCAAGCTGCTAAGGATGAAAGATGGGTTGAAGAAATAAAGCTTGAGATTGAGGCTCTGGAACAAAATCACAGTTGGGCAGTATAGGGCATAAGTGGGTGTATAAAATAAGTACAATGCAGATGGTATAGTAGAAAGAATTAACGCTAGGTTAGTTGTGGAAGTCTATACACAACAAGAGGGTCTAGATTTTCATGACACTTTTTCTCCTATTGCTAAACTCACTACTGTCAGAGCAGGTGTTGCTACTGCAGCTCTGAAACACTTGCTAGTTTATCAGATGGATGTCCATTATTCCTTTTCAATGGGGATTTTGAGGAAGAGATGTACATTATTATTCCAAAGGTTTTTAGCAGCCAGGGGGATCTTAAGGTACGTAGGCTACTTAAATTGCTATTTGGCTTGAAACAGGCATCACGACAATGGAATATGAAACTAACTCAAGCTTTTCTAAATTTTTGTTTTTGTCAAAGCAAGAATAACTACTCCATGTTTACTAAATTTACTAAGGATAAGTTTGTTCTTGTAATTGTGTATGTGGATGATCTACTTGTTACAGTGAATGACATGGAACAAATTAAACATGCTAGAGACAAACTTCACCAGAGTTTCAAATTGAAGGATCTTGGGCAATTGAGTTTATTAAGTATGCTGAAGGCATCTTAATGTCACAAAGGAAATATGATCTTAAGATGATTTGAGAAGTAGGATTGGGAGGATCAAAGCCAAAAGAGACTCCAATGGAGAAAACTATAAAACTAAGAAATGTGGATTTTGATGCTTGTGTGACTACAAATACTACTGATGAAATACTAGAAGACAGGGGGAGATTCCATAAGCTAGTTGAGAAGTTGTTATACCTAACTATCACTAGACATGATATCTCATATATTGTCCAAAGGTTAAGTTAGTTTATGCATGCTCCAGAGAAGTCTCACTGTGAAGTTGTACTAAATGGTGAGTATATAAAGAAAAAACCAAGTCTTGGAGTTCTAATGTCTAGCAAAAGCAGTCAACAAATACAAGCCTTTTATGACTCAGATTGGGCATCATGCCCAATGTCAAGAATATCAATAACTAGATATTGCATCAAACTAGGAGAATCTCTCATTTCTTGGAAGGCAAAGAAACATAATACTATCTCTTGAAGTTCGCCAGATGCTGAGTATAGAAGCATGGCACATACAGTTGCAGAACTGGTCTGGCTTAATGGATTGTTGAGAGAAGTGCAGATACCTATGGATTTTTATTTGATAATAAAGCAACATTGCAAATTTTTTCTAATCCCATGTATCATGAGAGGACAAAGCACATAGAGATAGATTGTCATTTCTTACGAGAAAAAATCCAAAAAGGGCTTATCAGAACCTCACATGTATCTAGTCAAGAACAACCAACTGGCATACCAACTAAAGCTTTGGGACATCAGCAACATGCCTATTTGTTATCCAATTAAAATATCAGATCATTCGTTTAAAGGAAGTACACCTCTAGAAGATTAGTTAGGAAACAATTAGTTGTCAATAGTTTTTAATTTGTATTAGATAGGTAGTTAGAGAAGTTAGATTAGCTGATTAATTCCCTTGTATAAATATAGAATTGTACAATATATTTGACTCGGTTAATAAGAAATACAGAGAATCTCTCACACTCTCTCTCTTTTTCTTTCTCTCTTTTGGAGCCTAATTTGAGAGGGAAAGGGTCGTTATGGATTGATTTAGCTGTGGAAGTTGAGGTAAGTGTTTGATCTAACTTTGGCTTGAGGGAATAGGATTAGAGTATTGCTTGCTAATTGCTAATTGTTGAGTACGGTGTATAGGCATGGTGACGAGTAGCTATACACTGGTGTCTAGCATAACCGTGACTCCGTATTTGTGCTTATTCTGATTTTTGATGTGACTCTTCCTTGTTTAATTAATGATTTCCATGTAATTTGGAGAGTATGAGAAAGAATTATGAATTGAAAACTCTGTGGAGCGTCAGCTTGAATGATAAAGTAATTATTTGTATAAAATGAAATAAAGAGAAAGAGACGTGATTATTCCCTTTCCGGGTTGTACTCGTATATTGATTTATCTCCCTTGACTAGATGTGAAAGTTGTTGTTGTTATTGTTCCCTTGTCGGGATTTAACTGTTTACGTGTGTTTTTCTTTGCAGGGATCTTTCTATTACTGTTGTCTATCCCCTCGCCCCATTGTTTGTGATTGTTGTTTGGGTGAGGATGTGTGATAAAGTACGATGAGTGATGCCGTGCACGACTGTGATGATTACTAATGCACGAAGGAACATTCCGTTTCATGATATGCCATGATATGCGTATAAATATAGAATTGTACAATATATGTGACTCGGTTAATAAGAAATACAGAAAATCTCTCTCTCTCTTTCTTTCTCTCTTGCCCTAATCTTTTTAATTCTCGAGCTCGCTTCTTCCCCATCAATGGCGGTCCCCAGCTTCATTTTAACATAAATTATGGATTCTCCACTAAATTTAATATGAGACTTGGTCTTGTATGCAATCCAGCAAAGGAATATCGTCTATTACCCAATCGTTATTACAATGTATATGGACGTGTATGGGCTCTTCCAATGTGAACGTGAATATACATGCATCTCCGGGAGCAAGTCATGGACAAAGGCGGACTTAGAATTTGAAGTTTATTAATATCTATGACGATCATAACTGCGTTTACAATAAAAAATTCATAAATATCTAATAAGTTTTTTTAATACATGCATATATAGGGACTGTGCAAAAGCTACTACATTGATCAGCTAGTTGTGATTCTATTACAGTAGTAATTGTCTATTATTAATATATCAAAAATAATTTATGTATTACAAAACTAATCTAAAAAGAAAGTATCATCATATTTCAATTAGAAATATAATTGGGTAAAACTGTCTATTTAAAATGAGAGAATTGTGAGAAATTGCGAAGCCTCATAGCATTTTCGGAAGTCTACAATTCGACAAAACCAATTTCTAACCTTTAGACTATCAAAGTAGACTCTGCATTAAAAGTTGAAATATATGATGCAACAATGACATAAGCTCTTATGAGGATTTTCGACATTTGCAAACAAAATAGGGTAGACAAATATATTGTAGGAATTACTTTTGCAAGGAAAATTTCGGCTTCTAATAGTAATTCCGATTGGGCTTCCATGTATTGTAATATTTAACTGCTACTTTAAATAATACTATCCACTTAACCAAAAAATGAAAAATAAAGTACATAAACTTTAAATAATAGGGAAATTTGGATCAACAGACCCCAGACGCCAAGAATGAATTAATAGGCTGCTGGTTGGCTGACTAGCTAGTTAGTGTAAAGTCAAGTAAGGCAACTGGGAAATGATTAGTTGTTTAAATAATTGGCTGCACTTTTCTCACAACTATATATATATATATATACACTTGTCCCTTCTCTTCCATTCAAATCATCAGCAATTCAGAGTTCCTAATTTCCTTCTTCCTTAAAACGAACAAAAACAATACCCTCATCTTTTAATTTATTAGCAATATAATGGCCTCAGCAGCAGTAGCCAACTATGAAGAAGAGATTGTTCGCCCCGTCGCCGACTTCTCCCCTAGTCTCTGGGGTGATCAGTTCCTTTCATTCTCCATTGACAATCAGGTAAATTCAGTTTGCAAGCATGTCTTTATGTGTTATTGAACAACATTAGTTTTGCTAATTTCTTTCAACTTTCAAATACAATATTATTATACATAGGTTGCACAAATGTATGCTCAAGAGATTGAAGCATTGAAGGAACAAACGAGGAGTATGCTGTTAGCAACCGGAAGGAAATTGGCTGATACATTGAATTTGATTGACATTATTGAACGCCTTGGCATATCCTACCACTTTGAGAAAGAAATTGATGATCTTTTGGATCATATTTTCAACCAAAACTCAAACTTCGATGATTTCACCACTTCTGCACTTCAATTTCGATTGCTTAGGCAACATGGTTTCAACATCTCTCCTGGTAACTTCATCATGAACCACACCTTCAATGTTGTTATTAAAATTAGTATCCATTTGCTGCAACAAGGTTAATTAATCTTGAGCTTTCTTTCTTGAAATATATCAGAAATTTTCAGCAAATTCCAAGATGAAAACGGCAAATTCAAGGAGTCTCTTGCCAGTGATGTCTTAGGATTGTTGAACTTGTATGAAGCTTCACATGTAAGAACTCATGCTGACGATATCTTGGAAGACGCACGTGCTTTCTCCACTATCCATCTTGAATCCGCAACTCCACATTTGAATTCTCCACTAAAGGAGCAAGTGACACATGCCCTTGAGCAATGTTTGCACAAGGGCGTTCCTAGAGTCGAGACCCGATTCTTCATCTCTTCAATCTATGAGAAGGAAAAATCGATGAATAATATGTTACTTCGATTTGCCAAATTGGATTTTAACTTGCTCCAGATGTTGCACAAACAAGAACTTGCTGAAGTATCAAGGTGCGACGCCGAACCCTTTTTGATTCATCAACATATATATCTCAAGTACTAATGCTAATTTGTTATGCTACAGGTGGTGGAAAGGTTTGGATTTCGTAACAACACTTTCATATGCTAGAGATCGAGTAGTTGAATGCTACTTTTGGGCATTAGGAGTTTATTTTGAGCCTCAATACTCTCAAGCTCGTGTCATGCTCGTTAAGACAATATCAATGATTTCGATTGTCGATGACACCTTTGATGCTTATGGTACAGTTAAAGAACTCGAGGCATACACAAATGCCATACAAAGGTATGAACTTCTTAAATTCACTTATTCAGATATTCCTTAATAGTGAATGTCATCGTGAAAATATTGAGACGATCTTCTACTCATTATAGTTGTGCTCTTTCAAAATGCATGAGTTCACCTTAATTTTGTCATCCTGCAGATGGCATATCAAGGAAATTGATCGGCTTCCTGATTACATGAAAATCAGCTATAAAGCTATTCTAGATCTTTACAACGATTATGAAAAGGAATTGTCTAGTGCTGGAAGATCTCATATTGTCAGCCATGCAATTCAAAGAGTATGTTTGAGCTACTTAACTATCAAAATACGTTTTCTCCTTATTCTATTTCTCACTTTGTTTTACCTTGAGTACGTCTTTTAGTGGTCAGAAACTTGATATAATTCAATCATAATTTTCCAACACTTAAATATATATGTTTTGTATTCACAGATGAAAGAAGTAGTAAGAAATTACAATGTCGAGTCAACATGGTTTATTGAAGGATATAAGCCACCTGTTTCTAAATACCTAAGCAATGCACTGGCAACTACTACATATTACTACCTTGCGACAACATCATATTTGGGTATTAAGTCTGTTACGGAGCAGGATTTTGAGTGGTTATCAAAGAATCCTAAAATTCTTGAAGCTAGTGTGATTATATGCCGAGTTATTGATGACACAGCCACGTACGAGGTATGAGTTATCTCTTGAAATTATATCATTATATGAGATTTGTACAAACAAAGTATTGCGATGACTATTGAGGCAATATAAAAGCTAACCTCTAATATATTTGCCTTTCTAGGTTGAGAAAAGCAGGGGACAAATTGCAACAGGAATTGAGTGTTGCATGAGAGATTATGGTCTATCAACAAAAGAGGCAATGGATAAATTCCAAAAAATGGCTGAGACAGCATGGAAGGATCTTAATGAAGGTCTTCTTAGGCCCACTCCTGTATCTGCAGAGTTTTTAAATCCTATTCTCAATCTTGCTCGTATTGTTGAGGTGACATATATACACAATCTAGATGGATATACTCATCCGGAGAAAGTCTTAAAACCTCACATTGTTGCCCTACTTGTGGACTCCATCCAAATTTGAGCTGCCAATTGTGCGCATCTTCATTCACTCTTTGTTGAGAAAGTAGTTATATATTTGTTTTAATTTTAATTCAATTGTATATTAAGCTGTTAGGGAGTTAGGGTTGTGTAGTACACTTCCGAACTAGGAGCTCCTTAATTAAGATCCTTGTAAGAAATAATGTACAAGTGTTATGAATGGCCACTTGCATTGTTGAGAATTCTTTTTATATAACAATAGATTCTTATAAATAGATTCTCCTGGAAACAATTTTTCAGTGTCTGAAGAAATCTGAGCCTTTTCCTCGTCCTTGCTTCAGTATTTTTTTTTTAACCATACTTTGTCTCGCAAAGAATCTTAAATATATATATATATTTAAAGGTTAAGAAAGCGTTGACATAATTGAATCAAGAGTAGTGCTACAATCTACATTATGCGCTATGTGTTGGCACACAATAGCTATTTTTGGATTTATGTTATCCTGTGAATGCCATCAACGATTTTCCTTTAATTTTGAAAATAAACCACTATTCCGTCTTAATTCCGTATAAGCTGGAGTGAATAAACGGACCCGTAGGAGGTCGAAAAGCCATAGTGCAGCAAGCGAGTTGGAGCAACAACTAAGTATCTTGTTTTTTTTTTTTTTTTGCAGCTTTTTTCTTTTCTTTTACATGAGGTCCGCAAGAAAGTGATTACTAATTAAGGGTTGTAGCATTCTTCTAGATCAAATTTTGGGCTAAAGTTGTTACTGGATTCCCAGGAAGCCGCATGTTAGCCTCTAGATCCCCCACTAGTCATAGAGATTTTGATGTCGCGCATCAGGAGGGCTTTACCCCGTTAGTGAACTTTGACAACGCAAATTTATCGGATTAGTCGAATAAGTGAGATTTGAACACTCGATTGGTAAACTAAACAAAAGAAAAAATTACGTTTGACAATGGGGTGCCTTTGCAATGGTGCAAATTAAATGCCATTCACTGGATGCGTCAACATATGATATCTAGTTAGATTTAGGGGCGAATTTAGCTTATAAGTCACGGTGTTTGGCTAAAAAGTTATGTAAGTACTTATTAAGCTCTAAAACAATCGAAAATAATAAGGGTTAATCGGAATCAAGAGTAATATGGACTAGTGAATATCGTATAACTGAGATCTGTGATAATTGTGTAGATACATTGAGATATAAGAACAATAAGACAAGTAACAATCTTTACACAAGAGAGAGCGATAAAGAGAGAGAGAGAGTTGTATATTTCTAATGGAAAAATACACATGAGTCTTTACAAAGGGAAGGTCCTCTTTATATATTAAGGGACCCTCCTCGAAATAATCAAAGAAAAGTACAAGGGTTGGTGGTCTCAGTGTGTGGGGGAGTCAGAGCTCCAAACGACGTCGTAACGAGTCATGTCACTTTGTTTGTCTGCTTACTTGGGCCATCCTTACTCGAGTCAGCCTCAGTTAGGCCGCTCCCTCCGATAAGGGAGTGCGTAGATAACATGAGAACGCAGGAAACAAAATTTTCCCAATACAGATAGTCCTTCTGTTTGCTGTAGATGTAGTCGAGAGACGTCTTCAACGAATGGATATGTATGCTTCACGTTTCTGGAAATTTGGACGTACCTGTGGATACTGCCGAGAAGGGCGTGCTCATATACGAAGGTGTTATGTCGTTGACATATTACCTCCTTTTGGGGCTCCTTTTTGGGATGATATCATCGATCACGTGCGTGATCATTACTTTTGCTCCTGAGGCGGTTCAGGACATAACGTAACGTTTTAGTTGCCTGCACCGGTTTTCGAATCATGCCTTTTCGATTTCCATGTGCCCTTTCTTACAAATAGGGGGG
Organism: Nicotiana benthamiana; assembly: GCA_034376525.1. NCBI lineage: Eukaryota > Viridiplantae > Streptophyta > Magnoliopsida > Solanales > Solanaceae > Nicotiana > Nicotiana benthamiana. The sequence goes on from CM067335.1 coordinate 26,217,134, forward strand.
AGGCTGAACTCGATTCATCTTTTGAACTTTTTCAGAGAGTATTTCCTCAATCTTTTCATTATTTCTTTCTGGTACTCGTTGCTTCTCTATTTTGAAACTTTCGTCCCTAGGAGTCGAACCTGGTGTCACTGAAGTGCCTTTCTCTTATAACTTACGTCATGGTTAAGCGTCGACGCGATGGTACCCGGACCAAGGACGATGCTCCTTCTATGGCTTCGTCGTCTTCAAACGATGGGGAAGCCGAGGAGGTTCTCGTTCCTCTATCAACGGCTAACATACTCTCACTGGATATGGATACACGGAAAGATTTTATGAACAAGTGTAAGCTTCCTCCTTGGGAGCTCAGCGATCTAATGCCATCTCACTTGGCTGCTCTCAGGAAGTCGTATAATATTCCTGATTATGTTTAGATGGCTCCTGGGATGAACTACGCTAATGTGCACAGGCCCAGATACTGAACGTTCTACGAGTACGCTTTTCGGATCGGGTATAGATTCCCGCTCAATCCACTGGCGGAGGAGCTTTGTTGTCTGTACGGGGTGTGCCCGGCCCAACATACCCGGTACGCGTTGAAGGCGTGTAGGATTCTCACTACCTACGTGGCTAAGGCCGAGAGGGAGGTCTCTGTTCACCACCTCTTGCAAATGTTTAATGTGAGTTTCATGAGAGGCACCATGCTCAAGTTAGTGCATCACGACAATAAGATTCTTGTGGTGCAGGTGGATGACAAGGCTACTCGCAAATTCTGGAAGAAATTTTTCTATGTGCGTTCTGAACACCTGGTGTCTAACCCTGAAGGGTTTCCGGAGGTGTGGAATGAATCTTGTAAGAATTTCTGTATGCATATTTTACGGCAATCTTATTTTTCTGGTTTTAACCATTCTAGATTTCCTTTTACCTTTATGTACTGAAAGCCCACCCTCCTCGAAGTCTTGATGACATTAGATCGTGGATGCAAGCGTTGATGCCGTCTGCGGAGGAATGTCGTACCTAGCCGGAATTCCTTCGTCTCTATGGCCCGTCAGGTAATGGCCTTGATTCATTTTTCTTTTCCGTTCCAGCTTGGTGGCTCCCCATAATTTTCTTCCCCATCTCATACATATTTTGGTAGGTCGAGGCGCCTCTAAGAAGGCTCAGAAGAAGAAGAATAAGGAAGAAGTAGCCGGCCCTTCTAGGGCGGTATCTAACCTTGATGAGGAGGACATGATCCTCGTAGGTACGTCTAGGGGCAGTGTTTCTCCCCCCTCAAGACAAGAGGTTGCATCAGAGGCGGCTCCAGAGTTATTGTCTCAGGCAGCGCCAAGGGCCATACTTGAAACAACGCCCGAGGAGATACCAACGGTTGTGCCTGGAACCGTTCCCGGGGTTGCCCCCGTAAGTATGCCCATTGTCGAACCGACTCCATCCGAGCCTGACCTCCGTCCCAGGGAGGCCGACCCTGAAGAGGTAGAGACGTTGGAGATGAGGAGAATTGTCTAGTGCTGGAAGATCTCATATTGTTAGCCATGCAATTGAAAGAGTATGTTCGAGCTACTTAACTATTAAAATACGTTTTCTCCTTAATCTATTTCTCACTTTGTTTTACCTTGTGTACGTCATTTAGTGGTCAGAAACTTGATATAATTCAATCACACCTTTCTAACACATAAATATATATGTTTTGTATTCACAAAGAAAGAAGTAGTAAGAAATTATAATGTCGAGTCAACTTGGTTTATTGAAGAATATAAGCCACGTGTTTCTGAATACCTAAGAAATGCACTAGCCACTACTACATATTACTACCCTGCGACAACATCATATTTGGGTATGAAGTCTGTTACGGAGCAAGATTTTGAATGGTAATCAAAGAATCCTAAAATTCTTGAAGCTAGAGTGATTATATGCCGAGTTATTGATGACACAGCCACGTACAAGGTATGAGTTATCTTTTGAAATTATATTATTATATGAGATTTGGGTATGAAATCTGTTACGGAGCAGAATTTGAGTGGTTGTCGAAGAATCCTAAAGGAAATATATATATTTAAAGGAATTAAGAAAGCGGTGACATAATTGACCTCCTTAAGGCTACATTATGCGCTATGTGTTGGCATACAATAGCTATTATGACAACGAAAATTTATCGGATAACTTTTTTAGTCATATAAGTGAGATTTGAATACTTGATAGATAAACAAAACGAAATAAAAGATGACTCTTGACAATAGGGTGGCTTTGCCATGGTGCAAATTAAATGCAATTCACAATTTCATGGAATTTAATAGTTTTTGTTCAAATATTATATACATACTAAGAAATATTTATAAATATTTTAACTTGATCCCATAAATTAATCTAATTGAGTAGATACAAATAGCTATGCTAGGAGCGATCGCAAAAAAAAAAAAATTTTATATTCATCTTGCCAGATCAATTTCAGAATATATATCTTGAGAACATTATGGAGATACATGACATGGAGCATATCACAACAATACTTCGAGAAAGTTTAAGTCCATGCATAAGTTTTTTTTTTTTAAGTTTAACTGTTAATTTCATTGATATCAAAGGATTTACAACATAAGTTCTATAGTAGTAGCATGGACTAGCTACTATTCATTTACAAACTTCACTAAACTATTCAATTCTAAATAAGCTATCTTGGTATGAAAACTAATAGACTATAGCTAAGGGTAGTAGTTTAGTTGTCGTAACCCATCCTGCCATCTTTTACATTTTCTGCCTTATATATGAATTAGCAGTGCAACATCTCTACAAAACTGGTCTTCTACAAATGCCTTGCATCAAAACGAGTGCAGTTTCTGTCCCTCCATATAAGTGCTACAGCAGTCACAAAGGCAGACAGTGATTGCTTTGTGCCATAGTTTCTCCTAACTTTGCTACAGATCCATTGAAGTTCATCTTCTCATTTGCCAACTGTTCTTTTGTATCCCAACCAGCAGCATATTCTAGTCCATAATCGATTGGTGATTTGGCAATCAAAATACAAGTGTTCAAAATTCTCAGCATGGTGCTTACAGAATATACAGTCAGTAGGCACCTGAATTCCATACTTCTGCAGTCTGTCAATAGTAGGCAGCCTGTGATGAGCAGCTAGCCACACTGTGAATTTGTGTCTAGGTTGCACATTTGTAGTCAGCATCACATTCTTCCACTCTACCTTATTATAACTAGGCAGCATTGCAAGGTAAAGTTTTTGGATCTGAAACTTGTCTAGCTTGCACATTGATTGTAATCTGTTAAGGAGATCCCCTTGAAGCTGCTGATTTTCCATAACAGCAATCCTGCAATCTAGAATCTTTCTAACAACCCAAGAAGCAGTCTTAGGCAAAGGCATAGAACCAATGTCACACTGTTTTATGTAGTAACAGTGCAGCCACTTGATCCAGAGACACTCTTTCTTCCTAGCCAGGTCCCAAAGGAGTTTGGTAACAGCTGCCTCATTCCATACAGCCATATCAATGACAGTCCCCCAGCAGAAATTGGTTTACAGACCTTCTCCCATGCAACCAAAGCCCTTTTGGATACAGTAGCATTGCCTGTCCACAGGAAAGACCTGCATATTGCTTCAATGGTCTTCAATTCCTTCTTTGGCAATATGAAAACTTGTGCCCAGTAGGTCTGAATGCCAAAGATGACAGTCTTAATCAATTGACATCTTCCTGCATAAGAAAGCATTTTGGCTAACCAGCAAGTGACTTTGGCAGTGATCTTCTCAATCAGTGGTAAGTAATGATGGATAGCAAGTTTTTTAGAGTTGAGTGGAATCCCTAAATACTTGAAAGGAAGCTGTCCCTCAATGAATCCTAGCTTTTCCATTATTTCTTCTCTAGCAGACTGTTGTACCCCAGCCAAGTAAACAGCACTTTTGCTAATGTTGGCTTGCAAACCAGAAGCTTTAGAGAACTCAAGGAAAGCCTCTTGTAGAATCTGGATAGAAATAACATCAGCTCGACCGAACATATGAAGGTCATTAGCAAAACAAACATGTGCACAGTTTAGCTTCCTGCATCTGAGATGAAAGTTGAAATCCCCATTTTTGTGCATCTGCCCCAGTATTCTATTTAGATACTCCATAGCAAGAACAAAAAAATAAGGAGACATAGGATCACCCTATCTAATACCCCTCCTAGCAATGAATGGCTTAGTTAGGCCACCATTCAATAATAGGGAATAGGAGACAGAAGTAACACAAGCCATTATCCAGTTAATAAACTTAGCAGGAAATCCAAGGTCAATAAGGACCTGTTTAAGAAAGCCCCATTCAAGAGTGTCATAAGCCTTCCTTAAATCTACCTTAAGTACAAATCCGGGGGATACTCCTTTTCTTGAATATCCCTTGAAGATTTCATGACTAAGCAGTATGTTGTCAATAATGCTTCTACCTTCAATAAATGCTGTCTGGGCTTGTCCAACTAGACCACCAATTACAGCTTTCATCCTTCTTGTAATAACTTTGGAAATGATTTTGTAAACAGTGGTACAGCAAGCAATAGGCCTATAATCTTTGACAGTTGAAGGAGTTCTAACCTTAGGCACAAATGCAATAGCTGTAGTGTTAATCATATGGGGCAGATTGCAAGTAGAGAAGAAGTCCTTAGTAGCAGCAAGAATATCTTCCTTTACTATCTCCCAATTGCTATTAAAGAACTCCACATGAAATCCATCCACACCTGGTGCTTTGTCCCTAGGCATCTCTTTTATGGCTTCTGTAATTTGTTCAAGTGTTACCTCTTGAATTAACATTTTTTGCTGTGATAAAGTTAGACATTCTCCTTCCCTCATAACAGCAGTGTTGATACAAGGTAGTTCATCAGCACATTCTCCCATCAATGATTTGAACACCTTAATAAATTCCTGTTCCACAGCTGATGGATCTGTTAGTTTTAAACCTGATTTAGTATATATAGAAGTAATGTTGTTCTGGCTAGTTCTGATCTTCCATTGAGCATGAAAATACTTAGTATTAGCATCTCCACATTCAATCCAGCAAGCCTTGGATTTCTGCCTCATAACATGTTCCTCCACCTTGCTCCATTTTTCAATTTCATGCAATGTTGCCTTCTCATTAGTGAACAAATTCTGTGAAAGTGGATTAAGCTGCAACTGACTTTGTACAATATCCAGTGTCTCCCTAGCATGAATAAGCTTCTGTTTGTAGGAAGCCATCTGGATAAGTCCATGCATAAGTTGAAAGTACATGCAGAGGTATATTTAAGATTTAAAATTTATAGGTTCCTATAAGGATATCGGACTTTCATTCAAATATTAAAAAATACTTTATAAGTTTCTTATTATATAAATATGATTTGAGTAGAAGGTAGTTACTAGGTTTACGTAAATCGAATACAATCTAAATGTGCCCCTGGCGTACATGCATCTAATTGTACAGCAACAACAACAACTATAACCCCGTAAAATTTTATAAGTGGGGCGGGGTCTGAGGAGGATAGTGTGTATACAGACCTTACCCCTACTTCGGAAGAATAGAGAGGTTGTTTCCGATAGACTCTCAGTTTAAGAAGACTACATGCATCTAATTGTACAACAACAACAACAATAATCTCACAAAATCTCATAAGCAAGCCCAAGAAAAGATGTTAATGATTGAAGAAAATGAGTTAAAATTGACTTACAATCTATTTGGGAGAAAAGTTGTCTTTGTAAAATCACCCAATAGTATTTTGGTTTTGAATGAGAGTGAAAATGGGAGATTTACGACTAAGTATAAAAATTGCAGGTTGCAGATATGAGAATTGCAAACCCCGACATATGCTATGTTCGCATTTGCGAAAGGGTTCTCGCATTTGCAAGCTGGGAAATGCGGACGAGGATTGCATTTGCGATAACAAGACCAAAAGGGGGTATATCGCATTTGTGAGGGAGAGCTGGCCTGGGCTACTTTTGCAACTGCGATAAAGCCCTCGCATGTGCGAGCTAGGCTTCATATGTAGGCCTATAAAAAATTGTTGTAGCCTACAATTCCTTAAGTCCAAAAATTCACCCCGTGGCCTATCCAAAATTCATCTGAGCCCTAAAGGCTCCAAATAGAACATGCACACCAACCTAGAAACATCATACGGATTCACTCGTACATTCCAATCACTAAAATAATACCAACAACTACGAAATTTGCATCAAAAGCATGAAATATTCTCAAGAACTTTAAATTTCCAATATTTTCCCAAAATTATTTGAATCACGTAGTTTTATGTCCGTTTATTACCATATTCAATAGACTTATCTTAAATCACATATAAAACCTGTACCGGTTGCTGGAACAAAAATACATGTCCGATACCATCAAGTTTTAACCACAATTTATTTTCAAATCTAATAAATAGTTTAAGAAAATAATTTTCTTTAAAAATTTATTTCTCGACCTCGAAATTCAATTCCGGGCATACGCCCAAGTCCCATATTTTCCTACGGGCCTTTCTGGACCGTAAAATTATGGTTCTGGGTCTGTAATGACCCGGCCTATCATTTTGAGAGTTATAGCACCATTTGCTCCATCTATGCTTCTTTATGTGTTTTTCATCTATATTTAGCTATATCGAGTCGGTAGGTTTAGGTTCGGAGTAATTTTGGTGTGAAATGAACACTGAATCTCTTAGTTAGAACGCTAAATTAGAAAAGTCAATCGGAATTTGCCTTATGAGTAGACGAATTCGGATTTTGATTTTAACGATTTGATTAGCTTCATTGGGTGATTTTAGACTTAGGAGTGTGTCCGGAATATAATTTAGAAGTCCGTGTAGAATTAGATTTGAATTGGCAAAAGTTGAAGAATTAGAAATTCTTAGGCTTGAATTCGATATTGATTTTGTGTTTTGGTATTATTTTGGGTGTTCTGGAGGTTAAACTAAGTTTGAATAGTGATATATTACTTGTTAAAATTACTGGTTGAGGTCCCGAAGACCACGGGTGAGTTTTGGATTGTGTTACGCTCGTTTTTTTTTTATTTCGACGTTGTTTCTTTAAGCATAAATGATATCAAATTGAACTAATGAGCTCTGATTTCTTTTTTATTGAAGCATTAGATCTATATTGTAATTACGGACCCGTAGAAAAAAGAATTGTCGAATCTGGATATAGTATGAGGATTTTATAGTTATTTTACTAAGAATTAGGTTACTAGATTTTTTCAATTCAATTACGAAATTGTCACTAGCAGCATATTTAAAAATCTGCACTATTTGCAAATATTAAAACATATATATCTCATTCGTTATAAGGTCAATCGAGTGATTCAAAAGCCTAATTTTACTAAAATTTAAAAAGAAATCCGTTGGAGTCATAAAATATTAGTTTAGTAATCGTTTGTCATGTGAAACGAGACAGAATAGCTGGTAAAAAACATATATAAAACTAGTGTTTGTTCATTCGGTCATATTTTGAGTTGGGGAGCTCGGATTTGGGAAATTTTGGAGGCAATTTTCACCTTATGGATTGGGGTAGGTGCTCTTTACTCGGTTTTATATATATATATAGTGAGCCCATCTTCTCTTTTGGGATTTGATTATTGATTTCAAAGTGAAATTGAGAGAGTTATAGTTTGCGTTTTGGAGTATTAAGTGAGGATTTGAGGGACCAAACAGAGTTTAATTTTGATAAATTTTATATTGTTAGACTCGTGAGAGGACAAGGATTATTATTTTTCCTTTTTTGACTAGTTCCGAGATTTGGGCCCGGGGGCCGAATATTGGCTAATTTCGGATTTTTGGCATATTTTGCAATTTTTGTTGTGGAATTCGATTCTTTAGCACATGGTGATGGTATTGATATGATTATGGTTAGATTAGGAACTTTTGGAGATCGATTCCATAGATGAGGGCATTTCGAAGGAGGATTTTACGTTGTTAAGGCAAGTAACAGTTTTAACTCTGGCTTTGAGGCTATAAACCCGGAGAATTTAATATCATGTGACTGTTTAGAGGTGATACCTACGCTAAGTGACGTGCGTGTAGGTGTATATCTCGAGGGATGGAAACTTGGTTCGTCATGTAAGGCCTCATGTCCATCATCTGTGGTTATGTAGTTATTTATTGTTGAACTTGACTACCTTCTTGTTAGAGATCATGCTTAGTCATTCATGGTCACATTATTTGTACTCAATCACAGAAATTATTGTACATATTTACCTCGGTCTCTATTATTTACTAATACATTGTGATACTTGATGTGTGTTGTGTCCCCTTATTTGTTGATGATGGTGAGGCTAGTGAGGTACATGATTGAGTGAGACCGAGGGCCTGGTTGTGAGGATATTAATACCATAGCGTGTGAGTCGTCCGCGTAGCACGTGAGTTGACCGTGTGGGTCCAGGTATTTATACCATAGCGTGTGAGTTGTCTGCGCAGCACGTGAGTTGACCGTGCGGATCCATGTATGTTTATGGTAGCACGTGAGTTGTCTGTGTTTAGTGCTTGGGCTTTGGGATCCCCTCTGGAGTCTATATATACCCACAGTGAGCACAGAGTGTGGAATGTATTGAGTGTTGAGTGTTGAGTGCGAGTGCTGAGTAATGGAGTGACAATGCTGTGAAGATGCATTTACTTTTGATGTTGCTGCATTTATCTGTTAAATTTCTTTGTGGTATTTTCTAAGTTATGGAATTTACCTGTTTATTCATGTTTATTTTTTTTATTTTTAAAATAAATAATTGGATTGTTTTACTTAGCTCGTCACTACTGTTCAGTTCCTTAGTTATTTCTGTTTTTACTGAGGTGGTTGTACTCATACTAAACCCTGCACTTTATGTGCAAATCCAGCTGAGTTAGAGCGCGGTGATAATTGAGTTTAGGCCGACCATCTGTGGAGGTTGCAAGGTAGCTGCTACTGTCCAGAGGACCTTGTTACTCCTTTTGTCATTTTTTCTTGTGGACAGTTAGACAGTTTATATATCATAGTTTGTAGTTTAGACGCTCATGACTTAGTGACACCCCGATGTTTGGGACTCGTTCCATATTTTTTATATTATATTTAGAGTTGATTTAGTTTATAAAAAATTTAAATGTTAAAATATTTTATTAATTTCGTATAATCAAATTAGTAGTAATAATTTGGGAATAGGCTTGCCTTGTAATACGATAGGTGCCATCACGACCATGGTTAGATTTTGAGTCGTGATAGGATAGGTTTACCCAAAATGTTGACTGAAGTCAACTTAATTTATTTTATCGTAAAAATTTATTATTTTTTCACAGGTTTTCATATATTTGCTTTCCGGCTATGCATGCGGACTACACATACAAATAGAGGTGAGACAAATTTATAACACCTCGAAACATATAATTTACTTTTATAACTAAGTGATCATCACATAAACAGATAAAGAGAGAAGGCAAGGAAATTTAGTAAGAATTTGGAAGGAACCGAGAAAACGTTGCAATCACCAATATATAATTGCTTTATACAAATAACATGTTAGATTTACTGTTTATATATATATATATAACATAAAACTTTTACTCTTTAAGCTTTTAAGACCACAAGTTTTAGAGTCTTCCTATTTTCTCTTAAACTACATGCCGAGTCAAACTATCTCATCTAATTTGAAACGGTGGGAATAATCTTTATCTTAATCATTTGATTTTAAGTTATGTATACCGTCAGCGTAAGAATTTTACGCCATATGCCACATTTACATGTTGTAGAGCGTAATATATCTAATTTTCAAGATCATAAATTCTTCACGTTAAAAAGACTTATCTATAGATATTTTTTAAGTGACCTAATAGCATAAATAAATTTTTGTATTGACGATGCAAATAATTTAAACTCAAAACTTGAAAGTAATTATTTTAAAAATGACTTAATTGTATAAATACTTTTTCACCATCTGTGCATAAAATTTGAACTCAATATCATTTCCATGTTCTTTTTTCCAGAACTTCAAGGTCGCTGGAAACAATGGGACTCATGTCACAGCAACCAAATCTAATATGGGAATAATGTAAGCTAAAATTTCTTGTTTTTAAGGTTTGATACTTCATATAGGTGTTTTGTTTCATGCTCCGTTCTCTCCTTATCTCTCCACAGGTAAGGAATGTGGTTTTTGGCGGGGGCGAATTGAAATTTAGGTTTTATGGGTTGTAAGCTTTATATTCTCACCGATGAACTAGACTTTTGCAATGATAGGTTCAAAATTTGATATATGCATTATTTATAATGTTTATATTAATGATATACGATTTATACATATTTTAATTAAATTATACATATATTATATATCTGTCGGCTACTTTTATTTATTTCAAGTGGTAAGGTGAACGGCTATTTAGATTAATTCTTTCTTTATTTCTTTTTATTTTAATTTTAGTGGGGGGCTAACATCTTAAAGAATTATTTAATAATATTCAAAATACAACCCAATTAAAGGGCATGAAAATCTGACAAACATTATCCTTTCATTTCTTTAATAAAAACTAAAGAAACTATCTTATTTTTTATTTTGACTTCGTAGTATCATGTCATCGTGAAAATCAATATTTATGTGTACATCTTTAGGATTATGACTAATCAATTTTCATATGTGTATTTGGCAGAGCACTAACATGAAGTTGATAATGACCAATAAATCCTTATAAAACTGTACCCATTTTCTATAATGAAAGAGCTCCTTCTAAGAAACCATTGACGATAGTGATATTATCGTGCCTGTTTAATCAAAAATAGGAATTTTGGTCAAAGATTTATTTCAGAAAAATTCGGGTTACTAATAATCAAATATAAAATGAATTAAAAAAGTTGACATTAATAATAATAAGATGAACAGAAGAAAGCACAGTAAATCATTTTATTCTAATGATATTTCGTGTCCTTGCAAATGATCAGTCTTCTCCTTTTATAGCTATTTCTAGGTAATACGTTTCGTTTCTACCACAATTAAGCCATTATTGTCAATTAATGGCATTTAATGACACTTAATGTAACATTACAATCAGCAATTATATTTGATTCAATACAACTCCTTAACGTTTTCTGTACTTAACGCCCAATAGTATGTATTTATACCTTAATTACTATCATATTCATTCCCTTCTATCATAAAGTGGTTCGAGCTCCTATTCTCCTTATTCTTTCCTGACAACTGCCTGTGCCTACTGAAGCTCGTGCCTTTTTTATTATTCTTCATCACCTTTTCTTCTTTGACTGGTCAACATGTCATGACGTGTCATCTTATAATGAATTCCATATATAAACTTAATTTTTCCCAATACAGTAACCAACCATCGAAAATGGCCAAAAGAAGGCCGGCGTAGAAGCAAAATAATAAAGCGGCAGTGACTATTGAGGTTATTGCGAAATGGATAAGTGTAGCAGGAGAATGCCCGGAGGGCGAAATGATTGGTGATGAACCAGAGTGGCCGAAATTACCAAATCGAAGGAGTGGACCTAATACACCACTCTCATGTACAATTAGTAGGAATTATGCAAATCAACGACAATTAGAACAAAGAAACAACACCTCGGGTAGTGGGTACATCACATGCAAGTGGGGAGCAACCAAATGTTGAAATTGAGGCACAAGGAAACGGAAAAGGGACAGAGATGCAGCTGATACCGGAAGAACCACGAATGAAGGGCCCTGAGAATAAGACCTTGGCAAATCTGGAGGGAAATAACATATTTGGATCGAGAGGACTGAACTTAAACTACGTTGCTCCTATTTTGCAGAATGGGGAAAAAGTGTTGGAATTATCAAAGAGCGAGGTTGAGAAGGAAACATAAAAATGGAGAAATGCTACCATCCTCTATGGAAGCTCTAGAAAGGTTTGTTGCTAGCAGTGGAACTTTGTCTCAAAACCTACAGTATACTTTCACAATGAAGCTTTGTTATAAAATTCAATAATATGGATGATAGAGATGCGATACGTAAATCTGAACTCATATAATTGGCAACAAGCAAATTATCACAAAGGTGTGCACACCAGATTTTTGCTTCAAGGATGAGATTCTGAAAAATCATCCATTGTGGGTCACCTTTCCAAATCTACCCTTGAATTGTTGGAGTTCATACTCATTGAGCATGACTGGAAGTGGGCTTAGAGTTCCATTGTACGCCGATGAGTGAACATCAAACATGGAAAGGATTTCATATGCACGAATACATGTAGAAATGGATGTAAAAGTGTCATTCCCTGAAGTTGTCAAGGTGAAGGATCCAAATGGAAGGCAATTTGTTCAAACTATAGAATATGTATGAAAATCAAAATATTGTGGAACCTGTTTGATGATTGGCCACTACTACAAAGAGCCAAAAATAACCGAGTAATTCAAAAGTTGTGAGGAACAATGTACAGAAGATAGTGTGGCAGGCAAAACGAACAATTGCTCAAGTACATTAAAAAAGAATGATCAAGTGATAGCAAACATCAAGGAACAGAAGCAAGTAGAGTCATACATTACTGAAGGTTGGAAGGAAGTAAGGAGCAAATCAGCTACTAAACAAACTTATGTTACTGATAACGGGCGTATAAGTATAATAAATGGATTCAATGTGTTGAATAAGCAGAGTAAGAAATTACAAATGCAAGAACAAGAATGCCACGCTGAGAAAGGCCAATGTAGTATACGTGGGAACATAGGGGTAGTACAAAATAGTAGCTTGGAACATTAGGACTCTCAATAAGCTATTCAAGCAACACCGTAGAAGGTTGCAGCAAGGTGGAGCGAGGCTACTAACTATGAAGCAAATGGCAAATAAAGGATATAGGTGATATGTTATCAAAATATTATACAATTTAGTGAGATGATGAAGAGTAATCAGTTGAAACATGAAAATGTGTCTATTGGTGCACTCAATTTACAGTTCTATTTTACAGCAGTTTATGGCCTACGTACTATTGAAGACCTGAAAACATTTTGGCATGAATTAGAGGTGATTCATAGTGGAACTGATGGATCATGGATTGGAATAGGGGTTTATTGTGCAATACTGGGGATAGATAACAGAGTCAATGGAAATCCAGTGCATGAAGATGAGATTTGGGACATTAGGAATTTCATGTTGAATAGAAACATGAATGAACCAAAGTATATAAGGAGGAAATTCACATGGAAAAATAACCATGTAAGGAACAAAATTGATAGAGTCATTGTGAATACAGAATATATGACAACAATAAAACAAATGGAAGTGATAGTTATGGATCCATTGATCTCCAACCATTCTCCTTTGAGGATTCAATTTGAAGATACATGTCACGACCCTAGTTCACCATTCGTGAACATGTCATGAAGACACCTAATCACTATGACTAGGTAAGACTGACAGTGCGGAAATAACATCATTTGCGAAATTAATTAATAAAAACTAGATAAACATAAGAAAAACTATATATACGTGTCGCTAGAAATATACAACTCAGCATCACAAGTCTAAAACAATAATCCCAAAATCTGGAAACTCACGGGAAACATATGCTATAGAAATGTATAATAAAGGCTCTAATTCCAGAAGCATATACATCAAAGAAAGACAGGAAGCTAAGCACTACAAGATAGATTAAGAGGGAGACTCATCGGTCTGTGGACGCGGTAGATATACCTCAAGTCTCTGTAGCTCTCCCTAATCACTAATAATGCGCCTGAGAGGATGTACTTGGATCTGCACATAAAAAACATGCACAGAAAAGGCGTGAGTACACCATAGAGGTACCTAGTAAGTGACAAGCCTAACCTCGGTCGCGTAGTGACGAGGAAGGTGAGGGCCCTACCGAGGTAAGCATAATAATAATAATAATAATGTACAGTATTAAAATAGGTAGAATAATGGAAACAACAGTGAAATAAGACATAATCTACAAGTCAACAACAAATAACCGAGATAATAATAAACACGAAAAAGTACAGCTCAATACCAATGATGAAATAAGGATCTCCCAGGATACCGTCCAGTAGTCCTTTCTCAACTTCTCCCGGGTACCATCTCGTAGTCTGTCATATATGTATGTCCAAAGGATCTCCAGGGATATTGTAACAGAGTCCAACTATCAATGTGCAGGGGGGTCTGCCGGGAATCTAACCCGTAGTCCCAAAATAAACAAATAAGGGGGAGCTACCGGAATCCCATATCTGTAGTTCCAATGTAAATGTGCAACCACAACCAAAAGATATTGAGACTTCAAGTACAAAACACCAGCAAACAGGTAATACTAGCCTAACATGCTTCACGTAGTTCAAATTGGGCAACTTGAGCAAATAGCCAGTCAAATTTAACTAAGCATGCTTTTCTAACTAATACAGGTTAAACTTGCATTTAAAATGATCAAGTGGGAAAAACAGCTCAATTTAAATATTCTAAGCAAAAATGAATTTTCAATAATTAGCTCAAGTACGCTCTCGTCACCTCACGTACAAGGCATTCAAACATTAAATAATGTATCCTAAGAGGAACGGTCCCCCATTCAACATTAGATAAGTCACTTACCTCGAACCAATTCAATAATCAAGTAGGAACCATGCCCTTGCCACGAGTCTCCGACTCCAAATGTCCCAGATCTATTCAATTCAATTACATATCGTAAATAATATTTGCAAACAAGTGATTTCACTCTTAAATTTAAAGCTACTACGCAAAAATATGTAAAATAATCAAAACGCCCCTCATTCCAACGTCTCAGAATCGGTTTATTTTTACATTTTCAGAACCCTCATACTTTCACAAGTCTGACCATATAAAAATCTCCTAAATTGGAGGTCAAATGGCCACTCAAAATCCAATAGTTTGGTCAAAGAAGTTTTTCCCAATTTTTGATTCCAAATTCGAAATTAGATGATGTATTTTATTTTATAATAATGGAATACAACTAAAAAGGATTGACAAAACATTGCCCAATGATCTTCTCTTCAAAACCCACTCAGAATCATCCTCTTCTTAGCTCCCAATTGATTTTTCCAACTTTTGAAACTAAACCTTCCAAATTCTCTTTTCTGAACAGGAGTTTTGGCTTCTGCGATCAAGGGACCGCTTCTGCGCTACCACTTCTGCGGGATATCAACCGCTTCTGTAGTTCCTAAGGGGATGCCAAATATTGTTTCTCCGATGGTCAAGGCCGCTTCTGCGGTTCCCAAGCCACATAAGCAAAAATACGAGAAAGGCAGAACCAGCTGCTGCAACACTTCAAAAATTCATCCGTTAACCACCCGAAATCATCCTGAGGCCCCCGAAACCTCAACCAAAATCACCATAGCACCTAGTACCTTATTCAAACTTGTACCAATATTTAAACCACATAAAACAACGCCGAAAACTTTAATTTAACATGGATTTGAGCCAAAGAACTTCAATCTTTATCAAAGTACGCTTTCGATAAAAAACCTAATCAAAACACGTCCAAATGAACTGTAATTTTCCCCACACACCCCAAATGACATGATGAAGCTATTTCAACTTTCGGAATGGAATTCCGACCCTCGGATCAAAAACTTACTATAAGACTGGAAATATCAAAAATTCAAAATTCGGCATTTCAAGCCTAATTGAGCTACGGACTTCCAAAATACATTATGAACACGCTCTTAACCCCGAAATCGCCTAACGGAGCTAACAAAACCATCGATTTTCCATTCCGAGGTTGTTTTCACATTGTTGCAGCTACGAACCACTTTCCAACACTTAAGCTGTCATTTAGGGACTAAGTGTCCCAAAACTCTCCGAAACCCGACACCAAACTTTCCAGTAAAACTAAAATAGCAGAAATAAAATAAGGAGAAGTAGTTAATGGGGGATCGGAGCGTAAATTCCAAAAATGACCGGCCGGGTCATTACAATACATCTCACGGAGGTCCAAAGACATATCGCTTTTATAACTATGTGGCGGAGATAACAAAATTACTAAAAGTGGTGGAGTATGCATGGAACACACCTAGAAAATGGCAGGGGATGCAAAAAGTGGGGCTGAAGTTTGAAAGGTTAAATAGGAATTGAAAAAACTACGTTCAGAAGAATTTAAAGGGGTCAAGGAAAAAGTACTAACAATTAGAAGGCAACTACAAGAGACACAAGAACAAATGAAGGAAACATATCACCAGACATCTCTTTTTGAATCTGAGAAGGAGTTCAGAGTACAACTTGAGAAATGGGGATTGATAGAGGAAAGTATAGTACGACAAAAATCAAGAACCAGTGGCTAAAACTATAGGATTCAAATAGTGAGTACTTCTATGCTTGTTTGAAGAATAGAACATCGCAAATTATATCAAATCCCTTGTTAATCAAGCATAGACACTATTGCAAACATAACATGAGGTGAAAGAGGAAGTAGTGGCGTTTTATAGAGAGCTGTTGGTTAAAGTTGCAGAACAAATGCTCGCGATAAATGCAGAGATAATAAAAAATGAGCCAATGTTGACAAGAGAACAACAACTGAAACTAATAGAGCCAATCACCACAGAGGAAATATGTACAACAATGAGGAACATAGTTGACAACAAAGCTCTACGGTGCGATGGATTCAATGCTTTCTTCTTTAATAGACCATAGCCTGTTATAGGAAAATATGTGATAAATGCAACAACACAATTCTTTGCCACTTAGTAGCTTTACAAGCCAATCAACTATACTTCAGTAACTTTAATCCTAAAGGTTAAAAGCCTAAGTTTAGTTAAAGAGTACAAACAAATTTTATTTTGTACTGTAATGTATGAGATAATATCAAAAGTGCTGACCCAAGATTACAAATGGTCATGGATAGTCTCATTGATGTTTGCCAGGCTGCTTTTGTCCTAGAATCAAATAACATCATATTAAGTCATGAACTAGTGAAGGGATATGGGAAGGTATAAATCCAAGATGCATGATTAAGCTAGATATGCAAAAAGCTTATGACTCTTTGGAGTGATGTTCTCTGGAGCAAATTCTGATTAATATGAACATTGCGATCTACTTTGTGAAATGGACTATGAAGTGCATTACTATTGTTTCCCACACTATTTGGATAAATGGAAGGTCTACCAGCCCACTCCCAGCAAAAAAAGGGGCTCAGACAGGGAGATCCATTGTCCCCATTCATGTTTGTATTAGACATGGACTACCTAAGCAGATTGCTCAGAACACTGAAATGCCAACCAGATTTTAATTATCACCCAAGGTGTGAGAAACTAAAAATAATCTAGCTGTGATTTGCCGATGACCTTCTGTTGTTCTGCAGGGGTGATGAAATATCTATTCACATGCTATACAGCTGCTTCATGGAGTTCTCTAGGGTCTCAAGACCAAGAGAAAACAGAAGCTAAACTTCTATTTACTTTGGTGGAGTAAGTCTAGCAGTGCAACATGTTGTTGTGGATAAACTTGGTTTCACCAAAGGATTTCTTCCTATTAAATCTACTGATAAATATGATTATCCTATTATTGATTCAGGTGCCTTAAATCATATGGTTTCATCCTTAGAATTGTTGTCCAGTCCCTTACCTGTTTCCTCCTGTAGTACTACCAGTATTCATTTGCCAAACGGAGATAGTACAAATATCACTCATAAAGGTTCATGTCTTATATCCAATTCCCAAACTATTCATAATGTGCTTTATATCCCTCAGTTTAAATATAATATTTTATTAGTGTCTAAGTACATTAAGCAACTACAATGTTCACTCACTTTTTATCATGATTTTTGTCTATTTCATAACCTTTTCAGTGATATGGCGAAGGGTAGGTAGACTATAGGGTGGACTGTACATACTCAAGCCTTTCATGCCTGCTGCTTCAACATGCTTGTCTTCCTCAATCAAAACTTACTCTACTTTTTTGTGGCATCAGAGATTGGGGCATGCACCCTCCATAATTTAACAAAAATATCCTACTATAAAAAATCAATTGTCAACATCCAATAATTGTGATTGCCCTATATGTCCACTAGGTAAACAAATTAGGTTACCATTTCCTATTAGCACGTCCACTAACACTTTTGAGCTTGTACAAGTGGAGGTATGGGGACTATATAGGGTTTGTACCTATAATGGTTTAAGATATTTTTCATATTTGTTGATGATTACTCAACAATGACATGGAGTTTTCTGTTAAGATTGAAAGATGATGTGTTTGTTGTCTTGAACGATTTTACTCAGCTTCTACAAATCCAATTTTCTACCTCTATTAAGACCTTTAGATCTGAAAATGGTCATGAATTCTTTAATGATCTTGTTATATTCTTTTCATATCTAAATAAATCATTCACCCAAGTAGTTATGTCCATACTCCACAATAAAATAGAGTGGCGGAAAGAAAGCATAGGTAACTTCTTTAAGGAACACATCTTTCCTTTTAGACACCTAAAGTCTCAGTTGCTATCCTCCACAAATTCCACACTTAGTTCTCCTTCAGTGGCTTCTCCTGCTTTTTCTACACCTGACTCTTTCTCTTAGACTTTTGTTGATTCTTCATCAGCACCTTAACCTATAATTAATCCCGAACTCCCTTCCCTGATGGATTCAGCACCACCTTCCCTGAATCACTCATCTCCTTCTTGTCCACTTTATCCTTTGCCACCTGACACTACTACTCCAGTTCCTTCCCCTGAACCTATACATGATCCACCCAGAAGATCTAATAGACCTCTTTAACCTTCCATGTAGTTCATAGAATATGTACATCCCCCTTTGACTTCTACTTCCTTAGCTTACCCTATACATCAGTTTGTTTCCTATTCACACCTACCTGCTCATTTTCAATCTTTTCTAGCCTCCATCTCTTAAGACACAGAACCCTCTACCTTATCTCAAGTTGTTAAGGATGAAAGATGGGTTGAAACAATAAAGCTAGAGAATGAGGCTCTGGAACAAAATCACACTTGGGCAGTGTACGGCATAAGTAGGTGTATAAAATAAGTATAATGCAGATGGTATAGTAGAAAGAATTAACACTAGGTTAGTTTTCAAATTCTATACACAACAAGAGGGTCTCGATTTTCATGACCCTTTTTCTCCTATTGTTAAACTCACTACTATCAGAACAGTTGTTGCTACTGCAGCTCTGAAACACTTGCTAGTTTATCAGATGGATTTCCACATTTCCTTTTCAATGGGTATCTTTAGGAAGAGGTGTACATGATTATTCCATAGGGTTTTAGCATCCAGGGGGATCTTAAGGTATGTAGGCTACTTAAATTGCTATATGGCTTGAAACAGGCATCACGACAATGGAATATGAAACTAACTCAAGCTTTTCTAAATTTTGGTTTTTGTCAAAGCAAGTGTAACTACTCCTTGTTACTTAATTTACTAAGGATAAGTTTGTTCCGGTAATCGTGTATGTGGATGATCTACTACTATTTACAGTGAATGATATGGAACAAATTCAGCATGCTAGAGACACCCTTCACCAGAGTTTCAAATTGAAGGACCTTGGGGAATTGAGATACTTCTTGGGGATTGAGTTTATTAGGTATGCTAAAGGTATCTTAATGTCACAAAGAAAATATGAGATTGAGATGATTTCAAAAGTAGGATTGGGAGGATAAAATCCAAAAGAGACTCCAATAGAGCAAAATATAAAACTAACAAGTGTGGATTTTGATTCTTGTATGACTACCAATACTACTAATGAAATACTAGAAGACAGAGGGAGATTTCATAAGCTAGTTGGGAAGTTATTATACCTCACTATCACCGAACCGAATATCTCATATGTTGTCCAAAGTTTAAATCAGTTTATGCATGCTCCAGAGAAGTCTCACTGTGAAGCTGTACTAAATGTGGTGAGATATATAAAGAAATAACCAGGTCTTGGCGTTCTAATGTCTAGCAGAAGCATTCAACAAATACAAGCCTTTTATGACTCAGATTGGGCATCATGCCCAATGTCAAGAATATCAATAACTGGATACTACATCAAACTAGGGGAATCTCTCATTTCTTGGAAGGCAAAGAAACATAATGCTATCTCTAGAAGCTCGCCAGAAGATGAGTATAGAAGCATGGCACATACAGTTGCAGAACTCGTCTGGCTTAATGGATTGTTGAGTATATTTCAGATACATATGGATTTGTATTTGATAATAAAGCAACATTGTAAATTGTATCTAGTCCTATGTATCATGAAAGGACAAAGCGCATAGAGGTAGATTGTCATTTCCTGAGAGAAAAAAATCCAAAAAGGGCTTATCAGAACCTCACATGTATCCATTCAAGAACAACCAACTGGCATACTAACTAAAGATTTGGGACATCACCAACATGCCTATTTTTTATCCAATTCAAATATCAGATCAGCCGTGAATAGTTGTACAGAGTGCTATTTAAGGAAGTACACTTCTAGACGATTAGTTAGGAAACAATTAGTTGTCAATAGCTATAAATGAGTTGTTAATTTAAGATTTTATGATAGTACAATTAGATGCATGTAGTCTTGAGACGAAGGTATATCGGAAACAACCTTAATAAAATATTTCAAATATATTTTATTCAAATAAGTATCTTTCGATATCATTCTTTCAGGTAAAGGTCACCTTGCGACCCCTCATTTCAAAATCATAATAATATAGGTCTCGACCTACTTTCATATTTTTACTGCATCTTGTGCCCATATTTATATTACAACCACACAGACAACTCACGTGCAATTGAATATTTAAAGAGCCTCATTTACTTAACATAAGTAGAGTGCAACTTCCAAACCAATTAGGAAATCAACAAGAAGAGATGAAGTTATTTTTAGAAATCATTTGATAAAGAAAAAACCCTTTTCAATTAAAGTACAATATCGAATGAATTATGACCTTTAATACGAGAAATTAATAAATCAAAGCGTAGTAGCAATTCCTTTTAAGAAAAGTACAATTATTGAAACTTGAAGTATTGAACTGTATATACACATATGTATAAAAGCGGTGAATAATGCAAACACTGTAGGTTCTAACATGAAGGGTCACAACAGTAAGGAATTCAAATAGTTTAAACACTTGAATTGATAACAGCAAATAAACACAACACTAGAAAGTGCATGACATCACCATTATAAGGAATCAAAATCCAGCCACTAACAAGAATAAGAAAAAACACGGAACAACTATACATATGAAATCAATATATATATATATATGGTCCATACTCCGCTGTGGCGCGCAGCCCGATCCTCAAATATTATACCGTTGCGGCGCACAACCCGATCCTCAAATATTATACCGTTGCGGCGTGCAACCCGATCCAAAAATATCATACCGTTGTGGCGTGCAACCCGATCCTCAAAATTTTTTTTGTCATACCGGGGCGTGCAACCTGATCCTCAAATTTAACTTAGTCATGTCGCGGCGAGCAACCCGATCCATATCATTTAGCATTTAACCGTGGCGCAACCCGATCCACAAATGTTATACCGTTGTGGCGTGCAACCCGATCCTCATTATATTCATGCCAATAACTCACAAAAACTATAAACGCAACTCAACTACGAGGGGAGTGACAATAATTGCACAAGGTCCCGACAAGGGAATACAATCAACAACTCAAACATCCCAGCAAGGGAACAATAATATCAAAACAAACATCCCAGCAAGGGAACAATAATATTAAACAGACATCCCGGCAAGGGAACAATAATATCAAAACAAACATCCTAGGAATGGGACAATAATAATAATGATAACACGTGAAGCGCAATAAACTACAACAGAGTCATAACAGTTATAATACAAGACTCACACAAATAACTCTTTCATAAAATCAAATAAGAATGTAAGATTATCAATTTAAGACTCACGGTCATGCTCGACCCCCAACGTATAGATACTCTTCACCATGCCTATACATCAGATACATCACACAACAAGTAGCAAATATACTCTACTTATATTCCCTCAAGCTAGGGTAGACCAAACACTTACCTCATTTTGCTACCAATTCAAAATTCCAACAAGCCTTTGTCTTGCGAATTCGTTCGAGCTTCAAATCTAGTCATAATAATTCAATATACTCAATATAAATTGTGCGAATTAATTCCACATGAATTTACACTTATTTTTAAAATTATTTCCGAAATTTAGCTAAAAATTGCCCGTGGGACCCATGTCTCAGAATCCGACGAAACGTGTAACATCCGATAACTCATTCCAATACGAGTTCAACCATACAAAAATTATCGAGTTCCGATGACAACTCGACCTCCAAATCTAAAATTTTCATTTTTTGGAAGATTTTGCAAAAATCTTGATTTCTTCCATCTAAATCCGAATTAAAGGATGAAAATAACCATGGATTTATGTAATATAAACACTTTCAAGATTAGAACACTTACTTGAGTTGAAATCGTGAAAAACACGTCAAAATCACTCAAGAACCGAGCTCCAAACACCCCCAAACAAAAATGAAGAAATGAGCATTTTTGGTCCTAAAGTTTATGCCTGCTCGTCAGTAAAAGTCCATTTTAGTCACTAAAAGTCCACCAAAAACAGCTTTACTAGTCATATTCAGTTTACCATAACTTTCTGTACATATGTCCGAATGACGAATATGTTAACTTTCGGAAAACTAGAATGCACGGGCTACAACTTTCATATTTTATACATTCTCAGATTCTTTATATATTACTAGATATAAGATTATACATTATGCTCCTTGCATCCAAATTTTCGAACCTTGCTGTCAAAATCCAGCAAGTTAAATTGGCCTAAAAATGGCCTGTAACCATTCCGAAACTTACCCGAGCCCCTTGGGACTCTAACCAAATGTGACAACATAATTCATAAGATTATTCAAACTATTTCCAAACTAAAAAACACCTCAAACCACATCAAAACAATCAATTCACATCGAATTCAAGCCTAAGTGTTTCAAAAACTTCTGAAACACGCATTTGATCAAAAACCCGACCAAACGATGTCCGAATGACTTGAAATTTTGCACACATATCCAAAATAACACAATGAAGCTACAGCAACTCTCGAAATTTCATTTTGACACCCGGATAAAAATCTTACCTATCAACCGGAATTCGCCAAAATGCTAACTTCGCCAATTCAAGCCTAATTCTACACCGGTCATCACAAAAATATTTCGGACACATCCTAAGTCCCAAATCATCTCCCGGAGCTAGCCGAACCATCGAAATCCATATCCAATCCCTCTAAATCATAAGTCAATGCTCGGTTGACTTTTCCAACTTGAGCCTTCTTAAAAGAGACTAAGTGTCTCATTTTTTATCAAAACCACTCCAAACCAACTCAATAACATATATAAGATACGGATAATTAAGAATAAAGAAGTTAAAAATGGGAATAAATGAGCGGTAACTCATGAGACGACGGGTCGGGTCGTTACATTCTCCACCTCTTAACAAACGTTCGTCCTCGAACGTACTAATATTATTCTCAAGTTACCAAATTGATGATTTTACTTTTACACAAATATTTGAGATTGATCCCACATTATAGCATTAGACATAAGTCTGACAACACCATGTCAATTGAGATTATTTCCTTTATTTATATTTGTAAACTTGAAGACCAAATTTCTTACACTGCAATAATTTTTAGAAAGGTCCGATTTTCACATCAACGCACGATATTAGTCTCGACTAGCTACAGCAACTCGAGCTTATGCACCTATCAAATATGTGGTATTATATTCTCCCCCACTTAGGATCGTTCGTCCTCAAACACATAATGTAACTTCTCTTTCCTTGCATATCTCAATATCCCAAAATTTTCTAACTACCAAATTTTTCAAAACTTTCGGCAGAGTCTCCCCTGTAATTGGCCCTATACACCTGTCACAGTAACACATAAATAACTCCTAACATCATCCATAACTCAACAATGCCCCCACAATGTATATATCAATAACACTACTCTTCGCATTACAAGCGTGACATTATAATAAAGATATCTGGACATGAAACATATCATATGTTTGACCATAACCACATCCCTGGTCTTAATAGTTATTTATGATCGATTACAAATTTCCAGTTAATCTCATGTCAACAAAAAATTTCGTTTCAAACCTTCATTTTCTCACAACGAGTCATGATGACCTCAAAATTAATTATCCGAATTAATGAGTCACATTGAATGCCACATGGCCACTTATCTTGTGGGAAACAACTTAATAGTTACAATATGAATTGGCAACTTATGCACATAGATATTCATACAAGAATTTTCAAATAAGCCTCATAGGCATGACTCCCTGAAAGTACTATGGTACAAATATTTTTTAATAATTTCACAAAGAGAGATTTTAAACGCATAAACTTTCAGCACAAGGACCTCGTCCTTATATAGCATCTACTGCAGATTGTAGCCCGGTATAAATATTTCATATCCTATAAAAATGTGAGGATCTCGTCCTCAACTCAATCACAAGTATTTTGCACATTGTGCCAACTAAAATATTCTATTTTCGTTCTTCCTTCTTTCAAATAATTTCTGTCAAATAAAATTCACATATAAATGAACCCTCATACTGGTCGGGAATAAAATTCGCAATTTAAATCAATTTCTTTTTACTAAAATCACATCACAACTATTTTTAGTGACTAACACATAATTATAGACATAGCTATCTCCATATGATCTCCCGACAGGAGTATTCACATAAGTAAATTTATGATTTATGAAGCTCACTCATGAATAGAACATATTATGAGGACTAGCCTCGATACTCATAACCGAATCAAGTTAAGGAAAAATATTCCTTTATAATAACTCGAGTTCGCTCTTGTAACAACCTCAGCTATACCATCGAGAATATATCAAGGAGTCAAGCCTCCACCTGTTCGGCGCCATCTACCCGCTTTTCCTCCACCCTTAATTGGTAGTGTAGGTAGATTAATAACTATATTAGGGTACGTGACATGTGTACTCTGATGGAACATATTTCTCACAAGTCTAGGACGGTTTTCTCAGGATGTTCCTAACATTACCATATTCATAACAACCCATCGCAGTTCGACTGCTCATACTGAGTTCATACCGAATAAATTAAATAGTCGTTATAGGAAATTCCATGACACTGGTACATTAAAAGATGACTATCCCATGCGAGTATTGTGATTAACTTGAGCATTACGAGTATACTAAATATGTTTCCATGATCCCGCTGATACTGAAATGTAGGATTATTAAGGATGCGGGAATATCTCAAGTCTCATTACCATCCCGTTCAAATCTTAGCTCTTGATCATATACAAGTTTTGGAAAACCTTTCAATACCACATAAATACATCTCAGGCAAAAAATAAATATAACCCATGACCCCACAATCTGATTGTTGATAGTGGACTCCCTTCACTTGGTGTGAAATCATATGACACATTCCCAACGATCCACAATACTAACCTTCACCGCTCGTACGACACCAGTCATAAGACACGTCAAGCCATTTACTTGGCACTTGTCATCCTCATGACAGTTAAACTTACTTCCTCCAGTGACTTGGTTGCTAGTTGTACCCTTCGCTACATAGAAATCCCATTTGAACCACATAGTCTCAAATACGACAAACTTTTTTTTTGTTATGTACTTCCACCTGTGATGATTAGGCAACCAATTAAACCTTCTACATATTGTACTTAGCAACCAGATATCAAGATCTTATGCACCCCCATGCGCACAACTGAAAGATCTCTTTGCACTTCCATATCCTCAATTCTGATCGACACGTGGTAACAATGATTGAGAAACTCTGGCTCTATTATAACTTTTTTTTTGAAATCACAAACCATTGGTGTAGTGCGCATTTCCATACATGAGTGGATGCAAAAGAACCTAAGATATACGCTTCAAGCTGAATAAATGTCGCACGATAAGGAATATATGAAGTGGGATTTTTTTTCCTACTAGCTCTGTAGCCTCTCGAAGATAAGTACAGACGTCTCTGTACCGATCTACAAGACTCTACTAAACTTGCTTATGACTTGTATCACCTATGAACCTAGAGCTCTGATACCAACTTATCACAACCCAAAAATCCCTCCAAAAGAGTCATGATGTCACCTAGTCTCTAAACTAGGTAAGCCTAACATTAACTAGAATAACATCGATATTTATCAATTTCAAATAAAATTTTCTCTAAGCCATTTACAATTCCCAAAATCGGTAGTATATGTCACAAGCCTTTCTAAGAGTAGTTAGACAATATAATTACATCAATGTTCTGAAACAAAGGGAACAAATGGAAATAAGTACAATTGAATGTGACTTTGAGGACTGCGAACATTATAGCAGATTTACCTTGAGTCTCCACCGCGTCGAATAGCTACAATTGATCAAATGTATGGATCTATACACAAAAATGTACAGAAGTGTAGTATCAGCACAACCAACCCCATGTGCTGGTAAGTGTCTAGCCTACCCCGGCGAAGTAGTGTCAAGGCTAGGACCAGACACTCACATAAACCTGTGCAGTTTTTAGCGTACAAAATAATAGGAAGCAAATAACAATAATGGCAACAATGATCAATCAAGGATATAAATAGCAGGCAACACGAACACCAAAATTTCTTGTCAACAAATAACGAATACAAGTGCAATCAATTAATCAAGTCCTTCAAATATAAATCTTTCGTCTATAAATCCTTCAAGTAATAATCTCTAGGATAATATGTTTTTTGATAAATATATTTCAAATATATTTCCTTCAAATACGTATCTTTCAAATATCATTCTTTCGGGTAAAGGTCACCTTGTGACGCCTCATTCAAAATCATAACAATATAAGTCTCGGCCTACTTTCATATTTTTACTGCATCTTGTGCCCATATTTAAATTACAGCTGTACGGACAACTCACATGCAATTAAATAAAACTATAATATTTTCCTCGGCACCTTATGCCAACGTATTTCTATTTCACTTTGCACAAAAAATATTCTCATGTTACCCAGACGTAGGGTCCATAGCCCAATACAATTAAGAGTGTTCAAAGAGCCTCATTTACTTAACATAAAGTAGAGTGCAACTTTCAAACCAATTAGGAAATCAACAAGAAGAGATGAAGTTATTTTTAGAAATCATTTGATAAAGAAAATACCCTTTTCAATTAAAGCAAACTATCGAATGAGTTATTACCTTTAATACGACAAATTAATAAATCAAAGCGTAATAGCAATTCCTTTTTAAGAGAAGTACAATTATTGAAACTTGAAGTATTGAACCGTATATACATATATGTATAATGGCGGAGAAATAATTCAACCACTGTAGGTTCTAACACGAAGGGTCACAACGGTAAGGAATTCAACTAGTTTAAACATTTGAATTGATAACAACAAATAAACACATCACTAGAAAGTGCACGGCATCACCATTATAAGGAATCAAAATCCAACCACTAACAAGAATAAGGAAAAACACGGAACAACTCTACATATGAAATCAATATTTATATATATATATATATATATATATATATATATATATATATATATATATATATATATATATATATATATAAGGTCCATACTCCTTTGCGATGTGCAACCCGAGCCTTAAATATTGTACCGTTGCTGCGCGCAACCCGATCCTCAAATATTATACCGTTGCGGAGTGCAACCCGATTCTCAAATATTATTTAGTCATGCCGCGGAATGCAACCCTATCCTCAATATTATTTAGTCATTCCGCGGCGTGCAACCCGATCCTCAAATATTATTTAGTCATGCAGCGGTGTGGGGCCCGATCCATATCATTTAGCATTTAACATTTATTGCGGCGCGCAACCCGATCCTCAAATGTTATACCGTTGCGGCGTGCAACCCGATCCTCATTATATTCATGCCAACAACTCACCCAAACTATAAACGCAACTCAACTACAAGGGGAGTAACAATAATTTCACAAGGTCCCGACAAGGGTATACAATCAAAAACTCAAACATCCCTGCAAGGGAACAATAATATCAAAAAAAACATCCCGGCAAGGGAACAATAATATTAAATAGACATCCCGATAAGGGAACAATAATATCAAAACAAACATCCCATCAAGGGGACAATAATAATAATAACAACACATGAAGCGCAATAAACTACATCGGAGTCATAACAGTTATAATACAAGACTCTCACAAATAATTCTTTCATAAAATCAAATAAGAATGTGAGATTATCAATTTAAGACTCACGGTCATGCTCGACCCCTAACGTATAGATACTCGTCACCATGCCTATACGTTGGACACATAACATAACAAGTAGAAAATATACTCTACTCATTTTCCCTCAAGCTAAGGTAGACCAAACACTTACCTCGTTTTGCTACCAATTCAAAATTCCAACAAGCCTTTGTCTAGCAAATTCGTCCGAGCTTCAAATCTAGTAAAAATAATTCAATATACTCAATATAAATCGTACGAATTAGTTCCACATGAATTTACACATTTTTAGAAAATTAAATTCGAAATTTAGCTAAAAATTGCTCGTGGGACCCACGTCTCAGAATCCGACGAAACTCATAAAGTCAGACAACCCATTCCGATACGAGTTCAATCATACAAAAATTATCGAATTCTGATAACAACTCGACCTCCAAATCTAAAATTTTCATTTTTTTGAATATTTTGCAAAAATCTTGATATCTTGCATCTAAATCCGAAGTAAAAGATGAAAATAACCATGGATTTAGGTAATATAAACACTTTTGAGTATAGAACACTTACTTGAGTTGAAATCGTGAAAACACCTCAATATCGCCCAAGTACCGAGCTCCGAAAACCCCAAAACGAAAATGAAGAAATGAGCATTTTTGGTCCTTCATCTTCTGCCCGCTCGTCACTAAAAGTCCACCAAAAACAACTTTACTAGTCATATTCAATCGACCGTAACATTCAGTACATATGTCTAGATTATGAATAGTTTAACTTTATAAAAACTAGAATGCAAGGGCTACAACTTTCATGTTTTATACATTCTCAGATTCACTATACGTTGCTAGATATAAGCTTCTACATTATACTCCTTGCATCAAAAGTTTCGAACCTTGTTGTCAAAATCCAGCAAGTTAAAATTGGCCTAAAAAGGGCTCGTAACCATTCTGAAACTCACCCGAGCCCTTCGGGACTCTAACCAAATGTGCCAAAATAATTTATATCATTCAAACTTTTTCCACTCAATAAAACACCCCAAACAATATCAAAACCATCAATTCACATCGAATTCAAGCGTAAGTTTTTCAACAACTTCCGAAACACGCATTTGATCAAAAACCCGACCAAAATATGTCCGAATGATCTGATATTTTGCACATATATCCAAAATAACACAATGAAGCTACAGAAACTCTCGTAATTTCATTTCGAAACCCGGATCAAAATCTTACCAATCAACCACAATTCGCCAAAATACTAACTTCACCAATTGAAGCCTAATTCTACTTCGGTCATCCCAAAAATATTCCGGACACATTCCTAAGTCCCAAATCATCTCCCGGAGCTAACTGTACCATCGGAATTCATATCTGATCTCTCTAACTCAGTTGACTTTTCCAACTTGAGCCTTCTTAAAAGAGACAAAGTATCTCATTTCTTATCTAAACCACTTTAAACCAACTCGATCACATAAGATACGGGTAATGCAGCATAAAGAAGTTAAAAATGGGAAAAACGAAGCGGTAACTAATGAGACGATGGTTCGGGTCGTTACAACTTCCTTTCAACCTTCAGTAATGTATGACTTTACTTGCTTCTGTTCCTTAATGTTTGCTCTCACTTGATCATTCTCTTTTTCCTGTAGTTGAGCAATTGTCCCTTTTGCCTGCCACACTTTCTTCTGTACATTGTTCCTTACAACTTTAGAAATTTTCAGTTCTTTGTGGCTCTTTACAGCATTGGCCAATCATCAAACAGGTTTCACAGTTTTCTGATTTTCATACATATTCTACCTTTTGAACAAATTGCCTTCCATTTGGATCCTTCACCTTGACAGCTTCAGGGAGTGGCACTGTTACATCCATTTCTACTAGTATTCATGCATAACAAATCCTTTCCATATTTGATTTACACTCAACTGCGTACAATGAAACTCCAAGACCACTGCAAGTCCTGCTCAATAAGTTTGCACTCCAACAATTCAAGGGGAGATTTGGAAAGGTGACCCAAAATGGAATATTTTTCAGAATCTCATACTTAAAGCTAAAATCTGGTGTCCACACCATTGTGATAATTTTCTTGTTGCCAATTGTATGAGGTCAGAGTAACATATCGCATCTCTATCATCCATATTTTTGAATTTTATAACAAAGCTTCATTGTGAAAGTATACCATATTCTTTGAGACAAAGTTCCACTGCCTAGCAACAAACCTTTCCAGAGCTTCAATCGTTAGCGTGGTGCTTACTACATATAGCATGATAGCATTTCTCCATTTTTTTGTTTCCTTCTCAACCTCGCTCTTCGATGATTCCATCACTTTTTCCCCATTCTGTAAAATAGCAGCAACGAAGTTTAAGTTCATTCCTCTCAATCCAAATCGGTGATTTCCCACCAGATTTGCCCAAGTCTTACTCTCAGAGCTCTTCACTCGTGGTTCTTCTGGTATCAGCTGTATCTCTGTCCCTTTTCCGTTTCCTTGTGCCTCAATTTCAACATTTGGTTGCATCCCACTCGCATGTGATGTACCCACTACCCGAGGTGTTGTTTATTTGTTCGGATTGCCGCTGATATGCATAATTCCTATTATAATTGTACCTGAGAATGTGTATTAGGTCCACTCCTTCGATTTGGTAATTTCGGCCAGTCTGGTTCATCATCGTTCAGTTCGCCCTCCGGGCATTCTCCTGCTACACATATCCGTTTTACAATAGCCTCAATGGCCACTGCCGCTTTATTGTTTTGCTTCTTCGTCGGCCTTCATTTGGCCATTCTGATGGATGGGCACGGTAATATGACTATCGTCAATGTTTCTTAGAAGGAGCTCTTT
The DNA here is from genome assembly GCA_034376525.1 of Nicotiana benthamiana. Taxonomy (NCBI): domain Eukaryota; kingdom Viridiplantae; phylum Streptophyta; class Magnoliopsida; order Solanales; family Solanaceae; genus Nicotiana; species Nicotiana benthamiana. The sequence continues at coordinate 26,247,991 of CM067335.1, forward strand.
TATTATAGAAAATGGGTACAATTTTATAAGGATTTATTGGTCATTATTATATCAAGCACTTCCATTAAATTTTATAAGGATTTATTGGTCATTATTATATAAGTAATTTTTGAGATATTTCAGAAAAGTGCTGCTGTAATAGAATTCGATATAGCTGATCAATGGCAGCTTACCCTTTTCTGATTCTCCAGTTTGTAATGTGGTTAAATGGAAATTAAAAGTAGAACAAGATGATTTGGATATTAAATCCGCAATAAATTAAATTAGAGGGTGTTTGGCTAAACTTATAAGCTAGTCAAATTATACATTTTAGCTTATCTATGTCTCTGGTGAATATTCAAAGTGCTAAGGAAAGTCATATATTTTCTTCTTAAATGATTCTACAATACTAAATTAGCCTTGAATCTTGATTGTTGGAGTTGAAGACTTTTATATAGAATTGGTTTTATGATTTTTCTAATAGTACAATAAGATTTAATTGTACTATCACAAAACAGTGCTAACATACTCATCATAAAGCTATCAAGTCGCCATCCCCACTAATAGGGACAATACCGAACATATAATTTCAAAATAGTTGCTCACCCAATCAACACCTCGGTGCTCAAACCATAGGCAAAGATCCGGTCTCAGGTCATTCAGACTGGCCCAACATCAATCGGAGAATCATAAGCCATCAAGGCACATCTGATACTGAGCGCTCATGTGCGCGTATGAACACGTGGAAGGAATTTCAAGAGTTTCTTTTCAAGATGAATAAAGGACGCACGATAAGAATTCAAGAATGTGAAGTTTTCCTAAAGGTTCTGCAGCCTTTCGAGGATAAGTACAGACGTCTCCGTACCGATCCACGAGACCCTACTAAACTTGCTCATGACTCGTGAGACCAATGTAACCAAGGCTTTGATACCAACTTGTCACGACCCAAACCCCGCTCCGATCGTGATGGCGCCTCTTGTGAAGACAAGGCCAACCAACTAACTCAAATTGCCTTTTAAAAAATAGTTAAACATGAATAAACAGTCTAAATATGATTTAGTATTAACATTTAGCGGAAGTACAACACAAGCACAACTCAAATTGGGGTGTCACAAGTCACGATAATCTAAAAGAGTCTAAACACATCTACAAGGCCAGTAATATACAAAACAGAATTTAGAATCAAAGGAACAAATCCGGTGCCGCGGACGCTGGCAGTAACCTTACTCAGCTACGATAGCAAATCTTCAATCAGCTCAAAACCCGCTACCGGATGAACAAATACATGCATCTGTACACGAGGTGCATGGAGTAAAGTGAGTACTCCAACTCAGTGAGTAATAAAGGTAAATAATATCTTAGCAGTGAGAAATCACGTATAACCAACCATCATGCTGTATAGAAGT